>WOXC01000291.1:0-723084 GCA_011680675.1 Gymnobelideus leadbeateri
TAAATGCAGGCATTACATATCAAATGCTTTTGCTTCTTTTCCTGGAAATGGCAGCATTAGGTTTTTCCCAATTGAAACCAATGAGGGCAAATATAAAGGCCTTTTGCTAAAATAGTAAAAGCAAAGCGGCAACCGACTGACTAAAGATGTGGAGGGTAAAAGCAACTCTGTGTTCAACAGTACTTTGAATTCAAGTATATCAAAAGACTTCTGAGAATTTCATGTTTTTACCTCTTTTAAGATAGACTGTTACAAGCATCTTTGGTAGAAAAGTTATATCTAAGCATAACTCTCAAGAAACAAGGATTACGCAGAAGTTTTTTTTTTTTCTGTTATACCTTTCTCTTAGCTAGTTTTCTTAATCCCTGGCATTACATTTCAAATTCTTTGGCTTCTTTTCCTGGAAATGGCATCATTAGGTTTTCCCCCACTGATACCAATGAGGGCAGATATAAAGGCCTTTTGCTTAAAAAGTAAAAGCAAAGCTGCAGCAATCCGAGTAAAGATGTGGAGGGTTAAAGCAGCTCTGTGTACCACATTGCTTTGAATTCAACTATTTCAAAAGACTTCTGAGAAATTCATGTTTCTGCATTTTTTTAAGATAGACTGTTACAAGCATGTTTGGTAGAAAAGGTATATCTAAGCATAACTCTCTAAAAACAGGGATTACCCGGAAGTTCTTTTCTGTCACAGATTTCTCTTAGCTAGTTCCTCAAATGAAGTCATTACATATCAAACACTTTGTCTTCTCCTCATGGAAATGGCATCATTAAGTTTTCCCCATTGGAACCAATGTGGGCAGATATAAAGGCCTTTTGCTCAAAAAGGAAAGTCAAAGCTGCAGCAGTCTTACTAAAGATGTGGATAGTTAAAGTAACTCTGTGTACAACAGTGCTTTGAATTCAATAATTCCAAAAGACTACTGAGAAATTTGTGTTTTTACCTTTTTTCAGATAGACTCTTATAAACATATTTAGTAGAAAAGGAATATCTGAGCATAACTCTCTAGAAATAGGGATTACCCGGAAGATCTATTCTGTCACAGCTCTCTCTTAGTCAGTTCCCTCAAACAAAGTCATTACATATCAAAACCTTTGGTTTCTTTTCTTGGAAATGGCATCATTAGGTTTTCTCCCATTCGAACCAATGGAGGCAGATACAAAGGCCTTTGCTAAAATGTAAAAGCAAGCATCATTATCTAATGTACTGATAAAAATATTGAACAAAACAACACTGAAGACCAAATCCTGTAAGTTTCTACCCCAGGCAGACATTAATTTTAAGCCATTAATTAATGTGATTTAAGTGTACTCATTCAATAAGCTACAAACACAACAAAATGTCTCTCTGCTGTCCACTAGAATATAATGAAAACCTTCATTAAAGTCATTGATGAGATCAAGAGACAATTTATCTATTCTAGTTCTAGTATCCACCAATCTATTTAAAAGAAGAAATTAAGGTTAGTCTAGAATGACTTATTCTTAATGAACCTATTCTGACTTCCAGTGTTCATTGCTTTCTTTTCTGAATAATCCCAAATATTTATTTTCTTTTTCAAAAATACTTTTAGTGATCATGCCCATTTGAGTTGGTGTGCCTTATTGATGACACAATATTATAGTAATAATAGGCAACATTTATATAGTGCTTATTATGTTCTAAGCACTCTACTAAGTGCTTTACAATTATGATTTGGTTCTAATAACTACCCTGTCAGGTATGCACTATGACTACCCCCATTTTACAGATGAGGAAACTGAGGTAATCAGCGATTAGGTAATTTGTCTAAGGTCACACAGCTAGAAAGTATTTGAGATACTGGCTGTGAATTCAGGTTTCCCCGACTCCTTGTGCAGAGCTCCCTCCACTGTGCTACCTACTTGGTCTTACTATATTCTGCTTTCGATATGTTGCATGTACTTATTGTTACTTTTTATAAAGTTAGATCACATATACATTTCAGAAGAAAGAAAGCTAAACATTAAAGATATTTGGGTCTTTTTAGAGATAGAATTTTAGAGATAGATTTTAGAGAAATAATTCAGAATTTTGAGGTTCAATACAAGTCCATAATATATGCCACCAATTTTTTTTACAGGGGCATCTATGGACAGAAATTATTTAGATTCCTCATTTCTTTTTCTAGACTTTGTCTTGTGTCAAACTTTTACATATTATTCTTTGTTTCTACATTTCAAGGGAACATTTAGTGGTACATTTCACTTAACATAATTTCCTAAAATGGTGATTGATTTCCTATAAAACTCAGGGTGTCTGTGGCAAAATAGAACAAAACAAAAAGTACAGAAAATGGTAAAGCTGGAAAATACAGTGTTTCCAACAAAGGATTAAGTTACAAATATTTAATTTGGAGGAAAGTAATATTTAAAGTAATATGTATGTTCAGGTGAACCTATAATGCAAAGAAGATAGGGACTAATTTACTCATTAGTAATTGACAAAAGTATATGGGACATACTTTGCAGTAATGAAAGCTTAAAATGAGCAATGAAGAAATGTCAGTGACCCTAAAAGTCAATAAACAAAAGAATTAACTGTGGGAAATTGATAAGAAAACATTGTTTAAAATCCTTGAGGCTACAGTTCATAAATCGTTTTTAGAGACAGTGTAATTAAAATGAAATCAATCTTACTCCAGTTCCTCAGAGTTCTTCTATCAAAGCTAAAGCTTTCAATCTCCCAATTACAGTTCTTTTTTTTTCATTTTGCCATCTCTGTATGTAATTGCAATAGTCCTGAGGGTTCAGTTTCACATTGAAGCTACATTCTCATCCCTCTTATTATGAGCTTTGTTCCAGGTATTATTTATGAGCTTTCCCATAATGTAGCTATCTTGCCTTACCACATATTTCTTGACATCTATCAAAAGTTTATTTGAACTTAATAGTATTTGTTGATGCTTTTGAAAAACACTACCACCAAAAGGCAGGACACCTGTCACTTTGAGTTTGGCTCTCCCATTTCCATGCTATTCTTTGTAAATTTGCCTATTCTAGATATACTATATAATTGTCTCATCAGTTCCCAATAAATTGGGTACAGACAGAGACCCAAATCCAACAGATATAAATAACCAAAGAAAGGAAGAAGCCCAAGTGACTTCAGTATTTAGAACTCCCTTTCTAATCCCAGTATGGAAGATTATAACCAATCCTAATTTAAGTTTCCTTAATAAAGGTCAAACTGAAAAGATCAGTCAACCCTTGGTCCATGATACAACATGCCATGTGAAATTCAAGCATACTGGTGAAATTAAAAGCATTTTGGTTTATTTATAAGTAAAAACATCAGGTGGTTTTTTGTTTGTTGTTTTGTTTTGTTTTTTGTCAGAGATGGCCTGTGCTATAGATGGTGATGTAAAAAGAATAGAAAAGTAGGTTGAGTGTATACTGATCAAAGGACTCACTCTGGAAGTGTTCTTGTTTTTTAAAACATGATTCCTTGTTATGTTCATGTTTTCATTAAACATACATTTGAATAATAAAACATTTTTATTCCTCAATAAGAAAAATCAAAGAAAAGACTTTTAAAAAGCCTAGACATGATTAGCTGACAACTGTAGTATAAGAAGGTTCTTAAGCAATAAATTTGATGTCTGGTCTTTAACTCATATATGTATAAAACCTATCACCTACTAGAATTTTAAGTTAAATTTACTAAATAAGTACAAAGCATTTTTATTTCACTTATGCCATTTATTTTATAGATCCATATCTACATAATTTATCTACTTAACAGTCTACCAGTTCAACTACATTTAATAATAATAATTAGAAGAAGAACAATAGCTAACATTTATATAGATAGTGCTTACTTTGTGCCAGGCCCTGTGCAAAGTGCTTTCCATTTATCATTTCATTTAATCCTCACAACAACCCTAAGAAATAGATGCTTTTATTAATTCCTATTTTACAGATGAGGAAACTGAGGAAAACAGACTAATTGGCTAGCTCAGATATATCCAGTTAATAAGTGTCTGGGGCTAGATTTTAACTCATGTATCCATGACCCCATGCTCTATCTACTTACTATCTTCAATCCATTGTGCCATCTAGATGCTCCAGAGCTACCCCTTTATATCTTACCAGGAAGCTTAAAACTGATTGATTACTCTATATCAGAAAAAACACCGCTGCCATGATCGTTAGAACCTCATTGCCTTAGAATTCATACATTTGGAACTCTTTTTTCATAGGGTCTTCCGGTCTTAGATTCCACACTGTTTGGAGGTTTCCTAGGTCCTTTTGCTCACCCTACTATATGGATTTAGCTAGAACTAAGATGATTGTATATCAGTAACTTATCTGGGTTCCTGAACCCCACTCATTCAATATAAGATGGATAAAAGGAATCCTGGTTCCCAGGGCTACCTAAATCCAATCTCATTCTATCTCATGGTATCTAACCCATTAGTAATTTAGTGAGATTCTATTTTGGGCAATACATTATTCTATGAACTTAGGATAAAAAGACAAAACAAAAACAAATCTGCCCTTAAGGAACCTACATTCTACTTCCAGATATAAATTAAATGGATATTGAAATGAACCAGAACACCCAAATCTAAAAGCTTATGGGTTAATCAAAATATAAGTACCTTTAAGTTTTAAATCAATAATAGTAGCTCTAAGCCTGGGTCCACAGGGTGGAATTTGTTATTTTTTAAAAATATGTGAAATTTGTTATTTCAGTGAATTTGTAATTTTTTAAAAATATTTTCATAGTGGTCCTTCAATAGATTTGGTTTGCTTTGTAATTCTATGTATTTTATTATATACACTTGAAAACAGTGTTCTGAGAAAGGGTATGTAGGTTTCACCAGAATGCCCAACGAGAGTCTATGAAACAAAAAAAATTGAGAATTCATGGTTTAGAGGATGCATAATTTCTTAGCTGTTTTATGCTTATCATAGTAGCAGAAGGACCATTCTATATTTGTCATTTAAAATAGGTATTCGTGACCACTAAAATGGGTAATACATTTTTAGACACTGCTATGAAAGTGTGACATAAATAATAGCTTTAATATTCACTCAAGCCTGTTAAAAGCTATCTCAAGAAAACAAAAGGTAAATATTTAGATTCTGGCCAATTGATATCAAAATGCAATTGCAGTGACTTACAGTGATTCCACAGTTGAGAAGTCCTTGTGTAGATGAAAAGTTTCAGCACTGACCCCTCTTACTATTTGAAATTTCAGGCTTGTTTGGGGATTTGTTTTTATTTAATAACCTTTTCGTTGGATTTTTCAAGTAGTTAGGGGTCATCCATAATTGTCATGTCATTTCTGAACCCACAGCTTAGTCATTCCTCACTGAAATACATACAGCATCAATATAATTCCAAATGGTCCTATTGGCAAACAAAATCTGCTGATTGTCACCATAAATCTTGCTGCTTTGCACTGTCAAAGGGACCAAGGAATATTTCAGAATCTGATAAATGAATTTATTGGAAGAAACTATTCAGTATTTGACTAGTTGTTGGATGAGTGAAGGAGAGAAAATAGTGAGGGAAAGAAGATAGCTGATGTCATTTCTTATGTAATTTCTGTCACCCAGAGGACTTTAAAAGAGACTTGCCAACTACTACAAAGCTAGATTATTTTGAAAATTGCTGGCAAACCAATGGTCTGTTGTATATGCTGATAACAATATTGTCTTATTTTTAACTGAGTTGCTCTTTGCCCATATCCTCTTTATCATGCCCCCCTCCCACTATATGTCCTGAATCTCCATGTGTAAGGATATCTTCTTAATATGTTACACCATTCTGGATCAAGATTACCAGGGTGCTTTTAGATGTTTCTTTCTGTCATAGTGACTGTAGAAGAGAAATATCAGGGCTACATTTCAAAGGTGAAACCAGGTAATTTCTCTGGAGTAAAAATGTATGGCTGTCACAACTCCTTAATATTCACAGATAGTATTTCAGAGTGTCAGCTGTCAATCTAAGTTAAATGCCATCAGGTGCATGTGGGAGGGTAGTGTTGATTTGTTTTTTTTTTTACTTTCTTGGTTTACCTATTTGTTTTGTGCCTATAAAAATGGAATTAAAGATGATCAAATTCACAAATAGATATAAAGAAGTCTGCAATAAAATATATGGCTTCAGATGTCCACATACAAATGCACAAAATGAAAATTATATCACTGCTACTACTAATAACAATAATACCATGATGTACATAGCACTTAAAGTTTTTCAGAGTGTTAAATGTAAGCTCTCTCATTTCAGTAAAAAGCATGATGAACTAGAAATCCTGATGCAAGGAAAGAAATTTGAACTCATAGTTATCATTGAGACTTAGTGGGATGAAAACCATGATTACAATATGAGTCTTGAATGATATACTTTATTCAAAAGGAATATGAAAAGTTTAAAAGATGGATCCAGAATGGTGTAACATATTAAGAAGATATCCTTACATGTGGAGATTCAGGACATATAGTGGGAGGGGGCATGATAAAGAGGATATGGGCAAAGAGCAACTAAGTTAAAAATAAGACAATATTGTTATCAGCATATACAACAGACCAGCTTAGCAGAAAGAGAACATAACATAGTTAAGGAGTTGAGGAAATAATTCATAAACCTAGTGAAAGGGCTAAATATAGTAATGATGAATGTCTTCAATTATTTAGGTATCAATTAGAGCACCCTCTCTATCCAAAGGGGGAGAAGATGGTCATTTCATTGTGAAAGTATCAATAATGATACTTTGGATCTTATTCTTATCAACCAAGATGAACTAGTTGCAGAGATGGAAATGATGTGAAATTTGGAAAGACATTACCATTTCATATTATAATTTATTAAAATAAAGGAAAAAATAGCCAGATATCACTTGACATGTGATCACTTGACATAGAATAGACTTCAGAAGACTTAGAGAAAGCATAGCTAGGATCCCATGGCTCAGAATTCTACAGAGAAATTTATCCCAGAAAGTATGGAAGTATCTTAAGAATGGTAAGTTAAAGGTAAAAAAAATCCAGTGAGGAGGGAAAGGAAGATGTGTAAAAAGGTTAATGTGGGTGTTCTGGGAACTCACAAACCACTTTCTATTTTTAAAGGCCTATAAATGTAACCCATGGTTAAGGACTGTGGTCCCTCTCTACCAAAAGGTTCTTCAGCTCTTAAAAATCATACAAGGAGCACGATCATGTCTTAGTGGAATAAATTAAGATACACATCCATCTCCATACATACTCCTTGAGATTGTCTTGCTACTTACAGAAAAGGGGAAGGGAAGACAAGTAATGGAAAATGGATGCAAAGCTATTCTATGGATGAATCAACAAAATGGGCAAAGCTTTCAGGAATATAAAACCAAGTCAGAGAATTTAGAAAGCAGTTAATCCCATTTTGCAATATCAGAGTGGAAACAAAATTTAATATTGGTTATCTTTCTATGTCTGGTTCATATGTGGGGAGAAGAGAAAGAAAGAGAAAATGTGTTTCTCGGTGTGTGTGTGTGTGTGTGTGTGTGTGAGAGAGAGAGAGAGAGAGAGAGAGAGAGAGAGAGAGAGAGAGAGAGAGAGAGACAGAGACAGAGAGACAGAGAGACAGAGAGAGACAGAGAGAGACAGAGAGAAAGAGGCAGAGAGAGAGAGAGACAGAGAGAGAGACAGAGAGAGAGACAGAGAGAGAGAGACAGAGACAGAGAGAGAGACAGAGAGACAGAGAGACAGAGACAGAGAGACAGAGACAGAGAGACAGAGATAGAGACAGAGAGAGATTTTTAGTATTGCTTTGTATTTTTATAGTATTTTATAGAATAGAAATGGTCAAGCTGAAATGTAATTTCTGACTCACATTCCTACTTCAGAGAGACAGAGACAGACAGAGACAGAGAGAGGTTTTTAGTATTGCTTTTTATTTTTATAGTATTTTATAGAATAGAAATGGTCAAGCTGAAATGTAATTTCTGACTCACATTCCTACTTCAAACGGAAAGCCACATTTCTCCCTTGTCCAATTATTGTTGGCTAATGGGAAACCAAAGAGAATAAGGCAAAATAAGGAAGACATGTGAGGAAGCATATTTTGTTTTACTTGTATATGTTTCGCTCCTGGTACTCATGGTCACACATCAGTACTTGCATAATATTTTATTAGGGAGTCAGCTCTTGGCCCTTGTGATTTTTCTAGAAGTATTATTCTTTTCCAAATAATATCTGTGCCTAGGTAAATGAGCATAAGTCGGTAGTAGTCATCAGTTTTTGGTGAGTTTTTGGAATTTACTATTTTATTTTGATCATATGCCCTAGGAAGACAACATGTCTCACTATTGTTTTTAATAGGTCAACAAGTAATTGCTTCAGTATCCCTGAGAACGGAGTCATCAACTAATATCACTATTATTTCTGGATGATCTCTAATCTGATCTAATGCCTATGGTTTTAGTTTGTTATTTCTTAGAGGTCAAGCAACTACTCCCTTTTCAGACTGTTCTACATTCTCCTTTCAGGATAGAAGCTCAATTTTGATTTTAAACTCCAAGTACATAGCCATTCTGTTTTGCCTCATTCATAATGTGGCATTATTTTTTTTCTCCTATCTTCTTTCACCAGTCAGTTTTCTTACTCAACACATGTCTTTCTCCTGTTTCTCCATTCCCTTTTACCCTTTTTCCTATTCCCTTCTACCACATAATATTCTTTTATTTAGTCTAGTCATGAAAAAGACTTTAATTTGCTTATTCAGAGATAGCCTCCATTCTGTTTTGACTTGTTTACAATATTGCTGTATTCCATTATTTTATCCAGAATCTTTCTATTAATAATGTACCACTTGACTTTACCAAATATGTTCTAAATTTGGAAACAGAACATAGACCTTAAATCTCAGATGCTGACCTTCACTTTTAGCTTTGGGTCTATATAATATTTACAAATACCTTCAATTTATTTTTCTACAGTCACTATTATTGTCTATTTATGTCAGAACCATATTTAGAGTATAAAGAATGGGCATTATTCCTTAGTACAGATCAGTACTTTCTCATCTGGGAAGTAACACAAGGAGCTAACCAAAAGATAATGAGTTCATGTGTCAACCATATTATGTTAGAAAGACATAATATGTCTTTTATGTTATGTTAGTTCTTCATTCCCAATCTTTACTATAAATAAGAGAAAAGGTGAAACTATACTTCTCCTTTCCATAAAATACCTTTGGGATATCCTGTTGTGATTTCATTTCCATTTCAAGTTTACCCTTATAATTCATGTCTAGCTATTTTCACTAGAATACACATTGCATCTTGGAAATAAGAATGAATTGTAAGGTTTGCTTTGGGACCTGACACCTTACAAAGATCAGTTTTGTCTCTTGCTATCTAATAACTCTGTTATTATAATATTCTGATGATCTCTGTCTCTGATGCTGCCTTGTTTTAGAAAGTGGGTATTGACAATGACATCTTAAAGTAATCTTCTTAGAAGTCAAGTCAGCGCACATGGGTTAGATGATTGAAAGACACATCTATGAAAGTGTGTTTCCTAGAGATAGCCAGAGTTTCCCATAATCCCATCTAAAGAGTAGGCCCTATACTATTACTCCAAGAGTTCATTTTCACAACAGCATAGAATTTACCCCTATTCAGAACCCCATTGGCATAAGATGTCAGAGAGTATAGAATAGAAAGACAGCCAAGGAGTTAAACAACTAGCTTTTTCACAAAAGCAAAAAAAGGTTGAAATTGAAATTCTGAAGGCTGTGATGGAGCACAACTTCTACAGCTGAATCATTTGTTTCAGAAATTAGATTAGTGTAAAATATTCTCTTGCAAGAAAATGTAATTTCCAGTGTGCCTCTGTAAGAGGCAATGCTGCAAAAAGAGCCAACAATATTTTCTTGCAGACTCAGATTTTGTGGTTGCTTGAAATGAGGGTTAAATGTTGTCACAGAATGCCACCAGGGACCTGAGGAACCATAGTGTGTCAGACAGTAAATGTGAATGTAGTTATTTTGACAGGAATAACATTTTAAATTATGCTTTGAAAGCAGGTCAGCTTCTGTTCAAGGGGAATATACTTTTATTCCTTCAGGGTTTTTAGGTTTCTCTTTTGATATTATATACACTCAGCACTGAGAAAATGTTTAAGTGTTTCACAGAATTAAGATTAGTTATTTCTTATTAAGAATGTTGAATTCACTTCCCTTGCTCACTCTCCCAGTAGAAAACTACTAACTGAAAGCTTCTCAATTTAATGTGAAGCATGTTAGGACTTGAGCAGAGTGCATAGAAAAGTTCAGGTAATTAATTTTCATTTTGCTTCATGATATGGTGATAGCTTATTAGAACACATAGATTCATATCTGAAATTTGACCATTCAGTTTTTGTCTATCCACATGGGTGTAAATAAAATGCAGTTCCTGAATTTCTACTTGGCTAAGGGCACTGTCCTTAGTACTAATACCTCAAGGTGGCCCTCAGGGCAATGGAGCTCATGGGGAATTCCCCCTCCTTTCTGCAGATCAGGTTACCAATGACTTCTACAGTCATTAGAATCCATATCTTCCAAAGAGTTAGCAAAAACTGAGTTGTGTAGATGCACAAATATGGTGAGATTTATCTTAACCTGTATTTTCTCTCTCCTTTGCCTAACCCTGAATCATCGGATTTGGCTATGATTTGGCCTTTAGAAAGCTTCCTCTAATCATTTGCTATTTAGAACTCATGGTATTGTTCATACTGTCAAATTTGGTTAGACTTATTCAATTGATGAGAGATAATATGGTGCAGTAACCAGAGGACTGGTCTTGGGGGTCAGGAAGATCTGGGTTCAAGTCTTGCCTTTGATACATACTAATTGTTGACTACAGACAAGTTATTTAATGTTCCAGTACACCAAAGCAACTCTCTATGACTAAAGTGATAGGTAAGATACCAATAAAGATCAATGGGGAAGGGGAAGAGAAGGAAGCCCACATCAGGAGATCTCTGCCATGCTAATAACACAGG
Organism: Gymnobelideus leadbeateri; assembly: GCA_011680675.1. NCBI lineage: Eukaryota > Metazoa > Chordata > Mammalia > Diprotodontia > Petauridae > Gymnobelideus > Gymnobelideus leadbeateri. The sequence continues at coordinate 10,998 of WOXC01000291.1, forward strand.
TTAAAACAAAAAAAAAACAAATCAGTCCCATTTTTGGACATTGAAAGCACGTGATTCATTTCAATGTTTAATAAGGCAAGTCTCTTATTAAAATGAATCTTAAATGTTGCTCTGGTTGTTGCTTTTTGTTTACCTCCCAACAAATGGCATCCAGTTGAACTTTATGACGAAAGTGAATGATAAAAAACAACAGTGCCAATTCAAGGGTAAAGGACAAGTTTGACTGAAACTTCGTGTCACTTCATGCCAGGCTTAGAGTTCAAATGGTATTTTGTGTGGACATGAAAGCAATGAATTTGTTGATAATGAAGCTATTTGTGTAGCTAGCCTTTTTTTTAAATTAAGCTACTGATTTTTAAGAGTAGCACAACTCAAATCCTCCTTTGAAGCACAAAGAAGCTTTGCTAAAGAACAAAAGCTCCAAAATTTTCTTCTTCTATAAAGAATTTTAGCAGCCAAAAGGAGTTATAGTCCTTAACAGAGTCTTAAATAAAACCAATGATATACACATTCAATGCAATGCCTTTAAATGTTGAGTTATTGCTGAAATTTTCTTTTATCTCTACCTTGTATGATATCAATCCATTTGATGCTCAGTCTTTTAAAAAAACCAATTCAAATAAATAAAACAAAGTCAAACCAGTTGTTTGACATCATACTTTTTCTTAAAAAAGAAGTATTAAACTAGTTGACTTGATTTCAGAGTCTGAGCCTCTTACTTATGAATTGAGAAGCAAAGACCTTAAAACTGATAAAGTTAAATTAAAAGGTCAGACTATTTTATGAATACTTCCCTCATATCTGATAGGAATAAACATAATGTTGTCCAGTTTGGCTTTGTGTATGGTGGTAACAAATAATTGCTCTATCTATACCCTAGTGTTATAGTGCTACAAAATCCTATAATAGCACATTATTATAGTAATTACATAAACAAATATCTGTAAGGTTCCTTCAGCAAAATATAGCTCTGGATATCTAAATTGTGTAAAGGAGGCCCTAAATCTTTCAGAATTCATCCACACCTGGAGAATGGCTGCTAAGCTAACTGGAATTCTCTGATTCAATTATGCACATATCTAGATGGAATAGGAAATTTGAGTATCTGAATAGATTGTGACTTTTCTCCAATACTTCCTCAGGGAAGAGTGTTATTAGTATCATGTATAAGAAGGTGAGAATCAATTTAAATAAGTGAAATAAAATCTGATATGGAAATAAACTGTTGTATAAATCTGTTACTTTCCTTTTATTTCTCATTTTTAATATATACAGGCAAAGAGCTTTATTTTTTCATCTACTAATTTTACTGAAAGATACTCTGGGATCTTTGTTCTTGAAATTTTCTTTTTAAAAATATTTTTATGCCCCTAAAAACTGCAGAGTACCCTAAAGGATAAAAAAATTTAAGGTGTTAAGAGAAAAATATACAGAGCCATCAGGCATCCTTACATTTTAATGATTCTTTTAAACAAAATTATATTAAAATTAATATAAAATAATATGTTAATACAAAAATTAAATTAAAAGGTAAGACTAGGTGGATCATGTAGTACTGTATAAAAGAGTCACACTAGATATGAAAGTTTGTGAACCCATTGAGATAAAGCAATATACATGAGAGAAGACCAACAGTTCTCCCTGTGGCCCATCCATTTTAATCCAGAATGGCTTAATTAAATCCAGCATGACTTTATGTCATTTGTAGCCCTGACAACTTCTAGGACATTGGGTTGGTTAGAACTCATGCTTAGAGGGGATAAGGAAGAAGGAGGAGGTATAAAAATGGACACAGTAAGGATGAGAGAAGAAATTTAAAGAGACAGGAAGAGAGATTAAAAAGAGAAGGGATGTAAAAAATAGGGAAGAATAGTCTAACATAGAAGTTTACTTTACTTTAGATCCATTTTTACTGAAAATTTCCAGGGAAGAAATGCCTTTCATTGGCTGTATGATATTGTGTGCTGTAAATACTACTGTCAGGTGGTGGCCTTGACTAATCCTAGAAGGGAATGTATTTTTCTGAGATAAAAAGCTTCCTGTGGATTTTTTTTTATTAAGCTTGTTAATCCCTGTGGTGTCCTTTGGATGTAGAGATGTCACAGGAAAAGAAAACTAAAGGAGTAGAAATCAGCATTCATAGAAAATGACTGTGTAAGATCTTAAACTTAATGAAATATGGAGAAGTAAGACATAATCCTTATAAAGAATAAACCAACTTGGGGGAAAGGGACTGTGAAATTTACATATAAGGTTCCAGAAGTATATGCTGTATATCATGAGTTTAGAAGAGCAATCTTTAACACACATATCTATATTAAATAAGTATATATTTTATCTAGCTAAAAAGTGCATAACACCTTATATGTGCCAGATGAACCCATCTGAAAATTAATGCTAAAGCATATGCTAAGGAATTAAAGACTAAGAATGTATACAAAATTATAGTTGGAGAAAAGGTAATCAACACAGAGTGAAGGTTATAGAGTTTCCATTAAAAAGATATTTTTCATTGATAACAGGTTACATAGAGTGTACTTATATCGTAGAAATACTGAGTATACCTTGGGAGAGTTTTCACGAAAATATTTTTGTAGATAGGAAGAAAGTAACATAGAAGATGGGTAAAAATAAAGAAAAAAGGACAGAATTTTTTAATCATAAAGAAAATCTATTCCATAAATGACATTTTCTTGATCTCAATAGTTAGATCTATGGCACTGAACAAAAGAGATATGTAGTCTATATTTGAATGCCAGCCTGTTTATTGACAGACAGGCAGGATTCATTCACTTCACAAATAACTGAATTCATACTACATTCATGTCTATGAATGACCATATCCTTCCCATTTGGAGAACCATTTAACATTTTGAAAAACCAGTCATATATTGAAAAAATAAATGAGATTTTTATTTTTGTGTTCTTTTGGTATGTATTTTCAAAATAAATTTTTATTGCCTATATTTCCCCCCTTTTATCAATCCTCCCTCCCTACAAAGAATTTTCCTTTACAGCAAAGATTTTTGAAAAAAAGAGAAACAAGGAAAATCTAAGAAAAGTGATAAATACATTAAAAGAAATAACATTTTATACAATGTTACACTCCTGTAGACCTCCTACACTCTGCAAAGGAGGAAAGACAGGAGCAGTGTCTTCTCATGTCTCAAGAAGAGTATTATTAATCATGGCAATGTCAAGTTCTCTCTCACCTAGACCAAGTAGAATAACCAAAGGTGTGGATTTATTAATAATTACCAAAGACATATAGGATTTAAAAGCTTTTCTGTGTTGGCTTTGAAAGGCACACCAAGACTCTGAGAACGGTGCACAGAGAATGTGAGAGTTAATGGTCACAAGCCACCTTCTGCATTTGGGTAGGGTCAGTTTGGACATTCAAATATTGCATAGCAATCTACAAATAAAACTCTTTCCACATAGACCATGACACATGTACTTTTTGCCAGTCAATTAAGTTTTTATTAAGCACCTAATATTTGCCAGGTACAATGCCATTGCAAAGAAAGATAAAACAAAAAACAAAACAAAACAAAAAAATCAGTCAATATTCTCAAAGAACTCAAAATTGAATTGGGAAGAAATCATGAAAATTAGTAAATCCAAACATGTTACATACAAGATAAATTGAATATAATCAACAGCGGAAAGGTACTAGAATTAAAAGTAATTGGGAAAAGCTTCCTGTAGATGGTGAGATTTTAGCTATGACTTGAAGGAAGGGAGGGAAGTCAGGAAGTAGAGATGAATAAGAACATTCCAAGTCTGGAAGACAACTAGAGAAGATACCCATTCAGTAGATGGAGTGTATTATTCAAGGAACAGTAAGGAGTCAGTGTCATTGGATCACAGAGTACCTGGAGGGGCGGAAGGTATAAGAAAACTGGAAGGATATTGTGGAGGGTGGGCAGATTATGAAGGGCTTTAAACACAAGAGAAATTTGTAATTGATCCTGAAGGTGATAGGGAGTTACTGGAGTGTATGGGATAGCAGCAGTGATGTGGGCATGTCTTAGCTTTAGGAAGCTCATTTTAAGAGCTAGGTGGAAAATTGACTGGAGTGGGAAGAGACTTATGGTAGACAGACCAATCAGCAGATTATTTCAATACACTAGGCGTGAGGTAATACCTATATTAGGATGGTAGCATTATCAGAGGAAAGAAGAGGGAGCATTCAAGAGTCATCACAAAGACAGGCCTTAGCAAAAGATTGGATTTGGAAGTAAAAGAGTGAGGGGTTCAGAAGTAGCAAATCTGGGAGACTGGGCAATTGTTGGTTTCCCTAACCATAATAGGAAACTTAAGAAAAAAGGAAGGTTTAGGGGTAAAGATAATTAATTCAGTCATAAAGATGTTGAATTTAAGATATCTACAAGATATCCATTTCAAGGTGTCTTGTACAATTGGAGATGTTAAGAGTATAGGTAAGCAGTAAGGTTAGGGCTGGATGAAAATATCTGAGAAACATCAGAATAGAAATGGTAATTGTATCATGGGAGTGGATTAAAACACCAAGTAAAATAGTATAGAGTAAGAAATGAGCCCAGAACAGGGTCCTTGGGTACACCTAGACTTAGCAGATATAACCTGGATGAATATACAACAAGGGAGAAGGAGTAGTTAGATAGGCAGGAAAAGAACAAGGACAGATTAGTGTCACAAAAACCTAGAGAGAAGAGATGATCAAGGAGAAGATGGTTATTGACAGTATTAAAGGTTACTGACAGTATTGACAGGTCAAAGATGAAGAATGAGAAAAGAATAGTAGCTTTAGTAATTAAGGAAATAGTAATAACTTTGGAGAGAGCAATTTCAATTGAATGATAAAGTCAGTAGCCAGAAAGTTAAGAAAATGAGAAGAAATAAAATGGAGGCATCGATTAGAGAAATCCTTCTTAAGAAAACTGACAATAATTCTGCATCAATAAATACAGTTATCCTATAAGAATGATTAATTCTTGGTAAAAGTACCAAACTACCAAGAAAAAATGTGTATTCCTTTCTATTTCCATTCAATTCTCTTTAGCTATCTATCATATCTAGCTTATCTAAAATTCTATTCACTTCCTTAACTTCTCTCTTATTTATTTTTGGCTTAGATTTATCTAGTTCTGTAAGGGGAATATTAAAGTCCTTCACTATTATAGTACTACCATCTATCTCCAACTGTAATTCATTTAGTTTTTTTTTATTTATTTAGATATTATAGTATTTGGTGCATATAGGTCCAATATTGCTATTGCTTCATTGTCTATGGTACTTTTTATCAAAATTCAGTTATCCTGTTTATCTCTTACAATTAAATCTATTTTAGTCATAACTTTGTCTGAGATCCTAATTGTTATCCCTGCCTTTTTTGCATCAGCTGAAACATAATAAATTCTATTCCAACCCTCCATTTTAGCTCTGTGTGTATCTCTCATTTGTAAATGTGTTTCTTGTAAACAACATATTGTTGGATTCTGATTTTTAATCTATTCTTCTATCCATTTCCACTTTATAGGCTAGTTCATCCCATTCACATTCAAAGTTAAAATTACTATTTGTGGATTTCTCTTCATAGTATTGTCCTTCTTAGCCTCTCTTTTCATCCCATCTCTGTTACCTTATCTTCTCTCCTTTCCCTCCCATTCCTTATTCTACCCACTCTTCCTTTATCCTCTCCCCCCACCCACCTAAATGTTAATCTATATACCCTTCTAAAAGTCCCTCCCCAATCCTGCCCCCCAGCTCTGTCACCTCTCTACAAGTCTAGAAGACCTCTGCACCCCTCCAGATGTACATGTTGTTTCCTTGTCAACCCAAATCTGATGAAAGTAAAGCTCCAATATTACCAGTTCTTTACACCCACCTGCTTTCTCTGTATCAATTCTCTCTTTCACATCCCATTTTAATGAGATAATTGTTCCTTTTAACCTTTTCCTACACAATTTTGTTTTTTAGAATTATCATACACAATTTAACCTCAACCTTCTTCCAAACTACACTAATAAGGACAGTTGTAAGAAAATAGATAAAATTCTCATATATAAGAAGTACATAGTTTGACCTTAATGAGTCCTTTCTAACTAGTCTTTAGTGTTTTCTTTATATTTCTTCTTTCCATTGAGTTCTGCTTTTTGCCATGAATATATGAAAGTCTTTCAGTTCATCAAATGATATATTTTTTTTCATTCGGGATTATATGCAACTTTGCTGAATAAATTATTCTTGGTCACAACCCCAGTTCTTTTGCCCTTCAAAAAAAAAAAGATAATGTAATGCCAGTTATACTTAATAAGGGACCATAGAAACATAGATTAAAAACTAAAGGAGATTTTAAAACCTGAGTGGGTTAAAGAACAAATCATAGAAATAATCAATAATTACAGTGAAGAGAGTGACAACAATAAAACATTAGATACAGCAAAAGTGGTGATCAGAGGAAAAAATATATCTCTAAAATGTTTATATCAATAAAATAGAGAAAGAGGAAACCAATGAGTTGGTTATACAATTAAAACAACTAGAAAAAGAACAAACTAAAAATCCCTAGCTAAATACTAAATTAGAAATCCTAAAAATTAAATGTGAGATTAATAAAATCGAGTGTCAAAGCATTAAATTAATAAATAGAACTAGGAGCTGGTTTTATGAGAGAACCAATAAAATAGCTAAAGCATTGATTAATTTGATTTTTAAATTTTTGTAAATTTAAACAACTTTTTTAATTGAGCAGGCTATAAATGAATTTTGTAGAACAAGGACCAGACAGATTTATAAGTGACTTCTATTGAACACTTAATAGTCAATTAAGTACAATATTAAATAATTTATTCAGAATAATAGGCAAAGGGATCCTACCAACTCCTTTTATGAAACAAATATGACACTGATAACTAAACCAAGAAGAGTAAAAACAAAGAAAGAAAAATTATAGACCAGTTTCATTATTGACTACAGATTTAAAAATCCTAAACAAATACTAGCTAAAAGATTATAACAAAATATTACAAGGAGTATACATTATAACCAAATGAGATTTATAATAGGAATGCAAGAATGGTTTAACATAAGGAAAACTATTAATATAATTGGTTATAGCATTAAATTTTTTAAATCATATGTTTATATCAATAGATACAGAAAAATCTTTTCATGAAGTTCATCACTCATTTCTATTAAAAAAAACTTGAAAGTATAGATATAAATCAGTTTTTCCTTAAATTGATAAAAAAATTATCTAAAACTATCAGTAAGCATTATTTGCACTGGAGATAAGATAGAAGCCTTCCTGATAAGATCAGGTGTGAAACAAGGATGCCCACTATCACCATTATTATTAAATATTTTATTGGAAATCCTAGCAATAGAAATAAGAGAAGAAAAAGAAATAGAAGGGATCAGAATAGGGAATGAGATAATAAAAGTATTGCTTTTTGCAGAAATATGATGATATACTTGGAAAATCCCAAGGACTCAACTAAAAAAAGTTAGTTGAAACAATACTTTTAGCAAAGTAGCAGGATGTAAAGTAAAGACACATAAATCATCAATATTCTTTTATATCACAAACAAAAACCTGTAAAAACAGATAGTAAGACTTACTCCATTTAAAATAACTCTAGACAGTATAAAATGCCTGGAGTACACCTGCCAGAACAAACCCAGGAACTACATAAACAAATACATATAAACAAAATTTTGTATAGAATATGAATTTTATGCAAATAAAATAAGATGTAAATTATTGGAGAAACATTGATTATCCATGGGCTGGCAGGGTCAATATAATGAGAATGACAATTTTACCCAAACATATATACATGTATATATATATATATATATATATTCAACACCACCCCAATTAAATTACCAAAAATTATTTTACCAAATTAGAAAAAATAACAAAAATCATTTTGAAGTACAAAAAGTCTAAAATATTAAAAGAAATAATGAAAAAATATTAAAGAAAGGAGGTTTAGCACTACCAGATCTTAAACTATATAATAAGGCAGAAATTATCAAAGTTATTTGGTACTAGCTTAGAAATAGAAGGGTAGATCAATGGAACAGAGTAGATGTACAATTGTAGCAGCAAATAAATATAGTTATCTTGCATTTGGAAAAAGTAAAGACAAGATTTGAGGATAAGAATTCATTATTTGGTAAAAAATTGGGGGGAAAATTGGAAAGCAGCATGGCAGAAATTGGGTATGGATCAATTTTTATGCCCTTTACCAATCAAAATGGATACATGACCTAGATATAAAGAGAGAGATTACAAGAAAATTTGAAAAACATGGAACATATTTCTTATCAGACTTATGGATAAGCAAAGAACTTAGACAAAGAACTGGAAATTGTGGGGAATGGCTGAACAAATTGTGGTATATGATTATGATGGAACGCTACTGTGCTATAAGAAATGATGAGCTTAATGATCTTAGAAAAACAGACTTGCACAAAATAATGAAGAGCCAAATGAACAGAACCAAGAAAATGTATACAGTAACAGCAATATTGTTTTAAGAACAACTTTGAGTGAATAAATCATTTTGACTATTAATAATGCCCAAATTACCTACAAAGGACATGTGAAGGAAGATGCTATCTGTATCGAAAGAATTAATAGATGTATAGAATGATTTTTAAATATATTTAATACATATACATAATACACACACACACACGCATATATACACACACACATACCTATTTGTGTCTAATAGTAGCCATCTCTAGGGTGGGAGAGGGGAGGAAAAAAGAAATTTACATGATAAATTCATGATACATTTAAAAGGAATAGCAAGCTGTATGTAATGGATTTGCAGTTTTGTGTTCAGTCATCTTATGCTATTTTAAGGAAGTGCTTGTTTAATTCCATAAATTAAAAATAAAATAAATCATTTAAAAAATGATTAATACTTTTTCTGCTATTACAATTCTTTCCTTAGCCTTTTAGGATGAGAATGTTAGAATAGAGACTCCTCATAGGACAGAAATCAGATTCTATACAATCATCGAGGAGCAAAGCATTAGTTTACCCTAAAAAAAACTCATGAAATCAATTAACAAGCATTTATTAAGTGCCTACTATATGCCAAGCACTCTTTTATCCCTGATATTCAAAATTTCCTGTTAAATCTTCCCTAGTGGTGCTATACCTAGTGATCATAGCTGGTCTGTATGCTGTGAATTAAGGGGCATCAGGAAAAGTTCAAATGCTACTTCCCTCACCCATGAATCTGATGCCTAAAATGATATTAAAGCTCAATGCCATCACCTTATGGATTTAACCCTTATGGAAATACAGGTATACTTTTACTGTACCTGTTTCCCTAAATTCTAGGATCATATAATAAGAAATTAATGAGATATTAATTGTGCCCATATATCACCAAATATCTAGGTGAAAAGTACAACAAGACAACATTTTAAAAATATACTTGTTCTGATGATTCCAAATAGCCAGGAACACCCTTATTCAACCAACCAATTAATTAACACTTAGTAAAGACTCATATGTTAGGTCATGTGCTTGGTATTGGGAATAGAAAGACAGAAATGAAATAGCTTGTGTACTCAAAGAGCTTAAATTCTATCAGGGGAGACATCATATATACAAGATAAATTCATGGAGTGGAGATACATTATATTTTTATATATGTAGGGATATATACATATACATATCTATATGTATATATTGTATATATGGCAATACATGTGTGTGCATATATACACACATGCATATACACATGAAGTCTCTACATTTCATATATTTATTTTGTGCACATATACATATGCAGATATACATGTAGCTATATGGATATTTTGTGTATAAAGAGTGCTGTGGATTGAACAGAAGTGAGATCCACTGACAGTGATGAAGAGAATGATTCAAAGTGGAATGGAAAGGCCAAAGAAAAGCTTCCTTTATTTCAAAATTTTGTTGGTGTGTAAAACAACTTTGTATGGCAGACATCCTTATTAAAAGAACTAGAGATAGGCTCCCAGCATGTAGGCTATGAAGTAGCATAGGCAAGAATTTCACAGGATGAGAAGGTATATATAAACTCTAGGGGTGTGTGTGTGTGTGTGTATGGTGTGTATGTATGTATGTATGTATGTATGTATGTATGTATGTATAAATTAGGAACTCTTCTGGTACCCACACTGATGGTATGTAAAACCTTGTTCCTGCATCACTCAGAATATCCCAGAGAAAAAAAGACCATGTCTCCATGCCAAGACAAAAAATCCAAATGAAGGTTGAAAATTTTTAGCAAATTATTCAAATGTCTAGCACATCATCCAGCTATTTGCAAACATCTGGACAATTTCCTGGTATTTGTTTTGTCTTGTTTTACTTTTTACTTGTATGTTTTGTAATACATGAGGATAATTAAGATCTTATTGATTCCTATTACGTGGGGCTAGAACACAAAGAAATTGAGGTACAGGGAAAGGTAATAACAGCTGATCCTCTCAATAGAGTATGTGCATTCCTTAAAATGTCTAAATTTTTGTCATATAATTTCTTTTCAATCCCCATCATCAATCTACAGACAAATAAACATTAATTTGCATTTATTGGGCATCTTGGGGGGTGTGATAATCTGTTGATCTTATGCACTCATACATAGCCTCCCCATGTTTGTTCAGGGTGACAGGAACGTCCCAACAATGCTTATAGGCTACTCTTTGGAATCTCCTGGAACTTTTCCTTTGTATTCTAAAAAGGACAGTTGTATATTCTCATTTTGGGTCCTGTGGGCATGTACTATAGAAGTGTTCTTGAGAATGGCATGGCTACACAGATGTCTATAGTATGACAAAAAAAGAAAAAAAAAGTAGCAAAAGTCACTAAAAGGATTCACGTTAATGAACAAGTGACAAAGTTTGCTCTTTATTTAACTTCATTTCCTTTATTGCTTCACTGGCTCCACTTACCTGCTTCATATCTTTTTCTGTCTGCTCAGCAATGCTGGGTCTTAGTGTGGAGTTTCCTTTTAATCACCTCCATTAGATGATGACATTATCTTTGATCAAAGCCTTAACTTGGGTGGAGTAATCAGGGCTTTTCCCCAGGGCACTAAAATTTAAAAGAATCTAACCTCACTTGCACTCCTTTAATAGCACATACACTACTGAGCTTAGCATGTAGTTGGCAAGAACAATTAGTTAAGGTAGGAAGCTAGTAGATGATGTACCCCTCCCCTCCTGGTGACTTTACAGCAGGTGATTATCTCCCTGACCTAGACCCAAAGTGCTCTTCATTCTACTTAGATTCTACATGGAAACTACCTTCTCAGAAGTGACTTGTAGATATTTTGTGGTCTTTCTTACTCCTAAGTAAATGGGGCTTTAAAGTCTGATTTTAGGGTATAATTCATTCTGTTTGCCCTGTGTTCAAAAATTGCTAGTTACTATCTCTGGCTATGATGCAAACCTGAAGTCAGTGTCAATGACAGTAAAGACAAATCAGTAGAGCAGAATGGGACCTTGGAAAACATCTAGTCCCAGTCTCTCTTATGTATGAGGAAAATAGGCTCAGAAAGATGAAATAACTTGCTTAAGATCACTGAGTGTGTTAGTAAAAGAACTGGAATTATGTTCAACTCACAGTTTGAATTGAACCAAGGATGACTTTTCCTCCCTTGAACAATACCCAGCATATTGTTTGCATGTTGTATTTTACTTATTTGTGTATTCTAGGTACCAACTTACAAAGTCCTTAAGAGCAGGACACATGAAGTATTGATCTTTTTTTTTTTTTTTAGCCCTTAGTAAAGTTCTCTTAACCTCAATATTTGAATAGATGAATGATTTCAGTGATGCAGGTAATTCCTCTTTAGGTAGACATAGTAACCAGTTCATACCTCTATGTGAATTTTATTCATTTGTTGTTTGTTGTTGTTCAGTCATTTCAGTTAAGCCCAACTCTTCATGACCCCATTTTTGAGGGAGGGGGACTACTTAGTAAAGATATTGGAATGGTTTGCTATTTCCTTCTCCAAATCACTTTACAGATGAGGAACTGAGGCAAACAAGGTTAAGTGAGTTAACTACCCAGGGTCACACAGTTAGTAAGTGTCCAAGGACAGATTTGAACTCACAAAGATGAGTCTTCCTGATTCCATGACCAACACTCTATCCATTGGCCCATCTAGCTACCTGTTCTTATCCATATCCTCCCATTTATTTTGCATAACTCTTTCCATGTACTGTAGAGATACTATAAGTCTAAAGACAGTATTTGAGAAACATACCATAGGTCTATATACAGCATAAGTCTAGTGCAGAATTTGGACTATCCATTCCTTCTTCTTGTTACATGAATAACCCACCTCCTTTTCTGATGCCACATTTTCTGAAAGGTATTTATGATGCTACTTTCTTATTGTAGAATGTAATTGGCAATATATTGCACTCTAGTTATACCCATTATAAATCTCTAAATTTTCCTTTGGACAGGCCACTAATCTTCTGGACATGATACATATTGTTGGCATAAGTATTTACTATATCAAATTGAATAGCAGGGGTGGCTAGGTGGCTCAGTGAATAGAGCACCAGCCCTGGAGGTTGGTGAGGAACCCAGGAGGACCTGAGTTCAAATCCAGCCTCAGACACATAATACACACACACACACACACACACACACACACACACACACACACAAATTAGCCATGTGACATTGGGCAAGTCACTTAATTCCAATAGCCCTACCTTCTCCCCTCCAAAAAGCAAAAAAAACAAAACAAAACAAAACTTGAAAACAGTCAGGTGGTATAATGGGAAGAGAAATAGGCATGAAGTCAGGAAGACCTAAGGACAAATATGACCTCTGAGTGCCTCAGTTTCTTCATTCATAAAATAATAATACCACCTATGTTCTATGGTTCTTGTGAGGATAGAAGGAGCTAAGATTTCTAAAGTGCTTTATAAACTTTAAAAATCTATACAAATGTTAGCTATTGTTATTATTACATATTTACTACCCAACCATTAGTGCTAAAGCCAGATACTGTCAAAAAAAGCCTACTCTGGTGTTGTTATTACTATTATTACTTTATGTTTATCAAGTGATCTTTTTTTCCAAGAGCTCCAAATACTTAATCATTTATCCCCTTCACAACAAACTCTGGATCACTTCCAGCAACCAAGAAAAAAAGAAAACCACAACAAAAACCCCATGTTGATTTTATTCAGAGATAAGCTGAATATCATGGCAAGAGACCAAGACACTCAAAGGCTGAGGGTAGAAGCATTAATATTTCTAACTTATTCCCCTTGCTTTGAGGAAGAAGAATTAAACTGAAAATATATCCAGCAGGATGGTGGCCAATTCCTTGGCTGCACAGAAAATCTCTCTTAATCATCAAAAGAATCATTTCTTCATAAACCTAAAGAAAGAATTACATTTGGGATATGATATAGCTATACAGAAAACTGAGTTTGAGGATAGGATTGAGGCAATATTGAGAAACTTTAGGAGATGTCATTATGATACATGAATTCCACAAATAGCATTAACTCCCCAAAGGCAAGAGTCACAAGGAATGGAATAAAAACACAAAATTGAAGTCTTTTCTCACATTTTTCTCTGATATTTTTTTCTATTTGGCAAAAAAAGTGATGTTTGATAGAGATACCACTTCTAAACTTTTAATACTTATACAACTTTCAATGAGACCCATATGAGCAGGTATACAATAGAAGGAAATCTGAGCTAAATAGAAAATGATTTAAGCTAGGGAAAAGTCTAATAATAAATGTATCTAAAGCTGTAATATTCAAATAGGTATGAAGATCCACCTAACGTGTTGATATTTTTCATCAGCATTCTGTACCCAAGAAAAGAGCTACAAGGTCACAGACTGAGAGGGCTTAGATTTGGAAGAACTTAGGAACCATCCTGTCCAAGCCCCTAATTTCAGCCCTCTGCAAACTGAGGGCCAAAAGGCTCAAATAATTTTCAAAGGCACAAGTGTAGAAAGTAGCAGAACTCAGATGTTGAGAAGTCATACATTTGTTGTTATTTACTTGGATGCTAAATGGTACAGTGGAAGGAAAGCTGACTTCAAAATCAGAGGATCTGCATTCAAATCCTAGTTCTTTTACTTACTATTTGTGTCACCTAGAGCAAGTCACTTAACCTCTATGGACTAAGTTTTCCCATCTGTAAAACAAAGGTGTTAGACCTTTAAATTCCTATCTAGCCCTAAACTTGTGATTTCATGTTTCCTTGAAATTTCTGAAGTGCTTATTGCAGTCTTTGTTCCAATTCATTTTGGTAATACCCCTATAGATCATTTACAAGAAAAACAAAAGATCTTTCTACAAAAATATGTGTTTTATTAATTTTGTGAGTTTATTTAATTTTTGAGAATTTGGAAATCCAAATTGAAAATACAAAATACATTTGGATGTATGAGAAAAAAAAAACTGCTCATAATGCTTTATATATGCTCCTCTCCTGCAATCTCAGGCACCTGTGGCAAAAGGAGATCAGTGGATGATTTGGGACACCAAGTGCCTTTTCCTTCTCAGTCAAGGCATAGTAGTATACAGCAGAACTAGCTCTTTCATTTATTTGACTAATAAGGAGCAGATCTTCCTCTTTCTGTTCTCTCACAAGCTTTAGAGATTAGCTTTTGTACACCTGTGGCCAAGGATTTGTCATATGTTATGACATCTAATGAAACAAAAAGAGAACTGAAAGAGAAGCTTCCAACCACTTTCCAAAGCTAGAAATCCTAAAGTCAGAGTCACCCAGTATATCAGCTCCAAGCACCCACCAGAAATGCATTTGCTTTTTTAGGTTATTCACATGCCACAAAAGAAAAATGAGGTGTGAAGCACTATATGGTCTATTGGTGCCCTAAAAGAACCAGTGCAATTTTGGCAAGTGACTGGGGCTATGAGAGAGAGAGAGAGAGAGAGAGAGAGAGAGAGAGAGAGAGAGAGAGAGAGAGAGGCTGTATGGAGAAGAATATAGGCCTTCAATTTTTAGTCCATTTCTGAATACTAGGTAGATCTATTATTATTCATGGGATCACAGTGTCATAGGTATAGACTTGGAAAAGCACTTTGAGGTTTTCTGTTGTAACCTCATTATTTTGTAGATGAGATAATTGAGGAGATGGGAGGTAAAGTAATTTGTCCAAGGTCACACAGCTATTAAGTGATGGAGTCAAGATTTTAATGAAATCCTTTGAATCCATATCCAACACTTTCTACTTCAACACAGTGAAGTGTTCACCTCTTTTCCTCAATTGAGGAATATTATAATTGTAATGTGACTTTTCTCTGTGTATAAGGAAACCACCTAACATGTAGGTATGTGGGAGACACCAGTGACCTACTTTTGGGAGAAGACATTCTGTGTTTCACTACCACATAAGTGAGAACAGATTTTCTATTGGCTTCAGAGCCAGAACAGATTTCATCCTCAAAACTATCAGACTGAGACATTCTCACTCTCTTTCTTTCTGTTGGCATCCAGTGGGTATTGGTCATCCACACAATGGGCACTATTAACTGAGGACTATCTTTCCTACTTAGTAGTGCACATGGCCCAGGGAAACAAGCTTGGGGTATTGTTCTAATTTGTTTATGTTTAGCAGTTCTAGAGCCAGGCAATGGAGTCACTGGACCTGGTCTGGAGCTGTGGTGATCTTGGTGTCAGGATTCCAGAATATTGTAGTAAGGGCAGCAGGGAAGCCCTGAGAAGGCAGGATAGCCAGGACTCAACTTGGTAAATTAAACTATGAACCTAATTCCTCTCCCCTCCCCAGAGATTAAGATGGTATAGGGAAGGGATTATATCCACCATGTTTTGGAGAGATGATGTGCATATGTTTATTTTTATAGAGTTAAAGGAAATATTCCTTTATAAAAGCTAATCTCATTGTTAAGTGGTTAAATGGAAATGGAATACAGGGGGGTTCCTAAAATTGAAGGAACCCAATTGGTTGAGGTTAGTGACATGGTAGAAAGATTAGACACCCAGAGAGATTAGTATTCTCTTAGGGGTCTCTCTCTGGAGACCCTTAGAGAAGGGGTGAAATGTAGCATACTTGGTCTTTAGGCAGTGGGGAACAAAGTAGTCCCTGTTATACATATCTTGGGGTAAGCAATGGTTATCTATAGAAACATCCATAAATCTAATAACTATAGTCACTCCTTCCATCAACACATTTGATAACACGTGACTTCTTGAGTTATTGTAACCAACCTCTCTCACTCCTTCCCAGGTAGGTAGAGGCAACATTCTGGGATGAACTTCTCTAACTTTATGTGGACTATTCTATGGCACACAGTCTATTTACAAGCCACAAGAGGATCTTATGAGAACCTGCTAGATCTTTTGTTCCTTAGCATGGACTTTTCGGGTCACTCTTTGTCATAATAAGGTGTTTGGGTAGAGCTCCAATACAGAAGTCTGTTTTCAAATGTCAGTATGACATTATGCAAATGAATCACATAAATGTAAAGGAGTTACATGATAGGATGCTTGACTTGGAGTCAAGAAGACCTGGTTTAGAATCTTGCCTCATATCTTTACTAGCTGTGTGACTCTAGGCAAATAGCTAACCCTCTCCCAGCCTCAGTTTCCTTATCCATAAAATGAAGATAATATCACCTACAATATTGTTGGGATCAAATGAACACACAACATACATATAGTGTTACCAAGTCTCAAAGTACTATATAATGTTAAATATTTTTAAGAGAAGCTACTATTCTATGACTAGAAAGGTAACTAAAGAGCTACCAGAGGGAAAAGAGGCAAAGTAAAGATGGAAGAAGGGGGTGAAACCAGACTGGGGGATAAGAAGACAGTGAATATTTGTGGTACTGGAGACTCCAATGGTTTGTGGGTCAAGGTGGGTCAGGACACCAGAAGATTCCTTTAGGAGTAAGACAGAATAATTCATGTTAAGGGAGATATTTGATAGGACCTTAAATATGAAGCTGTTTTTGGATATAGTGTGAAACAATGACATTAATGCATGTTTACTGAATTTAATTGAAACATCAATGGGATAATTTTAATTGATGAAAAAAGATGATTGATACCTGATTGGACTATTTGCAGCTTGAGAGCAGGGATTGTCTTTGAATTTGTATTTGTAGCCTTAGCACTTGGTGCAGTGCTTGACAAATAATAAGAGCTTAATAAAATTTTAAACAATCTATTCATGTTGTGTATGTGGCAGAACCTTAATATTACCTTAATTTATAGTAAAATTGGAGCGTTGCTGTGGGGCACTGAGAGATTAAGTGCCTCACCCAAAGTCTCAGTCTGTAACTATTGTTGATCTGCATTAGAAGAAGAAATCTCTTTATTAGGAACACTGATATAGTTGCAGGTCTGTACAAGGAAACAAAAAAGTAAAATAAGTATGCACCATTTTAACTGCCTGTGTGAATTGGAATATCCTGGATGAGATCAAAGACAAGAAGGTACCAAATTGTCAATTAGGCAAAGCTGGATTTCAACTCTTTTCCATCTCCCTTTGGGGTGCTACAGCATGCCTTTTGGCACCTTCCCTTATTATAGGTCTCCCATTGCTCCTCAGTGTGTTGCTTCATTAGGCTTCTGTTTAGTGTTCCATGCTCTAGACTAAGATGCCCCTATAATTCATTCTATGACTCTCAGTCAGGTTGGGCATTTCTGCTTTCTTTTTCATTTTATACTTATTTCCATGATTATGTCTCATTCATGTCACAATCTCTAATCTTATAAAGAAGTTTCAACTTTAAATCTCTCACCACTAGAGTGTCTTTTAGCTCCAGACCCTATGACCATTTAAAGAAAAAGTCAGTCAACTAGCATTTTTAAGGACTATTCTGTGCTAGGCACTGTGGGAAACACTGGGGATACAAAGAAAAGCAAAAACAATAAAGAACAACAACAAACTGGTTCCTGCTCTTAAGGCACTGACAGTTTGATGAGAGATAAAACAGGCAAACAGTTATACACAAAAAAGAAATACAGGATAAATCAGGGTAGTCTCAGAAGAAAAGCATTAAAATTAAGGAGGACTAGCAGAAAAGAAACTGACAATAAATAAATGGTGGGAATATGAGAAAAAAATGACAGACATTGGGGGGTAATTTTGGTCAGAAAGATTTTCAGTAACTCTCCAATCACATTTGTGTTTACTGTTAGTGGGAATTTCTATCCCAAAGAAGGAATCTGACATGGTATTTCAAATAGATTGGGAGCTATGTAAAGGAAAATCAAACAATCTGTCATTGATCTGGTGGCCAGTGTTATATCTAGGACTTTTTGTGCTGTAGCGGGAGTTCCAGGGACTAGCAGTAGTTTGTCTGCCCCTGGAAACATTGTCTACCAGTTTGGCACCATGGGAATTCTCTGGAAATCCCTTACAGATGTAGATTAGCCCTGTCATTTACCTTCCAGTGACATTTTTTTTTTAATATGGTGAAACACTTTGTTACTTGTAAGTTTACTTGGAAAAGATTTTAGGCTGCTAATGGAGGGAGAAAGGCTCTCCACATAACCCAGCTTGAATCCCACCCCCTCTCAACTAAATACAACCCAAAAACTTGTGATACAAATGTTTCTTAATTAATATTGTTCACAAGAGTCTTTGAGAAGCTTCCCATTGATTGCACTTAGACTAAATTGATTTTATATATTATTATAATCCAGGTCAGCACTAAAGAGAGTGGGAGTAAAAGAGCCCACCCTGGAGGGACAGAAACTGAAATTATATATAGATGGTGTCTGGTGGGGAATGAGAACTTCCCAGAACTTCCCTCTCCCTTCCTCCACTCCTTCTTCTGCTGTTAATCAGCAACAAGCCCTTTCAGGAGGTTTTCATATTTCCCACCTCTGCAGCCCTTCCTCCAAGCCAGTGGGGTTAGGGACAGCTTGAGCTCACTCCTCCCCATTGCTTTGGGACCCTTCCCCAGCTTTCCCTTGCTGTCAATCAGCATCCTTGTTCTTTGTAAGCCCTAGTGGCAGGCTCCACTGTTGTTTACCATTGGGGAAGATTTTCCCAAAGAGACTTGAGCCCATCTCTCAACCAATGGGAGAAGGGACTCCATTAGAGTATACATTTTTGTTCTGCCTTTCCTAACATGCCTCTTCCTCATGATCAGTCATGGGGAAGACCACCTTCTCCACCCGGGGAAGAGAAGGAATTCCTGTTCCTATCCTAAGAGATCTCTGTGTTCTTGATTAAATTTTGGATGAGGTTTTTCATCACAAAGAGATGGTCATTGATTTTTTATCCTAATAGTAATAAATTAGCGAAAGAAATGTTTTCTGCACCTAAAGTTCAAAGAAAGTATGATGCTTGCTATCATGTCTTCACTTTGTATTTGAAGTTTAGATATTGTAACAGCAAGTTTTTATGTTCTTTTATATAAGGCATATGTTTTGACAAAATCTCTATTGAGGACTCCTTGAGTTATAAACATTATTTTTCATGGGATATTTTAGTATAAAATACAAATCTTTCTTGAAATTGAATTATCAAATTGAAGATTAGATAATTCTAGCATAGCATACCTTCTAAAGATGTCAAAAGCTATTAGGTACATTTTCATACCTTTCTAACTAATCCTTAAGTCCCATCACCTTACCATTATCCTAACCTTATTCACAGAAGTTGAATATAATGTTCTTTTTATCTAAGCTTAAAGCAGAGGTGCTACATATTCATGGATATATTTCAAGACATATTTCTAGGTCCATTATATATTTGATGGGAAAATATGACTTTATTTTCATTAACCACTAACTGAAACTTGGCATTTCCTCCTTCTGTACAGGATCATGCATTTGACAAATAACAACAATATTAGCAGTGCCTGTGACTTCGACACCAACACAAATCACTGATATTTTCATATGATGTTACAGTTGAAATTATTTGGATGTGCAATATGGCATGCATATATTCTTTTCAAAGACCACCCCCACAGTTTTTATTTTCTCATAGAAGCTAAGCAATCATTGCTTTCATATCTATATATGTGCCTTTCAAAACAAAATATATAGTCTTGATATTTAATGAGTCAATGAAGAAATACATTACATTATCACACATTGTCAAAAGTATGTATATATTTCAGTGTAATTGATTTCCTTTGTAATCTCATGCACCTGAAAACTATTCTGTAAAGGAGACAATAAACTTTGCTAGACTGCCAAAGGAATCCATGATATAAAAACAATATAGAACCTGTGGTTTAGAGTAAAGAAAAAAATTTATAGGACTTATAAATGGATCTAGAGCTTCAAATTATTCTGCCATCCATTTGTCTTTTGGACTGCTTCTTCCTTCTGCCAGAAATTGTAACTTCTATAGTGGGGAACCTATTTATAACTACTTCTTGCTTACCACAGGGAAGTTTTAGTTTACTTTTCCAAACAATCTGTTTTTCAAGCTTCTGCTTCCTATTATTTTGCTCCTACAAGAAGTGGCATTTACTAGGTGCCAATGATACAAGCAATATTGAACCCTCTTCTTCAAGAAGCACATATCCTAACAGTCAAACAATACACACACCCAAATGAAAAGTTGAAGTGGTTTGGGAGACTTAAGTTGGAAACAATAACTTCTAGATACAGAAAATAAAGGAAGGTTCAATGGAGGATGAGTTGCTTGGGCTATCTATTCTTTGAGGGAAGAGAATGACTTATAGGTAGAAATGTGGAAGAGGTCTGGTCCAGACAAGAACAGCTGTAATACAGAAGAGTGGGAGGCATCCAGATGAAAATGGAGAACAATCTGGCTAGCAGGTAGAATACGTTTAAACAGTGGGGTATAAAAAGGCTGAAGAAGTATGTTAAACTTAGGCATTCATCTTTTATTTGATAAGGAGGTACTAAAAGTTTTTGAATAGGCAATTGATGTTACCAGACTAGTGCATTAGAGAGACTACTTTAGTAACCGTCTGGATAGGCAAAAACCTAGTGGTGAGGAGATCCCCTCCTCATGTGCTTTTTGGAAATTTGCTCACATATCTCTTTTAGGGAATAGCATGATGAGATAATATCAACAGCAGAATGCTCATGGACCACTAGGATCTCTATCCTGAGGTCACCTGAGTCATCAGGCTTGGCTGAGGGTTCACTGAATTAGTGCTTGATTTATGCCTTCTCAGATTATTGCTAAAATCTTGCCAATTGCTAAATACAGCAGCAAAAAGGTTATATGAGATATTTATTTTTCTAGGTTTGTCACATAAACTAGTGGTTCCTAAAGCAGGGGCAATGGTCTGACTCTAAGGGTCATGTGATCAAACAACTGAAGGGGAAAGATAGGTCACACTCCATTCTACACACTCTAAGCCCCCCCCCCCCAGTCAGGGGGCTTATATACAGCAAAATTACAGTACCCTCTTCACCCATTATAGTTAAATAGTCTTTCACTGTACCTCCTTCCACTGGGATCAGTAGTCAATCCCTTAGGACTGGGAACATTCTAAGCAAGACCCAGATATATAGTAGCTGTAGAGGCAAAATTTCTTCCCCGCTCCTCCAGCATTCCAGTACCCTGTTTCTCTATTCCCCTTAGTATGTAAGTTCTGGATTCTGGATGAATAGGTCAGATTCCTGTCCACTTCCCCACCACTCCAACCCATAGAAATACACTCTAATATTTAGTGGGAAAGAGAAAATAGTATGGGCTGAGTAAAGATGGGTTGTAATCTACATTTCAGATCTTATTCTATTACCTTCCTCCCACCACAAACTTTCTTTTCCAAATTTCCTTATTATCAAAGGTAGCACCATTCTTCCAGTCCTTGGTCATCCTTGATTCCATTCATTCTCATTTTCATTCTTTCTCTTTCCTACTATCTAAGCAATTGCTAATTCTATCTTCAGAACATTTTTCACATCTGCCCCCTTTTCTCTTTTTCTCTACTCACAAAGTGAGCATTCTAGGTTAGGCCCTTATCAGCCCCTTTCCTATAATCTTGCAATATGTCCTAATTTGTTTTCCCACTTCAAGCTTCTCTTTTGTCTGATATATCCTGCACACTATGAAAGTGATGCTTCTAAATCACATTTCATTTCCATATCACTTTGCTTTCTTACTCAATAAACTCTAGTGGCTCCCTATGGACTCCAAGAATTTTCATACACACACACACACGTGTGTGTGTGTGTGTCTAATCTTATTTATTTTTATATATTTTAAAATTTATTACCATTTAATATTCATTGTATTCATATTTTAGTAATTTCATAATATTCATGATTATTATGACAAGTCATGTTGTAAGTATGATAAAAAATGGAGACCACTGACTTAAATAATAGATTAGGTAAAGTTAATGAGGACTTCAATGAGTGTAGGACCAGGAATATATGAGATAAGAGGAATGCCAAAGACCATCTAATCCACCCCAGCCCCCATTTTACAGTTGAGAAAACTAAGACATAGAAAGGTTAAGCAACTTGCCCACCATCACACTGATTGTAAGTATCAGAAATTGGGTTTAAACCCAGGTCCACTTACTCAAGAATTTTACAGATGAGGAAACTGACTTCAACACTGGGTGACTAGAAGGATGGTAGTGCCTTCAATAATAGATGTAGGAAAGTTAGGCAAATAGGCTGGTTTGAGGGTGATGGCTGGGGGAAGAGAGAAATGATGAGTTCTGTTTTAGTGTTTGTTTAGATTGAAATTTAGACTGTTCAGTAGAGTTTGATATGTCAGCAAGATACTAAGGTAGAGATTTAGCACTAAAGTGCTAGGGAATCATTCTACTCTAGATATAGGTTTTGGACGCATGTGTATGGAGAAGCTAATTAAAGCCATGGAAATGGGATATAAAATGTAAAAAAGAATATCAGGCCAAGAAAAAATGTTGAGGTGGATATATTATATAAGTAAACTTAGAACAGATTAAGGGATAACTTGCCACTTCAGAGAAGAAAACAACTCTTCTCTTTCAGGGGTAATTGGCATTGAATATCCATTTAATTGTGGCAGGTAAGTAGCACAGTGGGTAGAGTGCTGGGCATGGAGTCAGGAAGATCTGAGTTCAAATCTTACCTCCAACACTTACTAACTGTGTGATCCAAATCGCTTAACCTTGTTTACCTCAGTTTACTTATTTGTAAAATGAGCTAGAAAAGGAAATGGCAAATCACTTCATTATCTTTCCCAAGAATACGCCCAATGGGGTTTGGACATGACTGAACAACAAAACCCATTTCATTGCATTGTCTCCTCAACTAAAAGGCTCACACATAAGTACGCTAGCTTGCAATTAAAAAAAAATGCTTAGGAAAAGAATTCTCCAGAAAACACATTATTTCTGAATGATTCTCTATCTCTTTCTCAAAGTAAACTCATTTGAACCATGCTTTAAACAGTAATTCAAAGTACTTTTATGAATTGGTATCTTCCCTCCATGATGGGATGGGCACAACAGAGCTTAACATCGGACAGCAGGAACAGATAAATTTAGAAGAGTGGTTGGAGGAAGTTCATAAGATCATGCTGAGTTTGAAATGTTCCTTGGCCATCTAATTTGAAATCGGTAACAGGCAGTTTTAGATACTGAATTGACAGTTAGGTGAATATATAGATCTGTGAGTCATATGCATAGATATGATAATTAAACCCATGATAGTTGATGATGTCACTGAAAGTATATAGGAAAAAGTGTAAGGGACCCTAGGCATATCTTTGGGGAATACGTATGACTAAGGAGTATCATATGGTTGAACAGCCAACAAAGGAGTCTGAAGAGAGGTCAGACAGAAGAACTAAGAGAGAATAGTGTCATGGAAACCCAAAGAGAAGAAGATATTCATGAAAAGAAGGGAGCTAGGGGCGGCTAGGGGCGCAGTGAGTAGAGTGTCGGCCCTGGAGTCAGAAGGACCTGGGTTCAGATCCGGCCTCAGACACTTAACACACACACACACACACACACACACACACACACACACAAAAACAACCTAGACATGTGACCTTGGGCAAGTTACTTAACCCCAATTGCCCTCCAAAAAAAAAAGGCAAGAAAAAAAAAAGAAAAGAAAAGAAGGGAGCTAACAGTATCAAATACAGCAGAGACATCAAGAGGGATAAGGACTGAGAAAAGATCATTGTATTTGGAATATTAAGTATTGATAATGCAAAATATGTAGGTACCATAAGGTTGTACTTTACAGTGTTTTTTCTTTAAAAAAATATAATTTTATAGACACCAATAATTAATTATCCAATTGTACAAAGTAGTAATATTAATTTGAATCTGATATTTACTTGCTTGCTACACTGCACAGCAACTTCTGCCGAACTATATAATAGATATGGCATCTGGGATTAAATTAACACAAACTCCCATGTTTTACATTTATTCCAACTTGCTGTCATCATCATTGTTGTTTAGTCATGTCTGACTCTTTGTGACCCCATTTGGGGTTTTCTTAGCAGAGATACCAGAAGGTTGTCATTTCTTTCTCTAGCTCGTTTTACAGATGTGAAAACTGCGGGAAGCAGGTTAAGTGATTTGTCCAGGGTCAGACAGGTAGTATCTGAGGCAAGATTTGAACTCAGATCTTCCTGATTTCAGGCCTAGTGCTCTATCCATGATGTGATCTAGCTGCTTGTTCCAACTAGATCTGTCAGTTTCTAGTCCTGGTTTTCTTGCTGCCAACTGTGTGACAATAAACAAGATATACTATCTCTCTTTTTCATAGATTCCTCATCTATAAAATGAAGGATTACTAGATGAACACTCATGCTCCTTCAATCATTTAGTATCTATAACTTGGTGATATCTCTGCTACTTGCTACTTGCTAGGCAAGTCACTTAATTTTATTGATCTTCATCCATAAAATTAATATCTTGAGTCACATAATCTATGAGTTCCATTTGTCTTGAAATCCTATCATCCTATGAAGCTTCAAGAAGAAATTCTCTGTCATCAGCATAGCTCCTCTCTTTAACACAAATATAATGTTTTATGCATACTGTACCCATTGGATGTTTTTAATAATTACTTGTTGGGTTGAATCATCATGAAATTTTCTAATTCAATTCACCAAATATTCATTCACTTGGTATTCATTTAGTCAGTCTGCTTGGATTTGATTCCACCATGTCATCATGCCCCATTACCTCCAGAATAAGTTGATCACCAGGAAATTCATCATTGTAGAGATGTCATCTCACATAATGGAGGTTGTACACACACCTTATCAATACCCTCAGTTGCTTCTGCTCCTCAGTTGGGAGGTGAAACAAAAAAACTCATTCCAAAGAGAGCTTTATAAAGAGAGCTCAAAATCTCAGTCATCTCTTCATTTCCCACCAGATGTTCTCTTTGGTTTGAACTCCAGCATCATCAACACGCTCCTTCAATGTTTTACTACTCTTAGTTGTCTTTCCCCTTTACCCCTCCCCTTTCATATTCCTTTTGTGTATTGTCTTTCCCCATCAGATTATGAATTTCTTGAGGACACAGACTGCCTTTCTATTTTAAAGAGATTGCATTCCAATCACTTATCATAGTTTCAGCCCCATAAATGGCACTTAATAAGTGTCTATTTTATTTATTAATATCTACTATATGCAAGTTTATGCTAAGGAACTGGGAACAAACAGGCAAAAAAATTAAACAACCCCTGCCATCAGGGAGTTTATATTTTACTGAGTTGATTTGATAGAAACCATAATCTCAAATCAACTCTCTCTTTCTCTCTCTCCTCCCTCTCTCTCTGTGTCTCTGTCTCTGTCTGTCTGTCAGTCTGTCTCTATATATAAACTCTATAGACATGTTTATGTATATATGTGTATATATGTATATGTATGTATATATACATTTCTACTAAATTATGAAATTACCTTTCCCCCATTAAATATGTAATAATAATTCATGTATAATAGTTAAGACTTCTGACCCATTGTTTTCTTTTTTTCATAGAATGTACAGTTACGACTGTTGAATCATTCATTTTTTTTTTTGCTCAGATTTCCTAGGGCTCCCTGGGTTGTACTAGCAAGATGTTAGACCAGAGTTAGAAGTAAAATCTGATTTCATTGCAGAGAATAGCAAAATGAACTATTGAGATTGGTTTTATGATTTAAATTCTATTAATATAATGTTATATCCCACTGAACTAAGCACCCCTGTAGTGTATGAGATATTTCTTTATATATTCTTCAAGTTAATTTAATTAATCGCACAAACATTTATTAAGTGGTTCTACCATGGACAAAGCATTGTGCTATTCACTGAGGAATATACAAAGATGGAAATGATACAAATACAGATCTAATTAGAGAAAAGGGAAAGCTGTATATGGAGTATGGTGCAATTAGATTTGGAGTCAGAATACCATATATCTGTGTGATTTCAGACAAGTTACTTGGCTGTTCATCTTGATCTCTAAAATAAGAGGTTTGTACTAGATGATCTCTCTGGTCTCTTCCAGGTCTAAATGTATGATATCATGAACTGTAAGTGAAAATGTGTTAAGGTGCAGTAGGAAAGGTTCAGGCAAAATGCTATGAAAAACTGGAAGTGAGGGTGCCCCATTTCAGGAAAAGTTTCTGCATTCCTGAGTTAAATCTTGAGAAGAGGAAAGGACTTTAATAGGTAGAAAGTTGGGTGTGCATATGAAGAGGGATAGGGGGTTCCATAAAATGTAGAGGTATAGCTATTTAGGGGTGCTAAAAAACCCCAAATACCAACATGCCGGGTCCTGCTAAATGAATTTGAATCAAGTCTTCTCTCAGCCAAAGAAAAGCAAAGTTTATTAAAGATTCGCCTTAATGGGTAGACTCTTAAAGAGCCTCACTATCTATGATGCTTGTATTGGACAAGCGGGCCAGAATAATCTGACACAGAGTGAGTCTGCACTAGGTAATTCTCAGGAGCTTTCACACTTCATGGAGGCAAGATGGGGTCTTATATACAGAAAGGTTATGGGAGGATTTTAGGGATTGTCTAGGGGAGGAGTTTGGGGAGGGTCTTTAGGAGGAGTCAGATGAGGTCAGACTCCAGTGATGAAAGATTAAAGGTGGGAGGTAGCTGGACACTACCTGGAGATGAGACAGTGGAGGGTTTGGAAGGATCAAGGTGGATTGGGTGGTGTCTCTTTCTGGGACAGAGGTCTCTGTTCAAAGGCATGGAGGAATAATAGTACAGGAAGAGACTGGGAAATAGTTCATTTGACTTGTTGAAGAGGATCATGATGTCTGGGAGGTGATGCCATAACCTGTAAGTGAATTGGATTTAAGTGAGGAACAGCTGTGCAAAATCACCAGCCTGACTTTCTCCTCGGGAACCATCTGGATCCAATGGTGAGATATAGATCAGGATGACTGGAGATGTCTCTGAATGCAGTGGGAGACCTTGGCCTTTTTTAAGCTAAGGTTTCTAACAAGTCTCAGTTTGATTGAGGCAATGCCTCATTTAGTGATTAAGGCTAGGTAAGAAATGAGGCAGAGAATGGCCTCTTCACCTAGCTTTAAAAAAAAATTGATCTGGGAAGAAAAGACCCTCAGGGCTTCTGACCAAAACAGAAATAATAGCTATTTGCATTTACTCTGAGCCAATCTAGGTCTGAACAATGACTAAGTTGGGCTTGGCCTGGAACCTATTGCTGTCCAATCTAAGTGAATCATAATGATTTGGGTTTTTGACTGGAATATAGGTGAAAGGTAGTTATGTCAAATAAAGCTGGAAAGGTATACTAGAGTCAAATCAAGAAGAGATTTGATAAAGGGTAAAGTGTCATATTTTCTGCAGAGGCAGAGGAACTAATGAAGATTTTTGAGGAGAAGAAATGATAATCAAAGCAGTGCATTGGGAAAATGAAAAATAACGGAAGACATTCAGAAGATAAGAAAAAGAAATGGGCCAAAGGGTGGCACTGTTATGATTTCTAGTGCCTGATTTTTCTATTTTCAAGATTATTTCAAAACATATAGTCAAAGGGCAGCAGTACTTCTCTGAAGGAAGAGACTGTTTTGCTTTTTGAAAATGACATTAAAGCTGTCTGGGGACATAGTTCTCATAACTAGAGCTGCCAGCTGGGTTGTCACTTTAGAGCCTCCTAATTGAGAGAAAGCTGACTCACTGGGTCTCTTATGCCAACTTTCAATTTAGGGAAGCTGACTTTAACCAGTCAACCATTTATCCTTTCAATGGGTATTTTTTTGGCTCAGATAAGGATTTTCTTAAGAGGCAGAAAGAGCAGGCTTAATCTTTTCTTTGCTGGTAATGATTTTCTTGTTAAATTCACTATGGTTGGAGAGTAATTGGATGTGTTTGCTCATTTAATTTAACTAATCCACTTATCCACCTCATCATTAGCATAATGGAGTTCTCTTAGCTCTCCCTAAGAATGGCATTAAATGTGGGGTTCCCAGTAAGGAAAGATGCTAGCATTTTTAGCAGATAACTGGAGAGACAATGGATTTTAAATGATGAGGAAGCTTTAAAAGCTGATTGAATTACCTGTTCTTAAAAAAGAAAATGGAAAAGTAAACAAACACTCAGCAATAGATTTCAGGTTCTTTCTATACAAGGAATATTGAAGTCTTCTGAGGTAGTAACTATATGTCTGAAAAGGCAATATGATATAAAAAGAAATAAATGTTCCCTGAGCATTCAGAAGAACAAAGTAGAGAACAATTTGTGATACTTGGTCTGGCAGTTTTGAAATTCATAAAATTTTAGTTGTTAAGAAGATGATTTAATTTTAGTTGTGAGATTGCAGTGTGGTGTTGTGTAAAATGTATTGACTCGGGAGTCAGAAAATCCAGACTTTAGTCTTGAATCTGCTACTGATGTGACCTTGTTAAAAAAATATATTCTTCACTTGTTTAAGCCTATTTCTTCACATGTAAATGAAAAGAAGTTGGACCAGCTGTTGCCTTCATTCCTTCAATTGGTCTCTGATTCTATGTTGAGGAAGGCTCCAAACATTTGGCCTCTCTGTGTGACTAATATGATTCCCAGAATAACAAATTGTGGAGGGAAGTTTGCATTAAATCTGTATATAAAATTGGAGTGACTTTAAAGATTTAGCTAAGCTCCTATTTTACTGAGGAGGAAAACAAGAGAGGATATTTTGGAAAATATAATCACCAACCAATCAGAAAGCATTTATTAACTGCTCACAGTGTGTCAAAAAAGCCTCAACTTACATTTATGTTATGCTTTGAGATTTACAAGGTTCTTTCTTTACCATAAGTGTATGAGGTAGACAGGTCAAGTACATATACCCTTATTTTGCACAAAGCAGATAAAACTCAACTAGAATAATTAAATTCACAAAATCACCAACTTTTAGAGTGGGAAGTGACCTCAAATGTCATCATGCCATACCTAAAAAAAAAGAAACCTCAATACTCTTTACCTGACAAGAGCCCATCCAGCTTTTGCTTCAATTCCACTAGGGAGGAGGAATGGACTCTCAAGGCAGTTCATTACACTTTTCCATAGATCTAATTGTTAGAAATTTTTTCCTGATGCCAAGTCTAAATTTATTTCTTTACCACTTCCTTATGCTGTTCCTAGTTTGTCTTCTTTGGGGCCAAGCAGAACAAAATGCTCTCTTCCTACGACAATTCTTCAAATACTTGTTGATAATTATCCTATCCTCTTGAGATAGTTATCCTCCTCCTCCTCCTCCTCCTCCTCCTCCTCCTCCTCCTCCTCTTCCTCCTCCTCCTCCTCCTCCTCCTCCTCTTCTTCTTCTTCTTCTTCTTCTTCTTCTTCTTCTTCTTCTTCTTCTTCTTCTTCTTCTTCTTCTTCTTCTTCTTCTTCTTCTTCCTCTTCTTCTTCTTCTTCTTTTCCTTTTTTGGAGGGGGAAAGGCAGGGCAATTGGGGTTAAGTGACTTGCCCAAGGTCACATGGCTAGATTTTTGTTAAGTGTCTGAAGCGGGATTTGAAATCAGGTCTCCTGACTCCAGGGCCAGTTCTCTATTCACTGAACTACCTAATTGCCCCCAAGATTTCTCTTCTATGTAGTTCTTTCCACTGATCCCGACATGATAAGGATTTGTGGTTGCCTTCCTTCGGATGTCCTTCGGTTTACCAATGACTTCTCTCAAAATGTAGTTACCAGAAATGAACATGATCAATAGTTTCTGATCAATGCAAAGTACAGCTGTAGTATTATCTCCCAATGAATTATGCCTCTCTTAATGTAGCCTAAGATCACATTAGCTTTTTGGATTTAGATCTCTCGTTCTTGACTCATTTTGAGTTTGTAGTCTACTAAAACTAATCCCAGATAATTTTCAGATGAATTGAATTAATATCTGAATAAGTTATTTATTTAAAATTTACTATGTGCAGAGAACTATGCTAAGCACTGGAGATAAAAATGGAAAAGTAGGACAGTCCCTGTTCTCAAGGAGTTAACATTCTAATGAAGTAGACAACACATAAGGAAAGTTTCAGTTTTAGTCACATGGAAAGGTCCTATGGTCCTTAGAGTGAATCTGTAAAGCAGATGGAAATATTCCTTCTTTAATGTCATTTCCATGATAAAATCCTATCAGTTTCAGATGTTAAACCATCTGACATTGCCAAGGACTTTTGTAGCAAGAATTTCCTTTCCTGGATCTTTAACACGTGTGGCTACAGCATCTACCAAAGCAATTTCCAAGCTGCATTTCCACAGGAATTGCTCCTGAGAATTATAGCTAGAGGTACAGGACTGAAATCATTGTTATTTCAAAGACTCTTGAGTTCAGGTTCATGAGATTTATCCATCAGGATCTGAGGGTAGTGATTGAGGTAGTCATTGTGGTAATGGTGGTTTAACTTTCATGGTATGTGCTACCTACTCTTATCCAAACGTATCTACCTCATCTTGAACTTCAGAAGTTTGTGTCTTGAACTCAAACTGAAGAATTTACATTAATCCTTATCTAATTTCATTTTGTTAGATTCCTTCTAATTTTTAGCTTACCTTTTAGATTATATTAGCTGTTCTTCCCAGCTCTAAGTCATTTGAAATATTTATAATGGTGCCAACTATTCTGTTATCTAAATTATTGCTTGGGATAACCTTTCATTTTACTGTATAAGGAAATCCTAGCTAAGGAAATTCTCCATCCTCATGCAAGTCAGCACCTTCTATAGAAGATGTCATCTTTCTAAGGTCTAAGATAGTTGCTTAGAACACTGAAAGGTTAAGAAATTTACATAGCATCACACAGCCAGTATTCATCAGAAATGGGATTTGAACCCATCTTCTTTAGCTTTGAGGCTGGTTCTTTATACACTCCATCACACTACCTCACATTTTATCAATAGTGGATAAAAAAAATGTTAAACAGCACATGACCAACCCCAGCTCCTTAACTCGATACATTAAAATATCCTTTCAAGCTGACACCAAATTATCAATGACTATCTATCAAGGATCACACTGACTTCAGTGGCACTGCATCCTCTGCTTCAATATATGACCTTCATCCACGGTAGGAAGACATCCATGCTCACTTACTTCCCTCAGCTTGGGATGGGTAATATGGTTAGAATCTTCTATAGTGCCACATGAGATAGAGTGAAGATCCTTACTCTTAAAGTTGGACCAGTTGAGACACAATGATCTATAGCAGTGCAGTCTGAATCCTACACGGACTTATGAAAGAAGATACAAATTGATTACTTGCCTACCAAATATAGACTCCAGGAGAAGAGCCATTTTCTTACTTGGGAGTAGTCAGTGGCTGCAAATCAGCAAGAATTCAGGAAGCAGACAGTAGCAATAGCTTGTGGTCAAGTAATCATCAACAAAAGTTGAATACTCCTGAATAGATGAAGGACAAATGCTTGAATAAAGAATGTCTCCCAATTTGTCACATTGACAGGGTGAATGTCATCAAGGGTTTTTAAGCCCCTTCCCCATTGTTCCTTTGGAGGAACACAGTTGTGAATAGCTCTTGCTCATTTTTCCTGCTTCCTGAATGAGAGGCAACTGTATCAGGCTGGTGGCAGATATTTGCAACCTTTTCCTCAGTACTTCGATCTGCCATACAAATATTTTCTTTATGTTCAGTATTTCTTTTCCTCCTCTCTTTTATGTTTCATCCATTCAGGGAAGAAATCAGAATTGTCAATAGCAGTGGTACTGATGAGGTACTTGGGCCCCAATTCCAAGATTACATTTCTCTCTAGTTTCAACACACTATCCCTCACAGTTTTCTCCCCAGCCCAAGGACACCATGCCTAGCAATAACTCATGAGTGGGCCCCAGTAAGACAAACTACCTTTCCATGTCACAATAAAAAGCTGACCTTTGAAAAAAGTCTCTTGTAAAAACAGAATTGTCAATGTATTGATTCCCAAAGTTATGATATTAGATCCAGAGGTCAAGCTATAGACATTAACTCTCAAAGATAGCTTGCTACAGATGTAATGTTAAAAGGATATAAGGTCTTCCTTGCCAATTAACAGGACTCATGTGGATCCCATTAAGGTAAGCTTGCTTAGGAGATGCTTGCTTAGGAGATACTTGCTTGTAGGAAGGCTTTCACACCTTTTGTTAATTTCTAATTAGGCACTGAGTCATAAGGGTTATGATTTTGGCTAGATGAGACTCTAGTTAGCCATTAAAGAGGGCCCCCTTCTCCCCACCCTCTGCCCAATGTTTGTGCTTCTCTCTCTGGTAACTATGTATGTGTTGCCTTGGTCAGACAGTTGGATCTATCTGTTGATCTCTGCTAATTTCTAAGAGTTAGAATCCCTGTCTGTTGGTCTTTATTTCTCTGCTTGTATTTCCTCTGTATTTTCTTTGTGTTTTCTCTGAAATTCAGGGTGCTGAATTTCCCCCTGAACTAGTACATGTAATTAAAAAAGATTCTTGACCCCTTAAACAGCTATCTTTCCGAGTAAAGCAGATCTAAGAACTTAAGTTAGCAGTCATCCTCGCTATGCTAATAAGGTTGCCACTACATAAGACCAAAAATCTATCCTTGAGAAACCTCTTCCCCTGGTTTCCAGTAGTGAGAGACACCAGTGACCAAGGTTGTATGTTATCACCTAATTAACATATTTGCCAGATAATCTACTACTTTTCCTATATAAGTTTTCCTGTTAAGTTGCAAGTTTTTTAAAGAATTCAAGTTGTTTAAAGAGCTCTGTCTGCCATATTGGCATTAAAATAAAACTTTGCCACCTTGACTTAAAGAATGCTTGAGTCTGTTGATTCATTCCAGATGACCCTATCCGGTATGCTGGACTTTGGTGGATACTTGAATCCCTTAAACCGCATCAGTACAATCTCTGTGCCTTTGCACTGGCTGGACCCCATGCCTGGAATGTTCTTCTTCCTAACCTCTGTCTCTTAGTTTCCCTGGCTTTCTTTAAAATTCAATTCAATGTTATTTCTTGCATTCCATTCCCAGACCCCCTATCTTCTAGCTCTTTCCCCTCTAAATCTACCTTCTATTTGTGTTTATTTTTTTAATGTACTGAACATATGTGTTGAATCCCCTATTAGAGAATAAACTTGGCGGGGATTGTTTTTGCTCTTGCCTTGTTGGTCTCTTGTTTAATACAATGCCTAGCACATAGAAATTACTTAAAATATACTTGATTGATTGTTTCTTTTTTCATACATATCACATATTGGTAGAATCCTATTTTTTGCCTTTGGAGTACTACAATATCTGTTCTCTCCAGACAGGGTCAGACTCATCAGCAAATGAAATAGGTGTCTCTCTGTCTAATGTAATTTTGTGGCTCAAGAAGACTCCTAAATCATATATCCACTTGACCCTAAACAACTACACTAAGATGTATAAGTTTCATGTTGATTTATTCATTTTCTTTCAACAAAGGGAGTAGGTCAGAGGATGCATGAGTGACAGAATATTTGATAGGGAAAGGAAAGAAATTTTAGGAAGAAGTCTGATAACCTAGAAAGGCTCAAGAAGAGGGCAACCAGGCTGATGAAGAACTGAAATTTTGACATATGATTAGAGATATAAGGAACTAGACATGCTTCTCTTGAGACTCAATGGGGACATGTTAGCTGCCTTCAATTATTTGAAAGGCTGTCACATGGAAGAGGGATTTGATTTATTCTGCTCAGCCCCAAAGGGCAGAACCAGGATCAACAGATGGAAGATGCAAAAATGCAAATTTAATTTTTTTTTTTAATTCTGAATGAGAGCTGTGGAAAAGTGGAAAGGGCTGCCTCAGAAAGCACTAAGAAGAAGTGCTCCCTTTCACTGGAGGTCTTCAAAGTAAGGTTTTTGTGGATGGGATTCCTTTTCAGGCATAGGTTTTACTAATGGGCTTCTCAGGAAAATCAAAAGTGCAAAGGTTAAGGACAGCCAAAAGAAAGCCAGGGAGAGAGAAGAGAATCAGAATACTAGTGCAAGTCAGAGACAGAAGTGGTCTTTGAGATCTAATCTACAATTCTCATTTTACAGACAAGCAAAGGCCAAGAGGTAAACAGACTTTTCCAAGATTATAAGGCTATTTAATTATAGATCCAGGGCTCAATGCCATGTCTCTTGGTGCCTAAACAAGTATTCTGTGGATTTTCTAGAATATTTTGGGGGCATAACAACTGAGTTTGTGAGGGAAATGGGCACAAAGTTAATACAAACAGAAGCAAAATAGTTTTTCCCCTAAAATAAAAGGGCATTAATTCTTTCTTACACACAAACAAACCCTCCCCCCCCACACACACCAAATGCACACAAACAAACAGAAGCTAAGCCTAGGGAAAGAGGGCTAAAGATAGTTGCAGAACTCTGGAGTGAGGAAGTAGGGTGGGACAGTGAATGGAATCACAACTCCAATAGAGATGTCAGAGTTCTGAAGAGGAGGTGGTGACAGAAGGCCCTAGGTTAGATTACATATGGCTTAAAAATTGTTGTCTGTCTAGCTGATAGTAATGCAGTGATGTTTCACAGTCACTAGAACAGTTGTATATACTGTATGGTATACAATGAGTCATCATTGGAAAAGCATTTAAGTATGTATTATGTACCAAGCCTGTTCTTAGAGTTGAGAATACAACTATAGAGAATGAAACAAAGCCTACTTTCAAGGAGCTCATATAATGAGGGAGCCAAAAAATGTATACATTAAGTATATAGTAATACATGTAAACATAATAAATACAAGATAGTTAAATAAAAGGTATTATGGGAGGGCACTAGGAACTGAGGAGCTCAGAAAACTTTTTGTGGAGCATGTGGTACTTGAGCTGTGTCTAGAAGCAAGAGAGGGACCCCATAAGGTGAGAAGAGAATCCCTTCCAGGTATGAAGAAGTTGAGGGTAGGTATAGAATAATCAGAGTAAAGATAAAGGAATGAACTATAAAGCAAGAAACAGAGAAAAGGCCAGTTTGACTGGACTGCCAAGTGCTGGAGAGAGAGTAACATATACTGAGACTGAAAAAATGGGATCATGTATATGGTCAAAGGATATCATAGACAATTTCAAAGAAAGAAGTCCAAGTCATCAATAGCCTTACAAAATCACTAATAATTAGAGAAATGCACATTAAAACAACTCTGAGGTATCACCTCACACCCATCATATTGGCAAAATTGAAGAAAAAAATAAAGGAAAATGACAAAGGCTAGAGGGTCTGTGAGAAAACAGATAATTTAATATACGGTTAGAGAAGCCATAAACTGGTCTAGCCATTCCTGAGAAAAAATAGTGCAACTATTAACTGAGCATCCCCTTTAACCCAGCAACACTACTATTAGTTTTCTACTCCACTGAAATGTTAAGTAATTGTTCAGGGTCATATAGTCAGCAACACACACATTTGTAAACATACACACACACACACACACACACATATATAAAACACATAAACCTATGCACACATGTATATATGGGTGTGTATATAAAGTCAGAGAAAGAGGTTAAGTATCTAGATGTACAAAATTATTTATAATAGCTCTTTTTGTAGCAGCAAAGGATTAGAGACTGGGGGCATGCCCATCATTTGGGAAACGGATGAACAAGTTATAGTATATGAAAGTGATGAATACTATTGTATTATAAAAGATAATGAAAGGGGTGGTTTCAGGGGAAAAATCTTAGAAGACTTGTATAAGCTGATGCAAAGTGAAATGAGCTGAATCAGGAGAACAATTTATACAATAACAATATTGTAAAGACAGACAGCTTTGAAAGACTTAAGAACTCTGAGGAACACAATGAATGACCAACTGAAATTCCAAAGAACTCATTATAAAACCTTTTATTCATTCTTAGAGCTGATGGAATCAAAGTACAGATTAAAACACTTTTCCCACCCCATTTCTTCCCTTCCCTTAAAAAAACCCCTTTATTTATTAATTTATTCAGCCATTTACATGCTTATTCATTCTTTTATCTATCTATCTAGTTTGTTTATTTTTGGACATGGCTAATATAGGAATTTGTTTTGCTTGGCTATATATATTTGTAATGGATTTTACTTTCTTCCCTTCTCAATGTTTGTGAGTTGGGGGTGGGGTGGGGAGTTGATTGGGATGTGGAAGAGAATTTGAAATTGAAAATAAAATTGGACAAAAAATTAGTTAAAAAATAAAAATAGGATCATAGATATAGAACTAGAAGGAACTGATGGGGTATAGACTCTGGGAACCCCCTTGAACTCTCCTTGAATTTTTCCATTATTGCTATGCACAAATCTCTGTTACCCTTAACCTAGCCTAGCCCTCCATTGTCTGTTACCTCCAGATTGTCTCCAGTTATTTCCCACCCTTGACCCTATCAAAATCCCATTCTCTTGGTTCCTAGAGTCTGGTCTCTAGTCACCTCAGTCTACTGGCCATTCCCATCAAGACCCTCCCTGGGCCCCTCCTCCAGTCACCCCAGACTACTTTGCCACCCTTAGATTCCTTCCACAGTCTTTCTGTATATAAGATCCATTTTGCCCCCATGAAGGTGCTCACATTCAATCCAGCTCAGATTCTACCCAGCCCGCTTATCAATAAAAGCATCACAAAAGCTCAGATTCCTTAAGAATATAGCCAATGGTGAGATTTTTTAACAGTCTGGCCAATATGGTGGATTTTTTATAAACTTTGATTTATTTTGGCTGAAAGAAGTCTTGGGTTGAATTCATTTGGACAGGACCCAACATGTCAGTATTTTGGTGTCCTAGTACACCTAAACCTCAACAACTCCTTGGAGACTGTCAAGTCCAACTGTCTTTATTATATATGTAGTAGGGGATCTGGCATATGTGCAGACACCACCAGTTTGTTATGATAGTATCATGCACATGGACTGTAATAGGGAGTTAACCTCTGGGAGACTGGAATATGTGTAAGCATTCTGCATGGTCTACCTGTGATTTTTAGCAGCCTCATTTTCACCTAGCTAAGCAAGAAAAATTTTTGGTATCTTCAAAATGTCTTGATCAGCACATGTAGATTTTTGCATTTGTGTCTAAGGATGAAAATTATTCTTTCACTCACATCAATGGGTTAGGGGGGACAACCCCAGGACCTCCTACTTTCCCCTCCAAAGCCTCATGATACCAAGAGATAGTCTTATATCTTTGGATTTTTAACTTGTTCTTTTCTGTTTTAGGTGTAAAGAATGGAATCTCTTATCTATCCTGGAAGTATGAGCCAGAGAGATCTAGAAATTCAAAAATCCAGGTTGGATTTTGCATCTGAACATAGCAGTGACCATCTAAGGAGCCTGAATCCTGAGACTCTAGTCCAATAGAACTACTACTATTGCAGTTTTGGATTTGAACTTGGTGGGAACATTGTTTTATAGGAATTGAGCTAAATTGTGATACTAACCTCCCTTTTTCCTCAAGGGGGAAGAGGTGGTAGAGAATATTTTACACTCCAGGTTTTGGAAGAAATATTTCATGTTTGCTCTTGCTCTGCCTGTGAAGTAAATATCTCTTTGGAGAAGATAATACAATGTTAAATGGTTTCATGAAACTGGGGTGCTAGTCACTGCCTTCCTCAAAAATGGGGCTTACTGATGATGGAACCTTGAGCCGATGGTAGGGAAGAGAAATAAGCCAGTCCCATCAATTTAATAAAGAACTCTGTGGGGAGGAATAGAATGGAAATGTCCCAACTCTGAGAAACTAGGGCCAGAGTCAATGCTGTTACATATAGATAAAGAAATTGAGAATGATAAAGGTTAAATGACTTGCTGAGAATTAAGTGACATTGTCACAGGACTTGTTCTTGAGTTTCACCCCTGTAATTTGCTAATGATCACATTAGGATCATCCAGATAACAAATGTTTGAGGTAGGATTTGAATTTAGGTCTTCCTGAGTTCAAGTCTACCCATCTGGCCACCTAGCTGCCTCTAGTTACATTGGGACCAGGTTATGAAGGGCTCTAAAAGCTAAACAGAGTTTGTATTTTATGTTGAAGGCAATAAGGAGTCACTGAGGAGACTACTAATAGAGTTTATTGAATAGGAAAGTGGCATGGACTACAGGGCCTACTCTGACTGCCAATTATAATCATTGGATTCTTGTTTTATTTCTTTTGACTGAACCATTATACTCATGGAAAATTACTTTGGCAGCTATGTGGAAGATATAGGAAGGTGGGATGTGTCATGGCAGCCAAAATATATTTCACTATTTTAGTGGAAGCGCAATGTCCAGAACAAGGGAGGTGGCCATCCTATTATGGTCATGCTATTATCCTGGGCAGACCTAACCTGGGATATTTTGTCCATTCCTAGGTGACACTTTTTAAAAGGGACCTTGAGAAATGAGAGCATATCTGGACAAGAGCAATTATGATGGTGAAGGGCTTTGAAACCATTCTATATGATAGTCATTTGAAGGACCTGAATATGTTCAGCTTAGAAGAGAACTAGTGGGTGGCTAGGTGGTGCAGTGAATAGAGCATCAGCCCTGGAGTTAGGAGGACCTGAATTCAAAACCTGCCTCAGCCATGTGACCTTGGGCAAGTCACTTAACTCCAACTGCCCTCCAAAAAGCAAAAAAAAAAAAAAAAAGAGAAGAGAACTGGAGGGATCTAGGGGATGAGATATGTCCACAAGGACTCAAGTGGTTGTCAAAGTTAGATAAGTTAGATTCATTATTGCTTAATAATGGGGAAAAGTCAGGTAGATAGAATTTTGCTCAACACAAAGACATTGTTCCTAACAATAAGACCTGGGCACAAAGTGGGTAGGCACCTTGGAAGGCACTTGTAGAGAAGTCACTCTCACTGAAGATTTTTGAATGGAGGCCTTATAATGATATGTCAGATATATTGCGATGAAATTATAAATATATATAACATATATATATATATATATACACTTTAAAACTTTTTAAGTCTTTTATTTTTCTCAATTACATATAAAAACAATTGACTTTTTTCCTTAGAAAAGCAATCACTTTGATATTGATTATATATGTGCCATCACACAAAAATATATTTCCATGTTAGCCATGTTGCAAAAGAGAAAACATATCCCCCCCAAAAAAAAGAAAAAGAAAGTTTAAATAGTATGCTTCAATTTGCATTCAGATATCACAATTTCTTTCTTTAGAGTTGGATAGCATTTATTTTTCAGATGAGATTCATTCGTTTTTTTTTTTTTTTTTGGCCTTTTTTTTTTGAGGGGGGAAAGCAGGGCAATTGAGGTTAAGTGACTTGCCCAAGTTCACACAGCTAGTAAGTGTGTCAAGTGTCTGAGGCTGGTTTTGAACTCAGGTCCTTCTGACTCTAGGGCCTGTGTTCTATTTACTGTGCCACCTAGCCACCCCAATGAGATTAATTCTTAAGGATGAGGTTGAACCTTAGAAGTACCTCTTCATGGCTGAAGATCTATGATTTTTTGCAACTGACCTATTTTACTAACCACAAATCCATCTAATCTGCACAAGTAGCAAGAAACTAGATGGTTCAGTATTTGACTATGAGTCAGGAAGACTTCTATTTTAAATCTTCCTTTAGATACTTTCTAGCTGTTTCTTAATCTCTTTCAGTCTCAGTTTCCTCATCAGTAAATAGGAATAATCATAGTACCTACTTCCTAGAGTTGTAAGGAGCAAAGGAAAAACATAAGAAAATTGCTTTGCAAACGCTAAAGCATTATATAAATGTCATTATCATCAACACCACCACCACCACCATAATTATTTTTATATCAAATTAATCCTGTTTTCTGTATCAATTATCTCACTTTTAGGCTCTGGACCCAATCTTGCCATTAGGTAGGGTGAAATATAATAATAACAATGATAAAACAACAATAACAATAGGTAACATTTATATGGTGCTTATTATATTACAGGTACTGTGCTAAACGTTTTATGATTTTCTTCTCATTTAATCTTCCCAACAACCCTTGGATGTAAGTGCTATTATTATCCCTATTTTACAGGTGAGGAAACTGAGGCAAACAGAGGATAAGTGATTTTCCCAGGGTCACTCAACACGTAAATGTCTGAGATTTCAGGCATTGTCATTTTTTCCTGCAGGACCCACTCTGACTTTTATTAATTCTATTGATTAGGTTCTTATTTGTATTATATCATATTAATTATATTGTCATGTTACATTATATTATGTTACGCTATGCTACATTATGTTATATCACATCACATCACATTATACCATATCATATCATATATCATATCATATCATATCATATCATATCATATCATATCATATCATATCATATCTTATACTCTTTCCTACCTTCAGTAGATGCATCTTTGCCTTGGCTTCATGCTTGGTATTTGACTGTTTCTATAGACCTGGGAGTCTGTTTTGCCCTTCCAAATTTCTCAAGGACTGGAGTCCTGCCCATGAACTCTAGTCCCCATAGCTAGAAGACTGGGTACTGCCTATTCTCTCCAATGCCAATTCTTAACTGCCTGGACCTCTGCCTATTTGGAGGTTGTCAGACTCTTCTGAAACTGTACTCAGTTTGTCTGCCAGGAAATCCATCTGTTGCCTACTGCTAGATCTCATTGCACTGACCTCTTGTCTGCATTTCTTTTTATTGCTTTCTTCTGACATCTCCTCCAGTTACTTTCCTTTTTTTCCCCATGTTTCCTAACCAGTTGAATTGTATAAAAAGCTATTCCCAGTTTGTCCCTTTCTATCACTGCCTACACCCAAGTTCTGGGAGAAAACCATAATCCAAAGTAAAGAAGAAATATCAGGGTCAGAATCATGCAGTGGAAAAAGAGTATAATTTGAACCTTGAAGATTTGGTCTTGAAGTTCATCCCTGTCATTTGCTATTGGTGTCTTGTTGGAAAATTCACTTAATCTCACTGGGCCTCATTTTCTTCATTTTTAAATGAACCAGTAGTCCTCTAAGGTCTCATCCAGCTCTAAATTTGTGATTCAGGGGGACAGTTTTGGATGAAAGATAACCATTTTCTATTTTATCTTTCCCTGATGACAGTAGAAAGTGAGCCCAAAATCTAACAGCGAACAAGTTGCAGTGCCATATACCACACCAGAGGCAGATCGTGTCTATCTTACAATTTCGCCTAAGGTTTTGGCTCCTAGAATATAAGTTTGGCAGGGGATTGTATTTTCAGATTCTTGTCCTAGATGTTGGAAAGTCAGAATAGCACTGAGCTACGGTTTAAGGGGTGTGCCATTTTGATGACATTTATTACAAGAGGAGATCTCGTCTTAGATTCAGCATGAAAGGCCTACCTCAAGAAGAGCTCAGATGTGGATAGATTAAGTACCTTTCCCAATGAACATAAGATGTGATTTTGACAAGTACAGATATAGGATAAAAGATCATAATCAATGATGAGAGCAGGCAGCCTTAGAGTGAAAATCAATAACAAAGGCTAAGTGGAAAGAATGTCTTTAAAAGAGGTATTTGAAGGGCAAGATTGGAGGTAGTGTGATGCAGGGGAGGAGGAAATAGTTCTTCCTAGAATAGGAACTATACTGACTACAGAGAAGGAGGATAAGGACAGCTATTGAGAAAAGGGGGCATAATGTTCACAGAATATTAAAGTAATAGGGGAATTGAACAGTGAGAAATGAGAATTAATGTGAAACATGCAAAGGGAAAATGGACATTAAATTTGTTTAAGTACAGAAAAGGAGCACCTTTGAGTCCCTTTGCTAAGAAGTATTTTCTTAGAATGGATTCATTACATGTTTCATGCCTGGCGAGAACATGGCACATACCTGAAAGGGGTTTAAATGGAGGTGAACAGATTCTCAGTTTGTGGGGCATGTTAATTAGAACCTAGATTCTAGAATCTAGACCCATCATTTGACTGTTCCTCTTGAGTCAAAAAAGGAAAAAAAAACCTTCAATAACTTAATGTCTAATACTGCTTTATCCTTTTCTGCAGGCATATTTATTTGAAGGCAAGTAGAAAACTTACAACTTGGAATACTTCAGGTAAATTCAGTGAACCATTCCTGGGTTTCAGTCATCTGAAAAAATTGCTAAATGCTTGAAATTAAATTCTGCTGTCATGTTTAACTTCTTCGTACTTGCAGAGAAGTTAATAGCTCTTTTCTGAAGTCTGAGCCATACCTGGCCAGGGAATTGAATCAGGAGAAAGGCGATGACACTGAATCTTCCTTAGCATTCTTCAAAGATCAGCCCAAACAT
The DNA here is from genome assembly GCA_011680675.1 of Gymnobelideus leadbeateri. Classification (NCBI taxonomy): domain Eukaryota; kingdom Metazoa; phylum Chordata; class Mammalia; order Diprotodontia; family Petauridae; genus Gymnobelideus; species Gymnobelideus leadbeateri. The sequence continues at coordinate 53,577 of WOXC01000291.1, forward strand.
CACCTCCTACATGGGGGGCTTCCTAATCATCCAGCTGCCAGTGCCCCTTTCCATGCCTAACACTCAACAAATTACCTTCTGTCTGTGGCATGTATTATCTCACTCGGTAGAATGTAGTTCCTTGAGCATGGGGTTATTTTTTTTTTTTGTCTTCAAGCTACTCACACAGGGGTTGGTTCACGTGAGCTGCTTAAGAAATCTTTGTTGATTGATAGATTGTTTGAAATAGTATGCACAGAAAGAAGGTTATTCATACTACTCTTCCTAATGAAAGGTTTTTTTCTGAGTCCCTTTAAAATGTTGCCATTTCTCAATGGTGGGGCAAGAAGTGTAGGTGTCTATTTAAGAAATTATTTCATAATCCAACTGAGGCTGCCATGAATAAAATACACACAGAGTGATATCTACATGGATGCACACACAGATACTGACACAGGTACACACACACACACAGAAGCACATGTATAGATACACACAAAGATTTTGTTAGTGTAGGGAACTCCTAGTGAAGAGCTAACTTCTTTCCAATGCTGTTCTGTGCAACTCAGGCTTAGAAGCTTGTCCTGAACACTGAAATGTTAAGTAATTGTTCAGGGTCATATAGTCAGCACATGCATATTTGCAAACATACATACATACATGCACATACACATATAACATATAAATGTATACACACATGCATGTATGGGTATGTATATACACATATACCATTATATGTGTATGTGTACATATATATCACAATGGCAACACAAGTAATTATATATGTACATATGGACAAATGTATGTGTATACACATACATTTACCAATAAGAAGGGTGTCCCAAAAGCTTAAGGATTTAAAAGCAGAAAATTGAACTAAGCCTTTTGTGATACCCTGTACTTATTTTATACATATATTAAGTTACCTGTGTTATCATTTTGACACATTAAAATCTATCTACAATATCTTACTCATTTCTGGACTATGAAAACAGGGTCTAATTTATGATCAGGTTATGTTCCAAAGGTTTATTTGTAAGTGAATTGGACATTGAAACACATTTTTCCTCTAGAATAGCAAAAAGGATAATTAACATTTATATAGTACTTTAATGTTTATAAAGTCCTTCATATGTATTCAGATCAATAAGTATTAATTTGATTTCTAGCCAAAAACTAGAAAAAGGTTTTCTGTTATAATATAGGACTATTTTAATTAGTGATTTAAAATAATAGAAACTGGCACTTTCAAAATTCTCATGCAAGATTCTATTCTTTCTGCATATGAAGAGTTTGGCTGATAAAGGAGGTTTAGTGTAAGCAAAATTGGTAATGTTCCCTATGGAAAAAATACAATCAGTCCCTAAACATGTTGAGAAGAGACACAGACATTTCTTGGGATCAGACAGCAAAGTGCTCTTCATGTTAGTATACTGAGAGGATCTATTTAAAAACAGAATAATGACTGGGGTGATGTTGGCTAAAGAACATTGTGGTGCATCAGCTTATTTGCCCATGAACAGGCTGACTGGAATCCACTGAACCTTTATGTTACATAATCTCAAATGGGCCCTCACAGATGCAAGGCAATTTTACATTTTACAACTTCCTGATTGAGTCACTATCTATCTCACTAACCACATATCTAACTCTGTTCATCTCTCCTCAAGCCTCCTGCCCTAGCTTTCCACACTTTTAGCTGAGAATCATTTTTTTCCACTCAAGGTTTACTGTAATGCCAATAGAAGCAGGCCAGGTTCCTAGTGAACCTACAACTTAATGGGGGTGAGATGGATACTTATATACTAAAAAAAAAGGGACAGTGAAAAGATCTGTATGGGATTAAGGAGTAGTAAATAGCCTGGGGTTAGCCAGGTACAATAGTGAAAGGAGTATTAAGTATTCTGGGGTGGACCAAGAGTGACCATGGAGGACTGTCTTGGGCAAGACTGGTGATCTGGGCTACTGAAATGAATGGGAAAATTCAGGGACTGGGTTGCTTTCAAAAGGATGGTCTTTTCCTTTTAGTGTGTCTAGGTCTCATCACCCCATCAATTCCCCCTCAAACAAATGTGACCCAAAATCTTTTGGGGTAAGTGGTGAACATGTCGGCTTCTGAAACGGCTTCCTGCTGGCAAGGGGCGTAGAACTGTCCCTGCTTTGAGGGAACTCCAGGGGGGAGGTTAACTGGAACTGAGGGTAGGCTGCATTCAGGGAAGTATGGGTAGACATGGGCTGGTACCCATTGTTTGCTACCAACTGTAGGTGAATGGCCTGTAGTCTGAAAGAAACAAATCTGATAAGTTCAAGACATAAGACCCAAATACAGGGAGAATTAAAATTGATGTCAAAATGGTAAAGAACAAAGAAAGCAAGATCCTCATTAGAATCATTTATATTTGATATACAAGGTTATCTGATCTTGTTACTTTCTCAAAGGTTTCAATTCTGATTCTGATTCCTTTAGGAGGAGTAGATGCTATTGGTATTTAATCCTATACAGGAAAATATGAGTTACACCATTCTTGCATGTAAAAGTTTTCCACCATTGAGTTGAATTGAATATTGCATTCAATTCAGTGAACATGTCTAAAAGACTTGTAATGTGAAAGATAACGGTGTGAGATGCTACAATATAAAGCCAAAAATAAAATGACCATTACACTCAAAGAACTTATATTCCACTCCATCTAAAAAATTGAGACCATTTGCCAAAAGACATCTTACTTAAATCATCACTTTTTTTTTTTTTTTGCTTTTTGGAGGGGTAATTGGGGTTGCCTTACCCAAGGTCACATGGCTAGTAAGTGTTAAGTGTCTGAGGTCAGATCTGAATTCAGGTCCTCCTGACTCCAGGGCTCGTGCTTTATTCATTTCGCCACCTAGCCACCCCCAAATCATCACTGTCTTAAATAATTAAAAAATTCCATACTATTTTATGAGATTAATACATTGAGGTTATCTTAGATGAAGGCATGCTGCAGCTGCTGTTCCTAGGTGACCTTTATATATGTTAAAGTTTTCAAATAGCTTTACAAATATTATCTCACTTATTCCTCAAAATAACCCTTGGAGATAGATGCTATTATTATCTCCATTTTATAGATGAAGAAATGGAAACAAATAATGATTAATTTTTTTCTGGGTCTCACAGCTGGTAAATGTCTGAGTGCAGATTTGAACTCATGTCCTCCTGATTCCAAGTTTGGTGCTCTATCTACTTTGCCACCTAACTGCCTCTGAAGGGATAAGAGAGCACATAGGCTTTCAAAAATGTTTTTCTACAAAAACACAACATTATCTTAGCTACAAGACTAGTCAACAGGTACAGAACATTAAAAAGATTATACTATTATTTGAGGAGTATAAAAATATTTGATTCAGTAGTCTCCCCTCAACATATGCCCAAATGCTACAAAATTTCTCAAAATATATAGCAGCAGAGATAATTTTGTGCAGTGACTCAATAATTCTTTATATCAAGTGCTGAGTCCAAATGGATAAAGGATTTCCTACAAAGTGAGAAGTCTTTTATAGGTTCCTGTTTGCAGATGAAATCATTGTGATTGTCTTAACCTGAGCACACTACTAAATCACAACATGTTGGTTGAACTAAACACATAGGAAAAAAATAGCGGATAAAGAAAGGTTAATATCTAGATTCTAATAACCAATTGTGTGAACAGAGCCTTAGAACTCCACTGTTTGTCTCTCTACATGCATATCTACATATTAACATTTAAATATATAATAAATACATTTGTGTGTATACACCTTTCTATTTATAGATATTTATAAATAGGTAGGTAGACAGGATAGATGACAGACAGATAACAGAATAGATTAGAATAGAATGGAATGGAATAGAATAGCTAACTTTAGATAATGAGCTGGGCCCAGAGTTGCAAAGGATTAAGAGTGCAGATTGGATTGCTCTTGTGAAATTGTAGTCTGCTTTTAAAAGCTCTAGATTTCTTTCTGAAAAAAGAGCCCATTATTTAAGCATGAAGATACTACCAGGGATGCTGGATGATTATGAGTCAAAGAATACTATGGTCTCTGCTGATTTAAAATTTTGTTTTATTCAAAGAACACTGCAGAGGAATATGGTGGACATGACTTAGTTGCAGCATATTATTAGCTAGAAATTGTTCTAGAGAAGTTACATAAATATTGTCATCAGAGGGGTGTATAACCAGAAAGGAATGTGAGTTAGTTATGTAGCAAGAGTTAGAGTTAAATCATGGATGGACCTGTTCTTTTTTTTTTAAACAAATGCTTTATTAACTTCTGTTTTACATCATTCATTTCCGCCAGATTTTGAGTTCCCCCTGTTATTCCCCTACCCAACCTCCCAGAATAGTAGTCCCACAAGATATCGCTTCCTCCAATCTGCTCTCTCCCATACCTTCTCCCATACCCCCTTCGACTTTTCCATTAGAGGAAGGTGAATCTTTGTGTCCCAATGCCTGCACATCTTATCTCCCAATTATAAGCAAAAGAGTATTAATAATAGTATTTATATATAATTGAAACATTTAATGTTAAGACCTCGAATTTCAGATCCATTTCCTTCCTCCCTTGTCACCCATTCCCTCTTGGGAGATAAGTAATTCAGTATATGTTGTACATGTCTAGCTATACAAAACATTATCGTAGTAGATATATTGTACAAGGCTGCTTATAATTCCCTCCCACTCATCCCACCCCCCACCTGGTCCATTCCCTACATGATCCTGTCCCTCTTCTATAGTGGGTACTTCTAACCTCCTGTAATGGAAATGCAAATTTAAAGATCTTCCCTGCCCCTAGCTTAAGTGCACCTGGAGCCTGTGGTGGGAGGCTTGTTTTTCAGGAAAGCCCATACCTTGATACTTTGTGATTGGGCAGTGGGTCCAGAAGGTTGTTACATTCTCTGAGCCAGGAGAAGGCTATATAAACCCTGAGGAGAGGCTTTGCTTTGGGGCTCACTTTGAGAAGTGTTGTGCGATTTGACCAGATGAGACTCTGGGAAGCCGTTGTTGAGAGCCCCCCGGCTTTGAAAACCCAGATGTTGATGCTTCCCTCTCTGGTAACTGTGATTTGGTATTGATGTATATAATGTTGGGACAGTTTGGAAGCCTGTCTGTAACTCTGAAGTTCTGTAACTCTGAAGTTTGGGGTGCTGACCTTTTTCCCCTGAACTAGGTAATGTGTGTTTGTTTGATTAAAGTAAGCTTGTTAACCCATTTTGAGTTGCTTTCCTTTTGAAAAGCAGATCTAAGAACCTGTGTTGGCAGCTACCCTGGGGATATTGGGGTGCTTGCTGCTACACCTCCCCTCCCCCCAAGGATGCCCCCTGCATCAATCATCCCTCCTCTCATCCCCCTTCCCCCTATTCTGCTGCAGGTTGAGATATCCCATTTAGTATGTATGTCATTCTCTCCCTGAACCAAATTTTTTTTTTAAACAAATACTTTATTAACTTCTGTTTTACATCATTCATTTCCGCCAGATTTTGAGTTACAGTCATTTTCCCCCCATTATTCCCCTACCCAACCTCCCAGAATAGCAGTCCCACAAGATATCGCTTCCTCCAATCTGCTCTCTCCCATACCTTCTCCCATACCCCCATCGACTTTTCCATTAGAGGAAGATGAATCTTTGTGTCCCAATGCCTGCATCTTATCTCCCAATTATCAGGCAAAAGAGTATTAATAATAGTATTTATATATATTTTTGAAACATTTAATGTTACGACCTCGAATTTCAGATCCATTTCCTTCCTCCCTTGTCACCCATTCCTTCTTGGGATATAAGTAATTCAGTATATGTTGTACATGTCTAGCTATGCAAAACATTATCATAGTAGATATATTGTACAAGGCTGCTTATAATTCCCTCCCACTCATCCCACCCCCCACCTGGTCCATTCCCTACATGATCCTGTCCCTCTTCTATAGTGGGTACTTCCAACCTCCCCTCACCCCAAGGATGCCCTCCCATCCATCATCCCTCCTCTCATCCCCCTTCCCCCTATCCTGCTGCAGGTTGAGATATCCCATTTAGTATGTATGTCATTTTCTCCCTGAACCAAATTCAATGTGAATGTGGTTTTGCCTTTTTAGCCTTCCTTATTCTCCCCCTCCTTTGCACCCACTTCTCCTACATGAGATAGTTTACCCTACCATGTCTCTCCCCATCTCCTCTTGCCACTTTCCTCTCTCACCTCATAATTTCATCCCTTGAGTACTCTCCCTTCCCAACAAAATCAACCTATGCCCTCTATCCTTATATAACTGTAACCATATACACACACATTCACATATGTATTTGTATGACCACACCCCCTTCTTCCATTATTTTCATAGTGAGAAAGATATCATCAGTCACAGATATTGCTTTTCCATATAGGAATGTAAATAGTTCAACTTTGATAAGTTCCTTTTGATTTCTTTTCCCTGATTACCTTCTCAGGCATCTCTTACTTCTTGCGTCTGGATGTCAAATTTTCTATTCAATTCTGGTTTTTTCCTCAAGAATGCTTGAAAGTCCTCTATTCCACTGAATGACCATATTTTCCCCTGAAACAAAATACTCAGTTTTGCTGGGTAGGTGACCCTTGGGTTCATTCCCAGTTCTTTTGCCCTCTGGAATATCATATTCCATGCCCTTCGATCCCTCAGTGTAGAAGCTGCCAGGTCCTGGGCTATTCTGATTGTGTTTCCACAATATTGAAATTGTTTCTTCCTGGCTGCTTGTAGTATTTTCTCCTTGATCTGGGGATTCTGGAACCTGGCTATAATATTCCTGGGAGTTTTCTTTTTGGGATCTTTTTCAGGAGGTGATCGGTGGATTCTTTCAACCTCTATTTTGCCCTCTGGATCTAAAACATCAGGGCAGTTTTCCTTGAGAATTTCTTGAAGGGTGATTTCTAGGTTCTTTCCTTGATCATGGCTTTCAGGTAGTCCAATAATTTTTAAATTGTCTCTCCTGGATCTATTCTCCAGGTCAGTGGTTTTTCCCATGAGATATTTCACATTGCCTTCTAATCTTTCATTTGTTTGGATATGCTTAACAGCATCTTGATTTCTCATAAAGTCATTAGCTTCCATTTGCTCCAGTCTAACTCTGAAGGAATGAATCTCCTCAGTGAACTTTTGAGATTCTTTTTCCATCTGGCAAATTTGACTTTTTAAGGCATTCTTCTCCTCATTGCCCTTTTGGGCCTCCTTTGCCATTTGAGTTAGTCTATTTTTTAAGGTGTTGTTTTCCTCAGTCAGGCTGTTGACCCTCATTTCATACTTTTCCTGCATCCTTCTCATTTCTCTTTCCAATTTTTCCTCCACTTCTCTTATTTGATTTTTAAAGTCCTTCTTAAGGTCCTCTATGGCCTGCAACCCACTCATGTTTTCCCTGGGGCTTTTGGAGCAGGACTTCTGACCTCACAGTCCTTTTCCCGCTCTATGCCCCCAAAATAGGAGTCTAGGGTTGCATTTTTCTGTTTCCTTTGCCTTGGCATGTTGCCACTTAATTGCTTGACTTTTGGGCTTGTTGCCACACTATGGCTTTAAGGCCAGATAGAGGAATTTTCGTCCCGAACGTGTGGGGGGCAACTTCCGTTTCTGGCAAGCTGTAAACCCACCCACAACTTCCACCCTAGATCACAATCCAGATCCAGGGAGGTTAAAGCAAGAGCGATTACCCCCCAAGACTGATCGCTGGATCTCCCCACGATTTGTAGGCTGGGAGCCAGACCTGCCTCTGAAAACTACAAAATGGCGTGTCTCCTCAGAGGCTTCTAGCCCCCAGGGGAGGGAGCTGACGCATTCCAAATACAGGTCCCAAAGTCCATAGGACACTAACCTCTTACTTTGTCCTAGGCAAGTCTATGTTGATAATTCTGGAGTCTCCACAGTTCCTGGTGTTCTGGGGTTCCTCCAGCCGGCTGCTGGCCCTGCCGCCCTGGGGCTAAAACCTCGGCTCACGTGGACCTGGGCTCGGCTCGGCTCCTGCGCTCTGCGCGCTGCCGGCTCCCAGACCACTGCGCTGGTCCTTCCTGCAGGGTGCTGGGCTGTCCTCAGCGGGAGGTTAGCTTCTCTGTGTCGTTCTGTGGGTGCTGGAGCTCCAGAAGATTTTCAGAGTCCTTTTTTACATAGTTTGTGGAGAATCTGGGGGCAGAGAGGCTTGGATGAGCTGTTTCTACTCCGCCATCTTGGCTCCGCCCCCTGAACCAAATTTAATGAGAATGTGGTTTTGCCTTTTTTTTTCCCTTCCTATTCTCCCCCTCCCTTGCAACCATTTCCCCTTGCTTCTTCTACATGAGATAGTTTACCCTACCCTGTCTTTCCCCATCTCCTCTTGCCACTTTCCTCTCTCACCTCATAATTTCATCCCTTGAGTATTCTTCCTTCCCAACAAATTCAACCTATGCCCTCTATCCATATAACTGTAACCATATACACACACATTCACATATGTATTCATATGACCACACCCCCTTCTTCCATTATTTTCATAGTGAGAAAGATATCATCAGTCACAGTTATTGCTTTTCCATATAGGAATGTAAATAGTTCAACTTTGATAAGTTCCTTTTGATTTCTTTTCCCTGATTACCTTCTCAGGCATCTCTTCCTTCTTGTGTCTGGATGTCAAATTTTCTATTCAATTCTGGTTTTTTCCTCAAGAATGCTTGAAAGTCCTCTATTCCACTGAATGACCATATTTTCCCCTGAAACAAAATACTCAGTTTTGCTGGGTAGGTGACCCTTGGGTTCATTCCCAGTTCTTTTGCCCTCTGGAATATCATATTCCATGCCCTTCGATCCCTCAGTGTAGAAGCTGCCAGGTCCTGGGCTATTCTGATTGTGTTTCCACAATATTGAAATTGTTTCTTCCTTGCTGCTTGTAGTATTTTCTCCTTGATCTGGGGATTCTGGAACCTGGCTATAATATTCCTGGGAGTTTTCTTTTTGGGATCTTTTTCAGGAGGTGATCGGTGGATTCTTTCAACCTCTATTTTGCCCTCTGGATCTAAAACATCAGGGCAGTTTTCCTTGAGAATTTCTTGAAGGGTGATTTCTAGGTTCTTTCCTTGATCATGGCTTTCAGGTAGTCCAATAATTTTTAAATTGTCTCTCCTGGATCTATTTTCCAGGTCAGTGGTTTTTCCCATGAGATATTTCACATTGCCTTCTAATCTTTCATTTGTTTGGATATGCTTAACAGCATCTTGATTTCTCATAAAGTCATTAGCTTCCATTTGCTCCAGTCTAACTCTGAAGGAATGAATCTCCTCAGTGAACTTTTGAGATTCTTTTTCCATCTGGCAAATTCGACTTTTTAAGGCATTCTTCTCCTCATTGCCCTTTTGGGCCTCCTTTGTCATTTGAGTCAGTCTATTTTTTAAGGTGTTGTTTTCCTCAGTCAGGCTGTTGACCCTCATTTCATACTTTTCCTGCATCCTTCTCATTTCTCTTTCCAATTTTTCCTCCACTTCTCTTATTTGATTTTTAAAGTCCTTCTTAAGGTCCTCTATGGCCTGCAACCCGCTCATGTTTTCCCCTGGGGCTTTTGGAGCAGGACTTCTGACCTCACAGTCCTTTTCCCGCTCTATGCCCCCAAAATAGTAGTCTAGGGTTGCATTTTTCTGTTTCCTTTGCCTTGGCATGTTGCCACTTAATTACTTGACTTTTGGGCTTGTTGCCACACTATGGCTTTAAGGCCAGATAGAGGAATTTTCGTCCCGAACGTGTGGGGGACAACTTCCGTTTCGGGCAAGCTGTAAACCCACCCCCGACTTCCACCCCAGATCACAATCCAGATCCAGGGAGGTTAAAGCAAGAGCAATTAACCCCCCAAGACTGATCGCTGGATCTCCCTACAATTAATTGCAGGCCGGGAGCCAGAGCTGCCTCTGAAAACTACAAAATGGCGTGTCTCCTCAGAGGCTTCTAGCCCCCAGGGGAGGGAGCTGACGCGTTCCCCCAAATACAGGTCCCAAAGTCCATAGGCCACTAACCTCTTACTTTGTCCTAGGCATGTCTATGTTGATAATTCTGGAGTCGCCAAGGCTGCTGGTGTTCTGGGGTTCCTCCAGCCAGCTGTTGGCCCTGGTGCCCTGGGACTAAAACCTCAGCTCACGCGGACCACTTTCTGCGCTCTGCGTGTTGCGCACTGCCAGGTCCCAGACCACTGCGCTGGTCCTTCCTGCAGGGCTGCTGGCCTGTCCTCAGCGGGAGGTTAGCTTCTCTGTGTCGTTCTGTGGGTGCTGGGGCTCCAGAAGTTGTTCAGAGTCCCCTTTTACATAGTTTGGGGGGAATCTGGGGGCAGAGTGGCTTGGATGAGCTGTTTCTACTCCGCCATCTTGGCTCCCCCCCCGATGGCCCTGTTCTTTAATGTTATCCAGGCAGTATCATGGGACCTGGAAGAAGGTTCATCCAGTAGAGTTTTATGAAGGATTTATATAGGATATATATGAAAGTTGCAGAAGATGAGGGATCATGAATAGATTATAATTTACACCATTAAATGAAATGGAACATCAGCTTTTTGAGGATAGAGGTTATTCCATTTTTGGCTTTGTATCCAGCCTCTCACATAGTATCTTTAACATTATATGCCTTTAATACAAGTTCACTGAAATTAATTGAATAAAATGAGTACTCATATCAATGGTATTGTTGGGGCAGATAGGTGGCACAATGGATAGAGTGCTGAGTGAGGAAGACTCATCTTCCTGAGTTCAAATCTGGCGTCAGACACTTACTAGCTGTGTGACCCTGGGCAAGTCACTTAACCCTGCTTGCCTCAGTTTTCTCATCTATAAAATAAGCTCAAAAAGGAAATGGCAAACCACTCCAGTATCTTTGCCAAGAAAACCCCAAATGGGGTCACAAAGATTTGGACATGATTGAACAACAAAAATCAATGAAGTTGTAGACATCATTAAAATACAGAAGTATTCTGAGGATCCAAACAGTCCTCCTGTGTTGATTGATTCCAGCTATCGATTCAAATGTCAATCCTTCCTCTATATCTCAGTAGACTGCTGTGGCCTATAAAGGAAAATCATCACAGGGTATAACTTTCTAGTGATGACCTTTTCCAAACATAGCTAGGATAAAACTTAGATAATGTAGAAAACATTCTATTATGAGGCCCATATTTGAAATTTACAAAACTTTATCCCTCCTTTGTGAAAGTCTTTGAAAACTCAGGATCATCTCCATAGCACAGTGAAGGATCAGTATATGCATTTAGGGGGGAAAAAGTACTAACAGCTCATATTTTTACAATTTATAAATCACTTCTTCCAGACACTTTGAGGTAGGTAATACGGATGTTATTATTCCCATTTTATAGATGAAGAAACAAAGACTCCAAAAGATTGAGTGGTTTATCAATCGTCACAAACTTAGTTAAGGTTAGAGACTAGCCTTGAGGTTGACTCTATCTGACTCCTAGGTTGACACTCATTTCAAAACTCACAGTTAAGACAATCTGTCTTAAGTTTCCTCTAACCACTCGATTTTTTTTCCTCCAGAAAGAGACTGGTTATTGCTTGCAATTTTGGCCTATCCCTTCCTTGCCAATTCTCACCTACTTAAAGATTATATTGAATATGTCTGTTTCTTTTTTTACCTTGCCATAGCACCTGTGACTGTTCTACACATTAATTTGATGGCATCAGTGAGATGCACTGACCCCAATCTTCATTCCATTCCAGCTTTTGACTTTGACTCATTTTGACTTCCAATTTGCTTGACCAAGCATCTATCTCTAATTGTGGTGTTTATCTCTCATTCTGTTTGCTAACTTTCTGTGAGATGAGAAAACAGATAACCAAGAATATTATTGTTGTTCATTTAATTAGCATGCCTAAGACACTGAGTGGGTGGCTGAGGAGTACAGCGCATGGACTTTGTGACAGCTTTATCAGGAATTATGTGGCTACTTTAAAGAATTTTAGTTGTATTTTTTTTACTTCTGTATGCAGGGTTATTTATATTATAGAGAAAATGTGTCAAACATGGGCCCTCAGGCTGCATACTTCCCATAACATTTCTGAGTGTAGCCAAAACAGATTAAAAAATATAATTTGGAAGTATTTAACAATATGAATAGAAATACAGTGAAATCTAGATATTAATAAATTTTAAAACTATGCCAATATGTTGCCCATATGAGTCTCTATGCATGATTTAGTGGTTCCTATTTCTTTTTGAAACACTATTGTTATAGAGGACTGAGTTTGCTGGTAGACTACTTTCTGAATAAGTTAATAGTGTAATTTAATAAAGGACATAAAAGCTGCAGTTTGATTTTTTTTTTTTTTGCTTAGACTGAGTCCATGGAGTGGAGAAATCAAATCTTAGGCTGAAAGCAAGCACCAATTTTAATTGAAAAAAGTTAAAGAGGGCAACGTCCAAATTGACTGTGTTCTCTGTGAATCTTATTTGCTTTTAGAGACCTTGATGTGCATTTAATTCCCTCCTCTCCTGGTTGCCATTTACACATTATTAGTATCAGCAAGGCTTTTTGAGCTAGGCCCAGAAAATAGCTATGGAACTTAAAAAGTATTCTTTAATCTCCCAAATTTACCCAGATATATTTTATCAGAGAAAGCAGCCTTGCCTGTGTGCACAGTGTGAAGAAATAGTTTGATTTCTATTTCAGGTTCTCCTACCAACTTACTGTGTGACTAGAGTAAGTAATATAGATTTTCTTTTTCTGTTCAAGTTTCTACAATTGTGAAACTGTAACCTTTGCACAAAAATGTTCTGATCATTAAAAGAAATCGTTACAACTTGTAAATAAAAGAATCATGTATAAAAGTCCAAAAGGCAATGGAGAGAACCACAGTGTGTACAAATAGCTTACAACATATCATCGATGAAGGGAAGTCATTCAGTCAGGCACTAAACTATCTACTATGGCACTTACCCTGGTTTTACTAAGGTTTCAGATACAGTGGTCAACTCTGAATTCCAGGAGAATGGGAGAAACAGGAAGGGGGTCATATGACCATAGAGGGAGAGGGCCATCTCACAGTTCAAGGACACTTGGGGGCTAGGGACAGACACAGTGACAGAAGACAGACTCAGGGGAATGACACACAGGAGGGTGAGTGGAGCAGGGCAAAGGTCTCCTTTCTCTCTACAAAGATGTCAGTCTCTCCATGAATCTGTTCTTCTGCCTTCACATGAATGATTTTTTGCTTTTTTGTTTTTGATTAAGGGGGTGGGAGGCTAAGAAGCACCTAGCTGAGGGACATGGGGGGAGGTGAACAGGGAGAACACAATATTGCAAAGTAACCATAGGTGGGTTTTTTTTTGGAATACTGATTTCATTCAGAATTCTTTAAGTAAAGTCAAATAAATTTTCAATGTGAATCTAAGTAAAACAAGAACTGTTTATAAAGCTGTGAGGAACCTGAGGCCTCAGGGTCACATGTGGCCCTCTAGGTCCTCAAGTGCAGCCATTTCTCTGAATCTAAACTTCAAAGAACAAATCTCTTTAATAAAAGGATTTATTCTGTAAAACTTGGACTCAGTCAACAGGCCCCACCCAAAGACCTAGAAAGCCACATGTGGCCTCTAGACTGCAATTTTCCCACCTTTGGGCTAGTTACTATCCCTGGTTTTAGACCTTCACTGGGGGTCTTGGTATGGGTCCCCAAGGATAAAGGGGGACTGCCATATGTGATTGACACCATGCTTAGCATTGGGGATGCAAAAAGCAATCTGCTCTCAAGGAACTCATAGTCTAATAGGGGAAACGAGATTGGACGGGCTATATAAAAGCAATATATGGGATAAATTGGAAATAATTAGCAGAGGGAAGGCACTAGAATTAAAGAGGTTCAGAAAGGCTTCTTATAGAAGGTAGGATTTTAACTGGGACATTAAGGCAACCAGGAGACAGGGATGAGGAGGGAGAGAATTCCAGGTATGGAGGACAGCCAGTGAGAATATCCAGAGTCAGGAGATGGAATGTTTTATTGGAGGAATAGAAATAACTATATCTTAGTGCATATGGAGAGGAAGTAAGGAAATAAAATTGGAAAGGTTAGGGGCAAGGGAATGTTCTTTGTCACATAGATTTTATATTTAATCTTGGAACTGATGGATAGTCACAGGAGTTTATTGAAGAGTGTGTGTGACTTGGACTAACATACTTTAGGAAGATCACTTTGGCAGTTGTATAGAGGGTGAACTAGAAGTGGGAGGAAATCTGTGGCAGGGAGACCAAACAGTATGCCACTGCAGTTGTGGTAATGAGGGCCAGTACTAGGGTGGTGGCGGTGTCAGAGAAGAGGGAATATTTGAGAGATCTTATGAAGGTAAGGCATTGGATACAGGTGGGTCATGAGAAAGAGTGAGGGTTGACACTTGGGTTGAGAGCCTGGATGACTAGGAGGTTGGCAGTTTCCTCAATTGTAAAACAAAGTTGGAAAACGTAGAGGATTTGGTGGGGGAGCAGGGGAAGGGGAAAGATAATGAATTCAGTTTTGGACATGCTGTGTTTGTTTAGTCTATCGGATGCCTAAAAAACAGTTGGAGATGCAACAAGAGGGTCAACAAAGAGGTTAGGGCTTGATGAAAGGACTTGAGAATCATCAGCATAGAAATGATGATCGAATCCATGGGAGCTGGTAATATTGCCAAGTGAAGGAGTATAGAGGGCAGAGGCATGAAGATGCCATCAGAGTGATGAATGAGTGTAAAAGAGAGTGAGCTGGTTATGTAGTGAAAATCAGGGGTATTGGATAAGAGCGTGCACACTCTATTGATATTGAGACCATGACATTGAAAGATCTAAAGGAATATCTCCAGAATTTTGCAGACTCTCCTCAGACGTGAAATGAGTGCTGAGACAAGAATTATACAGATAAAGGTATAGGGATGGGTTACAATCTATACAGATGGAGAAAGAGCCCACTGATGAGTTTGTGCAACCGTTTTAGTGTTGAAATATAATGATACCAGTCTCTCAGAATGTATGTGGGGTTACTTGTTTCATTTCCATGACTCCATTTTAGGGCAAGCTCTCTCTCTCCCTCTCTTCTCTCCCTCTCTTCCTCTCTCTCTCTCTCTCTCTCTCTCTCTCTCTCTCTCTCTCTCCATATATATATATATATATATATGTGTGTGTGTGTGTGTGTGTGTGTGTGTGTGTGTGTGTGTGTGTGTATCTGTGTGCATGCACACATGCACACAGGAAAAAATATCTAAATATGTAGGATGAATGTCTTATTAGAAATACTGGAAATATCAATAAACCTGTAGACACCAATATCCTAATTGAAATAAAAGAGAAATACATCAACTTGATTTGAAATTGTTATTTATTTCAATGGCTGACAGTCTTCTGACAGAAAAATAACAGGAGAGAAACTAAAAAGATAAGGATCATATATTGAGCTGTGGGCCAGATTATTCCTAGTAAACTGAAAGAGTATTAATGGACTCCTAAGCCTCTTTTTGCATTTCATAATGAATAGAAGCTATGCTTTTTTATTACTCCTAAAATTTCTCCTTTAAAAAAGACATGAATTCTTCTTTATTTGTATGTTGTTTGAGAATCTGGGTATAGTAAGCGTACTAAGACTTCTCTAATCTGGTAAAAACCACTCCAAACCATCAAATAGCCTAAGGGGTAGGTAGCAGCCCATGACCTGCTTGCTAAGATCACACTCTTAACAGTATTTTTCAATAGGATGAGCAGAAAGAACCCCCCTGAAATAAATCACAATAAGCTTTTGTTAGGGCTTGTATTATTTGGACAGCTTTAAGCTAGTTATACACTATAAATCCTATTAAGCACCCCTATTCTAAAAGTACATCTCAGTAGACATGGAGATCCAGGCTCCAGCAAACCTGAATAAAATGAACGTGAATGGGATTTCTCAGCACTCTTAGTCAAAAATGCTTTTGAACAAAGATGAGCTAAGACTATTGTCACTTCTGTTCAAATGAGGTTATAGCACATCAAAGGTGCTGCTGGAAAGCTGGAGGTGTTAATGGTATGAATCATGACACTTTGATTTCTTTAAACTCTGTCATGCAGCACCACGACGAGATTAAATGTAGGCATTATTTCCTGAGGTCTGAAATAGTTCTCCAATTTCTATTATTCCAATACCTAATTACTAAGTCAAAGTGTTCATTCTGCCTGAATTTTTTGGAATTAAAATGTTAGAATTATATTTTTTTCACCTTCTCTGCTTTGGCAGTTTCCACGTCTCTATGGAAATGTTGATTAAATGTACAATAGCTCATTTTCAGGAAGGCAGAATGAAGTCAGGAGAAGGGAAGTGGGTTCAAGTCCCACCTCAGATACACATTAGCTATATGATCATTGGCAAGTCAGGTAAACTTTCAGCATTGCCAAGTAACTCTCTAAAACTCTGATCTGATAATCTGTATAGGAAATTTCTATGCCAGAGATTCTCCTACACATATAAAAGTACAGTTCTGGGGGGAAATAGAACCCCATAAATGTACAACAAAAATAAATATTTATGGTTAGTATACTCAGTAAACTCAGCAAGGGAGTCAAACAATCTGTGCAGTCATTTTTGACATTATCAATTGAACTATGCAGTTTACCCTTATGTCCCAGTTCTTGTTAGTACTCTTGGTTGTTTTTCCAAGAATTAATGAAACCGGGACAGCTAGGTGGCACAGTGAATAGAGCACTGGCCCTGGAGTCAGGAGGACCTGAGTTTAAATCTGGCCTCAGACACTTAACACAAAAACTAGCTGTGTGACCTTGGGCAAGTCACTTAACCCAAATTGCCCTCCAAAAAGCAAAAAAATAAAAAAATATATAAGAATTAATGAAACCAGGATGATTAATTGATTAATTGCTCTGTTCCAGTATCAAAAGGAACATTTTTGACATGCTATATTTCAGCAGGTATATGTGGATACATATCTATGACTAGACATGAGAACATAGAACATATTTGACAGGCAATATTTTTGCCATTGCAATGAAGTCTACTTCCTTCCATTTATATTCTTTCAACTCCCTCTTATGTTCATTTAACAGTTTTCTAGGAGAAATATACTTTGTTCCTTTTAAAAGGTGGGGAAGGGGGGTGGCTAGGTGGTGCAGTGAGTAGAGCGTCGGCCCTGGAGTCAGAAGGGCCTGAGTTTGGATCTGGCCTCAGACACTTAAAGCACACACAAATAAAACCCTAGCCATGTGGCCTTGGGCAAGTTACTTAACCCCAATTGCCCTCCAAAAACCAAAAAAAAAAAAAAAAAAAGGTGGGGAAAGAACTTCTATTGGTTTGGCTAAAAAGACAGAAATAGGGCCTGTGATTTGCATAAAAGAAGTAGTAAACCTCAGAATAGTTTTAATGATATAGCCAGGTATTGGGCTAAAGTATAGCTGATATTTCTGGGTACTGGTTTGTCAGCCATTCCAAAGAATCTCAAAGTGCCACATGAACCATTGGATTTCAAAAGCCCATTCAAGTCCAACTATCTTTTCAAAAAGCTGTATTACAAAGCCCTATTCTGAGTTCTGTTTCACTGATTTGATGGATGTATTGCTGGTTTTCATTTATTACATTTCTATAAGAAAGGTACCACCAGTACATTTTTTCCCTAGTGAAACTGTATGAATTTTCATCAGTGGCAAATTCCCAATTGTTAAGTTGGGTTCTAAAATAAGTTCCCCGTCTCTTCCTGTTGACCCTTTATATTATGTCAACAAAACCCAAATCATAACTACTGAGTAAACTTAGAATGATGTGAGAGAACAGGACTGAATAAGTTACTTGGCCTCACATTTAATCTTTAGTAGAATAAAGAGAGGGCTTATGACAAACCATGAAAGTAATATTCATGACTTAGCTCTTTTCCCCTTCTTCAGTTCCAAACCATTGTTTCAGAACTGTGAACTTGGCAAGAACAGCTTGTGTTTATTTATGTACATAGGTTTTGTGTATCACCAATATGATGAAGCTACTTTCATATGCTATCATTATAACTAGATGACAAGAGTTATTCAGTGGTTTGGTGTTGGCAGCACAAAACCCAAGGAAATGAAACCAGGTTTTCAAATGAAATTTGCTGAAAGAATGAGCTATGCATATTGCTTAACATGGCATAGTATCATTTCATCTTTGGGAATGCTTTGTTAATCTACTAGCTTTATGGAAACAAGCACAGGTTGTGTCTGTTAACATATGTTAGAGTATGTTGTTAACTATCACTTAGCATTCAAATAATCCCCAAGCCATTTGCCCATCATTTCCATTCTCTGTTTATTATTATATTAGGCTAGGTCTGCCTTGGGTGTCTCTATATTTATGGAAATGGGTTTGTCTTCTCTTTTGATCCATAAATATTATGGGGTCTATCTTTGCTAACGCTACTTATGCTATTAAAATTTTATATAGATGAGCAGATCCTATTCCTTGCTTTTCAATGTTTATATAAAAGTATATTTCAAAGGACATAAATGGTTAATTCACAAATATACTATGCTGTCAGTAGGTAGAGTAACAGGAGCAGAGGACTTCTGGAAATTGGAATGAAGGCACTTCTCTGAGTCCATTATCTATGAACACAATCTGAGTGATGAAGGTTAGAAATCTTAAGAAAAAAAAAAGAAACAAGGAATAGCAAATCATATCAAAATAATAGGATGGCATTAACGGAAAAACACTTCTCTTGACTTCTAATCTTAGCACTTTCTAGCTATGCAATCTTTAACAAATCTATTTCCCTTTCTGTCCCTTAGATTCCTTTTCTGTAGGATGGTATTAACCTATATAATCTCTAAGGTTCCTTCCAGCTATAACATATTATGATTCTATATATAACACTGCAGTTAGAATTCTCAGAATAAATTATTTCAATTCTGTCATTGATAACACACACAAAATGTGCCTATTGGCATAATGCAAAATGAACCAGGTTTCAAAGTGTCTTTTACAGTGTAGATATTTAATTGAACATCTGTTGAATAAATGAATGAACATAGACAAAAAAGTATAGGAACGAGAGTCAGAAAACCTGAGTTCTAGTTCTAACTTTGTCACTAATTATCAGCATAAGTGGGGTACAAGTCATTTCACCAATCTTGACATGTTTCCAATCTGCAAAATGATGTTTACTAGCCTAAAATCCCAATATTTTCTAACATTCTATAGTCTAAATTTTTCTGAATAAAATTATCTCAACAAAGTCAAGAAATACTACATACTGCTTTAGCAAATAAAATTGATTTTTTGAAATTTAAGGAAAACAAAAGTCTTAAAGGTGGGAGGAGCACGATTTTCTTTAGGACTTCATTGGTTACTCTGGGGAATAAGTAGGTCAAACACATCACTTGAACAATTATAGAGACAGAGTTCAATTTGAAACCTTTTCATCTTCAAGGTCAAAATGATATTTTGCAATTGAACTACTAAGGATGCAGTCATTGGTTTATTCTCTTATAATTTCTTATACTGTGTGAATGCGATTAAAAGAAAATAGGAAGCACATTTGAGAAAAGCCTATCAACAGATGACATTCTAATTTCTATTGTCAAAAGCAATCTCACTATGACAGCTCAAATCAGGTAAAATTAAATATGGTGTGTAGAAATAATTTTGATTCATTATAAATCAATCACATGTCCAGTATAGATATTTCATTAAATTTGCTTTGCCTATGTACTCCAAAGACCATGCAATCTTTTTATCTAACTTGAGGCTAAAACCTTCCATGTGTTCTCTGCCCCCATTTGAATGTAAGCTCCTTGAAAGCAGGGGCTTTCTTATTTTTCTATTTGCATTTCCAGCCCTTAACTCAGTGCTTTACACATAGAGATCACTTCATAATTTTTTCTTCTATTTATTCATCAAGATTCTAGTCATGAGAACCTATATGCTAGCCCATTTTAAAAAATACAAATAATTCCCTTGATAAGAATGAAAGAATTGGCTAAGGGCAATATAGATAAACAGTTGGAGAATACCCATTTTAGTTTTGTTTTTTTTTAAAGCCATTATTTTAAATTCTTAGTCACTGTAATCTCTCTGGGGAAATACAACAGTAACATTTTTATTTCCCCATTTTAAAGACTGAGAAATGAGGTAGGGAGATTGAGTGATTTTTGTCAGGCATCATTGAAAAGAGGTCCCTAGTTCCCTGGGATCCAGTATAGCCTTTTAGCCACTAGCCCATGCTGTCTTATTGAAGCCTTAGAGGTCAAAGTACTAAAAAAAATTAGCTTTACATTCTTCTACTCATCCACAAATAGGTATGGCACAAGTGTTTAGAACATAAACATAAAACACTGTCCCATTTACAGATTTTAACTCTACCTTGGAGAAACTGGCTACCCTCTAATGAGAAAATCAATTTAATTTTGAATTGACCTAATCTGGGGACCCACTATAAGAAACCAATTGCCATAGTGACATTTGGGGTGTGAGTGTATTATCATCTTGCTTAAGACCACCAAATTATTCATAGAATAATATTCATTGAAATGAATAAGACATTTGCTTAATGACTTGATTTTAAAAGGATCTTTAGTTTCCTGACCTGTAGGACCACAATCACTTGCATCCCATGAAAGTCAATGGTTTACTTAAGCTAGTGTTGATTCTGACTGTCTCAAACTTTTGAAATGAAGTGAAGTTATAGCAAGAATAACTCTATTTTCTGAGTTACTTTGTCATAAATCAGATAGAAACCTTAAAGTGTAATGAAGGTCATAGCTATATGGATTTTAGTGTCCATGGAGAAATGTGGTCAAGAAACATTGGTATTTACAGCTCTAGGGAGGCCAAAAGGGAGCATAACCATCAACATCCCATTTCCAGTGAAACACTCTCATGAGGTTCAAAGTCATGTTATCCCTTTCCCTAGCACTGATGATTGACTGTCTAGAAAAAATGAATAAAATGCTCTAGGAGCAGCACTTCCATCTGAAGTGCCTTCCTCCATCTTTGTTGACATTCAAGTATTTCCACTTTGAGAGAACAAACTTCTCAGAAAGGATTCATCAAAGTGAATGAAAATATGTTTGCCCATATATTACCTGTTCTCAGTGATTACTGTGAAGTTTCTTCCAGTCGGCATTTTTTTTTTTTTTTTTGCTATATAATGCTGTCTGGAGATGTCTGGAAATGTCACATTGTGTTTGCTCAAAATAGTAAGCAAACAATCCACCAGTACTGTCCAAATGAATTTGTGCAGTGCTGCTGGAGAACATGGCATAATATAAACTGTAGATAGATTTATTAGTCAGTAGAATGTAAACTCTTTGAGGGTAAGGACTATTTCATATTTGTCACTGTATCCTCAGTATCTAGCACAGTGCTTATAGCATAGAGTAGGTGCTTAAGAAATGTATGTTGGCTTGTATTATATGGTATATTTACTATTTTCTTTAAGCATTGAAAGAGGCCCCTGAGGATCTTAAACAAAAGGGTGAAGTAAAGATGTCTTGGTTATGTGGCCACAGTTTAAATACAAATATATGTAAACAAGGTTAAGCTAATTAGCTCTACCTTATTGAGTGACTCAAAGCTTAGGTTTACACAGGATTGAAAAATTGTCCATGTTACAGAAAAACCTGTACTCAAGGAAAAAGAAAGTGGAATTGTACAAGTAATTAAATGCACACATGGCAACAACACCCCGCCCTCCCCAACACACACACAATTTAACAGGAGCTCTTTGAGCACCAATCCTGACATGAGGTGTTTCAGTATGCCTGCTTTGTTTTTCAGTCACCTTATCCACATTCTTTCATGGTACCAGGAAATAAAATGTTTGCAAATACAAATGACCCAATGGGTCACACTGACAGTACTCTGGTGGATCACAGGGAAAGATCTAACACTCAGACTCTTACAAGCTTATAGGACCGTACATGCATGCCTATTGTCCTTGTTTCTGTCCTGGTGATTTTGAGTGACTGGAGCTCCCAGGCTGGTATGCTGGTGTAACAGGAAATTGAAATCCATATCCATTGTACCCATCCAAGTAGACACACTGGAAGAAACTGATGGGAGCTGTGGAAAAGAATACCCAGGCTTGTTAAGTGCAGCTATTAATTTGGACCATAACAGACAAGAACAGTTAAAGTAAAGAGGTTTAGTTTTTAAAAGCTAAAGTACAGGGTTTATAGAAATGAACAGAAGTCTCTTGCTTTCAGTGAACACTCTTATATAATATCAGACTTCAAAGCTTGCCAGCACCAAATGTGGAGAGAAAATGAACTGTTTCAAATGCTGTAATCAGCTGAGAGAGTTGTTACAAAATCCAAAATGAGGGAGGATCCAAGATGTATCGGGCCCTGGATTTTCAAGCATAGACACATCTGGATTATTTGGGCAATGAGAAAAAGGAGAATCAATGCTATATTGCATGACCTAATGGACTTGGAGTAGGAAAGATGTAATCAAAGTCTCCCGCAGCTGTTTACCAGTTCTGTGACCACTGACAAGTGACTTATCTTCTCAGAACATATTTCATTATAAAAACAGGATAATAATAATCCACTGGGCCTATCTCACATTCAGGGTATGAAGCTCAAAGGAGACAGTATGGATAAAACATTTTAAAATGTTATATTAACACTAGCCATTATTATAAGGTGCGTACAGCTGTAATGTTTCTGTGGCAATTTCTATACTATTTCTGTTGTCAGTTGGACAGGCATCTTTAGAAAGAAGCTACATTTATCCTGAGTAGAGGGTGGTATTTTCCCCACAACAAAACCTGCTGACTAGGTAGAAACATTCTTGCTCCAAACCAGATGCCAATATGAAAAGCACAGAAATATAATGGCCAGCAAGGGAAGTAGATGGGAAAATACATGAGAGGTGGCTAACACTGGAACCTAACATCAGAAGATGGGGAATATGAGCACAAAGATAAGATGCTAGGGGAGGAAGGGTAGAAAGTAAAGCTTTCTACTTAGCTTGGCAAGTGACTGGTACATAGTGGGTACTAAATAAATGTTTATTGATTGAGGAAGAGGAAACAAGCAGGAAATGCCTATGTTTATGTCACTGCCTCTCTATAGAACTTCTCTCTGATGTGGAAGAGAAGCACCAAATGTGGAGAGAAAATGAACTGGTAATTAGGATCCTATCCAGCAGGCGTCCCTAATGGTACCAGTGAATAAATGAAAGGCATGCCAACCAGTTAAGTCCAAGAGTCTGAAGGGAATCTGAACAATACAATCAGTGGTACCTAAGGAGAGATGAACTTTGCTTTCTTTGGTCTCTAGAAGATCTCTTCTCTTTCTAACAGAGTTGGGCAGTTTTCATTCATGATTTCTTGAAATATGGCATCTATAATATTTTTTTCCTCCTCAATCTGTATTCTGTGCCTGGTGTATTTGCTATGTAATATCTCACATTTTCTTCTATTTTCTCCAATCTTTTGCCTTAAAAAATTCTTATTGTATCATGGAGTGATTAACTTGCTTAATTCATTCTAATTTTCAGGTAGCCTTTCATTTGGGTAAGGTTTTGCATATTTTGTTTCAAGCTGTTAATTCTCTTTCCAAGTCTATCCTTTAGAGTTCTCATTTCTTTTCCAATTATTTCCTCTAGAGGTTGTATTTCATTTCACAAAACACTACCATTTAGATAGTGTTGTAAGGTTTGCAAAGTGCTATACAATTATCTCATTTGATCCTCATATCAACCCTGTGAGATAGGCACAGCCCATCACTTTAAAACTCTTGTTTTATTTTTCCTAGGAATTATAGCTGACTTTATAGTCAAACTGTGTTTGCCATTGAAACTTTTCTTCCAGATGTTGTAGAATTCTTCTTTTCTTTTGGGCTGCTTTCTTGTGAATCTCTGTCTTCATAATAGTTCTCTATAATCAGTGTCTTTTTTGTTTATTCCTTCTTCTATCCTTAATTCCTGAATTGGGATTTTGTGTTAGGGCCAGGCTCTGTATAATTCTGGAAGAAATTTTGATGTCATATTTGGTCCCGATCTGTATTATCTTTCTCCTATTTTTTTCCAGGCAATGGCTGCTGAATTTTTAAGGGATTAAGGGCAGTTTAGGACAAGAACCTACAAACTTTCATCAACTTTAAGTGGTCTTATATAGAGCATAGTCTAATTGTTGCTTTCCTAATCTGAGATTTTCAGGCTTCATATCCCAGTTTGAGTCTAAGTAACACAACTGAAGACTTGCTCCTGATTAGAGCTCCAATAGACAGTGGTTGGTTTCAGGCCCTGCCTGAATCCCTAGCAGGATTATCTCTCCAAGTTCAGGGAAACAAAACTGTAGGGTCACCCCTGGACCTAACTTTTTCTTTCTTTCTTTCTTTCTTTCTTTCTTTCTTTCTTTCTTTCTTTCTTTCTTTCTTTCTTTCTTTCTTTCTTTCTTTCTTTCTTTCTTTCTTTTTTTCTTTCTTTCTTTCCTTTCTTTCTTTCTTTCTTTCTTTCTTTCTTTCTTTCTTTCTTTCTTTCTTTCTTTCTTTCTTTTTCTTTCTTTCTCTCTTTCTTTTCTTTCCCTTCCTTCCTTCTTTCCTTCCTTCCTTCCTTCCTTCCTTCCTTCCTTCCTTCCTTCCTTTGTTTCTTTTTCTTTCTTTTTTTGCTTTTTGGAGGGAGGAAGGCAGGGCAATTGGGGTTAAGTGACTTGCCCAAGGTCACATGGCTAGTAAGTGTTAAGTGTCTGAGGCCAGATTTGAACTCAGGTCCTCCTGATTCCAGGGAAGATGCTCTATTCATTGTGCCACCTACCCACCCCAGACCTAACTTTCTACTCATCAGTTGTCAGCCCTAGTCTTGCTCAAGTTTAGAGCAATAAAACTCATGATCTATATTCCCTTCCCTGATACAGAGCCTCAGGCCCCAGTTTCAGTTTCTGTTGTTTCCACAATTATGCTCCTTGCCTTGATATGTAGCTAGAGGACTCAGTCACAGATTTCACTGAATCTGCTCTGAGGTCTGAGGGACACAGCTGTGAGCGTGCTCTTGTTCTTACTTTTTTACAGGTGAACAGATCCAGGCCTCAGTCGAGGACCCATGCTGGAAGGACCTACATGAGCTTTCCTGGCTGGGTTCTCTCTCTGTCTCTTTCTTACTCTCTCGAGTACTCAGAGGCCTGTGATGATCTAGGCTGTAAAAGCATAACCTCCTGTGCTTTCCCTTTGAATTTCCCAATCACCATTTTGCTGGAATAATAATGAGGTAGACTTGATATCGGTTCTGCTTCTTATTTCACCATCTTTCAAAAGATTTTGTGGCACTGAGATTTATTCAAAACCAGAATTGGCTTCCTTACAAGGTAATGCATGTTAAGTTTTTCCATTAGATTGTAAATTTATCAAGGTCAGGAATTGCCTTCTTTTTTGTACTTCTACCCCTAGTACTTAACAAAGTGCCTGACACACAGTAGGCCCTTTAATAAGTGTTTATTGACTATTGACTAGTGCATTCCCTATCCATTGGAAACAATCAGAGGCTGTATGAGCAATGCCTGGAAATGCTTTATTCCTCCTCAAGCAGAAGCCAGACAATCTGACTTCTGAAAACTTCTGAATTGAAGATCCTATAATTCTGTTGCCAACAGAACATGATCCCTTAAATTTCAAACCTTTCCTCTGCCTATAACTGAATTTTTATGTTCATTCTGGTCACAGACAATAAGGACTTGGATTAAATCTCCTCTGGACAGTTTTTTTTTTTTCATTTTTATTGGTTTTAAAGGGGTTGGGGAAGAGGGCAGTCTAGCAATTTGGTGTCTGCACTATCACCACTTGGTTCACAATGGGATCTATGCTAAAATTCATATTGTCCCAAGACAGCTTGAATACACAGGCTCTGTTGAGGGGAGGCTATGTATTTAAATTAATTTGAGACTATACCAACTTCTATGAGCCTATCACATATGGTTACTTGTTAGTGAGTATATTAATGAATATATTATACGCTGGATTCCTTTTTAAATACTTATAAAAGTCATATGAATATAGAGTGCTACTGTCAAGTAACTCTAAAAGAATAATGCCAATAACTTATTTATAAAACACTTAAAAATATGCACCATAGTTTTCTTCACCATAAACCACTGAGGCAGATAATACAATTATTATCACCCCCATTTTGCATATGAAGAAACTGACGTTCAGAAAAATAAAATGACCTCAGAAATATAGAAGTAATACATAGTAGTGCTCAGACTCAATTCAATTTAATTTAACTCATTTAAATTCAGTAGGCATTTATTAATGTTTCATATATAAAATAGTGTTTTAATGAGTGTGTGTGTGTGTGTGTGTGTGTAATCTTTTGGATCATTTGAGACACTAGGAGCACAAATATGAAAAATAAATGATCATTGTCCTCAAGGAATTTACATTTTACTGAACCTCAGGTTTCTTGGGGGGCAGCTAGTGGCGCAGTGAGTAGAGCGTCGGCCCTGGAGTCAGAGGGACCTGGGTTCAGATCCGGCCTCAGACACTTAATGCACACACAAACAAAAACCTAGCCGTGTGACCACCTTGGGCAAGTTACTTAACCCCAATTGCCCTCCAAAAAGCAAAAAAAAAAAAAAAAAAAGAAACTCAGGTTTCTTGATTTCTAGAGCAGCATACTCTATAGTACCATGCTGTAACTTATTATGTCAAAATAAAGTTTTATTTAGATAAAGACCAAAAGCATCAAAGTACATGTTTTATGCATTTGAAATATGATATGAAGATATAGTCATAGTTTAACAATCAACAAAAATGTTATATTATATAATAACTGGATATTAAAATTTAGGAGAGTTAGATCATTATTGTTCCAAATCCATGAAATGCTATCATTGGTAAATTCAGGGGTAGGAAAAGATGGCTCTTATGGCTTTGTAATGAGAACTAATTTAAAACCAATTTTCCACCAACATCCAATGGTATCATGGAAAAATATAGGCACTTTTCTTATCCCATGCATTCCCTCCATGGTGACAATGTCATATTCTGGAAGAGATTTAGAACTGATGATGGAGTGAGAAGAGATGTGAAACTTAGGATCATAGCTGAGAGGTTCCCATTTTGGAAGCCATCTAGTGCAACCCTCTTAATTAATCAATAAGGAAATGGCAGCTCAGAAAACTGAAGCATCTTCCAAGGCCACACAAGTAAGAAGTGGAAAAGCTTTGTTTCTAATTCAAGTCCTCTGTCTCTTTAAGTCCAAA
Source organism: Gymnobelideus leadbeateri (assembly GCA_011680675.1). NCBI lineage: Eukaryota > Metazoa > Chordata > Mammalia > Diprotodontia > Petauridae > Gymnobelideus > Gymnobelideus leadbeateri. Next base: position 80,717 of record WOXC01000291.1, read on the forward strand.
AGATTACATACACACACATACACACACAATGTGTATGTGTGTGTATATATGTATAAGCATATGTGTATTTGTGTATATATATCATATATATACATACACAGAAAAGGCATACATGCATATGTATATATATATATCTACATGAATAATACACACATATATGTGTGTATGTGTATCTTTATGTCTTATTGACCTTCTTCATGACCCCTTGGTTGACATTCCCTGCTTCAGAAATTTTGGCACTTTGTAAGAATTCTATGACAAATGCTTGAATCAAAGCTTTCATGAAGAATGCTTTATTCAAACTGTCCAGAAATTGCTTTCTGCAATACAGCTAGGGAGCAATAGCATATTCCTTTTTCACTTGAAGAAAAATGTCAAATTTATTAGTGCAGGGATATTGAGCTATCTAGAGTGCTGAATTTTATAACTGAATATGAACATTGATTGCACACTAGAATCAATGATCACACAGAGAAAGTGAATATTATTAGCCTATTACAAAGCTAAAAAAAAAGAACTCTGGCACTTAGGGAAAGAATTTAGTTTCTGTACAGTTGATTTGCTGTGGCCTAGTTCTATTTCTTTTCTATATGATGGAAGGAAGTTTTAGTACATCAGGTTCAGCATTCTACTCTAGATCCTGCAGTAATAGACAGGCTCAGGCATAGGTTCAGTTGTTGTACTTATGAAACAGAGCTTTATAGGGCTGTTTGCCATAAATGCTGGGCTGGTCATTACCATGTAATTTCTTCAACTAAGTGTCTCTCACCTGACGCAAAAAGTGACTAGTCTTTCTTTGAGAGAGAGAGAGAGAGAGAAAAATGACCTACTTTAATGGCATGCTTGATGTCTGTACTAAAAATTTTCTCCCAAGAATAGATTATTGACTTTTCATGAAGAAATCTTCAAGCTCAGTTTCAAATACATTGTTTTTAATATGAAGAGAATAAGACACTTGTAAGTTAGTCATCAATGAACTCACTTTTTTCTTTCTTCATGGAAGTCACGTCTTCAGTTTCCTCTGGTGGATATAAAAATATAAAAGCACATATTGAATGAGTACAGTACCATGGTATAAATGTATAGACTACAAAGACACACATCATGCACCAGCATATTTGAACACAAATCTAAGCATAAAGGAAAGATGCTTGCATCAAGAAGGTTCTTATTAGGCTTTCATCTTGGGACACCAACATGTAAAAGATCAAAGGAAAACCAGAGATAAGGAGAAAAGTGACCCAGAAAAGAGGCTGATATTATTTATGGGGAAAGTAGTAAGATATGAAATTGGCATAGATTTACAGAATGGGCATGAAAGACTCCCATTTGAGGTATATACTGATTGCATATTATTTTTCTGGGGAGTTCTTGAATCTTAAGATAATAGTAATAAAGTATGGGACATGGCTCCCTAACCATTATTTGATTGATTTTTGTCTAATATTTGGATGATTTTCAATGACCATACCTACTAAGAAAGCACATTGGTATTTTGGGTGTACCCTATGATTTTCCTTTCTTTCTGGGGGTGTGGAGGTTGAGACTAAGAGAATGGCAGCATTTTTGTATGTGATGACAGATATGAGCTCATCTAGCTTCAAAGTATTCAGCAAGGAGGTTGTTTTATCCCCTAAAGAATCCTTTGTTAAACCTTCAAAAGCAAATATGTGGGTATACCTTGTTTGGAAAACCTACCTAAAGAGGGGGATAGTACAAAGAGACTTTTGGTGAAAAATTCCCAGGCTTGAAGTCAGGGGACCAGACCTAGCCTTCACTTAGTTATTGTCTTTTAAATGCTAGCTATCATTAATAACTAGATAAGTGACCTAGGTCTTTTTATTTCAGCCTTTGTTTCTTCATGTGTAAAATAAAGAAGTTGTGGGGTGGCTAGGTGGCGCAGTGAAAAGAGCACCAGCTCTGGAGTCAGGAGGACCTGAGTTCGAATCCAGCCTCAAACATCTGACACATTTACTAGCCATGTGACTTTGGGCAAGTCACTTAAGCCCAATTGCCCTCCAAAAAGCAAAAAAATAAAAATGAAGAGGTTGTACTAGTACGACCTGTAAGGTACTTTAAGGACCATAAAAACTCTATTTGAGACATAGCATGGCAATAGTGGAAAGAGCATTAAATTTTGAGTCTTCTGATTGCACCCTGGTTTTGCTACTTACTGAGTGACCTTGGTCATGTCATTTTACCTCATTAGATGTATTTCTGATACTCCTTATAACTTGGAATTCTAGAGGAATAACCATTCTTCTGTTTTATCTCCTCTAAGGTTAAGTAATCTCCATTCTTTAGTCTTTAAGCATCTAGCACGTGGCCTAGCTCAAAGTAGGTACTAAATAAATGTTTCCTGATTAATTGATAGACCCATCTTTTAATTATTGGCTAATTTCAAGACAGGTAAATTTATGAGTTTAATGGAAAATAACTATTTCTTACCAAATTAGTAGTTCTGCAGTCAGGAAGCTTCCCAGAAAATAACAATTCCCAGAGACTGGGAAGTAAAAGGGACCTTAGGAATGGTATAGTCAAACCATTTAATTTATAAATAAAGAAACTTGAGGTTCAGAGACCTTAAATTACTTATTTATCTAGTTCAGGGGTGGGGAACCTGAAGCCTCAAGGTCACATGTGGCCCTCTCAGTCCTCAAGTGGATGAAGGGCCACTGAACTTCATGGAACAAATCTCCTTATTAAAAGATTTGCTCTGTAAAACTTGAGACTCAGTCAAAAGGCCACACTCAAGGACCTAGGAAGGCCACATGTGGCCTCCAGGCAGATTCTCCACCCTTGATCTAGTTAGTGGTTAGATAAAAAGTTCCTGATTCTAATTGCCCAGTCTTTACACTAGGGAGCCAGTAACTATACCAGTAGATTGGAAATAATCAGTATGTTTTGTCTTCCTAATGATGGCAACTGTACACCTAGTTGTCTCCTAAGTAGGTGACTGATATTCTTACTATCATTTAGCACCTTCATCATCCTTGAAAACAAAGTCCCTGTTTCAAAGCTTGCTAATCACCAAAAGGGTTCCAACACTAATTTGTATTGAAATAAGTGACTGACAGAATGCTACAAGATTTGCTGGCGACATTTGCCTTCAGATCCTACACAATTCCTTCAAGGAAGTCCACAACAGAGAACACATATGACCCCAAAAAGAAGATGAGAAACACTTTACTCCATTCATTTGCAAAGGTGGAACATTGTAGATATTGTCAGTTTTTTTATGTATTGATATATTTTGCTAATTTTTTCTCTTCCTTTTTCTTAAAAAAAGCCCTCTAGTTTAAAGGATGGCTCTCATGGAAGAGGGAGACAGAAGGATACAGACGATGTAAGTTTAACTAATGTAAAGACAAAAGATATTCTTTTAACCCTTATCTTTCTAAATTTAAAAAATCTTTATTTCAATAAATAAATAATAAGAATTTTTAATCTTTTTTAAAATATTTTTTTTCATTAAATAAAGGGATCTTGTTCAAATCCAGCCTCAGACACTTAACACAAAAACTAGCTATGTGACCTTTGGCAAGTCACTAAACCCCAATTGCCCTCCAAAAAAAATAAAATAAAATAAAGGAAGCCTGCACTGCAAATACAACTTAATGCAAACTCATGACTAGAAAAAAGAGATAGTAAAATAAACATTTGGGAGTAAGTGGGCTCTAGATTTTTGTTTTCATTGGTGCGAGGACCTCCCAACTAGGAAACACTCTTCATTGAAGCAGAAACAAAATTCATCTTTAACTTAATAGTCTTACAGAGTTGGCTGGGGGCTCTAAGATGCTAACTGACTTACTTATTTATCATCACATAGGAACAAGGCTCAGAGAAAGAACTTGAACTCAAGGTCAGGTTTTTTCTACTATGTTGCTAAAATACCCTGCTAAAACCAAGACAACAACAAACTGTATTGAGAACAGCCTTATAAGAAAAATGGCTGCAACACACTCACCTTTGGCTTTCTTTGAAGATGGCACTTCATCAGACTCTTCTAAAGAAAATGAGCAAAGGAAAATATGTCAGGAAGGGGTTTATCTTGTTTTTCTTTTTTCTTGTTTCCAAAAGAGTAAATAGTTGGAATAACCACAAAATTGCAGTCTACGGTACACTATTTGGCGTCAACTTTAAAGAGTGTTGTTGAACACAACCTAAGTATATACATCTGAAAAAGAGAGGAGTATAGAAATGGAGTAGATAAATATTCTCCCAGTGGGTCAGTAAGTACAGAAGAAATCCAGCATAAAGAAGGTCTTGCAGATGACCTCAATTGGCCTTGTCCTCCTTGGTTTATCTAATCATATTCTAGCATCCTTAGAACTTTAATTGACAGATTCTATCTAGTTTCGTTTTTTTTTTTTTTTTAGGAACCAGGTAATGAGAGCCCAGGGGGAAAAAGGATGTTTAGGAAATTATTAAGTACAATTACTACATTTAAAGGCTGATTGCTTGCTTTTAAACTTTTCCTAAGGCAATTAAAACAAAAGGATAGGCTAAATACCTAGCTTTGAATTTGAAATAAAACTCAAACACACAAATTCAGCTTAAGATTGTATTTTGTAAATTGTTTTGACTTTGGTGTTTAAATATTTTCTGATGCTGGCCCAATGTATTAAACTCTCAAAGAAAGCTCTGGATATGATATAAAGTTGAATGCAATCATTTCACAATAGAATAAAGTATTCTTCCATGTCATCCCCTCTATTTTCTCTGTTAAACACCAACTTTCTAATATTATTTTGAATATGACTGATGCATACTTATTTTTGCTGATTCAAACATGCTAATTGTCCCATTATAACTAGATGCCTGGGAAGGTCGCTATGCAAATGTACTTTAATAGGGAAGAGATGTGGTCATTTGGGAGAAAAAGCTGTTGGATGAAGAGGATAACTTTTTTTCTTAGAAATTAAAGCTTAAACCACAATATTTTAAGTGGTTATATAAAACAGAATTGAATTAATAAAATGCTGACATCCGGTGAGTTGTATAACCAAAAGAGACTAATTGTCTAGCAATGACATGTAAGATGAAAACAACAAACCTTTGAATAGGGCTTTGGATCACTAACTCAGAGAACATTAGCTATGGAAGAAAACAGAGAATGTAGATTTCATTCTCATATTAGAGGTAAAGCAGTGGGGACTTTGAGAATGCATGTTATCCATGGAGACATGGCTAAATGGAATAGTAGAGAATGAAACCAAAGTTTCCTGATTCCCAATCCAGTTTATTTGACTGTACATCAAATTGCCCTCATTTAACAATTAGGTGTATTAATTACTTTAAGCAATATGATTTCATCTTTCCTGGACCCTCTTTCAGATGTAGAACATAGCTCCCACATGCCTCAGGAGATGGAAATTACTGAGACTGGAAGTATACTCACCACCTACTGGCCATCCCTTTGGTGATGGGCCTTTCTAAACCCAGTGATGTTTCTCTTTAGATATCTGATTCCTGATCCTCTGAGGAACCTATCCCAAAAATATTTCCATCTTGGTAGGACCTGTTAGAGGTTATGCTTTACTGACATAGCTTTTCAAACCCCAGGGTGAACTCGTATTAGGATAAAGCACTGTATGGGACTTCGATGGAGAATATGAATAGTGTCAGGTCAATTCAATGAATCAACAAATCAATAAGCATTTACTCTGTGTTATTATAGGCTAAGGGAGTGGGGGGTATAAAAGTAATATAAAATACTATCATTTGTGGCAATTTAAAAAAATTCCATAAATTATCAGATAACTTTAAGATGTATAGCTCTTGGTTCTCTCCTTTGCATCTGATCATGAAGGGTAGAAAGCAATCTCCAGACAGCTTCTGGCTGGCTTTGTAAAAACTGTGGCAGAGATGTAGTCTCTGTTTTCTGTCCAGGAAGAATTCTTTGAGATTGGAACTCTGCTGTGGCCATACAAAAAAAATTTCATGGATTCCCAAGATTTGTCATTATCTGATAACCTGCTTACCTTTTATGGTAATGGTCAAGGCCACTGCTTTCTTTACACAGATACTTTTACAATTTTTTGACTTTGTGACATCAGGCAAGGCATTTTGCTTTTCTGAAATGTATTTCCACTAAGGTCCCTTTCAGCTTTAGATCTGAGATCCTTAAATTTCTCACAGCATTTTGTATAGATCTCTCCTTTGGATTTGTCACTATGCCAGTCAACAAGCTTTCTACTATGTACTACACACTGTGCTAAGCACTCTTCTTTTGTATTATAGAGATTTGTATGCAAATTCTCTCCCTCCTAGGCACAATTCCAGATTACACAGTAATCTCCTTGATAATATGGTGACTGTAATATCTCTTTTGTTGGGGGTGAAAGACTGCTAGAAGGGGTAAGAGATTTGTAGTCACAGGCAAACTCTGTCACTTCCTACCTTGGTGAACTCCCTCTTTTGTATAAATAAGGAAGGGGTTGGACTAAATGACCTTTAATGCCAGCTCTAAATCTGTGTTATCATCCCAGGATCTGGTATAAAATCTTATACATAGTAGTTCCTTAATAGTTTCCTGAGTTGAATTAAATCTTGTCTTGTCCAATGTAAAGTTAATAGGACCAGCTAATCTGTTGGGTTTGAAGAAAGGGAATTCTTATAAAGCATAATATTTGCTAATTAAGTCTTTATATATTTAAATGTTCAGTATAATTGGTATTTTACTAATCAGAGCTTTTTCCATGGGGAAGAGGAACATTATGTCATAGTCTAGGTATAAGCAGGTAATTAGAATAAAGACATCCTTTTTTTCCTTTTAAATAAACGAACTAGATATATTAATTTCCATTTTTTACATGAAGAAAATCACAGATTTATCCTTCTTAGCAATCAGCCTAATCTTTATTTTATACTTTATTGCTCAATAAAATGAGAATAGCTCTACTACTAGAAAATAGCCAGGGATTATTTTCTTTTTAAAAAACCTCACATCAAAAAGAAAGGTCGTTATTTTCTCAAAAATCATTTCACTTAGGCCAACATCAAACTACATTGTCAGAAAAAGCAAGAAATTAAATTATTTCCCCCTGAGAACACACTGAACAAATCTTATTATTTTTTTGTGTCGGGAATTCAAAGGAAGTAATACAGAATGTACCAGAGTCCATATCCATAACTTAAGGGATGTTTGGAAAAAAGCTCACTATATCAGAGTTGGAACAGATTGGAATTCTCACTTTTAAATCAGACTAGAAAATATGCTAACACATTAGAACACCAATAATTTGTCTGCAATTATCAAATATTTAGTCTCACACAGTGGGAATCAAGAAGTAAGCATGTGATCAGAATATATTGAATAAGCAATGGATAGAATTCATATGGGTATCCACCAAATCTCTTCCTGTAATGTATTTATAGGAGCACATGAATAACAGTAATGTAGCATGTACAGACATAGATGGGTTGTCCTCTATATCACTGATGAGAGTAGCCTATCAATGGGATTATAGATTCTTTTTATTCATTAACTGAAACATACAGGAGTAGAAGAAAGGGTTTCTAGAAATTGGAAACAAAAATCTACATATTTGTTTATTAACTAAAAGATAGTGTACCTCCTAAATGTGGATAATCAGAATGGACATTTCAGTCACCATTGAAACTGCATATGGACATTTGGTCGTCAGTAAACTTGAGCTTATTTGGTCTTATAATGATAGATTGAACCTCAGTTTTCTCTCCTGTTTCTTCTTCAATTACTCAGAAGAACTTTCCTGAATTGCTATACTTGGACACTTTTCATAGAGCTGAGAATTTATTCTGTTCTCTTGCAGTGGGATGAATATCTTTTTATATATATATAGTGCATGTATAACCAGAAACTCCTAGTTGGTCCCCTGGTAATCATGACTGGAGGATTACATCAAAGATGAGTGGTTACTGAGCCAGGAATAGCTCTTTCCTCTTCTGAGTGTGTTGCTTAAGACTGTCAACTTTCCATTCAATTTTTCACCAAGGCTGGTGGATGGAAAAACAATCATTTATTTTCCTTCTGCCCCTAGAAGAGTAATGGCCTCTACAACTGGTACACATTTCAGGGAAAATATGTATTTCCTTTGATGAATGTGAGATTAGACCTTAAATTCCCAGCTGCTTCTTCTGTTTTGTGTTTCTTCCTTTAATTTCAGGTCACCAAATAGCTGTTCTGAGAGACATTTCCAGTCTTGGCAGCTAAATCATTGAGTCTAGGGTTCCTTAGTATATACCTATTGCTCGGGGGAGTTGCTTCCAGCAATTACATAGCTTTTCCAAAGAGAAGATGACTGCTGAAAGAATTGTGCTGAGATTAAAAGATTAATGAGCCATGTCTGTCTGGTCAATAGGCTGAGAAACTCCTGAGTCAATTGTAGACAATGAAATCCTGAAGGGAAAGTGAAATTTCTGTTCAGTATTCACAGAAATATGTTTAGGTTTCTGAGAGATCATATATGATGGTTTATTGTTTTATGTTTTAAGTATCTATTAATGTGAGATCATGAGTATTTTGCATTCAAGCATTTCTCTTGTAGTGGGGAAAATGTATCTTTCTCTTATACTTGATATCTATTTTGTTCATTGAGTACCATTTTCTGATAATGACTCTAGTAATCTCTTTTGGTGAAACCATACAAAGAACTTCAGTTAAACTTGGTGGTAAAACTTTCCCCCAGAACTCCAAGTCCAAGATAAAGCAAACCAGAAAGTACAAGAAAAAGTTTAATCTCTTCTCTTTGAGGTCAATTTCCTTCAACACTGAGCCTGATCCAGACTAGGATCTCTTTTCCTGTGATGAGGTGGATAGTAGAGAAGAGAGGCAAAGTAGATAGAGAACTGAGGTTAAGTTTAGGTTAGGGAGACTTGATTTCAAATCTAGCCTCTGGTAACATGATAATGTAAGTCTCAGCAAGTCACTTAACCTTTAAGTACACTAGCCAACTCTAAATTTTGGAACAAGTACAATCATATAGCTCTAATAAAAGGCAATCTATGAAAAACTCTGTGAAGGAAATGTATATTAAATCCTTAGAGATTATTAGGAAGAATGTCATGGAAAAGGTTGCATTGGAGCTGCTGTAGTTGTGTTTATCCTTCATTTTTGAAGGGGACCATGGGATCAGGGAAATGATGACATGACTTGCAGTTGACTTTGATTTGAGTGAGGGAGGGCTATGCAAGGTCATCAGTCTCATGTTCTCCTCCAGCGTCATTTGGATCCAGGAACAAGATATTTATCTAGTGGAGATAGGGAGCAGGGAGGGTGCTCTAGGGAAGACAAATGACATTTACAAAAAGCAAGGGCGCAGAAAAGTACAAGACTCATTCAGGAGAACCAGTAGTTTAGGTAGTTTGGATATGTTTAACAGAATGTAAATTGGGAGAGGCTGGCAAGGTTGAGATAATGAAAAGCCTTGAATGCCAGGCTAAACAGGTCAGACTTTATCCTTCCTAGAGATGAGTAAACTACAGTCTGCAGGCCATACACCATAAGTCTATCTGTTTTTGTATGGCCTGCTTACCAAAATAGTTTTAGCATTTCTAATTAAAGTTTTATTATATTAAGGATATAAAATCCATTCTTCAAGAGCAAACAGTACAGAAACAGGCAGGTTGTAGTTTGCCAACTCCTTTAGTCCAGGACTATCCATTTAGTGATATTAGAGAATACTATGATCCAAATTGAATTTTATGAAAAATAATATAGTACCTATGTGGAAAACAGATTAGAAAGGGAGAAAATGGAGTCAAAGAACCAATTATAATGAACCTTAGAGAACCTTTGTTCCAACACTTTCATTTTAAACATGAGGAAACTGGGGCACAGAGAAATTAAGTGAGTTGCTCATAGTCACCCAGAAGATCCATATCAATGGCAGGATACGAACTCAAATTCCCCCCATAGCATGCTTGCCATTAAAGTAAGTGAGATTAGTCACAAAGTGGTTACTATAGTCCAAGTAAGAATTCATAATGGCTTGAATTTGAATGCTTGGCATAGTAGAAAAAGTAATGACATTGGAGAGAGAAAACCTGGTTTGGAGTCACAACTCCACCATTTTTTTTAGTTGTATGATGCTGGGCAAGTCGCTTAATATTTTTGAGCCTCATTTTTCACATATAAAAAATTGAGGCAATACTACTTTCACTATCTACTCTATAATGTTATCAAAGCATACAATATGCATTTTATTACTAAGGTAATAGGATCAATGTAAGAAAAGATGGCAATATTGAAGAGTTGGAAGTGAAATTGATAATTCTTAAATAACAGTGAAGGAGAGAGATTCAAGAATCATTGATGTTTTGAATTTTGGCTGACTGGAAAAACATAGTGATGTTATAAATTTTGGGTGAGGTACTTAATATGGAAGAAAGGATGACAAATTTATCTTTTGACCTATTGACTGTACAGGTAGTTGTGGGATATATAATTTTAAATGTCTAGTCAATCATTAAGGAAATGAATTGTAGTTCAGTAAAGAATTTTCTAGGTCAGAGACCTATATTTGGATATAATCTTTTGTAATGGTAAGCAAAATGCTTTGGGTTAATCAAGTGTCTTTGAGCCTCACCTTTGATTGTGTCAAGTCTTTGTTGGAAACAGTATACATTGTGTTGCCCTTAATAGGCCTAAGGTCATCACATGGAGCTTGCCAAAAGAATGGAACAGGAAGGGCAGAATAGGAGGGGTGGAACAGGAAGAAGCAGAGCAGATAAAAGCTTGAGCTTGAGCTTGGACCAAGCAGAGCTAAGAGAGAGAATGCTTGTGATGTGGCACTCTGTCTGTTTTTTTTTTTGTATTGGTGTTGCTTTGTCAAACAGAAGCATTATTTCTGTTGAAGTGTGTTACTTTGTCAGACAGAAGCATTCTGTCTGTTGAATTGTGTTACTTTGTCAGACAGAAGCACACTGGTGATTTGTGTTAGTGTTACTTTCTCAGATAGAAGCACACTGGTGATTTGTGCTGATTTCTCAGACAAAAAAGTGAATTGAGATAATAGTTCTGGCAATGTATGTAAATATTGTAGCCCTGTTGATCTTTGTTTCCCTAGAAACAGAAACTGAAAAGAGCTTTGGGTGGAGCAGTTCCAGTGAGCTGTGATATGGAACAGGAGCAAAGAGCTGCCTACCTGTGAATCCAGGCAACAGTTGAATCCAGGCAAGAGCTGGGAGCATGGAAGAGGAGCCATGGGGTTTGGAAGTCAGCCTTGAGTCAAGATGAAAGAGAACTTTACTTGGGTACTCAGTACAATGATATTGTAACTTATTGTGACCTACGAGTGGATGGCCTTTGTACTTTCCACTGCCCCTTAAGAATGATTGACTTAAGGATGACTGGAAGCCAGTCTGGAGTCAAAATTAAAGAAGACTTGATTCGGGTACTCTGTATTGATTGAGGAGATTGTGACTTATTGAATGATATATTTTGTGGCCACCTTAGTAATAGGTTGTTATATTATGTTCTTGTGCTTTAGTTTCTTGAATGTTTTGCTTTAGTTTATTGATGAATAAATAGATTCACTATGCTATGCAATTAGATCCTTAAAGTTATTCACAGCAGCAGTCCTCAGGAGAGCTGCTCATGATTGACTTTACATCTTCATAGAGGTAATACTTAAACATATGTGAGCAGATAAGATCATGGAAAAAAATACAAAGAGAGAAGGAAAAAGAGTCAAAGACAAAACTCTGAGAATTATCATCTTTAGAGGGTTATTGGAAGAAAAGCGATCAATGGAAAATGGAGAAAAATAAATAGATATGGAAACATTGAGGTATCTGTGGAAACAGCATGTTCCCCTTCAATGGAAATCTTCAAGCAGCAGCAGGACATGGAAGAAGGATTTCTGTTCAGCCACAGGATAAACTATATGATTTCTAATGTTCCTTTCAACCTTGCAATTCAGTGATCTTATGTACACCACAAAGTCAAAGGAAGAGAGTTGTTATCAGTGCCAAACTGCACCATTCAAGGAGGATAAAGAATGATAAAATAGCTGTGATTTTAATGATATGGCTGTAAAGAGAAATTGCTGAAGGGTGGTGGGTTATAGAGCAACAGGACCTATGAGCAGGTAGCACTGGGGACTCCTAGATAAGGAAATTCCTTATACAAAAGAAGATAGACACTTACAGTTTTAAAGCATTGCTTAGAACACTGAGAGGTTAAGTCCAGTGTCCAATACTCTGAATGCTTGAGAGGTAGAACTTGGACTCAGTTTTTTCTGGCTTCTAGTCTGCCTCTATATCCATTATGCCATGCTGCCTTATCATGGTACATTTAACAGCTGCAATATAGGGATCCAGATAGGAGTAGGATATAAGGTAAGGTTTGTATGAGTGTAAACTGTTTTTGTCCAGAAGTTTGATTGTTAAAGGAGAGAAGATTGGATGACAGATAAAGAGAGTAGGTGAAAGACTTTTAAAGAATGGGGATGAATTAAGGAAAACTTTTAAGGATATGTTGTCCAGTCACGTGTGACTTTTTGTGTCCCTATATGGTGTTTTCTTGGCAAAGATACTGGTTTGTCATTTAGTTCTCCAGTGTATTAAGACAAACACAAGTTAAATTATTTGCTCTTGAAAAGAGGTGGAGGAAGTGGTGAAGATATAGAGAGGTAAAGAGGGGGGAAGCTTGTGTTACTGATTTAGGTAGTTGTTATAATTTTCTGATAATGGAATATTACTATCTAGAATACATGTTGCACACTTTGGCACTTTAACATAAATAGAGACAAACAATAGACAATACTATTCTTCATGTAGTTTAACAAAGATCATATAACTCTCTAAAAACATTCAATGGATGGTCATGGTCTAAAAGGTTATTATTATATTTATGTATTCTATCATATAACCAGATAATTATCTCTATTATCACAGAGTATCAACGGCACAAAAGACCTCTAATCTATTCTAGACCTTCTCTCTCATCTCAATCTTCTAAATTCCTTCAATTCACCTCATTATATGGTTTACTGTGTTTTAGTCTTTCTCCCCTGAAAGAATTTGCATTTGTCAGTCTCCCTCCTAAAATGGAATGCTCAGCATTGAACAGGATATTCTAGATGTGGTTTGACTAGGGAAAAGTGCAAGGGAATGATCACCATCTTTATACAACAACAACAATAATTTGACACAACACTTCTGGAGACAGTAAGTATAGCTTTCTAGTTTCAGTGCCAAACTATTGATTCATTTTGAGCTTACTTGAAGTTCATTCAACTCTTAAGATCTTGTTTATAAAGATTCGTAGAGTCATGGTAACTATTCCTGTGGGGGGTTTTCCCTCCCCAAGTAAATTTAATTTTTTCCCCATCAAACTTCATCATTTGGCCAAACATTTTTGTATGTTGAGAAATATTTTGTATACTACCTCTAGTTGTTTGATATGTTATATATCACCATCTCCTGTGCCAAAAAGAAAGGCAGGGTGATTTGAGAAATTGTGCAGTGTTTTACATAACTCTGACTTTCCATGGACTAAAGAGTATACTTCCTTCTCACTTCTACATTGTAGAATGCTGAGCTTCCTTCAAGACACTACTCAGATACCACATCTAACAAGTTTCATCCAGATCTCCCCTAATTTTTAGCACTTTCATTAGAAACCTCTTTGCTTTATGTTATTTTTATCTTGTATTTTATTACTTGTGTATAGGTTGCACCCCCCTCTCCAGTAGAATGTATGTTCCTTGTTATTCATTTTTCAGGAATGAACTATTTATACCTTAAACACTAGTACCAAGCACAGAGTGCGTGATTAATAAATATCTGTAGGAGTGAATTCAATGTAATTGTGCAAAGTCATTATATCTTTAAATAAATGAATTTCACCACACTACAATATCCTCAGAATGTTGGCAATTGACCAAAAAGAAGCCATGCCATAGCAGATCACATCAGGAATCTTTGTGCAATGCCCAGCCAGGCCAAAAATGTGCAAAAGATATATGCATTAATTTCTGAAGGACTCTCCTGTCATTTTTATGGAGACATGGCTGCCTTTAGGCCACCTGCCAGCTCTACTGAATGTCACTATAAATGAATGAGGTTATATTGCCACCTTCCAAAAGAGAAATGATAAGCAGTGACAGCCATATCACCAAACTTTTTAGGCAAAAATTATCCCTAGGCTTGAGCAAAAGGAGAGACTTTAGCAGTTGGACAATAGCATATCTGAATGCCTGATACTAAAAGCAATTACTTCCTGTTTCTTAGGAGCAATGAGTAGAAATTTCAGGAAGAAAGACTTTGGCTCATTTAGGAACCTAATAATTAGAGCTATCTAAAATTTTCACAGGAAGCGGTGTATTCATAGAATCACAGAATTATAGTAGGAAGTAATTTCAGAAATCATCTAGTCCTGACCCTTCATTAACAAAGGAGAAAACTAAAGTCTGAAGAAATCAAGTGAATTCCCCAAGGTCACACAGTCAGTATCAAGTGAGGCCCAAAGGCAGGTCTTATTTTCCATCAAAAGGTATATTGTAGCAAAAGTGGGATGACCACTTGCTGGGAATGTGGTAGAGAGCATGCTGTTTCGAATCCAAGTTACTTGGAGATTAGAAGACCTAAGATCCCTTCTAACTCTGAGACAGTAATCCTTTTGATTGTAATATAAATTCTAAAAGTGGGCTAATATAACCAGAAACACTGCTCTATTTGAAGTCATAATTATATAAAATATGGTAACTTCTTAAAAATTCCTTTCTAACAAAGAATGGGAAGAGCTCAGACCCTCCTGAAAATGAAGAAGTCTCTCTGCTTTAAACACAACCTAGAAGTAATGAATCTTGTCTATGGTATTTCAGTTATCTTATTTGTTCTTTGCAATCCCAGGAAATAAAACCAGCATATTTGATGTTGCCATTATTTATATGTTAGCCATACTGATAGAGATCAACTCTAATGTGACATTTTCTATTACTTTCCCTAAATAATAACGTATGGAAGTGATATTTTTCCTCAAAAAATATACAAGGGAACATAGTGCAGTTGCCCTACCCTCAGTTTCACAGAACCATTCTTCTCAGAGACTTAAAGGTGATGTAGTTCAATTTTTTCTTGAAACATGAACTAATTCCACCCTTACCACTGCCAATTAATGGTCATCTAGTCTCTGCTCAAATACTGTACCTCCACTGATGGTACTAATAAGATTAGCAAGTATTCTAATTTGCTCTATTTGAAGTTATAATTATATAAAATATGGTAACTTTTTCTAGCCCATTGGAAATACACAGTGCCTTTTCACTTTTTAAAAATTTTAAGCTTAAATAGTAAAACAAATACACAAGAAAAGAAAAAAGAAATATTATAAACTTAAATACAAAATAAGAAAAGAAAAAAAAGCATTATGTGCATAGCAGAACATAAGAGAGGATTCAAAATATACAGCCATAAATTTCCATTTCAAGAAAGCCTATTTGATAAATACTATACATTGTGTTCAGAGCTTTTTTCTTTTTTTTGGCTTCTTTGTAAGTATTCTTTTGTCCTCTGCCCCAGGTTACAATCAAGCACAGACAGACAGACAGACAGACAGACACACACACACAGACAAAGATCCATATACACACATTTACACACACACATATATACACCTACATGCATATACTTACATATACATATATGTACTTAGATATCTATAATCATACTCACATATAGACATGTGCATTCATATGCATCTATGTAAGACTGTACTATACTTATTTGTCCTCTTTTTCTCTGAGGGTGGATAATCTCTTCCTTCATAAGCCTGAGTCTTTCCATATTTTTCCAAGTCCAACAACTCATCATTTATACATCACAGCAATATTCCAATGTTATACTGTCTAGTTTTTTTTTAGATAGTCCAAAAAGACATTGATGAATGTTGCTGGCACCTAGTGTAGTTTCCTTATTTTTCTCTTTTGAGTAAATCTATTTTAGCCTTAACTTTGTTTGAGATCATGATTACCACTCCTATTCCTTTCTCCCTAACAAATTCTACTCCTTATCTTTATTTTATGTTTCTGCATATCTCTTATTTCCTACTCCTCTATTTTATTTCTACCTGCTACCTTGCCCTTCTATTACTTAACCACATCCACCCCCCAAGAATGCCTCCTTTGGGCTCCCATTCCCATTAATCTAAACATCTTTCTATAGCTCCCCTTATCCTATTCCCTCCCCCCCTCCAAAACTCTTCCCTTGTCCTCTTCTTCCTATCTCCTAAGCCTTTTATTTCTTTCTAAATTTAGAAGACTTATATATATATATATATACATACATACATACATACATATACACATATTTAAACTCATTCCTGATGAAAGTAGGGTTCCAAAACTACCAGCCTTCTTCCCCATCTAATTCCTTTACATCAGTTTTCTCTCGTACCTCATTTGTATAATTATTTTTTTACCTGTTCCTAAATGGTTTTACTTCTTAAAATTTAAAAATTTAAAATAAAAGTCTACCCCAATTTTTTTCAGAAACTACCCAATTACTAAAAACTATTAAACATACATTTAAGTAAACTGTTCTTATTAAGTGTCTTGTAATTAGTCCTTGATATGTACTGTATATATCTCTTGGCTCTTGTATGTCAAATCTTTGATTAAGTTCAGCTTTTTTTTAAACAAAGTCTTGAAAGTCTGACAGTTCATTGAATATCCATTTTAATTTTCATTCAGCATTATGCTTAACTTTGCTGGATATGATCATTTTGGCCACAACTCCAGGTTTTTTGCTCTTTGATATATAGTGGTCCAAGACTTCCAGTCTCTTAGTGTCACCATTGCTAGGTCTTGTGTGATTCTAACTGTGGTACTGCCATATTTATTTATTTTTTCTTGTGGCTCACAATATTTTGTCCTTGAGCTAGGGGTTTTGGAATTTGACTATGATATTCCTCTAGGTTTTCCTGGTAGGATCTCTTTCTGGTGGTTATTGGTAGAAATTTTTTTTTCTATTTCTACTTTCTCCTCTCATTTTAACACTTCAGGATAATTTTCTTTAATTGTTTCTTGCATTATTGTATCAAGATTAATTTTTTATCATAACTTTCAGGTAGTCTAATTATTCTTATGTTTCCTATTCTTGATCTGTTCTCTAGATCTGTTGTTTTTCGTATGAGATGTCTCACATTCTATTTGTTCTTTTTTTATATTTTATTTCTTTGTCTCTTATAACTTCACTGGCTTCCCCTTGCCTATTTCTGATTTTCAAGGAGTGATTTTCTTCCTTAAGATTTTAGATCTCACTTTCTAATTGTTTGACTCTCTTTTTATAATTTTCTTGTTTTTCTTGGATTGTTCATGTTAAAAAAAAAACTTTCCCCTCCATCTCTCTCATTTGATTTTTAATGTCTTTTTAAAGTTCTATGAATTCTTTTTGAGCAGGTGACCTATTTGCTCTTTGGTGTTGCTCTTTGAGGGAAGAGAGGCATTCTTTGCTTCAGTATCATCCTCAGAAGATGAATCCCAATCTTCTCTATTCCCGTAGTAACTTTCTATGGTTGGATTCTTTCTCTTTTCTCTGATCATTTTTTTTTTAATTTGTAGCAGTTTATTTTTTGTAAGCAACTGTAGTCCTAGTGTATGGGGGATGGTGCCTCTGGTTTCAGTACCTCTTTCAGTTCTCCCTTCTGTCCTGGAACTTAAACCAAGAACTCTAGCCTCCTGTAAGTACCCACAGTCAACAGCATCCCTGCCCCCTGCTTCATGTGTGTGTTGATTCATTCTTATTCAATGGTGAGTGCAGCACAGCTGGGTCCAACATTCCTTGTCAGCAGAGGTTCCCTCAGTCTTCCCTGACTCAGAAACCCAGCTGTCTGGGAGGTTAAAGTTCCTGTGACTGGGGCTATTACCCTCTAAACCACTTATCTCAGGGCTCCCCCTGCTTATTGTTTAAGTGGAACTAGCCTGGAGGTGTTTACTCTTCACAGGGACCAAACCTGAAATTTTTATTTGGGTCTTCACTGATTGTCCTAGCAGGACCACTTTTCTACCTCTCTATGCTTTCTTTGAGGTGCTATTTTATCTCATTTATGAGGAAAATCTAGAGAACTTGAAATTTTCTGACCTACTCTGACATTTTCCCAGAATCCTCTCTTATGTAGTGCACTTTATGGTAAATAGTAATAATTAGAACCTGCCTACATTTCTGGCTGGCCACTATTATTGGAAATTTATTCCTTACATTGAACTAAAACCAGCCTCCTATAACTTTTACCTATTTACTCTAGTTCAGTTCAGGGAGAACTGAAAGAGGTACTGAAACCAGAGGCACCATCCCCCATGCACTAGGACTACAGTTGCTTACAAAAAAGATAAATGATAAACCTTTAATTACTTGAAGATTACCCATGATATTTCCTTTAAGTCTTTTTCTTCCCTCCAGGCTAATCATTCCAACTTCCTTCCATTGATCTTTGGATGAAAAGTTTTCCACTGTATTCACTGTCCTGGCTACCTTCTTCTGAATGTTTTCCCACTGGTGAACATCTCTCCTAAAATATTTGGTCTGTCAAAGACAGAGAGTAATGGCATTATTGTCTTTGTTCAGGACATAATCCTTCTATTAAAGCAAATCAAATGAGCTTTTCCAGCAAACAGAAATATGCTTCAGCATCTCCAGGGTCTATAATCTCATCTGTGTGAGCACTCTTCTTATCTACACTTATAGCGTTAGTACATGGGAGCCAATGAGTTTCTTTGGCTGAAATTTAATCGTTTTGCAGCCAACCTGGAGAAAAGCATCTTCAAACTCAGCTAGAATGGTCCTTAGATATCACTCATACTGTTCATTGTTGTATCCATACATCAGAGTTTTGGAAAATGACTCTATTTGGAAATAAATAATGAAAAGAATCACAAAGCAGTTTCACATAGAAATTATAGACTGAAGAAAGTCATCACCATCTCCTCCTTCCTTTATCCCTTCTCAAATTTATATAATTATCTTTACCAAACTTTTTGCTGATGTGTTCCCAAAGGCTCAAGTTTTAGAATGTATAATATTCTTATCCATTAACAACAGTTTTCACTAGTAGTAATACTGAGGATATTTTGTTAGATACATAATTTAGGTAGGTTAGACTAAATGACCTCTGTGTTCCCTTCCCATGCTGGGATTGTGTGATCCTAATTTTATGCTGTTTCCAGTTTATTCCAATCATCCAGGACTATGGCACCAAACAGTTAAAAAAAGAAATTTTACAGAAATAGGTCATGACATTATTTAAAGTGAGATTTGTAGGTAGGTAAAATGGTATAGCCCCCTTTAATATTTTGTATTTGGTGATTTAGTATCAGCAAATGAGCATCCTTTGGGGTTGTTAGTAAGGACCAGATTCACTGAAGTAGTGACTAATGTTAATTGGTGAACGTAACTGCTTTTGAGAGAATCATAAATAACCCCAAAGCTTCACCTCCAGAGAAATTATTAAAGCAATGGGGAGGTACATGTTTTTTGCTGCTTCCATGTCTGATAAAAGTATGCCATCAATTTCTCTGGCAATAACAGTATAAAAACCACACAATCATAGTAACAGCAATGGTATTAGCTTGTATTTATGGTTAAATTACAAAAGGTGTTTTTTTTTCTTTTGAGAGGAAATTTAATAGCTATTTTGATTCCTGTAATTCAGTTTAGTTTTTGTGGAGCATTTTGACCTAGTTTAAGAAGAATGGATTCAGCATATGATTGGCACAAATAACAGCATTCAGATTCACTCTATAGAGTTAAGCAAAGCAGTCTCTCATTATTGGATCTGTAATTGCATGTTAATAACCCCATTAAAGTTTCTTTTGGAGCACTCAAACAATGGTTGGCATATGTTGTTTAAATGGAAAATTGATCAATCTATCTTTAGAGCTAAAGGGAAGGTTGTTGTACCTAGCCTAATTTTTGGAACAATTATTATTTTTTTAATGAGTAACTCACATCCAAGCTGCCAAGGAGAAAGAAGAAATAATTTGTTTGTAGGGGGTCATTGATTCTTTCTAGGGATTCTATGATAGTTTGGAGAATCTGGACAAGGCTATTGATTCAATAGTCTGTTATACTCTCCAAATTTCCAAAATCCATGGCCTTAGGGAGTTAGGACTCTTAGTTTCAGAACTCCCAGCCTGGTGCCTTCCTGAACTCTCCTGATTGGTGAGTGTGCGAGCTCAAATTCAGGTAGTTCCTTATTTCTAAAAGACCTCAGTCATGGCTCCCATTTCACCCTGGCTGTTTTCTTATGCATCCCAGTACTGCTTTCCAAAAATAAAATATATATTAAAGTAAATAAGAAAATTTTAACAAATAATTTTATGGCTGTCCTATTGACAACTACTAACATAAACCACAGACCTTGATCATGACTTGCTGGTCTTGCACCTATTGTCTCACACCTTCCCCAATATCCTTCCTTAATACACACCATAGCAGAGTATTGGGCAATTTCTCTTTCATTATTAAAAATATCAAAATGATCGCAAACTTTGTGATTTTCCCAGCTGACAATGTACCTTTGGCATGAGTTGTTTTTTAATAGCTGGGTTTTGTCTCATTCTTTTTGACTCCATTTTGCTTTCAGTCTCTTTTTCCTTTTTGCCTTTGGAAATATTATGATGAGATGAAATTCCAATGTGGCAAAAGAGACGTAGGTACTTATTGAATATTCAGGGATGTTTTCTTTGTGCCCATCTCTGACAGATGGTTAATTAGTTCTAAGACTGTCCAGCTCCCTGTAATTCCTTATCATTCCCCCCAACCCCCGTGTTTCCTTTTCCTTCAATCTCCTTAGAGAAACCATATTAACTCCACTAATTACTTGTTTGCCACATCTACAGAGAGGTAATTCCAGGAATGAAATCGAGTGACTCATAAGTTATTTCCTCACAAAGAAGTTAATCATACCATCATACCATGAGAGTGATAGATGAAATTACTAGAAAGGAAACACTGGTGGATGATTTCAATGTTCAGATGGTTTGCTTATTGTCAACATTGTATAGGGATAGGGATAGGAACTAGACTTGTGATTTCATTTGCATAGGTAACTGTTGAGTGAGGAAACTCTTTTTATCAATGCATATTGACACTTTCTTTTCTGTTTATAGGATTATAGAGTTGCCTGGAGTGCTAATGGGTTAAGTGACTTTCTAAGGGTCACACAGTCAGTATGTAGCTGAGGCAGACCACCCATCATGCAGAAAAATTAAAATAAAGTTGACTGTCTAGGAACTAACTTTATGATGCTCTCATGTATCTGGAATGGATTGACATCTTCATCATGCCTCTCTGGTTATCCTCACTTTTAGGGTTAGGGTCATCATCATCATCATCAGCATCATCATCTAATAGCATTTAAAAATTTTAAAGCATAATGTATATATTACCTCATTTGGTCTAAGAACCCTATGAGGGGTGTCCTGTTAATATACCCATTTTACAAATGAGAAAACTGAGGCTAAGAGACACTACACAGGGTAGTGTCTAAGCCAAAATTCAAAACAGGGCCTTCCTCACCCTATATCTCATACACTATCCTGAAGTAACAGCCTATGAAATAATGAAAGCAGCCTCAAAGACATAGAGACATGAATATTTGACCTGATATAATGGGATGGGTAGATTCCTTGAGAGAAGGAAAGCAGTACTTTGGTTAGCAGTGTCTATTTAGAAGATAAGTCTTTCTGTGTGAAACCTGAGATAGGTATGGCAAATGATAGGAGTGTGAAGGGACAAAAAAGAAGAAAAGTAGAGGGAAGAAGAAGAATGAGAAAATGGTAGAAGAAGCAGAGCAGATAAGAAAAGATAGTGACAAGCAGATGCTGCTATAGTAGCTAAGGAAATTAAAAATGGCAATGTGCACAATGACCATCAGGCAAAAGGAAAAAAAAAGGTTAGCAAAGAAGAGCAAAAAAGGGAATGACTGCAATACGGACCTCAAAGGGATAGACTTTACTGCAGTATTTTGGCTCCTGAAGAGACAGGCATGAGGCATGGCTACTGTGTTTGTTTCTTTATAAAGGAAAAAGATCTTTACAAGTGAGGGGGGGTGGTTAATATAAGCACAGAATACTCTGTGTGTGTGTGTGTGTGTGTGTGTGTGTGTGTAGAAGAGTCACCTGTGTATAATTCAGCATCCCTTTAGCCATCAATGTTATACAGAAGCCATCATAGTTGAGAATTCTGTGGGTCATTCATTGTACACAGTAACATGGTGATGAGTTAAATTATGGTAGATAGAGAAAACACACAGTAGACATGGGTATGGCCATCTGATTTAGGAGGTGAGTTCTGGCCCCCAGAGGAGGCCAAAGGAGAATTGGAAATTAGTGTGCTATTTAAAAAGAATGACGCCCTCCCCCCCCCCCCCCCCCGCCACAAATGTCCCTGAATCATCAATGAATGGTTAAAGTGAGCTCACAATATTCTTTTTAATAAAACTTTGAAGTCTAACATTTTTGAAAGTGACTTCCCATTGTCCCTAGTATAAAATGGAAATGCTTTCCTCTATAATCTAGTCCTGATATACTTTTCCATGCCTATTTCACTTTATTCCTCTCACACTTGATTTTTAACCATAGTGGACCATTTTCTGTTTCCTTAAGGACAAGTGATCTTCAGCTTTCAAGCATTCACATAAACCATCTTTAGGAAATTACTTCTTTCTTGTTAGCACTCAAGTTGCTCTTACTTAAAAAAAATCTTTCAAGGGTCATGGGGTGTAGAGCTAAAATAAACCATAAAGATCATCTAATACAACAGTCTCATATGATGAAAACAATGTCCAGAAAAGAGACACAACCTGCCCAATGTAACACAGATGACAAGTAGCAGAACCAAGATTCAAATATTATTTTCTGATTTCACATCCAGAGTTCTTTCTACTATGACCTGTTTTGTATGACCATCTCCTTTGTTTCATAGTCACTTTTGTGCACCCTATCCCTGTAACAGTGAAATTTATGAGGGCAAGGACAGTCCATATTTCATGTTTGGATAGTTCTATCTCTCTCCTAGTATCTGATACAGAGAAAGTGCTTTGAAATGCTTAGAGACTGACTGATGATAATTAGGGTATCAACAGCAACAGGTGAGACCCAAGAGTGGCATCATATGTCCTTCTATGGGTGAGTTCTACATCAACCCAAGCAACCATATATATCAACAAAAAATAGGAGAAATGGCTGAATCATAAAGATTTGTTTATAGAAATGGAAGCATTTATATAAATGAAAAAATTTAAAGAAATTATATTAATCTATAGGTTATCACAATTCATGAAAAGCTAATCACCACCAGAAATTACAGAAGGGTTATTCTTAAGGTCTTAGACCTTACATTAGATCAATGTATTCTATTCAACTGCAATTACAGCAACTGTGAAACATAGGTATTAAATTTTAGCATGTCCTAGGTACCTGGGAATATACCTGGTGGACATTAGAAGCTTTCTATTTTTCATAAACTCTCAGATGACAATCCCTATACTACAAATAGAGACCTCAAAATGTCTTTCACAATTCAATAAATTAACTGTATTGGAATGAGAGTATAAATAAAGATAAAAACATTGCTTACTACACATTTTTATTAAACTTTGCCATACACAAACTTATAATATCCAGGTTATCTAGAACAAAAGGATTTCAAAATATAGGGACCTAGCAGAAGAAATCAAAATCATATAGAAATTATATTGGCTAAAAATGCAGAGCACAGAAATTTTCTTCCATAAGATTGGCCCTTTACAATTAGAGAAAAATCTTTTTAAATCCATAGATAATACCAGTACAAAATATCCAATCTATATGGAAGAAAAACATTTCAAGATATAAAAATCTAGGAGAACGAATCAACATCATATTAGAATAAGCTACCTATTATCTCTGTCATCCTATCTGATGTTGGAGTTGTCTCAAAGATGCTTTTAGTAGGCCTATGGAGAATGAGGCTACATTTAAATACTTTTATTCATCTATAAAAAGCAATTATTTTACCCAACTGAGAAATAATCCATAGAACATTAAGTATAAGAGGATAACAGGATTGTGAATTGTCCCAGGATCTTTTTTTCTGTATGCTCTCACATAAAATGAGGACACAATAATAAATTACAATAAGGATGACAATGATAAGTAGTAGAAAAAAGGGGCCATGATTTCTAATTCTCCTATATTTTGTCACACAATGTGCTTGGCACATTGGAGGCAATCAGTAAATATTTATGATTGATTGATTATGAGCAATAAAACTGGAAAATATGAAGGAATATGAAATGTTTATTCTCTTTCACTTCACTGAATTAGAATCTCACAGGAAATTTTAAAATTCTACTCTGTTTACTTATAATTTTCTCTCACTCTTATACCTTAGTCACATGTGATATGTTTAGGTGATCTAATTACAGTTCATGGTGAATGATATTGTGATCATAGTTACACTATAGTTTTCTACTTTCTATGAATATCACTTTCTCATTTTTAGGACAATGGGCACCACAGTACAGTAGGGAATAATCTAGTATTATCCCACCATATGAGGATTTGGAATGATTGTTCAGAGATTATGGGAGGATAGAAGGATTTATGTTTTCTTTATGATAGTCTAACTGTCCATCAAATATATGTATTATAAATCATCTTTTACTTTTTTTTGTCCTACCTTAAGATGATGGTGGGATTGCTGGATTTTTAGAAAGACTTCAGATGCTAAAATCATTTCTCTAAATTTAAGTGTAAGAAAAACCTACATATTACCAAATTTCTTTAAAAGACTGCAGAGTTAGAATGATTATATAATTAATAATGCCAAATAAAATATTCTTTTACATTAGTTTATTTATTTAAGTCATAGAGAGAATGGAGAAGGCATAAAGGAAATTTGGCTTCAAGTCCTGCTTCTGACCTACACTGGCTGTGTGACTCTGGACAAGTCATTTAAAATTTTTTTCACCCTCTTGTGTTATACATAATTTGTTTATCTAGGAGGGAGTTCCCCATGGAAGTTCTTTAGAAAGATAAAACCACAGACTCTTCAAAAAAAAGATGAAGGAGAATAAGGAGGAGGAAGAGGAAGTGGAAGAGAAATAGGAAAAGGAGGAAGAGGAAGAGGAGGAGGAAGAGGAGGATGAGAAGGAAGAGGAGTTTAGCATAATAAACTGTGTATCACTTAGTTGAGAGCTACTAACAGAACTTACTCGTGACTTTTTGCGTGTGGGTTGTTTTTTCTGTAAGAAAACAAACAGGTGAGGTAGGGTTCGGAGCCAAGATGGCAGAGTAGAAACAGGACTTCCGTGGGGCTCCAGATTCCACCTTCCCCAAATCATGTAAAAGGGGACTCTGAACAAACTTTGGAGTTACAGAACTCACAAAATGACACAGAGAAGCTAATTTCCCGCTAAGAACAGCCCAGCAGGGTGGCAGGAATCGGCCAGCATAGCACTCTGGGATCTGAGCCCAGTCCCACATGAGCCGGAAGTTTTAGCCCTGGGGTGGACCTGACCAACAACTGCTAGAGGGATGCCAGATCAGCTGTGGCAGTTACCAGAATTATCAACACATAGATGCCAAGGACAAAGTGAGAGGTCAGTGCAGTGTGGACTTTGGGATCCAGTAGTTGGGAGTGTGTCAGCCTCTTCCCCTGGGGCCAGAAGCCACTGAGGAGCTGTGGCACAGTTGCTGCCACATAGCAGCTTCAGCTCCTGGCTGGCAGACTGTAGGGGGACCAAGCGACCAGTCTGAGGGTTAATTGCTCTTGCTTTAACCTGCTGGGATCTGGATTGTGGTCTAGGGTGGAGGTCCTGGGATGTGTGACCAGCTTGCCAGAGTGTTTGGAGGCTTCAGAGAGGGCACCCAACTAATACCTCTGGCAGCCGAGAAAACTCCAGTGTTTGGGATGGAAGCTCCCCTGTCTGGCAGCAGAGTCCTACTGTGGCAAAAAGCCCAGAAGTCAAGTAATTGAGTGGCAACATAACCAGGCAAAGGAAGCAAAGCAAACAGAAGAATCAAATATTAGACTCCTATTTTGGGTACAAAAAGGATCAAAGCATGGAACATGAGGAAGACAGTGAAGTCAGAAGTCCTGCACCAAAAGCTTCAAAGGGAAATACGAACTGGTTACAGACCATAGAGGACTTTAACAAGCAGATAAGAGAAGTGGATGAAAAATTGGGAAGAGAAATGAGAATGAACCAAGAAAATTATGAAATGAGAGTCAACAGCCTGACTGAGGAAAATAACACTTTAAAAAATAGACTAACTCAAATGACAAAAGAGGATCAAAAAGGCAATGAGGAGAAGAATGCCTTAAAAAGCAGAATTTTCCAGATGGAAAAAGAGTCTCAAAAGATCACTGAAGAGAATCATTTCTTCAGAATTAGATTGGAGCAAATGGAAGCTAGTGACTTTATGAGAAATCAAGATGCTGTTAGATCCAAACAAATGAAAAAGTAGAAGGAAATGTGAAATATCTCATGGGAAAAACCACTGACCTGGAGAATAGATCCAGAAGAGAGAATTTTAAAATTATTGGACTACCTGAAAGCCATGGTCAAAGAAAGAACCTAGAAACCATCTTCCAAGAAATTCTCAAGAAAAATTGCCCTGGTGTTTTAGAACCAGAGGGCAAAATAGAGTTTGAAATAATACACTGATTACCTCCTGAAAAACATGCCAAAAAGAAAATTCTTAGGAATATTATAGCCAGGTTCCAGAATTCCCAGATCAAGGAGAGAATATTACAAGCAGCCAGGAAGAAACAATTTGAATATTGTGGAAACACAATCAGGATAACACAGCATCTGGCAGCTTCTACACTGAGGGATCAAAGGGCATGGAATATGATATTCTGGAGGTCAAAGGAGCTGGGATTAAAACCAGGAATCACCTATCCAGCAAAACTGAATATCATGTTTCAGGGGAAAATATGGTCATTCGGTGGAATAGAGGACTTTCAAGTATTCTTGATGAAAAAAACAGAGTTGAATAGAAAATTTGACATTCAGACACAAGAAGCAAGAGAAGCATGAGAAGTAATACAAGGATCTAAGACAACTTCAGAAGACTCAAGGCAGAAAATGCTGTCCATATCCAGAAAAAGAACTATGGAGTCTGAATGCAGATCAAAGTATATTATTTGCTCTCTCTCTCTTTTTTGTTTTTTCTTTCTCATGGTTTCTCCATTGGTTCTAATTCTTCTTTACAACATGACTAATATGAAAATAGGTTGAATATAAATGTATATGGAGAGAGCCCATATCAAATTACATGCCATCTTGGAGCAGGAGGAAGGGAGAGATGGAAAGAAAATTTGGAACTCATAACCTTGTGTTGAAAACTAAAAATCAATAAAATAATCCAAGCCAAAAAAAAAAGAAAACAAAATTCAAAGTTCAAATGATATATTCTATAACAGAAATAAAATTCAAAGAAAACACCTGCAACCTACACACCAACTATGTCTTGTCTTAAAAGAGTTAATGGACTGCAATTATTATAATTTTAAAGTGTTAGTGAAAATGTGTTTCTGAATAACTTTCACTGATAGCTAAATCAGTTTTTTTAATGCAAGAAAACATGAACAATTAAAGCACTATTAATCATCTGGGGTTCAAGAATATGTTTGTGCTTTTAAAAATTCTTTAGAAATAGCTACTTGTGAAACTAAATTTTCTCTGCTAAATTCCATACCTGTAATAAAAATAACTCCATATCATTTAATAAAAATTTTTGAAAGTAAGTTTTAACATTCTAAATGCCATAAATATGCACATAAATACTGTCAATTTTCTTATAAGGAAATAAATGAACTGCAGAGAGGACATTTTGCCTCTTATGTATTAGAAATGATCATCAAAATGGAAATATGCAATTGTCAAATTGTTCTTAATATCTTCCTTAATAGCTACAATACAAGATAGAATACTTTGCTGGATTGTTGTTCAGTATTTTAAATTTCAGCTATTTATTTCTGTGCAGATAGGGAAAATATGTCTGGTGGAACATAGATCATTATTAGCAAAGCAAAAAAAAAATATTATCTTTTGGTGAAACAGGACAGCATAGATAATATCTTCATTTCTGCAGCAATAATATAATTTTAAAGGGTGGAATTTTAAAATGGCTGTTTTTTTAATCAGTTTCTCAATAGTATCCTCACTTACAAATGATTTTCTTGTCAGATATTTTATTTTAGAAAAATCTTAGAATTAAAACTTTACTAAAGACTAATAGAAAAGTCTTTTTCTTAAAAATATTTTTGGGATAATTACTATTCTCTAGGAAGACTGTGATAGTGTTACTTGTACACTCCATCCCACAAATGCTAAAGTAAGGTTTTGTTCTAGTTGTTTGTTGTACTGTTCCAAATAACAAAATATAAATTATAGGTAATCCCATCTTTACACTTGACTGGGAATCTCCCATTGGAGATCTCAACTCATTTAACAAATAAAGGCAGCATTTCATTACTTGCAGGGGAACTAGGAATTTAAACTTGTCACTTGCCTCCACTTTCTTTTTATTTTCTTTTTTTTCTGAAAGCAATGCTTTAAGTATTCCATTTTATTTTTATCTCTCCTAAAGTCATTTTATCTCACTGATATTGATTTTACTGTAAATTTCTTGTCGTTCCATTAATATCTTCCTGATAATGAGAATCACAGATGGCAGCCATTTGTTCTTAGGATGTTTATATGAGATAAATGTATTTGATATATAGTCTATCCTCTACATGTTTTCTGTAGGCTGTCAAGATTTACTAGTAAAGATAGGGTCATAAGATTGTATTTTTTCCATATCAATCTCAGTTCTGATCTCAAAACTATTATAATTATTATCACTATACTCTTTGACATTACTTATTATTTTAAAGTGCTTCAGGGCATTTTCAGGTTCTTTGTCCTAATTATTACATTATTGCACATTTAATCTATTAACTTAGATTATTTTGTAGTCCTTCTATGAAACTAAAGCTGCTCACAAAATCTCAACACAAATTCCTTTTCTATTGCTTTAAAAATGTATAGCAACTTGTCCTGTCATGTGAAAATCTTGAATATTTTCATGTACCTCAGTAGCAAAATATTGGTTAAATATTTTAAATACTCAAGATTGATTACCTCTCGTCGTCACATTGTGAGACTGAAGGTTCTCTTTTCCTGTTGTGTCTGTTTATGGAAAAATATGCTAATCAAATGTGTGAATTTTTAAAGTAACTGCTTTTGATTACAGCTTTGGCTTGGCTCTTTCCTACAATAGACATCTGAAACAAAGTCTCTTTATAAAAGTAAATTTGTTTGACAATATTTCATAATTTACACTAAAGGAAACAAGTGACTGAAAAAAATGCTTATAATGGCATCGATTTAAACAATTGCCGGCACATTGTTCACGTAAACATAGTTGCAAAGAACCTTAATTAACTGAAAAGCCTGGGGATTGGAGGTAGTTCAAATTAATTTAATTTTCAGGTCACAATTAAGAAGGCTTCTTCATTTCACTTTGTTTCCTAAAAAAAATTTTCTGAAATATCTGAGTCTACTTCCCTAATTTAGTGAGTAGAATCAAGATACCCTAATCTTTCTTTGATGGCTGAGAATCTTGTAGTCTTTAGGCTAAACATTTTGGAAATCAGTAGTAAATACACAATACTGATTGACTGTATTTACTTTAGAACAGGTAGAAGATTAAATTGAGGATAGGCCTCTTCTAACCAAAAATTTCTCCACCCTGGACTTCATTTTGAAGAGAAAGAAGCAAATTTATAAGAAAAAATTCTGACAACAGAATTACATTCAACAAAGTCAGAGCTAAAGTATGTCTTAGGATCTGTATAGATTGACCTCGATCTCTTATATCTCAAATACTGGTAGGACAGTTGTTAACATGGGTAACAATGAGTGCTGGAGCCCTGCAAAATCTTGAAGCATCTTCTGAATCAGTAAAGAAAGACTAAATAGCATTCAATGTAATGTTTATGTTCAGTATATTTTAGTGATATTCAAATTCCTCAAAAATTAGTAATTTATGATGAATACAAATTATTGACATTTATATAGTGCTTTAAGAAGTTTGCTGAAGATCATATGCATTGTTTATGATTCCCACAAAATCCTGATAGATGCTGTAGATTAACTCTGTAGATACCTCTGCTTTGCATATGAAGAAAGAGACTTGGGGCAAATGAGTAAGTATTTAAGGCAAACAAAGCTTAAATCACTCAGTAGAACCTGTCTCATAATTCAGATTTCCAGGAGACCAGAGGAAAGATCAATGCTCATAGGAATTAACAATAACTTAGGTATAATATAGTTTAGCTGCTTCATATTATAGTTAAGGAATCTGAGATTCAAAGATGTGACTTTCCAAGGGTCACAGCCATTGTGTGGTTGAGCTAATATTTGGACCACGACCTCTAACTTCAAATCTAATGTTCATTCCATTCTCTATACCACAAGAACTAAGTTATTGCTGGCTCTACCACTGATTTCTAGACAAGAATATTTAGAAATGTTAGTTTAAATTACTCTATTTTTTTCTTTGCCTCAGATTCCTTACATGCAAAGTAGGATAAAACTACTTTATCTAAACATGTTCACAGGAATGTTGTGAGGTTCCAGCTAATGTTTTCATAGCTTATAAACAGGTAAATGGGGTAGCTAGGTGGCAGAATAGATAGAGTACTGGGTTGGGAATCAGGAAGAATCATCTTCATGAGTTCAAATCTGCCCCTCGATACTTACCAGCTGTGGGACCCTGGATAAGTCACTTAATCCTGTTTGCCTCATTTCCTCATCTGTAAAATGAGCTGAAGAAGGAAAGGGCAAAACACTCTAGGATCTTTGTCAAGAGAACCCCAAGTGGAGTCACAAAGTATTGGACATGACTGAAATGACTGAATAACATCAAAACCAACAGGTAAATGTCAATTAGAAATGAGTATTTCTCAGACTTTTGGAAGAAAAGATCACCAGTCCTACATAGGACCATTGAGATCCCTCTCAGATTTCATGATCCTAAGACTATGGATCTAGCCATACTACTGACACAACTGTTTAAATGTTAGATTAATGGGACATTTTTGTATAACCAGATGTCACGTATTATATGTCATACTTGTGTTTTTTTTTAATTCGATAAACACATTAGATACACAGTTAAATGCAAACAAAAACATTCTGACATAAAATGTAGTCATTTCCCCCGCTGAGTTTCCGACAAACCCTCTGATCCCTCTGTTATTACCTTCGTGCTCTTTCAGCTGCTTCTTTGTAGCTGTTTTTTCTATAGAAACAAAATAACATGGTTTAGGGTAGAAGTAACACTTTGATTTAGCCTCTAAGTGTTGGAACTAAAGTTTCTGAAGCCAATGGCAAAATTTTAACTTATACCCTCAGGGAATGATCACAAATTACACTTATATAATGCCTTTCAATTATAAAATACTTTCAAAAATATCAATTAATTTGATCCATCCAGGATGTTCCAAAAAGTATTAGTGAAGTTTTAAGCTTTAATAACTTAAAATTATACCCAGACTTTTAGGATAACCCATATAACAACTCTGTAATATTGAAAGCACAAACATCAGATGACTGGCTAGATCAGAAATTTCCAGGCTCTCTAGTTCTCCTCCAAAAACAGACAAAAAATCAAGATGGAATGAACATAGAGCAACAAAAGATAAAGGGGTAAAGCAGCTGAACTTCTAGGATAACTTGAGAGGACTTCAGCAAAGACAGGGACTGGGGGGGGGGGGTGGCGCTAAGGTTTGGCTGGAGTGAAGTGTAGACACATCTGGGCTGACTACACTCAATCAACAAAGGGCAAGCCCCGAGGGCAGCTCCATTGGGCAGTGGACTAGGCCTAGTGAAATTCCACCTCAACTTTCACCTCACAAGGAATAGCAGATGGCTGAGTGGGGGAAGACTGAGGGATCACCCCACCCCCAAATGAAAAACTAATGGCAGGACTAACAAACTTGTCCAAATTCCCATGCTATTTGTCCTTTGTTGTTTTTGTTTTGTTTTGTTTTGTTTTGTTTGTAGAGGACCAATAACACTGGGGTTGATGTCCTGACTCATGAGTGGATTAGATTTAAGTGAAGCAGAGTTGCACAAAGTTGTCAATCTCACTCTCTCTTCCAGAGTCATTGAAGACCGTGACAAGGCAAAAATCAGGATGAACTGTAATGGCCCAGTATGCAGAGGATGCCGTGATTTTTTTTTATGTCTGACCAAGTGCTAAGTGCTCCACAGATCCTGCTTCAGAGAGGACATTAACCAAGGTCTTCTGACTCCAAGGCTAGTAATGTTTCTTTTTTTTTTTTAAACAAATACTTTATTAACTTCTGTTTTACATCATTCATTTCTGCCAGATTTTGAGTTACAATCATTTTCCCCCCATTATTCCCCTACCCACCCTCCCAGAATAGCAGTCCCACAAGATATCGCTTCCTCCAATCTGCTCTCTCCCATACCTTCTCCCATACCCCCATCGACTTTTCCATTAGAGGAAGATGAATCTTTGTGTCCCAATGCCTGCACATCTTATCTCCCAATTATAGGCAAAAGAGTATTAATAATAGTATTTATATATATATTTGAAACATTTAATGTTACGACCTCGAATTTCAGATCCATTTCCTTCCTCCCTTGTCACCCATTCCTTCTTGGGATATAAGTAATTCAGTATATGTTGTACATGTCTAGCTATGCAAAACATTATCATAGTAGATATATTGTACAAGGCTGCTTATAATTCCCTCCCACTCATCCCACCCCCACCTGGTCCATTCCCTACATGATCCTGTCCCTCTTCTATAGTGGGTACTTCCAACCTCCCCTCACCCCAAGGATGCCCTCCCATCCATCATCCCTCCTCTCATCCCCCTTCCCCCTATCCTGCTGCAGGTTGAGATATCCCATTTAGTATGTATGTCATTTTCTCCCTGAACCAAATTCAATGTGAATGTGGTTTTGCCTTTTTAGCCTTCCTTATTCTCCCCCTCCTTTGCACCCACTTCCCCTACATGAGATAGTTTACCCTACCATGTCTCTCCCCATCTCCTCTTGCCACTTTCCTCTCTCACCTCATAATTTCATCCCTTGAGTACTCTCCCTTCCCAACAAAATCAACCTATGCCCTCTATCCATATATAACTGTAGCCATATACACACACATTCACATATGTATTCATATGACCACACCCCCTTCTTCCATTATTTTCATAGTGAGAAAGATATCATCAGTCACAGATATTGCTTTTCCATATAGGAATGTAAATAGTTCAACTTTGATAAGTTCCTTTTGATTTCTTTTCCCTGATTACCTTCTCAGGCATCTCTTACTTCTTGCATCTGGATGTCAAATTTTCTATTCAACTCTGGTTTTTTCCTCAAGAATGATTGAAAGTCCTCTATTGCACTGAATGACCATATTTTCCCCTGAAACAAAATACTCAGTTTTGCTGGGTAGGTGACCCTTGGGTTCATTCCCAGTTCTTTTGCCCTCTGGAATATCATATTCCATGCCCTTCGATCCCTCAGTGTAGAAGCTGCCAGGTCCTGGGCTATTCTGATTGTGTTTCCACAATATTGAAATTGTTTCTTCCTGGCTGCTTGTAGTATTTTCTCCTTGATCTGGGGATTCTGGAACCTGGCTATAATATTCCTGGGAGTTTTCTTTTTGGGATCTTTTTCAGGAGGTGATTGGTGGATTCTTTCAACCTCTATTTTGCCCTCTGGATCTAAAACATCAGGGCAATTTTCCTTGAGAATTTCTTGAAGGGTGATTTCTAGGTTCTTTCCTTGATCATGGCTTTCAGGTAGTCCAATAATTTTTAAATTGTCTCTCCTGGATCTATTCTCCAGGTCAGTGGTTTTTCCCATGAGATATTTCACATTGCCTTCTAATCTTTCATTTGTTTGGATCTGCTTAACAGCATCTTGATTTCTCATAAAGTCACTAGCTTCCATTTGCTCCAGTCTAACTCTGAAGGAATGAATCTCCTCAGTGAACTTTTGAGATTCTTTTTCCATCTGGCAAATTCGACTTTTTAAGGCATTCTTCTCCTCATTGCCCTTTTGGGCCTCCTTTGCCATTTGAGCTAGTCTATTTTTTAAGGTGTTGTTTTCCTCAGTCAGGCTGTTGACCCTCATTTCATACTTTTCCTGCATCCTTCTCATTTCTCTTTCCAATTTTTCCTCCACTTCTCTTATTTGATTTTTAAAGTCCTTCTTAAGGTCCTCTATGGCCTGCAACCCGCTCATGTTTTCCCCTGGGGCTTTTGGAGCAGGACTTCTGACCTCACAGTCCTTTTCCTGCTCTATGCCCCCAAAATAGGAGTCTAGGGTTGCATTTTTCTGTTTCCTTTGCCTTGGCATGTTGCCACTTAATTGCTTGACTTTTGGGCTTGTTGCCACACTATGGCTTTAAGGCCAGATAGAGGAATTTTCGTCCCGAACGTGTGGGGGGCAACTTCCGTTTCTGGCAAGCTGTAAACCCACCCACAACTTCCACCCTAGATCACAATCCAGATCCAGGGAGGTTAAAGCAAGAGCGATTACCCCCCAAGACTGATCGCTGGATCTCCCCACGATTTGTAGGCTGGGAGCCGGAAATGCCTCTGAAAACTACAAATGGCGTGTCTCCTCAGCGGCTTCTAGCCCCCAGGGGAGGGAGCTGACGCATTCCCCAAATACAGGTCCCAAAGTCCATAGGACACTAACCTCTTACTTTGTCCTAGGCAAGTCTATGTTGATAATTCTGGCGTCGCCACAGTTCCTGGTGTTCTGGGGTTCCTCCAGCCGGCTGCTGGCCCTGCCGCCCTGGGGCTAAAACCTCGGCTCACGTGGACCTGGGCTCGGCTCGGCTCCTGCGCTCTGCCGGCTCCCAGACCACTGCGCTGGTCCTTCCTGCAGGGTGCTGGGCTGTCCTCAGCGGGAGGTTAGCTTCTCTGTGTCGTTCTGTGGGTGCTGGGGCTCCAGAAGTTTTTCAGAGTCCTTTTTTACATAGTTTGTGGAGAATCTGGGGGCAGAGAGGCTTGGACGAGCTGTTTCTACTCCGCCATCTTGGCTCCGCCCTAGTAATGTTTCTAATACAGCATAAATCATTGAATGAAAGGGAATTTATATCTTCAATGAAAATTTAGGGATAGTAAGGGCACACTGCTTTATAACATAAACTTCTGACCTCTGTGGCTATCATCCATAGGTGACATCTGCCATCATCAGAGTGAATAGAGTCTTAGACTTAGACTGGGTTGCGATTCCACCTCTGACTCTTAAACTAGCTGCATGAACATTTAAACTTTCATTCTCCACATTTATAAAATATAGATAAAATAACTGATACCTTCCTTATAGGTTTACTAGGGAGTTCAAATTAGATAGTTAATGGATATAAAGCACTATACAAATGCCAGTAGTTGCAATCATTGTTGCCCTGCAAAGTCACTGTTCATATTTTAAACAAATATCTTAAAATGGCCCATTTTTAACACTACATTTTCACTGGCAAATAATATGAAACACACATATTTAAGATTTGCAATCTTTACCTTTGCTTTCTTTTTCAGGTTTTTCTAATTTTTTCTTGTCTAGAAAATTAAAAAAAAAAAACATGGTAAAGATTACTATTTTTTTTTTTACTTGAGGATTAGACATTCAGATACGTGAATGGAAGTTTTTTAAAGGTTTTTGCTATGAGGGAGATGTCATATGAGCTTGATGAGATGTTAGGGATTACCTAACAATGTATTTTATGAATGAAGAGATTGAGACCCAAGAAAGACTTGCCTAAGGTAGCAAAAAGCAGAGGCCAGATTTGATCCCTGGATTTCTGACCCTGTACCCCAGCTCTTTCAGTGCATGAAGACTGGTGCTCTACTTCTGTGTTCCACTTATGGATTCCACAGGCTTCGTAGGCCTTTTGTGTGTGTTGTTTGATGTGTTGGCTGCATGAAGCAGTTAAATTATCTTACTCTCATGTACAGAACGATGACCTAGACTCTCACAGGGTTTGCCGCCCTCAGCAAAGTCAACAGAGAAAATTCTCAGAATTCTAGTTCAGCAAATAGCATTTCTAAGGATTTTTCTCAGAACTACTTAGAAAAGTTGAGGTGACTCTGATATAACCTTTTAAATATCACATTGCTCTCTGGGATAGTCTGACCTTCCCCAGGGGTGAACTTTTCTTCATACTAATTTTTAAAACATGTGTTTTCCAAATGATCACTGGGTAATAGAGAATGAGTATCCCCTAGAGAGAACACAGGCCCAGCTCAGAAAGAGAAAAGAATAGGAAATAGAATGAGGTTCCTTCTTGCTTGGGAACTGTTTATTTCCTCGAATGGGGGAAGGGGAGAGTTAATGGGATAAAGGAAGGATGCATCATGATTACTTTAATACTATTCCCAAAGTCTAAATTGACTATTTTTTTCAAGCTTTCTTGTGATCTTAAATCCAGCCTGCTGCCACTAACCCCATCCCTAACCCACAAAGGTATACTATATTGTTGTTTTTCACTTGTTTTCAGTTGTGTCCAACTCTTTATGACCTCATTTGGGATTTTCATGGCAAAAATACAGGAATGGTTTGCCATTTCTTTCTCTAGCTCATTTTAAAGAAGAGGAACTGAGGCAAACAGGGTTAAGTGACTTTCTCAGGGTCACATAGCTCATAAGTGTCTGAGGCTGGATTTGAACATAGGAAGAGGAGTCTTCCTGACTCCAGGTCTGATGGCACACTGGGCAACAGGAATACAAAAAGAAGGCCAATGACATAATCTTTGCTTTCAGGAAATTCATAGATATTTTCATTTGTCATATTTTCAGCTCTAGTTAACATTGGTTATAGTTGTCTGGGCTTGGGTCATTGGGTCCTAATATAGAGCTCAGAAGTCATCTAATAAACACCTCCCCCCCCCACACACACACACACATCTCATATTATAGTTGAGAACCTGAGGTCCATAAAGGTATTAATTGTCCAAGGTCACCCAGGTACCAAACAGCAGAACTAGGATTTGAACTCAGATCCCTGGACTCCTATATCCAGCACTCTTTGCACTTAGTTATTATCCCCCTCCTAAACTGTTAGTTCTATGAGGAGGGTGACTGTATCTTATTTCAAGTTTTCATATACAGGGTGCAGCAAGATGTCAAACACGGAGTGAATACTTAATAAGTACCTTTGACTCTGGAAAAATTACTTAATACCTTTAGTCCTAATGAGGGCATTGCATTAGGGGGATTTTAAGATCCCTTATACTTCTAAACTATAAACTATGTGCTCATTTCATTTAAAATATTTATTTAATGTATTCTTTATACAATATGTTATGCAAGGGAATGGGAATATAAAGATAAAAATAAAGCAAATCTTACTCTTGGCATCTTCCATTATAAAATTAATCCAAGAGGGAAATACTAGAAGCCAAAATAACTGAACAATATGGGCTTGACATTACTGGGTCAGATAATAAAGTACTTTAAGAAATCAGATTTTCAAGTAATGATACTTCTATATTGGAGGCTTTGTGTACTGAAGACACATGGCTGAGGCCATGTAATAATCAGACTGTATAATAATGAGATGATTCTGCTCTTTCCTCAATTCAGTTGGTTGGGGTCTAAGATAGACCAATGTAATATTAACTTCAGATCTATTAGGTAACAGGTAACACCAAGGCCTTCTTTGACTTATTGTACATTATGATTACTGATCACATGTCTACATATCCTCAACAATAAATGAACTTTCAAAAAGATTCATAAAGTCATTAACGTTAGTTTTACCTAGAGCAACTGACAAAAAATGAAATCAATATGATGATCATGACTAATCATCTAACCAGTTATAATAGCCAAATGTCATATCCCTGGGTATAAGACATATGAAATAATGCATTAATATATCCAAATATTTCTTATTTTTAAAAAATGACATGACTATATATCAACCTTAGAATTTTCTCTTCTCTCATATATTGTAGAAAAGTAAACATTTACCTGATTCTTTGATCTCAGCAACCACTTATTTAGAAACAAGAACATTGAGAAAAAGAACAAAGGAAATGACATGAATGTAGTAAAACATTTCAGCTAGATGAAAAATTTCAATGATAGCAACTAAAGAAGTATATTAAAGAACAAGCTAGTAATATTCATTAATATTCATGAATGAAATCAAAAGACAAATGGAAAAGTTGGAAATCCAACTGTTACTAAAACAGTAATCTAGAATGCATTTTGCAAATAAAGTTATAACTCACATCAGTCAAAGACTATAAGAGTGTAGCTCAATTAGATGTGACTAAAATATGTGATTGGTTTGATCAACTGGGACTTATCTCCATGATCATATTGAATTGTTGGGACCCTATGATTTCAGTTCTGATATTCTTTGTTGTTGTTCAATCATTTTCAGTTGTGACTGACTCTTCCTGACCCCATTTGGGTTGTTTTTTTGTTGTTTATTTTTAAAGATACTGAAGTGGTTTGCCATTTCCTTCTCCAGTTTGTCTTACAAATGAGGAAACTGAAGCAAACATGGTTAAGTGACTTGCCCAAGGTCACATAGCTAGTATTTGAGGCTAGGTTTGCACATAAAAAGGTGAATCTTCTTGATTCCAGACCTAGCACTCTATCCATTGCACCACCTAGTTCTGATATTCATGTAGTACACATTTGCCTCCCAAACTGGTCTTGCCATGGTTATTCACACTTAGATTTTTTTTCAACTATCTAAAAATTTTCCTAGCATTCTGTTATCAAAACATGAACATTCTGTCATCTCACCAATTTAGAGTCAGCAGAGCACAATGGGGAGAGTGTATGACTTGGAATCAGGAAGATCTGGGCTGGATCACACCTCAGACACTTGCTAATGTACTGAAATGGTGTGTGTGTGTGTGTGTGTGTGTGTGTGTATGAGCCATTATTTTAATTCAATGTTGCATGCTTGCATGAAATAGTCTTTTTAACAATGTTTTAAATGATGAATATTTTTTTAAAAATTAAAATGGATTATAAGAATCTGATGTACCCAATGATTGGATATGTGACCTTTTTATACTGAAGTTTTAAAAAATCAAGGATTAAAGATAAAAATGTTTGACTAGCATGGAGAGAATTATTACAAAGGCTATCAACTTAACATTTTTCACAAGTGATTTCAAAGCAATATTTTCCTTCAAGATTTTTTTTTTTTAAAGCAATTGGGGTTAAGTAACTTGCTCAAGGTTACACGGCTAGTCATTATTATTTATGCATGGGCGCTCATTTTCTGAGGCCGGATCTGATCTCGGGTCATCCCAACTCCGAGGCCGGCGCTCTTACTCACTGCGCCACCTAGCCGCCCCTTTAGGGCAATTGGGGTTAAGTAACTTGCCCAAGGTTACACGGCTAGGTTTTTGTCGGAGGCCGGCTCCGAACTCAGGTCCTTCTGATTCCCGGGCCGGCGCTCTATTCACTGCGCCACCTAGCCGCCCCTCCTTCAAGATTTTTAAACAAGGAGAGCATATTTACTATTACTTGTTTCAATCCCAATCCTCTATTAAAATCCACACCATGGTACTTTTCACAAATTATCTCAATTTATCCTTGAAATTTCCCTATAGGAACTATTATGCCCATTTATAAGATGTGGAAATTAAGGTTAAGCAAAGTCAAGTGACTCACCCAGGGCTACAAAGTTAGAGACAGATTTTGAACTCAGGTCTTTCTGACTCCTAGTATTCTATCCACAGTAACTAAGCTACATCTCTAGATTACTGGATATGCACCTGTCCCCCACTACCAGTTGAGATTCAGTTGTACTTTAGGAAAGCATAGTTAAATAACTTTATTGTGCAGAGTTATAATTGTGCATCGGTTTAAATCATTAAATTAGATTATAATATCAATTAGGAAGAAATAAAAACATTTTTATGTCTGTACTTTATGAAGGGATCATGAAGAACTGTTGTTCAGTCATTTCAGTTTTCTTTGACTCTTTGTGACCCAATTTGGGGTTTTCTTAGCAAAGATACTAGATTGGTTTGCCATTTCCTTTTCCATCTAGTTTTACAAATGAGGAACTGAGGCAAACAGGATTAAGTGACTTGCTCAGGGTTGCACAGCTAGTAAGGGTCTAAGGTCAAATTTGAATTTCCTAATTCCTAATTCTAGGCCTGGCACTCAATTTACCACACCACCTAGATGCCTGCAAAAAAAGGAGTTACTTAAATCATAATAGAACTACTGGATACCCAAAAGTAAGTATTGTATTATTTAATCCTTTTTCAAATTGCTTTTGTATCCCCCCCCAACCCTAATGTGAAGTGTAATGTTCCATGTCTACCTCCTCCATCTAGAACAGAACATTTTCTTTTCTTTCTTTTTCTTCTCTCCTTCCTTCCTTCTCTCTCTTTTTCTTCCTTCCTTCCTTCTTTCCTTCCTTCCTTTCTTTCTTTTTCTTTCTTTCTCTCTCTCTCTCTTTCTTTTTCCCTCTCTCCTTTGTTTTTGTAAAGATAAAAGCAACATAGAATACATATTTGAATTCTAGTGACAAAAGGAATTTTATAAGGTTACTTCTCATGAAACTGCCTGAAATAAGTAGATGGGTATAAAAGTAAATCATTAAAATGCTAACCTAGGGGCAGTGAATAGAGCACTGGTCCTGGAGCCAGGAAGACCGGAGTTCCACAAAACTATCCATGTGACCTTGGGCAAGTGATTTAACCTCAATTGCCTTACCTTCCCCCCTCTAAAAAGTAAAAAAAAATTAAAATGCTAACCTAAAAATCATTCCTATTTTTAACTTTGGAATCATGATTCTCTGTACTTTTTCTTGCTTTAAAAATACTGCTTTTCTTCCCTTTAGGTCAAAGATAATTTTCTTTACAAAACTAGATTTGTGGTATTGCAGCCCTTTCTACCCCGCTTCTATCCAAATGTCATAGCCTCTCCTTATTTTAAATGAACATTTAAAGCTACAAATCATCACTTAGTAGAAATTGCAGTTTATCTTTTTTATTTGGTTAATATTCTGATTTATAACATCACAACAATATTATTATTTAATTAAAATTACTAAACAAGGAGCAGTTTACAATTTGTACCTATTGGGACAATAAAGTCTTTTTTTGTTCAGTATTATGAAAATTTGGGAAAGGATAATCAGTAACAGCTATTAAATTAGAATATGTTGTTTTGCTTTTCTTATGAATTCCCACCCTCCCATAATTTCCCACCTTTTCCATCTTTTTTTCACTTTAGAAGGTATCCTTTCAAGGATTTCAGTGTGGGGGGTATGTGTGTGTGTATGTTTATCAGACATGTATGCTAAGAACATTTCAAACATGAATTACCTTATAACTTTGGGATGAAGCTAGTAATTCACTTATATGATGACTTTTTTGCACTGCATAATACATGCATTTAAGGGACATCATTGTTTTCCAACCCTTTCTAGTGCTCCTCTTAGTTTGTTTTTTTTAATGAGATAGTTGGGGGGCGATGGGCAGATGATCTCTAAGTTATCTTCTAGTTCTAATATCCTTCATGTGTAGACTTCAGAAAATCCCAGAGCCCAATGAGGCAAAATGTAGGTGTCCCTTCAAATATGAACAATTATCACATTTGTATAGGACCTTGCAGTTTTCAGAGTATATATATATGTGTGTGTGTGTGTGTGTGTGTGTGTGTGTGTGTGTGTGTATATATATATACACTGTTTCTTCCAATAAAATATAAGCATCTTGAGGGCAGAACTTGTTTCATATTTCTTTCTGCAAAAATAGCACCTACCACAGCGCCTAGAATATAGCAGGTACTTAATACATGCTTGTTCAGTGAATGAATGTCTCCACGACAGAAACCCCATTCTTTACCCATTTAGTTGTACACTTAAACCTCTTTTAAGACCACTTCAAATGCTACCTCCTACAGGAAACCTTCCATGATTCTCCTTGTTGCTATTAACCTCTTTTGTGGACTTCATATAGCCCTTTGTTTTAAAGCTGTATAGTGTACTCTGGTATGCTTGTATCCTTATCATGTAATATTTTATTAGATCTATCTATACACATATAATATATGAATATATATTATAAGAGAGAGAGAAGGAGGGGGAGAGAGACAGAGAGAGAGAGAGAGAGAGAGAGAGAGAGAGAGAGAGAGAGAGAGAGAGAGAGAGAGAGAGAGAGAGAGAGAGAGAGTGAGAGAGAAAGTATTGCCAGGGTGGGGGAGGGTGAAG
Source organism: Gymnobelideus leadbeateri (assembly GCA_011680675.1). Taxonomy (NCBI): domain Eukaryota; kingdom Metazoa; phylum Chordata; class Mammalia; order Diprotodontia; family Petauridae; genus Gymnobelideus; species Gymnobelideus leadbeateri. The sequence goes on from WOXC01000291.1 coordinate 122,940, forward strand.
TTCCTAGGATTTCATTTAATCATGGTGATTAAGTCCATGTGGGCTTTCTTTCTTAGCAGTTGAATCTGGGTACAGAAAAACGACAGTATTAGACAAGGTCTCTGAATTATGTAGATTCCAGATTCTCCTGGGAAGCAGGTTTTGAGAGCCGAGCAGTCAGTTTGGAATGGGATTGGAAGGATCAAAGAACACCCAATCAGCCTGAATTTGGTGGAAAAGAAAAGGGCCCATGTGGATGAGTCTACCTACAATGGTATCCCTAAGCAAAGCAGTCCAAGCAGAAACCTGAGGATTCTGGTACCAGAAAGGTGAAGTCTGCACTCTAAAGGCTAAAGTACTCTACATGATGCTTAATGGATGTCAAGCTAAGAGGGGACAAGTAGTATTTTGCATTTGCCCCTGACTTTATCCCCCTACTTTGGAAAGGTAGCTTCCTTACCCCCATAAAAGTTTTGTTTACAGAGTTTTGGATGATTCTATTGCCTAATTTTCCATGTTTTACTATTCTGCCTGAACTAAGTACTAAGTCTATTTTACTTTAAGGTCCTATTTCATCTGTGGGAGAGTGTGTAATGGAATGGGGATGCAAGATATATTTGCATAATTATGATTATCCCCACTTTGATTAACCCCAAACTGTGAATTTATAGGTAGCAAGAGTTTTTAGAATTGAGGAGCACCCATATTCTTCATTTCTATAGTTATCTTTAATTTTTCTTTTATTGACATGATGTAGAGTAGAGCATAAAATGTTACACTTAGAGCAAGGACAAAGTGAGTTAAAATCCTCCTCATACATTTACTAGGTCACAATGAGCAAGTAATTTATTTGCCCTCCCTGAACCTTGATTTAAATACAAATTTTGAAGATGAGATAAAGTATGTAAAGAACTTTGCAAACCTGAAAATGGAATATAAATATGAGTTATTATTATGACTAGACTAATGAGTTCTACATGACATGGAATATGACTTTTCTAAACTTTGTTTCTCCTCCAGGATATAGCACCTAACATATGCTTAAGAAATATCAGTTGAATGAATCAATGTTCTAAATCTATTAATAACTTTAATAAATCATCTTTACTTCTCTTTTTAATTTGTGCAATGTGTTATAAAAATCTCAATTAAAGCAATGCAAAAATTATTCCAAAATATATGTGAAAATATGAGAAATTTATCTATTGAGTTTTCAAAAATTTTTAGCAAATCCAACTTATTTCTGTAGATAAATATACTATTAGAATATTTACAAAAGTTTTCCATCCCTGTACTACATTAGCATTAGTTATAGTATATCTTTAATAGATAGCATTTATCTAGTGCTTCAGACTTGCAAAATGTTTCATATAGGTTATCTCACAAGCCTCACAATTACCCAGAGAGTGGGTGCTATTATAATCCCCATTCAACAGATAAGGAAACTGAAACTGGTAAATGTGTAAGGTAAGATTCAAACTCATGTCTTCTGGACCTCTGTTCAAACATTCTATCCATTTGGTCCCCTTTGGTTACCTGTATGTTAGTGCAAAGAATATGACATGATATAAAAATCAACCCTCCACCTTCTCCTAATGCAGGCTTCAACTTAGGACACAAAATACAGGTGCATTGGGTTTATCTAGAAAATAGATGAATCAAAAAAGGTTTAAAATGATCTAATATTCTAGCAATAGATGAAAGACCCAGTCTTTATATTTCCTATTTCTGACATTTCTAGAGAAGGTAGAAATGAGGCTAAATGTGTATGGGGATGAATAGTAGGCTGTATATTTTGACTTCCTTCTATGCTATTTTCCTCTGAAGAGTTTTACTGATGTAGGAAGTAAGTTGGGATAAAATAACTGGAGAAACTTAATGAGATCCCCTACTCTCAAGGTCTTTGAAAGTCTGCTCTTTGGAGTCAAACTATCATTTATGTTTTGCTGTGTAAAAGCACACCAACTTACATCTCCCTCTCTACCCTATCCCCTTTCCTAATGTTGCAACAAATAGCAGCCTGTGGTCTTTTCAGAACTCTTTAAAAGGGTGCTTCAATATTTAGAGTTTTTTTCTGTTCAGGAGTCCCAATAAAAGCAATTTACTTTTATCATCTGGCAGGGAGAGGTACTTTGGTCAAGGCTAGTAATGATGAATTCTGAGGTTTTAGCAATGAAATCTGGTAAGGAATTTGACCAAATTGATGCTCAAAATAAGATTTCAATAAAATTTTCAGAGCATTCCATTTAAGATTATATGTTTAAATTCTCCATTATCTGGCATTTTATTACCTAGAAGATAGTTAATATATTAATCACAGGGATTCTGAGACAATACAAGTTCCTAAAATATCATTTTATTAGCAATTATCTTTTAAGAACATTTCAATATAGCTAAATAGTTTTAAATGCAGATGAAGTTTAGGGAGCACAATAAATACAAGGCTAGACCTGGAGTCAGGAAAAGTTGAGTTCAATTTCTTCCTCAGAGAATTACTAGTTATGTGACCCTTGGCAAATTACTAAACCTCTGCTTACCTTTGTTTTCTCATCTGTTAAATAGGGTTAATAATGGCACTTACCTCCCAGGGTTGTTAGGAAGATAACATGAGATAATAATTAGAAAGCACAACACTATATAAATGATAGCTATTTTTATGAGTACTTGAAGACAAATATATTCTCTTATAGTCTGATTTTTGGAAAATTGGTAATCCATATATAGAAAATAGTGCTGAAAAGAATATTTTATTAAGTAGAAGATCTCATTCCCTGACAATGCAAGATAAAAGAGATAGAGTAGCAAGATTAGAATATAGACAAAAGGGAAATAAAAGTAATTTATGTACTGTTATTACTTCTTAATTTTACTATATCATAGGATTTTAAGGGTTCTAAAAAGAAACAAACAAACAAAAAAAACCCGATCTATTCCCATACTCTAATTTTACAAACGAAGAAACAAACCCAGAGGGAATGTTACAAGATCACTTGGTTAAGTAGGTAGCAAAACCTGAGGACGAATCCAAGTCTCCATTTTCCACCTCATATTCTCTGCTCTTTCCCTTCTCCAGCCCCAATCCCGTGCCCTTTAATGTATGTGAACTAAGGGATAAAAAAGCTGGACCCTTAATCTGGGAAATTAGTGTTCAGGTTCTTTCTCAGACTCTTAATGGCTGTGCTTCTCTGGTTAAGTTGATTAACCTTTTTAATGTCTTAGGCAGCTACTTTAATAGTATAAATTGCAAAGAAGGTGCTGATCTACACTGATAGAGGAAGCTATTTAATGAGTGATCTCCACTGACAGAATCACAGGCAGTTTTGTGTGTGTGTGTGTGTGTGTGTGTGTGTGTGTGTGTGTGTGTGTGTGTTGTGTTAGGGACATGAATCTTGCTCAGTGTAGCAATACTGACAGCAATTACCTTTTGCCCCTGCCTCTACATATTTTTCTAGAGGTTTCTTGGGGTTTCTCTAAGTATAATTTGTATTGTCTGGCTGTAGTGGTAAAGGATGGAGGTAAGAAAAATAGGAAAAGGTGAATGGAAATGGACTGTGTATGCATGTAAGTGGTTTTGTGAATGTGTGTTTATCCCTAACCTCAAGAAGTCAAAAGGTCTTCACAGCCATCTGAAGGAAACTTTTGTCAACTGGATATAATCTGGGCAAGACTTTTTTTAAGGTCCCCAAATGTATTAACTAATCCAGAGACATACTAGTTCTAGCTATTTCATTGTTATTATATTGAATATATTCCTAAAAGGAGGGGAAATAGAAGCAATGGAAACAGGATTGGTAGCAGACAGAAGGTATCAGATAGAATGACAGTGGGGAAGAAAAGCTAGAGCTCATGGCTCTCATACTGAAGAATTCTTGGTTCAAGTTAGGAATTGTGAAGGCCAGAAATGAGGAGTAGAGATGTATTATATGGAGAAGCAAGTCTGCACTTGACCTTTTACTGGTTCTGTGAGTTATATAGACTCTTTAATTCCAATAGGAGGGGGTTAACAGTCCAGTCACCTCCAGTTCTTTCCTGGTTTATCAAAGACCTCAAAGCTTCATTACAGCTACACATCAGGAAGACTGTACAGGTCCCTGGAAAGGTGGAGTTCACCAAATAGTCAGTGAATAAGCATTTACTAAGCACTTACTATGTACTACTAGGGATACTAAGAAAGGCAAAAATGGTCCCTACCTTCAAGAAAGCTGTGCTCTAGTAGGGAAGACAGACAAGAAAATAATTATGTGAATTCAAAGAGTATAGGGTTCCTTAACAACCCTGAGTTCTTTTCTTGATTGAAGATAGCCTTTACCCTATCACAGGACTATGAATTAGGAATAACTATACACGTCTATACATAGAGAGGAATATCCTGCCTTCCAGAGCGAGTTTTCTAGACTACCAATAGGCTCACCTATGAGTACTTTCTGTAACTGTGTTTATGGGATAAATGATAATCATAGCAAGCATGTATATAGCACTTTAGGTGTGAAAAGCTCTTTACATAAGTTAACTTGTCTGACCCTCAAAACAGCCTTGTGAAGTAGGCAATATCTCCATTTTTCAAACTCACAGTAAGCATCTAAGGCAGGATTTGAGCTCAGGACTTCCTGACCCTAGTATACACCCACAGCATCACCTAGTTGTCTCAAAATAAAGAGCATTTATATAATGCTCTTAAGGCTTGAAAAACACTTTCCATGTTAACTTTCATGGGAATTTTAAAATTTCCTTTTGATTATTTGAGACTTATGGCAATTCTTCCTTCAATTTGGTTCATATTAACCTCAATTGACCAAATCCTGTCCCATTGGATGTGAAAATGTATCGAAGAGCTTTATACACTACTTAGATAAAAAGCAAGAGGAAGAATCTGAACTGTTTCTGACTCCTTGGTGACATGTAAAATCCTCCTCCTAATCAGTCTATTTGTTAACTCTATAAATATAGTTTAATCTGTAACCTGACTTATGTTACCTATAGAGTTTGATGAAGTTTCTTTCCTTTGGGGATATATGAGATTATGACCCTGGTTAATTAAGATTGTTCAACTTTTATGACATTTAAGGAAGTATGGGATGATAGACCTACCTAAGAGGAATGTGTAAGATTGGAATATGTAAATAAATTCTTTGCCACTTTGATGTATTTTTTCCTATAAGAAAACTTGTTAAAATCCTAATGTCTGAGGTCTGAACCTATGCCTGAGCACAACAATAAAATCTAGGTTTTTACCTCCATAATTTCTGCATTGTGATAAATATATTTTTTGGCAATAGTTACCCACCATGTGAACTCAAAAATGAGATGTTTCTCCCATAACATAAGTATAAATGTTCAATGTTCTATGCCTAGGTAATATTATTTAGTTGCAAAGTGTATATCCTTAGGGAAAAGTCAAAAATGAGTCAAATTCAGATGTTCACTGGGGAAAGAATAGTGGGAGTCGGGAGGAAAAATGACATGAGCTGAATAGTATGATTATTAAGAAGCCCACAAGATAAGGACTCACCTTCATCCAGAATTACTCTAGACCATAGGCTACACATATGTGTACACATAGGCATGTGTGTAGATGTATGTATGTATGTATATAGACATGTATGTATGGATGTGCATATGGATGTGCACCCACATTACAATAAAGGTATTAAATACAATGCAAAGTTACTACCTGCTTTTGCAGTTGGGGTTTCTTTTATTTGATGCTCAGCTTGTTCTAGAAAGAAAATAAGAACAAAATATTTCTCAGTAGCTCACATTTTTATTTTTTATGATTTCATATTTTATTTTTCTCCAATTCCATGTAAAAACAATTTTTGACATTTTTTTAAAATTTGAGTTCCAAATTCTTTCCCTTCCCCTCTTCCATCTCTTTCCTCATTGAGAAGGTAAACAATTTGATATAGGTTATATATGTATAGCAATGTAAAACGTATTTCTACTTTAGTCTTGTTGTTAAAACAGACAGACCAAAAAGAAAAGAAAAAAGTTAGAAAAAGTGTGCTTTTATCTGCATTCAGATTCCATCAGTTCTTTCTCTGGAGATGGATAGCTTTTTCATTATAAGTCCTTTGGAATTGTCTTGAATCGGTTCTCACTTTTAAAATAAGCATTTCTTTTACATGTGTATTGTGTACACACACACACACACACACACATATATATATGTGTATATATATATATATGTGTATATATATATATATATATATATATATATACATATTACTGGCAGTTTCTAATTTACAGAGAGATTGCACTTTAAAATTTCAGCTACTTAGAATATTTTTTCCTATAGGAATAATGATTCAAATGGTAGTTATCCCACAAGGAAGGAAAGCTCACATGATCTAACCCACAGAGTAGCTCAACTATATGTTACTGGTAATCCTAGTTGGAGCTGTGGGTCCTGGCAGCCAGAGAGCCAGAGATAATGGATCAAAAACTGAAAACACTTCCTGCCCCTCTTTTGGTCATTGAGGCTGGTTGGTCAGAGTGTCACGGGCCCATTGGATAGCCTGGTGAAGCCTATGAATCCCTCCTCAGAAAAATGGTTATCTGTCTACATTCATAGTGGAAACACATGCTCAGTTTCAGTTAGAGGCTACTGAAAAAATGCAGTTTTTCCCATTCATGTTCACAGACGCCCAATATATGACCTCTTGGTTTCATGAACCTCACATTCAGAACCCTTGATCTAGAAACCAGTGTAAGCTAAATCATAATAATATGTAATAGAGCTTTGGTCTTTTTAGAAGTACTTCCAAGAGATTTTTCTTTGGAGGAGGGAAGTCAGGGCAATTGGGGTTAAGTAACTTGCCCAAGGTCACACAGCACGTAAATGTGAAGTGTCTGAAGTTGGATTTGAACTCAGGTTCTCTTGACTCCAGGGCCAGTACTCTCTCTATTCACTGCACCACATAGCTGCCCCTACTAAGAGATGTTTTATAGCAGAAAATAGTCTGTGGCAAAATTTGGAGCAGTGATTATCACAAAGGGAAATGATAAAGTTCAGAAAGTATGAGAAAGGATATTTTAGGGAAGGACTCTTATTTACAGATGTAGTCCTCTCTTACCTGAATCTCTGCCCTTGCGGATCAGTTCCTTTAAGGTTTCCTACTTCTATGTCTCTTCTTTCCCTCCTGTTTCTTATCCTTACATATTCCCTAATAGCTCTTCACAGTGATTCCCATGAGCAGAGCTGGTGGCAGTTATTTTTAGATATGAATCCTTTGCAAGTCAAGTGTTTGAAAAGAAAAGGCTGCCAGCATTGAAGAATTAACTTTAATTTCCTGTTATGTAATCACACATGCATCCTAAAGAAAGATCCAGTCACCAAATGAACTGATTAAATAGTAACAATATTATTGGAAAATTAGTGCATTTTAATATATGTGAAAGATATGCTTAATATTGTGATTAATAGTGCAAGTCTTAGAAAATGACTTAAGTTCTTTTTCTTTTTTTTTTTTTTGAGGGGACAGGATGTGAGGTTTGGGGAATGGAGGGTAGATGAAGGACCTAAGATGAGATTCGAAGAAAGGGCACTTATTCTTCTCACTCTATCTCCCTGCCTCCCCCTCCCACCAAAAAAAAAAAAAGAGAAAGAAATATCATGTAACGAATGGATGAGAACTCACATAGGACTTCAAATCATTCATTTGCTATTCAACAAATTAGCTTGTCCTTCTGAAGCACATTATGGATATTCTTCTCATAAATATTTATTTCTTATTTACCTTAGTAATAAAAATCACTATGAAAAACACCTGATATTTTTTAGATAATCAAAAGAACAAAGTCTATCCCAATAGGAATATTCTTAATTTAATAAAGTTTATACTAAATTTTTCTGGTAAGATAGTAATACAAATGTCATTTTATAACATCATGGTGAGGCAAATAGAATGGAATATTCTCCTTCTAGGACCAGAAGACTCTTTAGAAATCAGCTAACTTATCCCCTATTTTTACAGATGAGGAAATTGAGGCCCAAGGAAGAAAAATGTCTTGCTTATGATTCTATGGCTAACAAATGGCTTCCCTGGGATCAGAAGTCATCTCCTAAAATCAACTTTTATAATCTGATCACCCTACAACAGTTCCACTTGGGTTGGGATTATTACTAATTTGGCCATTGCAATCCCTCCAACCTGCCTGAAAACTGAAGCAGGGAGAACATTTAATAATTTGTATTTCCCTTAGTATCTTGTCAGTGTTGTATACTGACAAGTGGTTCCTAATTGTTATTCTATTATTTAATACTCCCAGCATTATATAGAAAGAAACTACAATGGTGTGAAAGAGTTTAACCAAAATAAATCATAAGCAAAAAAGGAAAGGGCCAATAGCTTAAATATAAATAATCCCCTCAGTTTTCCACATTTGCATTGCTGTGAAAATATAAACATAATATTAATACCACATGGATGCATTATGGAATATTGGAATGAGACATTAGACTTCAAGAGACCTGTCTTCTAGTCCCTGCTCTGACAGTGGCTTCATGCATGTAGTCAAATCTCATGCCTACCCTAGGTATTAGCAGCCTCATCTGTGAAACTATAGGGCAGGCAGAAATTAGTGAATAAGTGGTAATAGGCCATATGTACCACAATCAAAACACATTGACTATTTAACCACAAAATTATGATCAGACTTTTAAAATCATGAGATAAAAAAGTAGACAAAATATGGATATTTTACAAAGTAGAATTTTGGTAATGTTTTATTTAGGAACTAGCTCTTGTTTTTAACTTTGGATATTCCTCTTTATCATAGTGCTTAATAAATGCTAATAGGATTGAATTAGACTGGATTCATAGTTAACTTTTAACATATTCGTAGTTAAGCTCGACTTCTTGTCAATGAGAGGTTTATAAGCTAATCCTTCTTTGTTCATTTTCTGAATTACTAATTGTGATACATGAACTTTCAAAATTGCTTATGTAAAAGAAAACAGAACTATTCATTAGAAGTGAGAGATCAGAAATAATATTAAAACTAATGGCAATCTTATTAGTCACTGAAAACAAAAAAAAAAAAAACAAAATCAGTTTAGAGGTATTAAAGTTAAAATAGACATGCAGAATACTTTCATATTTTTAGTCTTATCAAGGTACATACTTGCTGATTTGGGCTTGGCTATGGAGACTGAAAGAAAGCCAAGTAGTACATGGAAAAATTAAAAAAAGAAATGAAACATGTCAGTATTTGAGTTGACATTTTTAATTTTAGATTTTCCCCTTAGCCTAACCAACCACACTCTCTGAAGGCTAGATCTTTTCATTATCATTCTATTCATCAATCATAGTGCTTTCTGGGAAACTGACAGATAAGGTAAGAGTACATGCATAATTAAAGGCAATCTATAGATTTAGGATAGAAACGCAATGAACCAGTTTCTCCCCAGTGTCGATACTATCACATTAGATGCTCAGGGAGGTACATTAACACCTACAGGCATTAGAGTACAAATTAGTATGCCATTTAACAGAACCATTGGCTGAGGCACTGGATAGAAAAGAGAACAATGATCCTAAGAGATAATGCTCAAATTACCTAATAACATTTTTCTTTCTCTTTCTCCTGAAATAACAATTTCCATGAATAATCATTTTATTCCTGCTGGCAGGTATCTTATTTCCTTCAAAGAACCTACATTTAACTCTTGATCATCTGAATCAAAGGGAAGAACAATAGATGGATAGGGCTCAATGGTTATCCTAATGTTTCCCTCTGGGGGATCTATAACAAAGTCTGTGTGTGGCTTTAGAAATATTAAGCAGAAAGGAGCTATACTTCTATGATAGTTGTCTCATGGAGAAACTGGGTAGCTTGTTTGCTCATAATCATCCTAGTTGGGTATGAGTTAGCTAATCATCCTGGAAATACCAGTCCTAGCTAATCAGTTGGACTACTATCCCATTCATTATTACCCAGTGCAAAGAGCACTGACCCAAGAGTCAGAGGTCCTAGGTTCAAATCTCACTTTTGAAGATTAATATATGTGTTACCCTAGAAAAGTCACTTAATCTCACTGGACCTCTGTAAAATAAGGAATTTGGACCACATGACCTCTTTTTTTTTTTTTGGCTTCATAGCTATGATTCTCAGGTGACAATCAGAAATGGAACACATAATAGGTTTCTCCACCCCTTGAAATAATAAAGTATAGACTTATTTTACAGGAAATTTATATGCTCTACTAAATATTATTTAAGATAGCTCATTATGCCATCATATGCCTAAGTTTAGTGCTCCCATGAAAGGAATTTATTTCTGATTATTCCCTTAAAAGGGAAAATAATTGCAGAATCTCACACTTTTGGGACTTGTATACTTTCAACTTTAAAGAAAGATGAATCAATGAAGTAGATAAGGTTGTAAATGAATTGATTCCCATTCATCGTGTGTGTGTGTGAGTGTATACACACACATACACATATAGGTGTATTATGTATGTATGTATATCCTAAACTATGTCCTAAAATTAATTTAAAGACACAATTTTTGAGAGGCCTCTAACATAGTCATTAAACTTCTCAGTGACCCAGGAAACTCTCTGATTCCATAAATTGGAGAGTACATGCTGATCTGTTATGCTAGATGGTATTCCCCCATCAGGAATGTCTATTTCAATGAAGTCACAGGTCCAAGGGAAAAAAAAAAGTCAGATTAGGTTCTCCAATTTTGATCATGCACTTGATTAATTATGTTAACTAGTCACTTCCTAATGATTTAGCAACTTTTCAAAAATATGCCAACATATTTTTTCAGTGTTATTATCAATGGAGAAAAAAGTAAGAACTCTTCTCATAGCTAGTTTTGAATATCTATAACCTTATATTGTGAAACTAATTTTTTTAAAAAGCAAATTTACAAATACATACATTTTTATTTACCTGTTTTGTCAATTGTAGCAGCTTTTACCTGCTTGATAACTTTTTCCTCTGTATAAAGAAAACATGTTGACAAAGGTAGAAATCCCCAATGCATCAGCATAAGGAGCAAATACAGTAATATATTCTCAGAGATAATATTTTATTTTCTTTACAAAATGAGAAAATCACTTCCCCCCATTTTCATATCATCACAGGAGAAAATTCAGGGATTTTCTTATTATAGAAGAAGTAATAGCAAATGTTCAAATTCAATGTGAGCACATAAAAACCCCTTTTCTCCAAACACCCACAGATAACACTCTTCTATTTCAGGAAAATGTTCCTAAGTATTTTGAACTATTCACCAACCTACCAGAATAACCTTTAACCTTCCCATTCACTTTCTCCTCCACTTGTGTTTACTATATATACATCTACACAATTCTGCACTGATGGCATATGTGTTGTGTTGTGATTTTGGAGGCTAGCCAGCCATCAATTTTTATTCTTTTTACTCAAAACCACTAAGCTTCTAATGTGGTACTTAGAGGCCTGTCAGTACTTTCTGAGCATTGCCTACATGTTTCCTCTTATTTGTTGTACATTTGAAAAATAAATGTTTGTGGATCTTCCCAAAGCTGGGGGTGTTGGTGGGAGGTGGTATATGTGGGTTGCTTCCTGTTGGTGTACTTGCTTTGCTTTCTTCAATAAGATTGCCTAACATTTTCACTGAGATTTTTCAGAAAAAAAAATAAATAAATAAAAGTCGCAATGACACTAGGAAGAATTTGGTGTTTCAAGCATTTCTGCTATGTACATAATTAGATTTGCTGAATTCAGCTCTATAAAAAGTTAACTCAGAAAGGTTAGCTGGGAAACAGCTAGAGAAGAAGAAATTAAATGTTAGAATGGAGGCAAAAGAGAATTTTTTGTATTTCAGTTGGACTAGTTTGTCACCCTGGTCCCTTCTAACTTTCAAATTCTGGATTGGCAAGGTATGCAAACTTGTTCAGAGGTCCACCCTTTATAGCAAGTGAATGCTTCATACTCTATTTCAATATAAGGAGAAGATTTTTCATGGAGTCACATCACAAGAAATGGATAGCTTAGAGCAGGAGATTCTGCCTTAATTGTCTCAGTGTATTGATTGGCTTGTACTGATACTTCTATATCCAAGTAGATCTGTGATCTCATCAATTGAGCTTTCTGTCTATAATGTTAACCATAACCTATCTATTAAAAAATGTAAGGAAGTTGGGGAACCCAAAGTCTCATATAAGGAAACATGGAGCACACAACAAGAAAGCAAAGCAAGGTTACTGGGACCATTATAATTATCTGTCTTCCCCATCCATGTAATTTTCTGCCTCCCCTCCCTTCAGCAGCATCTTCTCCCTACTAATTTTTGAATGTATAATTTTTAAAAAGTATGAATCTCCACAATAACTATGAACTCTTCAAATCCAGTCAAGAAAAAACTACACACACACACACACACACACACACACACACACACACACACACACATAAGCAGAAAAATCAGGTTTTTTTTCCTTTTTTTCCTATCTAGTACCTAAGGAGAAGCCTATTTTAACATGTTGCTCAAAAATTTTTAAAGGCTATATTATATAGAACTTAGATCATCCTGACCTGAAGAGAAATGCTTTCTAGGAACAGTGAAATAGTGATTAACAAAAGCTTTAAATCCTGTTTGGCTTATGTTATAGAAGTTCATTCTAAATCACTAATCATTTGGAATCCTTATTCAGTTTTCCTCATCTGAGCCTATTGGAACACATCTACTCTTGTCCAAGAGTCATAATAAAGGAACAGAAGAAATAATTAACCCAAGTTCGCTGGTCATTCAAAGCTTCCCACCTGAGAATTCTGGGCTATTTCAGCCTCTTTCAAAAGAATTATAATAAAGTCTGGAATCCATATTTTCCAGAGCTATCCCAGTCTTATACTATTTCCCCAGAATGTTCCAGTCACCTATGAGTCAGAACTTCCTAAGGCATATTAGTAGGTGTAAGATAATCTGAGCATATGACTTCACAAAGTAGAACAACATTAGCTTTTAAGGCCACAATACAAAGTGATATTTAGAATACGAGGCCATTAGAATGAGTCACACATAGCTAATATAATAAAACATATAGTACTGAAGCCTGCGTTGGTTGGCCTGAACACATTTCTATTCTACAAGAATCATCCAAAGTTAATTCTGAATAGTTTATAAGCTTCTAATATAGTCAGCCTCTAAAGTACCTGGTTTAGATTGAGAAACAGACTTTTCCAGTTTCATAGAATCTTGTTCTACAAAAAAAAGTGACAAACTACTTTCAGGCTTTATTTATAATGATCTTCTTATTACAATTCATTCCATATTTGCACAATTAATTGACGGCCATCATAGAAATATTTATGCAAAAGTTCCCAAGGACTGAAAGGATAAAAATGTCCCACTCTATCAAATATTGTAAAGTAGAAAAGTGATTAACTAAAACCAGCAGGAGAACAAAAGAGATGAGGAAATATTTACCCCTCAAATTTGAGTTTTCCAGTTATCTGAGGTTGTATGACCTTATTCAATATTTTTCTTTTTATATTATTGAACCTAGGGTGGCATTAAAGAAGTTCTTAGAAATATTGGAGAATATTAAAATTAAACCTGGCCTCACTTCCATGTCAAGGAACTCTAGAAGAAGCCTTATTAAGCTATGGAAACTATATGATAAACATATTACTTTTGATATAGATAAATCTCCACATTCATGAAATTTTATTTGCCATATACATAAGCATTGGATGTGGAGGTAGGGTGAAAGAAGGAAACAATGAGAAATACAAAATTGTCTACATTTCCTATTAGAGGGAAGTGAACTTCTTTCTGGCTCCAAAACAGAAAGAAGTTGAGTCCTTTATTTATCCATTCATCTAAGAACCAAAAATTATATACTTGATTTTATGGATTTTTCTTCTTTCTTAGGCTTAGGTTCTAAGGGAAAAATATAAAGTGGAAAATGGAAAGCTACATTAACTATAAGAAAACCTAGCAGTTTAATTGCTATTCTGTTTTGTTTATATTAAGAAAACAGTGTCAACATAGAAAAAAACCATAGTAATCTAAGGTCCATGACATTAGTAGACAGACTTACTTAAAAATCAAGAAAAGAGCCATACCATACATTATTTTCTGTAATTTCCTAGTGCAGGTGGGATTTGGGCTGAAATTTAAGTCAGTAGAAGGCTGGGAAAAAGGACAGAAAAGAAATGGGGATTTTGGTGGTGATGATCATCATTTTCAAAGATGGCATTTGACACTGCATTAGGGTGTGTGTGTGTGTGTGTGTGTGTGTGTGTGTGTGTGTGTGTGTGTGTAGGGATATGTGCTAAAGAAAAAGTCAACGTAAAAATCACTGTTCTTTCTAGATTCAGCACAGGTTAAATGGTTTATTGAAACTACTTATAACTATATACATATGTACATATACATTTACATATATATACATATACACATATATATGTAAGGGAAAGATTTAGGACCAATGACTGGCAGTCACAGTGGGGTCAAATTTTACTAAAGAATGATTTCTGAACAGCTGTCTGAAAGTGGAATGGGTTGCTTCATGGAGAAATGAAGTTTTCATCATTGGAAGTGCCTGGATCATCTCTTGTGAATTTTCTAAAGAGGATTCATGTGTTATATCCATGTATCTCTCCTTAGGGGATAAATTTTACTTTTCATTTGGGTCTGGAACTTCACCAAAAGTACTTAATGTTTTAAATATGAAAGTGATTGACTAATTAAGTGAGCATTTATTAAGCACCTTTTGCATACCAGCCGCTATAATACTGTGCTGGGAATACAAAACTTTAATGAAACAAGATTTGATCATTAAGGAGCAGATGATCTGGTGGATGGCTTGATCGAAGTGAAACATATTAAGAGAATTTTTCATGCTAAAAGCATGAAGCCCAAAATAAAGATTTATTACTTATAAAAACTCATTTATTACTTGCAAGAAGGTTTTGACCAGATTAAAACATTTATAACTATTGAGACAACTATACATTTTAAAATTGGTATACATACTGTGTATTTGAGTCTTGTCTGGAGCAGCTAAAAAGCAAATTGAAAAATGCATATTGGTATATTTCTGCTTCAGTATGACATAGCATGATAACAAGAAGAAAGTTCAAATGCTACAAAATTTAGGTTACAAAAAAAGCTAATGCTTTATATCAAAGTTTAAGTAGATGACATTTATTTATCTGTGATTAAAACATTAATCAAGGCAAATAAATATTCAGACGGCAAGTAGGTAATCCTCTGGCACTGCCACTTTGTTGCAATTATATGTAACAAAAGACAACTGCTTAAAGCCCATAGCCTATGGCCAGGTAAATTGATGTGAGAATTAAGAAGATGAAGAAGTTTTTATTGACCCCCAGATTAGGGTTTTCCAACCAAATAATGTTGCATAGTCCTCAGTTATTTTTTATTTATTTTCATTGTATTCATATTTTTCTTCTGTGTTCATTTGTTTTCTTTTGCTATTGCTAAGCCTTAGGTAGTTTTTAGGAAGTTCTTGGTAATGGCAAATAGAAAAATAATTCTGGCCTTATTTCATACCAAGGACTCACTGAACTATGGAACCCACACAATAAATGCATTATTCTTGATATAAATAAATACCTATCCCAATAAAATCTTTTTTTCCACTTTTAAATTTAATCTTCATTATTAAGATTCTCCCCATTACTTTCTTAAGCCTAGGCAATCAACAAACCAATAAATCATAACCTATTTTATAGGATTTGCTCATTTACAAGGTGTAAATGCTTACAGTGAAAATAGAACAATTGCTTCTCTTGAGCCTAGTTTACCATAGTTTTGGTACATTTCTACATATATCTCACTCCCTAAGTATTTTATATATATCATCCAAGTAAAATCTTAATCAATATATCCTTTTCTTCAAAATAATTTACATTGATATTTTCTGTTTCTTCTGTCACCATAGTTATTCCAAGTAACCCCCACCCAGACAGTCAAACCATTTGACAAACAGTACTTTTGTGGAAAGGGGAAAAAATCAGCATAAGGGATTGATACATTTTTTTTAAAAGTCCGAAAATACGTGCAATGTGTAACACCTATGGACCTCCTACTTTCTCAAAGGGATAGATTTTGCATGCATTCTCATATCTCTTTATTCAAGTCACTCTGGATATATATAATTTTGTTTTATTTCATTTTTTAAGCAGTCAGGTTTAAATTACTTGCACAGGGTCATGCAGTTAGTAGGTGTTTGAGGCCAGATTTGAATTCAGGTCCTAGCTACCTGCAATTCTTTAAAGCCATGGAATGCTTCACAAATTTGGGTGTCATCTTTGCTTGGGGGTTGGCTAATCTCTGTATCGTTTCAATTTTAGCAGGTGTGTGCTGCTGAAGTGAGCACCACCAATAAAATTCTCTTTGCCACCTGAGCCCAGTATGTAGTAGGGAAAGACTGTAACAACGAAGAATGCAAAGCCTATCTACATTTTCCATTAGAGACTAGTGGCCTCTTTTTAGTCTAGAATAAAGGCTAATAAGGTGTACCTTAAGCTATTCATGCAAGAACCAAAATCTGCGTACCTGGTTTTGTTGGTTTTTCTTCTTTCTTAGCCTGGAGTGCTAGAAAAAAATTAACCAACAATATAAATTAAAAAACAAAAAGCCTACTAGCAAAACAACAGCAACAAAATAGATTGTGATTTTATCATTATTCTGCTTTGTTTATATTATTTTAACTAAAAAGTGCTAGCAGAGTAAAAACATAGTAACATAGGAAACAGACTCTCACAAACACAGACCCCAACAAAAAACAAAACCTCATACCCTGCTTGATTTTTGTAATTTCCTAGTGCAGGCAGTCTTTGGAATGAAATTTAAGTCAGAAGAAACTAGTTGCGAGATAAAGTGGGCAGAAAGCAAGTGAGGATTCTGGTGGTGATGTTCATCATTTTTCAGATGGCATTGGAAGCTACAATAGATATTTATGTGTGTGTGTGTGTGTGTGTGTGCTGATGACACATAAAATATTCTTTCTAAATTCATCATAGGTGAACAGTTTTGATAAGTGACTAATGTCATTACTTTATTCTATATAATTCTGTATATATTCTATTTAATTCTAGAAGATAGAAATGAGACCAAAGGATGAAAGTCATAGGGACACCAATTTTGGTTCAACATAAGAATGATTTTTGAACAATTAAAGTTGTCTGATAGTGGAATGAGAAAGTTAATTTCTCATCACTAGAAGTGTCTCAGCATATAGCCTACATGATCTATAGGGAATGTTGTAAAAGTGATTAATATGTTAGATCCATTTACCTATCCTTTATCTTTCTTTTGGGAACAGATTATAATTTCTCTGTAGGTCTGGACCCTCACCAAGAATGCTCAATGTTATAAAATATAATAGTGATTAACTAATGTGCCCAATGAGCATTCATTAAGTACTTTTTGTATCCTAGCCACCATGCTAGGTGTTGGGGATACAAATATAAAGAAGAAATAATCTCTTCCCTCAAGGAAATTTTTTTGCACAGTTTAATCAAAGTGAAAAATAAAGATAATTTTTCATGCTAAAATTATAAAACACAGAATGTAGATTTATTCTCATGAAAAGAGGTTCTGAGCAGATGAAAGCATTTATAAAGTTCCTTAAAAATAACTACAGATTAAGTTTTTAATTGGTATACATACTGTATGTTTGAGTCTTGTCTGGAGCAGCTAGGAAGCAAATTGAAAATGCATGTTGGTATATTTATTTTACTGAATGTAATCTTTCTGCTTTAATATGGCATAGAATGGCAAGTAAAAGTTTCAAAGGTTACAGAATTTAGGCTACAAGAAAGGCAAGCTTTCAAGGATTTTGGTAGATGGCAACTATCTGTGGCAACTTCAATAGTAGTTAAGGCAAATAAATATTCAGGGGCAAGTAGGTAATTAAATGGCACTGCCATTTTGTTGAAATTGTATGTAACATAAGGCAACCAAGTAAAGCCCAAAGCCTATAGCCAGTGAATCTGGTATAAGAATTTTAAAAGAGGAGAAAATACATTATTTATCTCCAGATGAAGATTTTCTTATGAACTGAGCTTTTATCACCCTCAAATGATTTTTTTCTGTCCATTTTTGATGTGGCTAAACCCAAGGTGGCATTGGGGAAGTTCTTGGAAGTATTAGAGAATAGCAAAATTACACCTGGCCTCATTTCATGTCAAGGAATTCCAAGAGATTCCTCACTGAACTATGGGATTCAGATGATACATTTATTTCTCTTGATATAGAAATACCTACACCCATAAGATTCTATTTGCCACATTTGTGAGTCCTAGATGTAGAAGAGAGAAAAAGGAAACAATGAAGAGTTCAAATTTCCCATCAGAGGGAAGTGAACCTTGTTTAGCTCCAGAATAAAGGGAAGCTGGGTTCAGTATCAATCCATTTATGCAAGAAGGAAAAAATGTATACCTGGTTTTGCTGGTTTTTCTTCTTTCTGTGAACCTGGTTTTGCTAGTTTCTCTTCTTTGTGTGTGCCTGGTTTTACTGGTTTCTCTTCTTTCTGTGTACCTGGTTTTACTGGTTTCTCTTCTTTCTGTGAACCTGGTTTTGCTGGTTTTTCTTCTTTCTGTGTACCTGGTTTTGCTGGTTTTTCTTCTTTCTGTGAACCTGGTTTTGCTAGTTTCTCTTCTTTCTGTGTGCCTGGTTTTGCTGGTTTCTCTTCTTTCTGTGAACCTGGTTTTACTGGTTTTTCTTCTTTCTGTAGACCTGGTTTTACTGGCTTTTCTTCTTTCTTAGCCTGGACTTCTAGGGGGAAAAAAATCAACCTATCAGATAGATGCAGCACAGGTGAAAGGTTCTGATAAGTAACTACCATCATTATCTGAAGTACTGAAATGACTTATTCTGTGTAATTCCAAGGGGTAGAACTGGGACAAATAGCTGGAAGTCACAGGGAAGCCAATTTTGTCTCAACATGAAGATGAGTTTTGAACAATTAGAGTTATCTGAAAATAGAATGTGTTGCTTCATAGGCAAATTAATTTTTCATCATTGAAAGTGTCTGAGCATAGACTTGATGATCTCTTGAGATGCTTTAAAAGGGATTCATGTGTCATAGCTCTTTGGGGACAAATCCCGTTCCCCTTGTGGGTCTAGATTCTCACTGAGTATACTTAATACTTTAAAAAGCTAAAAATGATTAGTTAATGTACCCAACAGGCATTTATTAAACACTTTTTGTACCTTTATTACCATGCTAGGTGCTGGGGATACAAAGGCAAAACTTAAATAGTTTTGCTCCTAAGGAGCATATATTCTGTTGGATGGTTTGACAAAATTGAAACATACAAAGGAAACTTTTTCATCATAAAAAAAATTAAATCTCATGATATGATTTATTCTACTACAAAAAGTTCCAAGATGAAAGCTGTTGGACACAGGTCCACTCTGCCCTTCCCCCATTGATTTGTCACTTTGCCCTTCCAGTTGGACACAAATCCACTCACTCTTTCCTTGATTTGTAAAGCAGGCAGCCCAACCTTCCCTTTCCTTGATTTGTAAAACAGAGAAATCCACCTTGCTTAATCTGTAAACAGGCAGAACCCCTACCCCTTGCTTTCCCTTGATTAATCTGTGGGTGGGAGTTCCAGCCTAGGGTTTTGCACTGGGGGGAAATTCAAATGTATACTGACCAATCACTAATTGTAGTTTCAAGTGTACACTGACCAATCATTGGAGTTTCAGCTTACATCACTGTAATTTCAGCTTATGTAACCTGGCTATGGAAGCTCTATAAAACTAGCACACTGTGCAAAAGCACTGTCTGATTTGGGTGACCATGTACCCCAACAGTCCCGTGGTGTTCCGCGGTAATAAAATCCACTTTTTAAACTTAATCTTGGGGATCTTCTGTCTTGCTTTTATTGGGGTACAACAAAGCATCAATACATTTTCTGAAAAATAACTAAACCTTAAATTTTTAACTGGCATACATACTATATATTTGAGTCTTTTCTAGAGCAGCTAAGAAGAAAATTGAAAAATGCATATTGGTATATTTATTTTAGTTCATTTAATCTTTCTTTCTGCTTGAATATGGCATAGCATGATAACAAGTAGAAATTCAAGTACTACAAAATTTAGGTTACAAATTTATACAATTCTAGGAGATGCCTCATTGAACTATGGAACACAAATAATAAATTTGTTAATTTTGATATAGATAAAACCCCAAAACTATAAAATTCTACCAAATGTGTAAGTCCAAGGTGTTAGAAGGAGGAAAGGAAGGAAACAAAGAAGACTAAAAAGACTTTCTAAGTTTCCTATTTAAGGGAAATAGCTCCAGAATGGAGGAAAGTAGAATTCTATATTTACTCATTCATGCACAAACAAACAAACAAACAAAACATGTGACTGCTTTTTCTTTTTTGCTCTTTCTTCTTTTTTTAAAGCTAGGTAGTCTAAGAAAAAAATAAACCATCAAAATTAATTGAAAAGTGAAGAATATACCGGGAGCTAAAATACATCCCAGCAAATTCTGATGCACATTATACTTTTTAACTAGCATAGCTTAGCAAAAAAGAGAAAAAAAGGAAAGAAAAAAAGAAAAGAAAAGAAAAAGGGTTTTGGTCTTTAGGAGAAGGTCTAGTAAAATCCTCCCTGTCCCTCCCCATCCCCCCCCCAAAAAAAGAGGCATAGCATGCATATTTTACCTTTGAATTGTTTTTGCTTCTAAATCATAATTTTAAAAAATAGCATTGACTTCTCAGTGGAAGAAATGCAGTTTGAATGGGAAAAATAAAAAAGCACTTCCAGAATAGAAGAGTTTGGGTGAAAACTGAGGCAAAAATTGGGTTGAAAGGTGATTTAGAGATTTTTACCAATTGTCAGGACAGAGACTCAACTAGGATAAAAAACTCAATATATGGTGAAATTCTAATTCTAATAAGGCTATTGTGTGTGTTCCTTGGTGGTACAGAGATTTCTATTTTGATAAACACTTGAATTAAGAAAGGTATTATAAACCGAAGTCATTTCCTGGTAAAGGGTCTGGCTCCTACCACAATGCGGAATAGTGAGTTTCAAGATTCAGGATACTCAATCAATTTGTCTCCCAGTACTAACCAAACAGACTCCAAAATAGTAGAAAACAGGTCATTTTTTCTAGGACAAATATATTAATTTTTATTTTTAATAAAAGATTTGAAACCAAGTGGGAATTAGGTTAAATAAAAAAGATCTTCAAAATGGTAGTGGTAAATAGCATAAAAAGGTAATAGGAGTATTTAGATTGGTTATATCACTTTCTTCAGTAATTTTTGACAGCCTTAATGCATATTGAAAAATTATTAAGTGTATTACAGAAGTCAAGCAGAACAGACTAAAGAAGGAAAGAAGAGTTTATACTTAAGCTGTCCCTTCCATTACTATAATTAAAGCCCCCAAGTGGGCAAAAAGGGTAGAGAACAATAAGGCTCTTATATGTTTTAAACCATCAACTGAGATCAATTTAAATATTGGTAGTACACTCAGCATGTGACCTTTGTTCAATTATAAATAAATTAACAATAGGGGAGGAAGTGAAATATCCTCATTAACAATCAGACTATAAATGACATGAGGAGATATAAACTAATCATAGGCAAATGGAAGGATGAATGAAAGGTTCTTCTTGGAGAGGTTAATAAAGGAATTTGTGGAGTAGATATTAGGATCACTGAAGGAAAAGTAATATCACAGAACATTGGATGTTCTTGTCTCCCCGTGCTCATGATGAGCATAAGTAAACAGTCTATTAAGGTAATTGCAACTACTGTATTAGCATCAATTGCAGAAGTTAAAGTAGAAAGATTCTGTAGTAAACATTATAAAGCCCTCCACAGTAGGGCTACACATTCTTCAATTTACTGTAAGCCCAATGGACCCAAGGGAGGTGGGAAGGGGATAGTGATAACTAAGTGGGAATTATGCTGAATGAAATAGGTTATCAAAATGGCATTGATTTTGAGCAGAATGGAATTTTTGAGGCTATATAGTTCAACTTCTAATTTTACAAATGAGGAAACTGAGGTCCAATGAAACTAGGTAGTCATACAGGTAGTGACAGCAAGGGTTTGACCTCTCTGATTCCAAAACCAATGAATTTTCCAGTACACTGAGATATCCTCAATCATAATTTAATGTCACATTTAGAAAGATATGTGCAAATCTTAAATGGCCATATAAATGTCAATGATTCTTGTCTTCCACCTCCTCTCCCTCTTCCCCTTCTCCTTCCTCTCCCTCCTCATCAATATGGTAATCAGTGCTTGATAAACATTCAGTTGAATTGGTTGAAACTAATGTAGAAAAACTATCAGGATTTTTATAGAAGCTTATCCCCCTTAAAAAAAAAAAATCAGATCACTCAGTTGCTTCTAGAGTTTCTGCCTTAGGATTCTATTTAAGTCAAAAGGCAGATTAATCAGTCATGTTTTCAAGATCAGTGAGCTTTTTTCAGCAAGAGCATATCTATAGTTTCAAAAGCCCTGGAGACTAGAAAGTAGCTTTGTAGCAGTCTAACCTTTTAGCCAGAAAGACCTGTTTGACGTGTACGTTACAATCTAACTTGACTTGGAGATTAATGTCTGCCGTCTACTCTATACATATCCCTAACTGCTAAGTCTTCCAGGGAAATCTAAAAGAATACAGTGAACTCTATGCAATGCTTATTTCAGTCTCTTGTTCTTTTTACTTAAAGTTTTTCCATATGTCTTGGAGTCCTTACATTTTAGCTAAATATATGGAGACATTCTTAAAAATTGAAAAAAAGAGAGGAGAGTTTTTAAACTAATATAAACATTTAATAGGTAGTCTCAGAACATCAGCCTCTTTCAGTAGCATATACCCTAAATCCTTGTTGAAGTTTGTGTAAAATACTTTGCTTATGTTCCCCTGAAATTAAAATAATACCCAAGACATAAATTACCAACTGTTTTTTCCCCATCCAAATTTTGTACTTAACACATTTCAAATAAAATGAGTACTTCTGTACAAGGTAGAACAGAAAATGAAGATCATATATGGCACTGTGAATCTTTGTTATTTACAGTTTGCTTTTCTTTTTAAGTAAACAGTACATTCAACATGTAACTATCCAAAGTGTCCTGCTTGGTTTTATATTCTTCTGAATTTCCTTCTTTTTTCTCTGTGCATTTAAAAATGATTCAGTGACCCACTTTTCTTTTTCCCCTCTTTGGCAACCCTGTCACTAACCCTATTATCTTAATCTCCATGCCCCCCCCTCCAAAAAAAGAAAAAAAAGTATCCCTAGGAACATATATGCACAAACAAAACACCTTCCCATATTGGCCATGTCTAAAAATGTATGTGTCCTTCTGCATTTTGAGTTCATCACATTTCTATCAGAAAGTGGATAGATACCATGCTGCATCACTGGTCCTTTGGAAAGACAGTTGGTCATTTCAAAATGTGTTGTTTTAGAAACCATGCTATTTAATGGGAATAAAATTACCTTTATAAAATTCTGATCAATTATATTTTTTATCTTTCAGAATTCAGAACAGGTAAAATATTTTGATAAGTTAGTAGATAAATATTTATTTATTTTATATAATTTATTTATATTAATATAACATAAGTATTATATTAATATACATATGTATAAATATTAAAATGTCTAGTATGTATAAGCCACTATGGTAAGTACCAGGGATGCAAAGAAAAAGGCCGTCTCTTCCTTCAAGTAATATCCAATCTATCTGGGGAAGACAACACACAAAAGGAAAACAGGATTATAGAAAGGAGATAACCTTGTATGGAGGTACGATAGAGAAATACATAGGAAAGTCACTGACTGGGAAAGAGATGACAGATGGGATATGTGCCTTAAATGCAGGTTTTGGGAAGAGTTACCCAATGAGAGGGTGGGAGGGGTTCAGGAGCAGAGGGTACTGAGTAGGCTTGAATTCTAAGGCTGAAGTGAACTTGAAGGATTCAGAAGTGACTATCGTTATTATCTGAGGCATTGGAAGTCATAGAGAGGTCAATTTTGACCCAATACAAGGTTTTTTCAATAATTTTTGAATAATTAGAGTTATCTCAAAGCGGAATAGTTTGCCCCATGGGGAAGTGAATATCTTATCATTAAAAGCTTCTAGGTACAAACCAGATGATTTCTTAGGGATGTTAAAGGGGGATTCATGTGTAATGGTCCTTTAGGGTCAAAATCTGTATCCCATATGTGTCTGGAATCTCACTGAGAATTCTGGGCTTTTTAGTTCTTATTGATATTCCTAGCCAAATAATGATTTCATGATTTGAGTTTAAAGATTTGGGTAAAAGCCTTATCTACTTTGGGAATTGGAAGAGCTGTGGAGAGAGAGAGAACTGAGGTAGCAGTGGTAATGACATTAGTGAGATGTTAGAGAAGCAACTGTAAACATCTTTAGGTCTAAAATGCTGGACCAGCTTTAGCCATAGTAGTGCTGGCAGCAGCACATGAGGAAGAGATGGGAAGACAGCAACACTGATCAGGAGAAAAGAAACTAACCCAAATTGTGAAAAGCTCACTCCTCTGGGCCTTGAACTTATGATTCTGAAGAAATGCTCCAGCAGAGAAGGGTGATGAACTAAACTCTTTTTCTGAAAAGCTAAAAATAAGGCAATGAGATATTCTACCTCCTACTCTCACCTTTCAAATGATTTGTTAGTTTTATTCCCCTGATGTCATGGTCCTTTTTTGAGGGCAAAGGACAAACAACAACCTTTGAGTAGGATAAGCTGCCCCACTGGGGACCTAACTGGTCAGTTCCAGTTAAGCAACACAGTTGTTTCCTTCCTTCTGTTCTTCTGTTCTTGCCTTCCCTTCTCTAGGAGAGAGAATTCTCTTTCCTAACTTGGGAGTGAAACAAGTTTATAATGACTGATCTTATTTTTGTTAATAATAATACATTTTTATCAACCAGAGAAGCTTTGTAAGAGAGAGAGACAGAGAGAGACAGAGAGAGAGAGAGAGAGAGAGAGAGAGAGAGAGAGAGAGAGAGAGAGAGAGAGAGAGGCCTGGGTTTCCAAGTGCCTCCCTTTCACTAAAGGAGTCAATATTTCATTGTGATGATAATCTTGGTGTGACAGTTCCTGGGAGACTGAGGCAGAATTCTTCCCTGATACTACCACCAGAAAATGAGTTAGAGGGGTGCAGATGAAAGGAAGGGTAAGGAGGTACAAAGAAGGCCCCACCCAAAGCCAGAACTCTGACTAGAAATACACATGATCAAAGAGGGTTTTGTCTTCACCCATTTCCTGATTGGAAGGGAGAGTGAGTCTTCTTTCCTCTCCAGTGTTACAGCTAGAGGTTACATATGCTTTAGGCAAGGTGTTGGATTAGATAACCTCTGTAGATCTCAGTTTCATCATCTATAAAATGGAGACAATGATTTTACGTATATCATGGGGTTGGTAGGAAGATCAAATGAGATTATATATATATATATATATATATATATATACACATATATACATTTGTGTGTGTATTTTATATATATATATATATATATATATATATATATATAAAATCTTTCAAAGCTTAAAGTCTTCAACATAATTTCTATCATTTTACTGAAATTTTGTGTAATTTTTTTTGCTGCTAAATCAGATAACCTTTTCTCAACTCTTGCCCTAATGGCAATTTCTGCAGCTTTTAAAACTTTCACTTTTTTGGCTTGGCCTGGATAATCTCTTCTCCCTGAGTTTTTCTATAACTCTCCTTTCCCAATTTTCCTCCTACCTGTTTGACCACTCCTTCTTAGTCTTCACCCTAAGAGTGAATATATCCCACTTCAAAAGAAAACCCTCACCTTAGTTGCTAGTGCTTTCTCTTTCTTTCCATGAATATTATTTCATATCTACTTTATATTTTTTGCTTGATTTACTGAGTATATGTTCTGTATTTCACAGTATTCCAACCCTGCAAGCTGCTATTGTGAGGAGAAATAGAGAGATCAAGGTTCATTTGACCTCATCTTAGGAGTTGCATTCTTCAGTCACATGTCTAACTCTTTTGACCTGGAATATGATTAAATCCTTTGGCTTAAGTGTATATGAAGCACTTAATACTGATTAATTTTGTTAAGAAAGGCTTTTCTCTCCACTCCTTACATGGGAAACCAAATTTAAAAACATTCCAGTGGGAATTATGCATCCTTTAACCCCCAGAGGCTCTTACTGGGTTGAAAATTTGTAATGCATTTTTTTATAGATTTGGAATCAATATGCAGAGTCACACAAAAATACAAGAGATCATTTAATCTAAAAGCATTGAAATGCATTTTACATTAATTGAACTACAGTGTTTCACATAAAGGGTAATATAGAAGAAGCTGTAGAAGAAGGAAAAAAGGAACAAAGGAGATGGAGAAAGGGTAATCAATGAAAAGCATTTTAAAGAATGGGGATAAGACAAAATTAATCACTGTGTGTAAATAGGAAATGGATACATACGATGGTAGAAAGAAAATAATGATATAAAATAATTCCAAAGCTATATAAAGATGAAAGTTGATGTCTCTCTAATAGAATTGAATTTTTGGGCAGAAGTATTTGAAAACATTTATTTTTCTTTTTCATTCTAAGGAGTTAGGCTTCCTCTGCTCCATGTAATAAAGTTTTCCCTGGTGAAATTGCCTTCCCACACTGAAAAATCTTAATTCAAATCTCTTTATTATCACCTTCTTCAATTAGTTTTTAGATTGAGCTAAACGGAAAAAAAATGAAGATTCTCAGTAGAAAACACACACACACACACACTCACACACACACACGTATGGGCTGAGGGGATTTAAAGGAACATCCATAGTAGTCAACAGCTAAAAGAAGGGCAGTCTTATCAGGAAAGCCTTAAAAACAATGAGAAATCTGACGTGCTTCTGCGTCAGGAGGACCATTGAAATTGTATGACATATTAATATAGTAATTCTTCCATGCATTATGTCTATCACTGACTCTGTATTTGTCTATTTCCCTTGGTGTATCTCCTTTCTCTGTATGTGCTGATGTCTCTCTCTCCATCCACTTAGCCTTGTGCTGTCCCCTACCTCAAACCTCCCTGCTACTAACCACTACCACATAAAATTGATTCAGATACTCTATATTTTGTTTAGTATTCATGGAATACACATCACTTTTAGATTTCTACCATCTGAGAAGGACTGGCTGTCACTGACTGATTCAAGGACTACCAATGTGACCAATGTGACTGTGGGTGATTGATTAGGTTTGTCAAGGAAGGCTTCCCCAATCCCCCACCCCATATAAGATAAATTGAATCAGGAAAAATCCCAGTGGAATTGTGCTCTCCCACCAGAGAGCTTTTACTAGAAATCTGGTTAACTCACTAATTCACATGGTGAATCAGAAAACATTCTTTTATTTTTCCCCCAGAGCCAAATTGTTCTGAGCCTGACAGGTGAAATATATGACAAATTTATGAATCTCTCTCCAAATTTAAAGTCTATACCTTTGTTAAGTGAATTCAATACAGGATTCCACCTCCCTACCCCCACTTTTTTTTTATACTGGGTTTCCCTATCTTTCCAAGGCTAATAGTGCAGCAGTCATACATGGGTCTGATTCTATTATTCACTGGAACAGAAACTTTGCCCTGCTCCACTGCCAACCTGGGTTGGTTCATCCCTCCTTAGGCAGTCTGGTGCTGTCCAGCTCCCATAGGCATACCATATTGATGTCAAACATTGTGGAAGCCATGGGCATTAGTTCTATTGTGGCAGTTCAGTGCTCCTGAGTTCAAGTGATCCACCAGCCTTAAGCTCCCCTATTAGCAGGGAATACAGGCATGAACAATTACTCCTGAATTTTTTTCTACTTGCTAATTCACTGGGTGATATTTAAAAAGTCATTTAAACTCATTAAGGCTCAATTCCACACATGCACATACAAATACACAATGCATTGTACATATATGTAACAAGTCAACATAATGCATATAGCATGCATACTGTTTACATGTTATTTATATCTTTATGTATTGATATAGTCAATATATATTTTAAATTAATATGGATTTTACATATTATTAAATGTACATATATTTATCTAAAATATACATATTGTATACATATAATATTAATTGTATCAATATAACAAATAATATAGATAATATGTCATGTATAATATAGATAAATTATATATTATGTGTGTATATATGTATATGTATAATATATACATGCATACATAAAATGTATTTTAGAATGTTGCTATTATTTCACTGGCAAAGAAATTCTCTCAGTAAAAAAATTTCTCTACCAATGCAGATCAATATTTACTCTGAGATTTATAATCTTAGAGAGTTACCTGGGGCTCTGAGAGTCAAAGGGATTGGCCCAAGGTCATTCACTTAGTATGTGTTGAAGGTAGAACCCAAATTTAGTTTTTCCTGATTCTGAAGACAGATTTACATCTACTCAACCATAGGTGCCTCTCTATTATAAATATGTAACATATATCATATAATAAAAACATAATGAGAGGTAAAATGACAATATATAGAGCTGACTCTGAAGTCTGACTCTGACATATATGAGCTCTGTGATCATTAAAAAAAATCAATTTCCCTCTCAGCTTCTAAGGCAACTCTTGAATATTATGAAATATGGTGGAATTAGCAACCTGTATTGGTAGGAAGAGTTTTAATACTAGGAAGCCTCATGCTAACGAAATTACAGGTCCAGAACAAAAAATATCCTCTCAAAAAGACAAGAAAATCTCATAATATTTTTTTAATTGAACTGAACACATTTTTGAAATAAGGGAATTGAATTAAATGAGCTCTATGTTCTCTTTTAACCCTTGATCATAAAATCATGATGTCACTAGTGCCATTCAGGTCAGTTATATTTTCCTTTTTCAAATGCTATTCACAGCTACTTGATCTTTTTTGTAAGTATCATATCATTATAGACAAGAGAGTTCTTAAAGATTTTTGAGGTCCTCTTTTTGGTTAGAATACAATTTTTTTTTTGGCTGGTGGTGGGGAGGAAGGCAATGAACTTTTAGACATATTTTATTACAGGAAAGTAAAATCCCAGTACTTATCAACTTATGGACTTTCTCTTGATTGAATTACAAATAGGCTCATCAACATGATCATTGTGCTGAAAGACAGTTTCAGGATGTCTTCATGCTTATCCCACTTTTCCTTTAGATTTGAAGTTTCCCAAGGCCCTAAATTCAGCTACCAATGAAAGTGACATATACCCTGCCCTGCACAATAAGTATGTGCCTATAGTGATGAACTGTAAGGTCTCTCACAAAAGATTCAGTTTCTTTTTGATTTATATAAATGATCAGGATAACAGACAATTTGATTGGTTGGCTGCACACATGGTTATATAACATTTCTCTCCCATAGTCAGGTACTATAAATTTTTCTGTTGAGAATCTCAGAATAATATTAGCACATTTTATAAAATAATTGAAGAAAGCAGTTAAACATAAATCTATTTAATTTTTTTTTTTTGTCTAAAAAAAGACGAGATGCTATGTAGGTCTTCTCTGAGCAGTTCTAATACTTTCTTTATTATCAGCAATTTTTCTAAAGTGGGTCATTCCAAGATCATTTTGCCCATGGTTAAATCTGGCCTACATTTTAAAACACTCATTTTTCTCATTACAATATAATCTGTTTCTAGGCTTCTCATCTTTATATAGCTATTCATTGTTTTTAAAATGTTACTCAATTAAACAAACATTTCTAAAGTGCTAATTTAATAGGCCTCTGCTTGGTACCAAAGGGATTTCATGTATAATACAGTATAATCCCTGAACTCAGGGAGCTTATGGTCTATTAGAGGAGAGTGACTGATTCAAATATAGCTATAATACTTAGCAGACAATGAATGGCAGTAATAGCCAGGAGCTGTCCACAGCTGAAGCCTGTTTAGAAGAATAGGTTGGGCAAGGTCAGCACTGAACAACAGAGCTCAAAAGGACATCAGTATGCAAGAACTCAAGCCTTTGTGGAAATCCATTTTCTTATACTCTTACCTGATTCTGCATCATGTTTTTTCTTTTTGTCCTCTGGGTTCAATTGCTGCCACATTATCCCTTCAAATCTTAGACAATAATTGCTGTGTTGGCCTCTCTGTGCTCACTAGCTTTAGCTAGCTATTCTGATAACCAGCCCTCTTTCTCTGAAGAAGCAACTTATCTCTTTTTTGTTTATTTGTTTTGCTAAAAGAAATAATCAACATATCCATTTAATTCCCCTTTCGGTGGACTGTCAACTGGAATCCCTGGCTATCTAGACAATGCATTGGGCCTGGGGAACATGATAGCATAAGAGGCATACAAACATAACTTTGTCCTAATCTTTTCCTGCTAAGTAGATGCTGAAAAAAAATGTCTCATTCTCATGGTGCATATTATTTCCTTTTTGCTTGCTCTTCTTTTCTAATATCTCTGTGACACATTTGAAAAAGGAAGATGATAATGTTAGATATGCTAGAAAGTGGTTTCTACCCTTCACTGAACTGAATGAGGATGTGTGAAAGGAAGAAGGATTTTTATCAAGGTTTGAAAATTAATAGTATTTAATCTCAACTGCTGGAGAAGATTAAGCATCCCACAAATAAAAATTGAGAAACTGGAGTAACTACTTGCATCAAGAAAGAGATACATATAGAAAAATGAATGCTAAATCCATTACTCTTTGATCTGTATTGTGCTGTTTCAGTGAGATAATATATGTAAACACTTTGAAAATGTTAAAGCATTAGATAAGTGTCAGTTATTATCAAGTTTCATGTCTGTATTGCATTTTGTAAATTTAAAAATGCTTTCACATTCATTGTAATGTTTTATCAGTCTTTCAGTCAACCAGAATTTAAGAACTTTTTGTGCCAGGCATTTTGCTAAGCACTGGGAATTCAAAGAAAGAAAGAAAAAAATTATGGTTCCTGACCTCAAAGAGCTCACCTTCCAATGGGAGAGACAACATGTAAATAAATATTTGTACATACATTTGAAATATAAATGTAATGTACATACTGTAAATTACAGTATAAAATGGAAGGTTATCTCAGAGAGAAGGCACTTGGAATGAAAGACTCCTTGCAGAAGATATGATTTAAATTGAGTTTTAAGAAAACCAGGGAAATTAGTAAATTAATGTGAGAAGGGAAAGCATTCCAGGTATGAGAGAAAGAGCCACTGAAGGAAACCAGAAGTTGGGAAATTGAATATCATATATGAGGAAGAGTAATACCCATTTTAACAGAGTATATGGAAGGGAGTAAAATGTAGAAAGACTGGAAAAATAAAAGGGGAGGTAGGGAGAAAGGCATTATTTTTTTTTTTATTTTTTTTAAACAAATACTTTATTAACTTCTGTTTTACATCATTCATTTCCACCAGATTTTGAGTTACAATCATTTTCCCCCCATTTATTCCCCTACCCACCCACCCAGAATAGCAGTCCCACAAGATATCGCTTCCTCCAATCTGCTCTCTCCCATACCTTCTCCCATACCCCCATCGACTTTTCCATTAGAGGAAGATGAATCTTTGGTCCCTGCCTGCACATCTTATCTCCCAATTACAAAAGAGTATTAATAATAGTATTTATATATATATTTGAAACATTTAATGTTATGACCTTGAATTTCAGATCCATTTCCTTCCTCCCTTGTCACCCATTCCTTCTTGGGATATAAGTAATTCAGTATATGTTGTACATGTCTAGCTATGCAAAACATTATCATAGTAGATATATTGTACAAGGCTGCTTATAATTCCCTCCCACTCATCCCACCCCCCACCTGGTCCATTCCCTACATGATCCTGTCCCTCTTCTATAGTGGGTACTTCCAACCTCCCTCCCCCCAAGGATGCCCTCCCATCCATCATCCCTCCTCTCATCCCCCTTCCCCCTATCCTGCTGCTGGTTGAGATATCCCATTTAGTATGTATGTAATTTTCTCCCTGAACCAAATTCAATGTGAATGTGGTTTTGCCTTTTTAGCCTTCCTTATTCTCCCCCTCCTTTGCACCCACTTCCCCTACATGAGATAGTTTACCCTACCATGTCTCTCCCCATCTCCTCTTGCCACTTTCCTCTCTCACCTCATAATTTCATCCCTTGAGTACTCTCCCTTCCCAACAAAATCAACCTATGCCCTCTATCCATATATAACTGTAGCCATATACACATACATTCACATATGTATTCGTATGACCACACCCCCTTCTTCCATTATTTTCATAGTGAGAAAGATATCATCAGTTACAGATATTGCTTTTCCATATAGGAACGTAAATAGTTCAACTTTGATAAGTTCCTTTTGATTTCTTTTCCCTGATTACCTTCTCAGGCATCTCTTACTTCTTGCGTCTGGATGTCAAATTTTCTATTCAACTCTGGTTTTTTCCTCAAGAATGCTTGAAAGTCCTCTATTCCACTGAATGACCATATTTTCCCCTGAAACAAAATACTCAGTTTTGCTGGGTAGGTGACCCTTGGGTTCATTCCCAGTTCTTTTGCCCTCTGGAATATCATATTCCATGCCCTTCGATCCCTCAGTGTAGAAGCTGCCAGGTCCTGGGCTATTCTGATTGTGTTTCCACAATATTGAAATTGTTTCTTCCTGGCTGCTTGTAGTATTTTCTCCTTGATCTGGGGATTCTGGAACCTGGCTATAATATTCCTGGGAGTTTTCTTTTTGGGATCTTTTTCAGGAGGTGATCGGTGGATTCTTTCAACCTCTATTTTGCCCTCTGGATCTAAAACATCAGGGCAGTTTTCCTTGAGAATTTCTTGAAGGGTGATTTCTAGGTTCTTTCCTTGATCATGGCTTTCAGGTAGTCCAATAATTTTTAAATTGTCTCTCCTGGATCTATTCTCCAGGTCAGTGGTTTTTCCCATGAGATATTTCACATTGCCTTCTAATCTTTCGTTTGTTTGGATCTGCTTAACAGCATCTTGATTTCTCATAAAGTCACTAGCTTCCATTTGCTCCAGTCTAGCTCTGAAGGAATGAATCTCCTCAGTGAACTTTTGAGATTCTTTTCCATCTGGCAAATTCGACTTTTTAAGGCATTCTTCTCCTCAATGCCCTTTTGGGCCTCCTTTGCCATTTGAGCTAGTCTATTTTTTAAGGTGTTGTTTTCCTCAGTCAGGCTGTTGACCCTCATTTCATACTTTTCCTGCATCCTTCTCATTTCTCTTTCTAATTTTTCCTCCACTTCTCTTATTTGATTTTTAAAGTCCTCCTTAAGGTCCTCTATGGCCTGCAACCCACTCAGGTTTTCCCCTGGGGCTTTTGGAGCAGGACTTCTGACCTCACAGTCCTTTTCCCGCTCTATGCCCCCAAAATAGGAGTCTAGGGTTGCATTTTTCTGTTTCCTTTGCCTTGGCATGTTGCCACTTAATTGCTTGACTTTTGGGCTTGTTGCCACACTATGGCTTTAAGGCCAGATAGAGGAATTTTCGTCCCGAACGTGTGGGGGGCAACTTCCGTTTCTGGCAAGCTGTAAACCCACCCACAACTTCCACCCTAGATCACAATCCAGATCCAGGGAGGTTAAAGCAAGAGCGATTACCCCCCAAGACTGATCGCTGGATCTCCCCACGATTTGTAGGCTGGGAGCCGGAAATGCCTCTGAAAACTACAAAATGGCGTGTCTCCTCAGCAGCCTCTAGCCCCCAGGGGAGGGAGCTGACGCATTCCCCAAATACAGGTCCCAAAGTCCATAGGACACTAACCTCTTACTTTGTCCTAGGCAAGTCTATGTTGATAATTCTGGAATCTCCACAGTTCCTGGTGTTCTGGGGTTCCTCCAGCCGGCTGCTTGCCCTGCCGCCCTGGGGCTAAAACCTCGGCTCAAGTGGACCT
The DNA here is from genome assembly GCA_011680675.1 of Gymnobelideus leadbeateri. Lineage (NCBI taxonomy): Eukaryota > Metazoa > Chordata > Mammalia > Diprotodontia > Petauridae > Gymnobelideus > Gymnobelideus leadbeateri. The sequence continues at coordinate 156,767 of WOXC01000291.1, forward strand.
GGGCTCTGGTCGGCTCCTGCGCTCTGCGAGCTGCCGGCTCCCAGACCACTGCGCTGGTCCTTCCTGCAGGGCGCTGAGCCGTCCCCAGCGGGAGGCTAGCCTCTCTGTGTCGCTCTGTGGGTGCTGGGGCTCCAGAAATTTTTCAGAGTCCTTTTTCACATAGTTTGTGGAGAATCTGGGGGCAGAGAGGCTTGGATGAGCTGTCTCCACTCCGCCATCTTGGCTCCGCCCCCGAGAAAGGCATTATTAATGAGGCCAAGAAGGAATCTGAGACATTGAGGAATTTAATGATGAGACCAAGATAACACAGCAAATTAATTAGAGGCAATGGAAGATTTAGATTTAGATTCTATCTGGTCTCCTATCTCCTTGCCCAATTTTTTTTTCAGGCTCAGTTACTCTGTTTCTTGAATTACATGGTCGTAGGAAGAACACTGAATTTTTACTCAGTTTCATCATGTTGAGCCTCAATTATATATAGATTTTTAATTTTCAGTATGTTTTTAATCCTTATACTAAATGGTAGAATCAATTATAAGTTTAATAAGTAAAAATAGTACAATGAGGGGCGGTTAGGTGGCGCAGTGAATAGAGCGTCAGCCCTGGAGTCAGAAGGACCTGAGTTCGGATGCGGCCTCAGACACTTAACAGACACAAACAAAAACCTAGCCGTGTAACCTTGGGCAAGTTACTTAACCCCAATTGCCCTCAAAAAAAAATAGTACAATGTCAAAAAGTTTAGGTGCCAATATTTATATATTCTAAATTACTACAATGACTTAAAAATAAGTTGAGATAAGGGTCATTTATATTAGGAAAGGACAAGAATAAATATTTAATTTTGAAAATTAGAAGAAATTTGTATAATTGTTAGGAACCAAAGCTGTAAAAGTAATTTGAGGCACTTTACTGTGTCTGATTGTTATGAGACAGGCTGGTTCTCTCTGTGAAAGTGAAATAGCCTATTGTGTACTTGGTCTGCTACATATTATGAATCATCAGCTGATGAAAGGTAGTGACAGATTACCAATGGACTGCATACTATTCTTAAAATGTCTGACATATTAGCTGAACTGAAAATCAGATGAACACAGAGTTCATGACTAAGCACACCCAATAGTCCATTTCAGGGAAGAGAGGGAGTGGACATTAGGACACACAACACATTTCAGAGAAAAGAGAGACTGGAACAATGAATCCATGACAGGATTTAAAGGAAGGAACTAGGATATGCTACAGGTTCAGCAAAAACCACCATAACTATGGCAATTTTTAATATTACCCAAACTGGTAGAAGGTTATAAATGCTGCTTTTTTCATCTCAGGGAGACAATGACCCTTGTTGTACCAATAGAGTTGTCTACTGTACCTGCTGCCCAGATCTTTGGGATATAGCTATATCTCTCACAAAATTGCCCTCAACCAATCTATAACAAAAGTATAGCATATACATTTTTGAGAGATAGGAGACTTTCATTATCTGGCCATTATTTTCTTTTATGTAAATATAACATTACTGACCCTCTTTCACATGTGACTGTGTTTGGTGGATCAGTACAATATTACAGAAAGAGGATTAACATCTCAGTCAGAAAGACATCGGTCACAGTCCCTTCTACACCGTTTGACTAACTATGTGACGTTAGGCAAGTGTTATAACCTCTCTGATCTTTTATTTCCTCATTTGTAATATTGAAATAATAAATCTATCTCACAGGTTTATTTTATGAATAAAATAATATATTTGATGAAATTGTTTTGTGACTACAAAGTTATACTATGCCATGATTATTGGAAATATTAATTTTAATTCCTTTCTAATACTAGTGGGGAATTTGTGTTAAGCCAGTCAGACCCTCTTACCTGCTTACCCTGGTGTCATGTGATTGATCATTGCACACACTTGCAACTCTGACATTTTAGGTCTATGGTTGTGAGATATACCAAACTTCATAGCCTACAAATATTGAACCCATGATGTTAGCCTAATTAGTAGACTCCTATGGACTCTACCAGAGAGCAATCATGTCCTTTGGGGAGGCCATGTAATATAATGGCTAGTGTGTTTGGCTTGAAGTGAGGATATGTGAGTCTACTTCCGACATTTATTAACTATATGGTCTAGGCAAGTAATTTACCTTTTCTCAGCTTCAGTTTCCTGAGCTGTATGATGAATATAATGATACCATTAGTACCTCCTTTACAAGGTTGCTTTGATGATCAAATGAAATAATATATGTAAAGCATTTGTAAAATATAAGATACTCTATAAACATTATCATCATATTATCATAGGGCACAATTTTACTCTGTGAAACAAGGAAATCTCAGTAAATCATAATGTGGTTGTGGCCAGACCTATATACATGATGAAAAAGGAAGCAGATATGAAAGAGCAGTTGCTTTAAAAGGAGAAGATGCCATTCTGTAGAGAACATAGGATTACCAGCTATTTGGCACTGAGTGACACTGACAGACAGTCTCCAGACACATGGACAGTTAGAGTATAACATTTTGTTCATTTCACATATAATAGGATGCTTATTTAAGATATAAGAGGAAGCTTTTCAGTGATGCAGTACAATCTGGTAGCATTTATATGTATATATGTGGAAATAGGGAGGGAGAGAGAGAGAGAGAGGGAGAGAGAGGGGGGGGAGAGAGAGAGGGGGGGAGAGAGAGAGAGAGAGAGAGAGAGAGAGAGAGAGAGAGAGATCCATTCTGTTCAGGGGGCAATGTTTTCTCAGATTTGCTGTATTCCATATAGTTGCTCACCTTTGCCACTACTCAGTCTCAAATGAACAAACAAATTTAGAAAATAAAACCTATACTTGTTATTAAACAGTTGATCCTCCTTGATCTTGCAAATAAGAAAGGGCTATGGAAAAATGCTTGAATTTATCTCACTTATTTGAAAGTTGGAAAATGAACAAAGACTCATGGAATGAAGCTCTCTATTCACATTTCAATTTCTGTGTTTAGAGGTAGAGTCAGTGAAAGCCTTGGTTGATTAAATAAAATTTTTAAATGGTCATATAATCATATATTTAAAACAGAAAAAACTGAGCCTCCAAAATGTGTCTGAGGCAGGATTTGAATCCAGGTGTCCCTGACTCCAAGCTCAACACAATCCACTGTTCCATCTAGCTACTGTGGGCCTCAAACTTGGCAAAATATCTCTTCTCTATAAGACACATATACATGTCTTGGTACCTAATACATGTATATGATGTGTGCATATACAGATGTATAGATTATAGATGTGAATGAAAACAATTAGGGCATTAGACTTAAGTTAAATAATAGGAATTAACATCTATAGGTGATTCCATGTTTCAATAAAAAACCATTATACAAGCAATTATGGTACTACACCGTGGGTCCATGAACCAGTTAGTAAGCTTTCAATGAAATCAATACATCTGCTACAAATTGAGAACTCTATTACATTACTATTCTGAAGTTCAATTAGAAATTCAGTCATAGTTTCCCAATTTCAATTGCTTCTATTCAAAGACACTTTGGTCCTTAGATTTTCAAATTGTTAATCTTTTCATTAAGTGAATACTCACTTCCAGAGTTATATACAGCTGCTCCAAATGTTAAGTCTTATTCATTGAAAATCATAAAGATAGTCACATATTCTTTTAAATAGGTCCCTCACTGCCCTCAAGAATACTAAAGCTAAAAGTTATATTTCCGTATATTTTTAAAAAGATGGAAAGATAAAAAAAACATTATTCATACAACATTCCCTTATTTAAAAAAAAAACTATGAAACTCGGAAATCTTTAAAAGAAAGTATTCAATTACCTTTTCTTTAATGTAGTAGTAAATATAGTAGTAGTAAATTACCTTGAGCAAGTTTAACTCTGGCAAAACTGTTAAGTAAAGTGAAATGTGTATTTGGGCCAAAAGCCCTGAGTTTGTGTGTCTTTTTGTCCTGGTATTACCATCTCTGTCCATTATAGGCTACCAAGTCTGTCCTAGCTTCTTCCTGTTCCTTTCTCCTAAAACCTGCTCTTAGGAAAGGAAAAACTATTTATAATTTTAAAATAACTGATAAATCTGTGTGCTACTGCATCTGCCCCCACGTAACTTAATTTTCTTACGATACATATAACAAAAAATTTCACATAAAGAATGAATCCCAAGGGTACAATTTCAAGCATTAATTAATTATTGGAGGAGGGGGTTGATTTAGGAGCATTATTGAAATCAGGATGTCTTCCTGGAAAACTTAAAATAATGTTACCTTCTCTGTAAGGTCACCCTTAAATAATGATGATGATAACTATCATTCATATAGTGCTTTTAGGTATGCAAAGTGTTTTATATATGTTAACTTATTTGATACTGATATAAACTCTTCAAGGTAGGTGTTATTGTTACTTCCTTTTTATGGAGGAGGAAATGGAGGTTTAGTGAGTTTAAATGACTTGCTCAGGATCATACCACTAATGGTTCTTACTCCAAGTCCCATGCTCCAAATCCATTATGCCAACTAGTTGCCTACAGTATAAAAGAAAAAAAATTGAGGTGTCATGTGTTAACACATGAGAAATGAAAAAAGTTTGTACCTGGTTTAGATGTCTTCTCGTCTTTTTTAGCTTCAATTACTGGAAAAAATATTTTTTCTTTAATGATTAACATTAATAAACCAATTGATAGATAAATAGGTATAGTACAAATATACTTGTTTACATGGACACTCTTGAATGGAATGACATAAGCTTTTGACTTATAAACAAAAGGTTGGTACCGGGTTTGGGTGTCCTCTTTTTTAACTACCTGTTCTCAAGAAGGAAAAAATAATATTAAAATTCTTTAAACTACCTGATAATTTAGTGGATTTCATCAACACCTTCTGTTTGTTTTTCTTTTAAGTTTCACGTGGATTTAAATATTTTTGTAAATAAAACAGTTTCTCTTTTTATCAAGACTATGGCACCTGTGTCTACCTGCTCAATTATTAATAACATAAGGCAAAGAAAAAAAAAACCTGTAGATGACAACTTCACCTTTTTTCTGGCTCTTCTTGATATAAAAGTCACTGAATTTTATAAGGACTTAAAATACAGCACTAGCCAATGTAATATAGCATCTTTTCATTGATAAAAGCCAAGCTCTTATGATTTATTTAAGCTTCCTAAATCTCACAAATAAGAAAATAAATAAAACTGCTCACAAGGGAGCAGTACTGTCCTCCCACTCTGATATTTTTTCCCAGCTTTACCTCTACGGATCCAAGTTCTGAATTTCAACTGTTAGACACTGAATTCACAGAGCACCACCTGGTGGTTTATTTTATAATTTAAAAAATCATCGACATAATAAGAAAGATAGTATATACTGTCCTCACAATCCCCTAAACTTAATTCTCAGAATTATTTTTAACTTCTTCCCTTCCCATCCTTCAGCTCATTCAACCAGTGGCAAAGTCCTGTTGAGTCTACCTAAGTAATATATTCCATTTTTTGTCTTTGTAACCTCAATTCCTAGCACGCGATCTTACATATAATTTGAGCACTATTTCCACATGCAATATATTACTTGATATTTGTCTAACAGGTAATCATAATATATAAGAATAACCAATAATTGATGAATTATTGAACCCAGAAGAGCTGGGTTCAATATATTCTTTGCTGTATGTTGAATGTGTGAGGATATGATGTAGTATATAAGTTGATGGATTGGTATCAGAAGACCTGGTTATAAGGCTATCTTTACTTTTGACTATCCATGTGACCTTGGACAAATTTTTTTTAAATTTTCTGGACCTCAGGTATTTCATTTGTAAAATTAGGGGGTTGAGTTTAATTACTTCCATGGTCCTTTCCAGTCTAAGTCTATGATCCCCCAACTGTGGGCAAGTAACAAACATTTCTTAGCCTTAGTTTTCTCATTTGTGAGATTAAAGTAATACTATCTGCATTTTCTGTTTCTCTAGGTTGGGAGGGAATAACTTTCTAACTTTTAAAGTGCTAAGGATATGAGTTATGATGATAAACTACAGATGGGATAGAAAACATTTTCGATCTAGATATGATATATCTATAAATTCATAATTCTAAACCAATGCCAATTTATGATACTAGATAGCACTATTGAATATATGTTTAGTATTCATGAAGCCTTTAGATGCTATGGTCCTGTTTATGACATATACTACATATGTGACATTAGGCAAGTGACTAAAATTTCCCTAGATCTTAATTCTTTTTACCTGTAAAATAAGGGGGTTAGGTAATTTTGAGGACTCTTCCACTTAAACTTTTATAATCCTAACATATCTATGCTCTTCAACTTCCCCTCTAATTGTTTGATATTTATATATTTTAACTTTTTATTATTTTATTTTTTCTCAATTATATATAAACAAAATCTTTTTAACTTTTAAAAAAACTTTGAGTTCCAAATTTTCTCCCTCCCTTCTCTCTGCCTTCCTTGGGAAGACAAGCAATTTGAAATAGATTATACACGTAACTTACAAAATGATATTTATATTTCTTCCATAGATTTTTGTGACATTATGATATAGCATAAAACTTATACTCTAGTCTTATTACATTATTAGTTGTTGTTTTTATGCTAGCAGACTGCCTGATCTGCTAGCTGGGACATGGGGAGGTGAGATTTCTCCCCCTGACTCCTCCCTCAGTCTGCTGGTTTTCCTTTAACTCTACATATAACATGGAAATTCCATTTTGAGATTCCCTGCTGCCCTCAGGTAAACTTAACTTTCCTAACATATTCAGTGGTTTACTCCTAAGGCCTTCTGTAAAACTGTTGAGTCCAGGGCTCTATCTCTATGCTACCTACTTGTTCCTGATCTGTCCAACTAATAAACAATCTGGTTATCATCTATCCTTTATCTATTCATGTATATCTATCTATCTATCTATCTATCTATCTATCTATCTATATATATATACGTATATCTATATACATATATACATAATTAATATAGTATTGTTATGTAGAAAGATGACATTAATAGAACATTTTTTTAAAAGTTTAATCATCCTCTTATTAACACACACACACACACACATATATATATATATATATATATATATATATATATATATATATATATATATATAAACACACTCACATACCCACACAGAGGGACAATGCAAAAGAAACTGATCCTGCCTTATAAACCTCCCATTATATATGGGTCTGAAATGTCTATACTTTCTAAAGTAAAGGGGTTAAGGAATAACTCAGTTGTGATGTATCATTATCCTGATTCTGCAGTCTGTTCTTGGGTAAAACTCTCATGAGAGTCAGTGCCCACAGGAAGACTGTTAAAGTGGACAGAAAAGCCAAAAGAAACCAAAGAATCTGCAGCACAGAATGAATGTTTACATTTCTCCATCCCTTCTCCTCATAATCCTGCCATTATTCAATCCTCAGGGTTCATTGTCTTTTGTATGCATCAAATACTGTATCTAACACTTTGGTTAATATCATTCTGTCTTTATCTGTTCTTTCTTTTATGCCTGTCTATTTGTGTCATATTATTCACCTTTTCCCTACAGCTTTTTTACATGAAGTGTATGCATTTAAAATAAGAAGTAATAATTGGAAAAGGCTACACACACAGTGAGTCATGTGACAGGTCCTCATGACAATACCTTTCAATATTGTTTGTACTTGACAGAGCAGCTGAGTTGGATGTATTTCCAGTAACGAGCCACATGTTTTCACACTAGTTACTGGGACTCATACGCCTTTGGAAAGATGACAAAAAGGAATGACCCCAAAGAAAATACGAGGTCTTGTCTTGCTCTCCATTTGCCAGCAAAGCTCTCTTTGATCTGGGATATGTTTGTTGTTTTGAATTTTTTCCTTCCTTGAAACTTCTGTTTTCAGATTTGTGAACAGAAGGACACAGGCTTAAATAGAGGGTAAATTGGATCCAGTTCAAAGCTGAAAAAGATTATTGGACTAACGTTATATTAACCTCATCAAAAGAGAGAAGAATGGTTAGAGAAAAAGTATAGTGACTACAGTGGTTAAAAGACTGGTGTTAGAGTAAGATGGTCAACCTTCAAGCCATGGTTCTGCCAGACTAAACATATGATCAGGGAAGGTCTTTAACCTTTTTGGATCCTTAGTGTTCTTACTCTTCAACTGGTGATAAACTATACTGGCAAGATCTATCTTATGGGACTGCTGTGTGGATCAAAAAGGGATAAAGCATTTGTAGCACTTTGTAACTGTAAAGTCTGGCATGAATTTAAGGTTATGATTAAGTTCAGACAGAAAAGAATTTATAATAGCAAATTCCATTTTATTTCACTTCTAAAAATGTTTTGTTTTCTTTCAGCACAGAAGGAAAAAGTATGATTGTATCTATTCTCATATAGCAGTTTGCATCTGCATATTTTAATCTTTCAATTTTCATTGATATTTACTTTTATTTCACCTTCATTTTTTAGTGCATCACTAAAAGAAAGGAAAAAAATAACCAACACATCAACTGTGTCTGACAATATGTGCAATGCTGTACACAATGTTTTCTCCCCTTTGCAAAGAAGGGAGATGGGGCTCATTTTCTCATGTCTTCATTTTTTTTTTTTGGAGTTAGGCTTGGTCATCATAGTTGCACAGTTCCCAGTTTCAAGAATTTGTTTTGTTATTGTTCTTTGCATTTATCTTGTTCTAGTCATTATGTATATTTTTTACCTCATTCTGCTTATTTCACTTTGTATCAATCCATCTAAATCTTCCCACGTGGCCCTATATCTTACATGATGCTAAACTATTTGAAAATAATTTTATCTCTTGTCAAGTAAACATACATTTTTAAGTCCTTTCTATGAGCCAGGCATAGTGCTAAGGCCTGGGGACATAAAGAAGGGCAAAAAAAGTCTCTTCTCTTAAGGAGTTCATAGTCTAATGAGGGAGACAACATACACCAGTTATGTACAAACAAGATATATACAGGATAAATTGCAGATAACAGAGAGAAGACATTAGCATTAAGGCAGATTGGGATGGGGTTTTTGGTTTTGTTTTTTGTTTATCTCTTGGTTTTTTTTTATACGGACTGTGGGATTGTAGCTGGGGCTTGAACGAAACCAGAAGAAGTAAATGAGGAAGGAGAAAATTCAAGGCATAGAAGACAGTTAGTGAAAATACCCAGAGTCAAGGGATGGAATGTTTTGTGTGAGGAATGATAATAAAGCCAGTGCATACATAGTAGAGTATGTGAGGAGAGAGAGTAGATCAAAGTGCAAGATGACTAAAAGGGCAAAAAGGGGACAGGATGTGAAGGGCTTTGAATGTCAGAGGATTTTCTATTTGATATTAGGCATAGAGCCAGTATAATTTATTGGATTGTTTGGGAGTTAGCAGTGGAAAGGTGTCATGGTTAGACCTGTGCTTTAGGAAGGTCAACCCGACAGATGAATTAAGGAATTTGAAAAGATTTAAGGCAAGGGTGACCAACTAAAAGGTCTTGCAAAAGTATACGTATGAGATTAATAGAACCTATGCCAGGTTTGTAGCATAGTCAGAGGAGACAAGTGTGTATATAAAAGAGATGTTACATAGAAGAATCAACAAAACTTGACAAATGATTACATATAGCCAGATGGGAGAGTGAGGAGTCTAGAGTGACACCTAGTTATGAGTCTAGGTAACTTGGAGTTATCTGGATAATACCTATAACAGGAAAGTTAGGAAGAAGGGGAGGTTTGAAGCAAGGAATGATAAATAATTCAGTTTTACAGATGTTACATTTAAGATGTTTATGGTATATTCTGCCCCAGATGTCTAATAGGCAATTGGAGATGTGAGCCTGGGGACTAGGAGATAGATTAGGGCTGGATAAGTAAATCTGAGAATCATTATCATATAGATGAAAATTGAATCCGTGGGAAACTGATGAACTCACCAAGTGAAATAATGCAGAGGGAGAAGAGCAGAGAGCTAATGACAAAGCCCTGGGAAATACATATGGTTAGTGGGCATGATCTGTATGTTTTGAGAGAACAAAGACTAGGCCTTTGTTTGGAATTTTCAAAGAACCTGGTATAGTTCTTGACCTATGAATGATAGTATGGACTTGTTAACAAGTTAAGAACTAATACCTTGGATTCCAACTCACCATTAAATTCACTGAGCCCTATTGCCTGGTATTGGGAAAGATATTTGGCAGTTTGGAATTAATACAAACATATTTGGTATGATATAGGTTAGTTCTGAGAAAGCAGGTCATGAAACTTTGAAATAACTTAAGCATCTTTCTGTTAAAAGAAAAACTTCCATAACTAGGAGAAAGTCTGGTAGTCTCAAAATTGTCTCTCCCTAAGTCTGTCCACCTCACTGGCCAATAACTCCCTTCTTTCCTATCTCCTCAGAATTTTATCAAGCTGGATACCACAAACAGATAAAAAAACAGTAAGCTGGGTATGACTTGTTGCTTAAAGTGCTGTCAGCCACTGGTCTAATTCTCACTCTGTAGTCTTACCTTTCATGCCTTGCAAAGCTGTGGTTTTGCAAATGAATTCCCTCTCATTTTTTCTATCAGTTTCTAGTCTAGCCTTTAAAAAAAAGTAAAAGAAAATCAACAAAGACTCCATTACTCTTTCCCTCATGAATGCATTAAACTATTATGAATAACACATGCCTTGACTGCTTAATAGGGCAGATTATGTTAATATGATCTAATGACTGGGGGAAAGACAAAATAAGATTTCCAGGTTCTTTCTTGTATTTCTTAGTAGCTCCACTATAATCCCTCAATAGTCATTTAATCTCTTTATTCCTCAGTCTCTCATTAACAAAATGTTTCTAAGACTAATTCCTCAGCAAATTTCCCAAAACACATTAATGTCAATAATTTTTGTCCCTTTTTGTACATTACATACTACTATTTTTTTCCAGAGGTAGAATCGATGGCATTTTTAACTGATTAGCTATGGTACTAATCATCCTTCCCTCAGCTAAGAGGAGGAAGGATGAGCCGAAGAGAACACTAAATTTTCAAATATGGAAAACTGAGTGAATGTTGATTCCATTGGTAGAAATAATGAAGGCAGAAGGAGGAATGGGTTCTACAGAAAAGAGAATAAGAAGTTTTGTATTTTAACAATGAAGAGTCAACAAGAAATCAAGAGGAGATGTAGGTAAACCAGAATGTTCACCTGGAACTTGAGAGAGAAGCAAGCTCACATTCAGGAGTCATTTCCAAATAAGTGACAGTAGAGGTTATGGGGATGAATAATGTGAGTATGGGGTCAAAGTCACTAAATCCCATTTTACTTTTGCTAATTTAACTGTATGGGACCACAGACTTTAGATTAAGTGAAAACAGTTTAAACTGGAATGATGTTGCACAAAAATTGTGTGTTCCTTGACTAGGACAAGGAAACATGGCCGTGCCTCAGGGATCATCTATAAATCACCAAGCTAGTGAGAACCATATACATTTGAAAGGTTGGAGCAAATATGGGATTCTTGCTAAAATACCTGAGAAAAAATTGCCTAGAGGATAATAAAGTTCTCTACTTCATCTTTAGACAGGTCTATTTTCTCTTCTCTTTGGCCAGAGAAAGACCTTGTGACCTTCACAGAGTACATCAAAATTTGAATTTCCTATCTTTCCACTGAAGTCCTAGTGGAGTCCCTAGATCAGCTGATGGCAAGAGTCCTAGATTCCTCATGCTTTACAGGTTGTATCTTGGACACTGCAAAAATGGGAGATACAGACTGCCAACAATCAAAAATTGAGTTACTACCTTTATCACATGTGCTCTCTAAGCTTGATTCCATCCCCTCTCAATTCTGAATGTACTTGTGGGAAATTGTGTCCGAAGGTTTTTTGTAATGGGGGGGTGCGGTGTTTGTATCAATTGTCTTACTGTAGAACCTTAACAAATATTCTTTTCTAAGAGCTACTTAGGCTAGCTAACTAAACTATTATTTACTGATAATCTTGGAGAGAAACACAATAAAAGCATCTTGAGCTGATGGCATTAGAAAATTCTCCCATCCCAACTCCTTAGTGATTCCTCTAGAAATTTGAGGGAGAGATGTAGCCAAACATGTAGTATAGTTACTCATTAATGTGAATTGGAGATGGGATAAAGATTCTTAGAACTTACATGGACTATGATGATAACCAGAAGTAAAGAAGATCAAGAGTATCAAAACCAAAGAGACCAAGGAGGATAACAGAAGAAAAAAATGACCACTGTATTTTTCAATTAGGATGTCATTGGTAAAGTTTTAAGGAGAACTGTCAGGAGAATTGGTAATGTTTGAGAGAGAAATGTCAGTAGAATGCTGTATTCTACATTCTATATGACAAGGAATTCAGTATAAGATGGATCAAGAAGAAATAGTGGCATTTGGTATATACTACTTTTTTAAAAGAATAATTATTGTTAAACTTTCTTTATATTACATTAATTTCTTAATATATTTTCCCCTTTCCCTGCTCAGTGAACCCTAACTTGTTTTAAAGAAAAACAAGAGATAAAAGAAAAAGAAAGGAGAGGAGAGGGTAGGGGAGGATAGAGGAGGAACAGGAAGAGAGGACAGGTAGGAGAGAAGAAAAGAGGTGAGGGGAGATATAGGGAATTTCAGTGAAACATCAGGTCATTAATCTATTTATAAGTGAGGAAGTAAGAGCTGCTGTTTTAAGACAGTGAGTATGGACAATGAGATGAGCAGAATGGAATTTGCTTGAGCAGCTTTGAGGGCCCAGGTGAATATTAATCATCACTCTATGGCATTGTAAATACAAAAGGCATAAAAGATTTGGCTGAATCTTTTCTTATCTAACATTAAATTCTCAAAATTGTCTTTTGGAATAAATACTAGACATTATTTATCTCTTCTAAATACGAGTACAGAACTGAATATAAAACAACAGCAAAATACTTCAATATATTTAAACATCTTTTCAGTTACTTGGATTCAGAATAAAATGAAATTTGCTGCATTTTTTGTTAATATAATGCAAAAGTGGCCATTTGGTCTCCCAATGGTGTATTCCAACAATTTCAGCAATGGAAACTAATCAGCAATGTTTATTGTTGACCCATACCAAAACTTATGCTGGTTAGTGTCTAGGAAGAAGCAGCGATAATAGCAATAAAAGTAAAAGTTTTTACACTTGACCACCTTGGATAGAGTTCAGAAAAGGGTTGTACAGCATCTGGATCTCATTAGAGGAAAACACCTGCTTCTTTGCCCACTTTATCAAGGATTAGGCAAAAGGAGGGTTGAAGTCACTTTTAAGCATATCCAGATCCCAGGGCAGGTAAAGCAAATTAACTTCAAAAGATCAGATAAGAGATTAGACTCTGGGTATTATGACCACAGCTTTCCTGAGCCAAAGTCAAGCCATTTCCTTTATTAGGCAAGTTTTCATGATGCCAGTGGAAGCAATGAAGTAAACAGAATCTGGACCGCCACTATGTACAAGATAGGACTTTTTCACAATACAACATTTAAACCTGCTTTGGGACACATTGTTCCCTTTTACCCTATAACAGGTGACAATATTTTCTAAATGAGTATTGATTTTCAGATCTTCTATCCCTTGTTCCCTCTTCCCCTTTTCTGTACACTTTTCCCATATATTTGCACTTCTTCCTGCATTCCTTTTCCTCAATTTCCCATTTTTGACAATCCCATCTGCTCTCTTCTCCTCTTCTTCATCCCCATCTTGCAACATAACACTGGAGGTCTTTCAGTATCAAATATAAAACTAGAAGGTTTAAAGATAGCTGAAAAAGACTTTAGAGATCTTCTAAAATGCTGCCCCCTCCCCCACACCACATTGCAGTTGAAGAAACTAAAAGCAGAAAGATTAATTGACTTACCCACCAGGGTCACAAAGCTAGATAGTAACAAAAGGGGGATTAGAAACCAAACCTTTTGAGTACCAGGCTGCTGCTCTTTTCATCACACCAAGCTCCCTCTTTCAGTGCCATAATTGACCTCAGGATGTTCTAGCTACATATCAAAATTCAATGAAGTTCATTAAAACACAGAAGATACACCCATACGAAAACTACCTAATCTGCCATTTTCTCTTAAGGTGCCAGAGAATCAGAAACTAAACATAAATTATCACTTAATATTCTTTCAGTAGTGTTCACAGTTTAGTTAAGATTAGTCCGTTTCAGGCAATAATTATTATGGAAGAGACAAAGTGAAAAGTCAAAGAATCAAGTGGAAACAGGTGTGGTTAATAAAAATGAGAAACTGCCTTTTTTGTCACACAACTATTACATGCTACTGCATACACATATAAATTCTAATGGCTCCTATGGTCTCCAGGATCAAATAGAAACTCCTTTGTATTGCATTTAAAGCCTTTCATAAATTGCCACACACCTCCAACTTTCCAGTCTTCCTATATTTTATACTCTCCCCTGCTCCCTCTGCTCTGGTATACTCTATAATCCAGTGACACTGGCCTCCATGTTCTGATGTCTCTCAGATACTCCATCCGCAACTTCATGCTTTCGTGGACCATCACCTATACTTGGAATGCTTCCTCATCTCTATCTCTTATCTTCCTTAAAATCCCAGATAAAATCCTACCTTATGTAGGAAGTCATTCTTTTTTTTTTAAACAAATGCTTTATTAACTTCTGTTTTACATCATTCAATTTTGCCAGATTTTGAATTACAATCATTTTCCCCCCGTTATTCCCCTACCCAACCTCCCAGAATAGCAGTCCCACAAGATATCGCTTCCTCTAATCTGCTCTCTCCCATACCCCCATCGACTTTTCCATTAGAGGAAGGTGAGTCTTCGTGTCCCAATGCCTGAACATCTTATCTCCCTATTACAAGCAAAAGAGTATTAATAATAGTATTTATATATATTTGAAACATTTAATGTTATGACCTCGAATTTCAGATCCATTTCCTTCTTCCCTTGTTGCCCATTCCTTCTTGGGAGATAGGTAATTCAGTATATGTTGTACATGTCTAGCTATGCAAAACATTATCATAGTAGATATATTGTACAAGGCTGCTTATAATTCCCTCCCACTCATCCCACCCCCCACCTGGTCCATTCCCTATATGATCCTGTCCCTCTTCTATAGTGGGTACTTCCAACCTCCCCTCACCCCAAGGATGCCCTCCCATCCATCATCCCTCCTCTCATCCCCCTTCCCCCTATCCTGCTGCAGGTTGAGATATCCCATTTAGTATGTATGTCATTTTCTCCCTGAACCAAATTCAATGTGAATGTGGTTTTGCCTTTTTAGCCTTCCTTATTCTCCCCCTCCTTTGCAAACACTTCCCCTTGCTTCTTCTACATAGGATAGTTTACCCTACCCTGTCTCTCCCCATCTCCTCTTGCCACTGTCCTCTCTCACCTCATAATTTCATCCCTTGAGTATTCTCCCTTCCCAACAAATTCAACCTATGCTCTCTATCCATATATAACTGTAACCATATACACACACATTCACATATGTATTCATATGACCACACACCCTTCTTCCATTATTTTCATAGTGAGAAAGATATCATCAGTAACAGTTATTGCTTTTCCATATAGGAATGTAAATAGTTCAACTTTGATAAGTTCCTTTTGATTTCTTTTCCCTGATTACCTTCTCAGGCATCTCTTCCTTCTTGTGTCTGGATGTCAAATTTTCTATTCAATTCTGGTTTTTTCTCAAGAATGCTTGAAAGTCCTCTATTCCACTGAATGACCATATTTTCCCCTGAAACAAAATACTCAGTTTTGCTGGGTAGGTGACCCTTGGGTTCATTCCCAGTTCTTTTGCCCTCTGGAATATCATATTCCATGCCCTTCGATCCCTCAGTGTAGAAGCTGCCAGGTCCTGGGCTATTCTGATTGTGTTTCCACAATATTGAAATTGTTTCTTCCTTGCTGCTTGTAGTATTTTCTCCTTGATCTGGGGATTCTGGAACCTGGCTATAATATTCCTGGGAGTTTTCTTTTTGGGATCTTTTTCAGGAGGTGATCTGTGGATTCTTTCAACCTCTATTTTGCCCTCTGGATCTAAAACATCAGGGCAGTTTTCCTTGAGAATTTCTTGAAGGGTGATTTCTAGGTTCTTTCTTTGATCATGGCTTTCAGGTAGTCCAATAATTTTTAAATTGTCTCTCCTGGATCTATTTTCCAGGTCAGTGGTTTTTCCCATGAGATATTTCACATTGCCTTCTAATCTTTCATTTGTTTGGATCTGCTTAACAGCATCTTGATTTCTCATAAAGTCATTAGCTTCCATTTGCTCCAGTCTAACTCTGAAGGAATGAATCTCCTCAGTGAACTTTTGAGATTCTTTTTCCATCTGGCAAATTCGACTTTTTAAGGCATTCTTCTCCTCATTGCCCTTTTGGGCCTCCTTTGCCATTTGAGTTAGTCTATTTTTTAAGGTGTTGTTTTCCTCAGTCAGGCTGTTGACCCTCATTTCATACTTTTCCTGCATCCTTCTCATTTCTCTTTCTAATTTTTCCTCCACTTCTCTTATTTGATTTTTAAAGTCCTTCTTAAGGTCCTCTATGGCCTGCAACGTGCTCATGTTTTCCCCTGGGGCTTTTGGAGCAGAAGTTCTGACCTCACAGTCCTTTTCCCGCTCTATGCCCCCAAAGTAGGAGTCTAGGGTTGCATTTTTCTGTTTCCTTTGCCTTGGCATGTTGCCACTTAATTGCTTGACTTTTGGGCTTGTTGCCACACTATGGCTTTAAGGCCAGATAGAGGAATTTTCATCTTGAACATGTGGGGGGCAACTTCCGTTTCTGGCAAGCTGAAAACTCACTCACAACTTCCACCCTAGATCACAGTCCAGATCCAGGGAGGTTAAAGCAAGAGTGATTACCACCCAAGACTGATCGCTGGATCTTCCTACAATTTGCAGGCCGGGAGCTGGAGCTGCCTCTGAAAACTACAAAATGGAGTGTCTCCTCAGTGGCTTCTAGCCCCCAGGGGAGGGAGCCGACGCATTCCCTAAATACCAGTCCCAAAGTCCATAGCACACTAACCTCTTACTTTGTCCTAGGCATGTCTATGTTGATAATTCTGGAGTCGCCACAGCTCCTGGTGTTCTGGGGTTCCTCCAGCCGGCTGCTGGCCCTGCCGCCCTGGGGCTAAAACCTCGGCTCACACGGACCTGGGCTCAGCTCAGCTCCTGCACTCTGGGCGCTGTGCGCTGCCAGGTCCCAGACTGCTGAGCTGGTCCTTCCTGCAGGGCTGCTGGCCTGTCCTCAGCGGGAGGTTAGCTTCTCTGTGTCGTTCTGTGGGTTCTGGGGCTCCAGAAGTTGTTCAGAGTCCCCTTTTACATAGTTTTGGGGGAATCTGGGGGCAGAGTGGCTTGGAGCAGCTGTTTCTACTCCGCCATCTTGGCTCTGCCCCAGGAAGTCATTCTTGATCCCCTTTAATTTTGCCTTCTGTCTGCTTATTATTTCTACTTTATCCTATATATGGCTTTTTTTGGTACATCAATATTTTCATGCTCTTTTCTCTATTAGATTGTGAATTCCTTGAGAAAGGACCATCTTTTATGCTTCTTTGCATCCTTAATACTTAGCAACTTGCCTGGTACATAGTAGATGTTTTTATAAATGTTCATTGACTGAGTATTTGACTAAGAGATATCAAATAGTCATTGTAATAGGGCAAGTTGGTGGCACAGGAGATAGAATTCCCTGTCTAGAGTCAGAAAGACTCATCTTCCTGAGTTCAAATATGGCCTCAGATACTTACTATGTGACCCTGAGCAAGTCACTTAACTCAGTGTGCCTCGGTATCCTCATCTGTAAAATGATTTGGAGAAGGAAATGGCAAATCATTCCAGTATCTTTGCCAAAGGAAAACACAAGTAGGGTCATGAAGAGTTGGACATGACTAAACAACAAGAAATCACTGTAATGATACTAGTAGGATTGTTGCTTTAAATAAAAGCTTTATGTGTTTAAAGAAGTTATCTTTTGATTATGCTAAATTAGAAAAAAGATATACTTTAGGATAAACTGCTGAGATCTGGGCCTTGCAGTCACACTGCCATGACACCCTCCTTTTACACTAAGAATACTGACAAAAATCTTTTGGAAGGGAATGTACATTTCTCTAGAGAAAATATGAATTAGGGTAAAAACTCTTTCTTTTGAAACGATCATGGAAAAGTTAGAAACCAATAAAGAAAAATGTCTGAATTATAGACTATTTGAAAAACAAATGTCATTTTGTTAATTTCAAGTACATTAAAATAAGCTCACAAAGTATTGCCTAGAAACTTTCTTCAGCAGTCCTTTAAAATGAATGGGTAGAATATCTTTAATGCCTATTTTATTATATGTAAATTAGTATTCCTAAAATAAGTGAGGGTACCTGAATAAAGTATTTTAATCCTTTAATTCTTTTGGTGAAATCCTCCTTCCACAATTCAACATATATTTGAAGGCATTTCCACATGACATTTGATGGGAGCAAATTAATGATAAAATTTGGTACTTTAAATATGCTAATATTTTATGTTAAGATACTTGTTTCAATGCAGTCCAGAATGTAAGAATGAGGGGTGGCTAGGTGGCTCAGTGAATAGAGCCCTGGAGTCAGGAGGACCTGAGTTCAAATTTGACCTCAGACACTTAACACTTACTAGCCTTGTGACCTTGGGCAAGTCACTTAACCCCAATTACCCTGCCTTCCCCTCCTGCCAAAAAAAAAGGACTTGTGAATGAGACAGGAGGGAAGGGAAGTAACTAATGTGAATAGATGTAGGAGTTATGTAGGGGAAATAGATTTGAAACCTCAAAACTGGGACCAGGAAGATTAGGATAAAGGAGGTTACTTTGAAAGTTTGGATCAGGATGCTCTATAAAGGGTGTCATTAGAAAAGGATAAAGTGTAGGGAAAGAAGTTGACTAGAGTGGGCTGGGAAATGATGAATACAGATAAAAAGAAAGATAATTTGGGTGAGATTACTATACAATGGATCTTATATCCTAGGACTATATATTTGAGAGCTGGAAGAAAGCTTAACTTCCATTGTCTCCAGTCTCCTCATTTTTCTGAGGAGGAACTTGAGGAAAAGAAATGAAACGACCTGATTAGGATCAAGAGCTAGCGTCTGAAATGGAAATCAAACCCAGGTGTCCTTGACTTCAAATCAATGTCTTAACCATTACAACATGCTGCATCTATAGAGCAGAATGTTATTGCGGCTTGGGATGTCAAGGGGTTTCCTGGGTTGCAATACTGCCTAACCTCACATATAAAAGTTGGAAAATACAAAATGGAAAGGATTTTTTTACTGTGTGATAAGAAAAGAGAGCTTTTTCTAGATTTGAGTAGAAAAATAAAATGAGAAATAATAGTCCTAAAAGATCCTGGTTAATGATTAAAGCTATATCTTTTAAAATGTTGTGTACTGATGAATTACTTAATCTGCATATACTTCAATTATATTGTATATGCAATACAATATAATAGTCATTAATCATCAGATGAACATGATTTCTACCCCATATTATATTATAACTCTTTATAGTATTCCTACATATTCTTCTTGGACAAATGTATACCAAATCATGTCAATCACATCAAAAGAAGTAGAAAGGCAGAATAGTGCATATATACTCTATATATGAAGTCAGAGGACCCAATTCATAATCTTTACTCTTCCACTCTTCTTGTATAACTTTAGACAACTTATTTGATTCCATGAGACCTCTGATTCCTCAAATGTAAAATGGTTTGAATTAGATAATGTCTAAGTCCCATCTAATCAAAAAGCTATGATCCTGTATTACTAGGATCCTTGGGGGAAAGGTCTATTTCTTACACCTTTATACCCTGCTACCTTCCCATCCTCCCCCACCACAGTGTATAGGACAATGGTATGCCTATAATAGGCACTCTGTAGATCTAGGTCCCCATTATTCTTACTAGTGAATCCTATGAAGTGATCTGCATATTTCCATTGAGATGGAAACAATTACCATATTTTTGTTGTTAAATTATTCCAGTTGTATCTGACTCTTCATGACTCCTTTGGGGTTTTCTTGGTAAAGATACTGCAATGATTTGCCATTTCCTTTTCCAGCTCATTTTACAGATGAGGAACTGAGGCAAGCAGGATTAAGTGACTTGCCTAGGGTAATATTGCTGGTAAGTATCTGAGGCCAGATATGAACCCAAAAAGATGATTCTTCCTGACTCCAGGCCCAGATCTCTATCCATTGAGATGACTAGATGCCTTATTTTACATGATTACATGATTAAAACTATTTAAATATTTAAATTTAAATATTTTCTACCTCTTTAAGGGGATTCATTCTTTGTACTAATTATGAGAGAGATAACTTTATTAAAGTCTCCTAAAGTCAATTGACTCTAATGGATCATCACGCATTTCTTCTGCCTCTACAGAGGTTGACTGTCTGCAAAATAGAAGAATTGTATCAAAGACAAATAAAGGGGAAATCCATTTGTTGTTCCAATTCTGACCCCTAGGGTTTTGCTAGAATACAATTTTCACTACCTCTGAAGAAAGGATCTGTTAAGGAAAAAGTAAAGTTAGGCATAAACAGGAAGTGTCAGAAGATTTAGGCCTCTCCTGAAAAGAGCTTTATCATTGCCTTGACCTTGAACATACATCATGTTGCATGAGACAATGAAAATAATGATAAACTGGTTTAGTCTTTTGGTGGTACGGTGGATAGAGTACTGGTCCTGGACTCAGAAAGACTCATTTTCCTGAGTTCAAATCTGGCCTCAGACTCTTACTAGCTGTGCGACCCTGGGCAAATCACTTAATCCTGCTTGCCTCAGTTCCTCATCTATAAAATGAGCTGGAAAAGGAAAGGGCAAACCACTCCAGTATCTTTACCAAGAAAACTTCAAATGGGTCATAAAGAGTCTGACATGACTGGAAAACGACTGAACAGCAACCGATATAGCCTTTTATGAATGACAATAGCAAGATTTGGTGGATGGTATTTTCACAAGTGAGGAGGTGACCAAAAAAATAAATAAATAAAAGGATCATGATAGGGAAGGATATTTCTATGTAGTGTTTTTCTATTTGAATTTTTTCTTATGTAGAAGAGAGTTCAGAATAATGGTAAATGGGAGAAATGACCCAAAGCTATTCAGGACAGAGGACCAGAAAACAGAAAAAAATGCATGTTCAAGTTGATCTTTATGTCCAAAGGTTAGGCTAGGCTACCCAAGCTAACTGTTTTTAGACACCATCTTCATTTTATAGGCTTAATTCAATGCACAATTCTGCTCTTTAGGTTCTACAAGCTATTGCTTTTCCAGTCTCATGAGACCAAAACTAGACATGAATATGTTTTCAGATCAAACTCACATGGAGTATTATTAAAAGTGAGAACAGAAATAAATGGAAAATTGAAACAAGATCAGCATTTCTCATTGTTTCTTTTGGTGACAAGTTGAATTATATGTCAAAAACTCACATGAAATGGAAACTCACAGAGATAAAGGTACTAGGTAAAGTTTCTTGTCTATTTCTGGTAAAAAAAAATGTGCTAGGCTAGATGAGGTCAAATACATACAGCAAATCTCATCTAGACACCAAATAAAGACATTATCTTTCTAGATTTCAACAACATCTTTTAAAACTTAATCATTAATTGTTACTGACTAGATATCTTTTGATACTGTACTGTTTTAAGTGGGAAAACCCATTGAATTCAGATATAAGATGTTGTTTATAGTCATATTGTTTCCAACTAGATTTAGTCATCCTATTTAAAAGTAATGTCAAATTATGGAAGAAGACATGAAAGACCAAATTCTCCCCAGTTTCCCAGCAATCAATTCTGAAGTGATTGGACTAGCATGAAGCATGCTATAGAAATAATGGAAGAGTTGAATTAACTTACAACAGAGAAGTAACTGGGGAGAAGAGAGTGAATTGTTTTCTTTGGATATGCCTGTTCAGCAGTATTTCATACATAAAAATGACTTTTACTCTGCTTGTAGGGAGAATATATCTTTTTTTAAAAAGTTCCCTTGGTGAGAGAATAAATTAATACTGAAAGAAATAATTATATATTTGAAGCTTAAAGGTTGGAAGGATAATAAAACTGGAAATAAAGAATAAGGAATACCAAATAAGGATAGGACAATGCTTTCATCCATCCATCCATTCATTCATTCAACAAGCAATGAATATGCACCTATTCAATATTTCTGTTGAGACATATAGTGAGCAATAAAAATTTCCCCACAACACTCATTTCCCCTTCCTTCTGCTGAGAACCATTTCTCCAAAGATAGGAAAATAAATCTGCTTGGAATTGTATTGCATATAGTAAAGACTATGACAAGAGCTCTCACCATTGAGCCCCAGAGGTCAGTTCATGAAGTATATCGGTTTCTAATTTCAATAGCTAGAACTCCCTCCTTATATTTATCTCCACTTTAAAAAAAATGTTTTCTTTTCAATTAAGAACCCCAGTGATTTTATTATAAACCACATTTCTAGCTTTATTTCAAATTATCCCCCTCTACACATTCTATATTCCAGTCAAATGAAACCAGCATTTATCAATTGCCTATTGTGTGCAAGACATAGCCAAATCCAAATGCCAGGTTGGTCAAGACAACACTAGATATAATCGCTCCCTTTAAAGTCCATACATTCTACTTGGTGGATGCAGTATGTAAAAAAGTAAGTATACATACAATAATTTTAAGAGAGACACCTAAGAAGTAAGAAGAACAAAAAAAGACAAGAAAATTCTTGCAGAAGGGAGGAACACATGGACTGAGCCTTGAAGGAAAGGAGAAATTCTCAAAGGTGGGAATGAGGAGAAAATAGGCAGCCTGTCTAAAGGCACAGAGAAAGGTAAAAAAGCCAAATTCAGGACAGCAAAGAGGTCAGTCCGGCAGCAACATCACCAAGAATAATGTGAAATAAACAAGGAAAGGTAGACTGGAAAAGGGTTGCAAATGCCAAGTTATGGGGATTATATGTTACCCTAGAGACAATAAGGCATCACTACATCAGGCAGCATGGTTCACAATGGAAAGAATACTGGCTATGCATTTAGAAAACCATAATTCAAATTGTCCTCTGATATTTAGTACCAGTGTGCCCTTAGGCAAGTCACTTAATTTCTCTGGGCCTCAGTTTCCTAATCTGTAAATGGAGAGGGTTGGACTAAATGTCTCCTGAAGTCCTTTCCAGCCTAGGTCTGTGATCTTATGGAGGCTCTTGAATATGTGAATAATATAGTCATATCCGTGTCTTGGGAAAATTAGAAATGTAGAAAAGATTAGAGACAGGACACTGTTTCTCAAAGCAACATTGCACTTTGTTTGCTTTCATTTCAAACTTTCATTGCTCCTTTTGCCCAAAGAGAATAAAATTTATTAAACACCTACTATGCACCAGACACTGTGCTAAATGCTGGGGATACAACTAAGAAAAAGTCCTGCAACTGGAGAGGCCAGATAAAGTGTGGAGCAAACTCTGTGCTTGGGTATTTGAGGGCAGCCCTATAGTGAACCAAGATGTTTATCTCCCAGGAATATTTACAGGAAAATGCTTATGATCCACTGGACCAGAGCACATTGGCTCTGACCCTGACTTACTGCCTCTGCCAGTCTCAAACCTTGCCCTCCTAAATTTGATTCTGCCTTATTCCAGTCACCTGACCCATATCTAGCCTTAACAACCCCCTAATCTTCACCTAGATATCTGCCTTGATTCATGTTTATCTACACCTCAAATCCTGTTTCCCACTATTTCCTGAGCTGACCATGCTCTGAATCCACAATCAGATTCTCCAGCTCAGTTCCTGTCAGCATGGTTATCTGTTCATGATATTAACAACAACCAGAAGGAATATTTATATTTATTTTATGCCTAGCAATGAATGATACCTAAGTATCACAAGGATCAACAAAATGCAATATTCTATTCTTATACCAAAATGGGATGACAGGACACTGAGATAGGCTGTGTCTAATTGAACTGTCCTGCATCAAGCAAATACAGACTAATCAATTAGGTAGCAATTGCAAATCAACACAGAACCATGTGCAGAAGTGTTCAGGAAATAAGGAGCAAGAAAGTAAGTTCAGAGAACATTCTCACCACTGCTCCACATCTCTTTGTTTCAAGTAAAAGAAAGAGCATTGTACTCTCTGGACACTTAGAGATTAGCTCTGGTCCAGCTCTGTGCCACCTTGGGCATACCACTATGCTTTTTGTCATCAATTTTCCTTTCCCTACTACAATCTTTAGGCAGGAGATAGGATATCTGTAAGCAAATAAGGTCCCATTTTTAAACATTTGTATCCATGATTTGTAGCACACAATACTCACTTAATAATTGCTTACAGATTCATCAATTGGTTGAATTCTTCCCTGACAAAAATACCAAAATCAGCTTTCTTTACTTCAGTTTTGACCACATCATTCTCTTATCCATTAGAGTCTGGTGGCTCTTTGTAGTCCTGAGGATTGAACATAAACTCTTCTATTTCAAATTTGAAGTGAATTTCTAACTTTTTCATACTCTGTGGTCCAGTCGAACAGGATTTCTTGCTGTTCTTCACAAATGATACTATATCTATGGTCTCTGCATCATCTCTCATTTCCAGAACACTTACCTTCCTCATTTTTACCTTGTAGAATTTCTTACTTCAGGATATTCAAGTTCTCTCATCTCTATTTTAAATCTTTCTTGATCCCTAGATGCAGACACTAGTGTCCTCCCTCCTCAAGCTACTCTATATTTATTTTATAAATATTTTAATATATAAATGGCATCTCCTCTTATACAATGTAAGCTCTTTGAAGGCAAAGTTTAAAAAAATTTCTTTGTAGCCCTAGCCTCTAGAAGAATATTTGGTATATAGGAGGAACTCAATAAAAATGCCTGTTGATTGATTGGTTGATTTTTCCTAAAACACTGAGATTAGACTAGATAATCTGAGGTACCATCTAGCTTTTATATTCTATGACCTCAAAATACTCAAATATCTGACTTTGACACTCTCATAAGCATAGAATAGGTAATCATGACATTTAGAAACATAAAGGAAAATGCCACATGTGACAAGAATTAAGACCCTTAAAAAGTCAGGTCATGGAGCAGCCAGGTGGTGCAGTGAATAGAGCACCCATCTTAGAATCAGGAGAACCTGGGTTCAAATCTGTCCTCAGACACTTAATACTTACTAGCTGTGTGACCTTGGGCAAGTCACTTAACCCCAATTAACCCCTGCCTTCCCCCCTCCAAAAAAAAAAATGATAAGCAGGATGCTCTCAAAAAAAAAAGTCCAGGTCACAAAGAGATATAATTTTGTTCTTGCCATGTGCCCTATCACTTTGGTATGGAAAGGCATTACATTGAGAAGCACTGATTTATCATTAGCAAAATTAAATGATTTTTAATCCAATGCTATGTGTACTCTAGGTTAATACACAGTGATTGTTTGGTAATTTGCATAGATATATCCCCAAACATAAGCTGACCTATTTGTAATTCTAGGATCTTCATTTTCCTTTTTAGAAGTAGTCTTCTTTTAGCCATACCTTGTCTCTAATCCCTGAGTTCTTTGTCAAAGGTAATGATTAGTGACTGAATTCACCACTTCCTCAAACACCCCAGTGTACAGTCATTATCTGCTGGTGTGACTCTCAGAAAGTGAGGCTTCATTTCCTTAATTGTAAAATGAGGGGTCATTAGTCCTTATTAATGTGATCCACAATATTTATGTACCATCAAATGTATGTACTCTTTCCTTTTTGATTTCCAAACCTAAGACATGGGAAAGTTTCAGAACTCATTAAATTTGGTCTTCCTTTATGAATATACTATCCTTGGCTAGAAAATGATATGATCATATCATTAGAGACTTCGGTTTGAATTTTATGGGAACCTATTCCTCAGGAGTGGTGATATGTTCCACTCGACATCTATACTTTCTTTCATTTATTCCACTGAAACTAGGGGTATACATATATGACAACTGATCAGAAACTGGGACAAAATCCATTGTTAGAGAAATGAATTGTATTACATAGGCATTTGACCCTTAACTATGACTTCATTAACTATACTCAACAGCAGCAATTGACATAAATACAATTACTGATCAAAGATTTATATAAATAATATTTACTTTTTGTTTTATTTAATTCTTTTAATATGTCATAGGTTTGGGATACAATAAAAAAGCTAGTGATCATAAGGTATACATCATTTAAGTCTTATTTATTTTGGGTGTATAGAGTAGTTACTAAAATTTAGTATTACATTTTCCCTCCTAAGGTGCCCTGTATATGAAACTATCATTAAGTTGAGTGTTCTTTTGCTGTAAATTAAATGAAATATATTAGTTAGATATATACTTGGAGGAGTCTTCTAGATATTTACTTGGAGATTGGCAGCACTCTTTCCCATCCATACCTCATATAACATTTTTTTGTAATTCTAATTAATGTATCAGATAACATTGTGCAGTATACTTATCTATGGAAAGGCTGTGTGTTACAGTAGATAGTCCTGCCTTTTGTATACATAGTTTAGTCATTTAACTTATCATTTACAAAATCAACACTCTAAGACTCTAATACATAATGTAGTTTCCAGACCACTTCAGTGGGAGAGGTTTTCCGCAAGGATGAAAATACAAGCCTCATCTAATAATAACAGCAATAATAATAACAATAATATAAGAAATGTGATAATAATGAAATAACTGTGATCTTCTCCCCTCCTCCCCCAACCCTCTCTGAGTATCTTGATCTACAAAGTAAGGATTTAATAAATATTTGCTGCCATGGTGGCATTTGTCAGTTTGATCAAAAGGGGAAAATTTAACTTTCCATTTTAGATTTCCTGAGGCAAAGGCCCAACAAGCTTATTTTAAGTGTGCCGGGTTACTAAGGGCTTTTTATAGTGTTATTGGCATATACTAGGTAAGGTACCACTTATTCTGCTAAAGGAAGGAAACTTAATTAAGCACTAAAGTCACATAAGGACACTAAAAGTCACTTCACACAGCAGAAAGGTGAGGGGAGTGAGACTTTTCTGACAAAATGTCAAATCTTGTCAGTTGCATTCAGGATCATGGGATTCATAATATATGCTATATGCATTTATCTATATCTATGTGTGCATATATGTATCATATAGATATATATGTGTGTATATGTGCATGTGTGTATATATATGTTATATGTATGTATGCATGTATATAATCTCCACCCCATAAATCATCAAAGCCCTGAACATACTTAAGGCTAAATACTCTTTAAAATTATAAGCATGTGGGTTCTGTGCCTTTTTTAATACAATATGAATAATCATCATCTGGCAAGATGTCCGGTAGGTGATTTTTGTTTGTTTGTTTGAGCCAAGCAAGTCTAGAAGAGAAGGAAGATTATTTTATCTGTCTTTTGACTAGGCCTTTTTTTTTTTTAAATTCTTTTGAACTTTCATCCCAGATTTTCTTCTACTGTAACAATTGTTATATAACAATAATTACATTGCCAATTTTGGAAGCACTGATGAAGAAGAAAATAAATTCTTTTTTTGAATGTGCATTATCTAGATTATCTTTTGATGCTGTCCAAGTACAAAATGTCCATGGCTTTCTTTGCTTATTCAGGTAACACAGCTGATGAAATTTTGAAAGGTACAGAGATTTCCCATCATTGCTCCTCTTTGAGAATGAGGGACAAACAACAACAACAGAGGTTAAACATATCGAATATGATTTTCATTAAGTTTTTTTGTTTTAATAATAGTATTTATATATATTTGAAACATTTAGTCTTAAAACCTCGAATTTCAGATCTATTTCCTTCCTCTCTTGTCAGCCATTCCCTCTGGGAAGATAAGTAATTCAGTATATGTTGTACATGTCTAGCTATGCTAAACATTACCATAGTAGATATATTGTACAAGGCAGCTTATAATTCCCTCCCACTCATCCCACCCCCCACCTGGTCCATTCCCTACTTGATCCTGTCCCTCTTCTATAGTGGGTACTTCCAACCTCCCTTCCCCCCAAGGATGCCCTCCCATCAATCATCCCTCCTCTCATCCCCCCTCCCCCTATTCTGCTGCAAGTTGAGATATCCCATTTAGTATGTATGTCATTCTCTCCCAGAACCAAATTCAATGAGAATGTGGTTTTGCCTTTTTGCCTTCCTATTCTTCCCCCCCCTTACAACCACTTCCCCTTGCTTCTTCTACATGAGATAGTTTACCCCATTCTGTCTTTCCCCATCTCCTCTTGCCACTTTCCTCTCTCACCTCATAATTTCATCCCTTGAGTATTCTCCCTTCCCAACAAATTCAACCTGTGCCCTCTATCCATGTATAACTATAAACATATATACACACATTCACATAAGTATTCATATGACCATACACCCTTCTTCCATTATTTTCATACTGAGAAAGATTTCATCAGTCACAGTTATTGTTTTTCCATATAGGAATGTAAATAGTTCAACTTTGATAAGTTCCTTTTGATTTCTTTTTCCCTGATTACCTGCTCAGGCATCTCTTGCTTCTTGAATCTGGATGTCAAATTTTCTATTCAACTCTGGTTTTTTTCCTCAAGAATGCTTGAAAGTCCTCTATTCCACTGAATGACCATATTTTCCCCTTAAACAAAATACTCAGTTTTGCTGGGTAGGTGACACGGGTTCATTCCCAGCTCTTTTGCCCTCTGGAATATCGTATTCCATGCCCTTTGATCCCTCAGTGTAGAAGCTGCCAGGTCCTGGGCTATTCTGATTGTGTTTCCACAATATTGAAATTGTTTCTTCCTGGCTGCTTGGAGTATTTTCTCCTTGATCTGGGGATTTTGGAACCTGGCTATAATATTCCTGGGAGTTTTCTTTTTGGGATCTTTTTCAGGAGGTGATTGGTGGATTCTTTCAACCTCTATTTTGCCCTCTGGATCTAAAACATCAGGGCAGTTTTCCTTGAGAATTTCTTGAAGGGTGATTTCTAGGTTCTTTCCTTGATCATGGCTTTCAGGTAGTCCAATAATTTTTAAATTGTCTCTCCTGGATCTATTTTCAAGGTCAGTGGTTTTTCTCATGACATATTTCACATTGTCTTCTAATCTTTCATTTGTTTGGATCTGCTTAACAGCATCTTCATTTCTCATAAAGTCATTAGCTTCCATTTGCTCCAGTCTAACTCTGAAGGAATGAATCTCCTCAGTGAACTTTTGAGATACTTTTTCCATCTGGCAAATTTGACTTTTTAAGGCATTCTTCTCCTCATTGCCCTTTTGGGCCTCCTTTGCCATTTGACTTAGTCTATTTTTTAAGGTGTTGTTTTCCTCAGTCAGGCTGTTGACCCTCATTTCATACTTTTATCACATCCTTCTCATTTCTCTTTCCAATTTTTCCTCCACTTCTCTTATTTGATTTTTAAAGTCCTTCTTAAGGTCCTCTATGGCCTGCAACCCACTCATGTTTTCCCCTGGGGCTTTTGGAGCAGGACTTCTGGCCTCACAGTCCTCCTCTCTCTCTATCCTTCGATTGTTTTTGCCCCCAAAGTAGGAGTCTAAGGTTGCATTTTTTGGTTTAATTTGTTTCCTTTGCCTTGGCATGTTGCTACTTAATTATCTGACTTTTGGGCTTGTTGCCACAGTATGGCCTAGTGCCAGACAGGAACTTTCACCCCAAACGTGTGTGTGGGGGGGCAACTTCCATTTCTGGCAAGCTGGATACCCACCCCACGACCTCCACCCCAGATCACAATCCAGATCCAGGGAGGTTAAAGCAAGAGCGATTATCCCCCAAGACTGATCGCTGGATCTCCCTACAGTTCTCAGGCCAGGAGCTGGAGCTGCCTCTGAAAACTGCAAAATGGCGTGTCTCCTCAGTGGCTTCTAGCCCCCAGTGGAGGAAGCCGACACATTCCCAAAATACTGGTCCCAAAGTCCATAGGGCACTAACCTGTCACTTTGTCCTAGGCATGTCTACATTGATAATTCTGGAGTCGCCACAGCTGCTGGTGTTCTGGGGTCCCATCAGCCGGCCACTGGCCCTGCTGCCCTGGGGCTAAAACCGCGACTCAGGCACTCAGCTGTGCTCCACTCTCTTTGCTCTGCACGCTGTGAGCTGCTGGCTCCCAGACCGCTGCGCTGGTCCTTCCTGTAGGGCTGCTGGGCTGTCCTCAGCAGGAGGTTAGCTTCTCTGTGTTGTTCTGTCGGTGCTGGGGCTCCAGAAGTTGTTCAGAGTCCCTTTTTACATAGTTTGGAGGTGATCTGGGGGAAGAGTGGCTTGGACGTGCTGTTTCTACTCCGCCATCTTCTCATTAAGTTTTAAAAAAAAATATTTGTAAGGCAAGTGAAGCCAATTTCTCCTTAAAAAGCTGAGGTATACTAAAAAATCGACATAAGATTTGTGGTGGCAAGTCCCCCTTTGGGGGGTTGATACACTGCTATCAGAGGTTGTATCTGGAGTATAGGCCATCTGTCTTCTGAAAAAGTTTGATTATAGCTTAAGATCATTTATAAATGAAGTTGATATTCTAGTGATAAAGAGTAAGCAGCTTTATAAGATTCAATAGCAGTAATGGAAAGAATAGCATTATCAGAATGACAGTATTTTTTGCTCTAACACTGGTATGGTTCAATCACTATTATCTTCATAATAAGAGTAGTTATCCTGTGATTATATAATGGGATAAAGGGCGCAAATTGTTAGAATAAGATGCAAATTTCATGCCATTATCACTAATTGAGCATTTATCTAATCATAGTCAAAGGTATGACTGATTATCTGCTAGAAACCAAGTTCAATAACCAAATAAATGCAGTGAATCATGGAATAATTGATTAGAACTGAATTCCAATGGAGCAAGAAACACCTTCTCTTAAAAATTCAACTTTCCCAAAAAAAGGACTACATTGCAAGGTAACTGGGGACTGTCAAAGGGAAAAGGTGATAGAGCAGCAGATAATTAAGCAAATTTGCTAAATTTACTGATGTGGAAAGACAAAAGGGAAGCAGGTGTCCAAAGTGAAGTATTAGGCTAACCTGGAAGGTGAAGGTGTCAAAGGTACGTGTTATATAAGAAAGAGAACCAAAGACAACACTACCATAATTATTTACATTATATAACACTGTGTTTAATTTAAAAGAGATCTGTACCTTTAAAATGATAAATATTGGGGTGGCTTGGTAGCTCAGTGAATAGAGCACTAGCCCTGGAGTCAGGAGGACCTGAGTTCAAATTTGACCTCAGACACTTAACACAAAAACTAGCCATGTGACCTTGGACAAGTCACTTAACCCCATTTGCTCTCCAAAAAGCAAAAATAAAATGATAAACATCTATCTCTATTAGTGTAATGGTGTCTGTGATTTGTAAGCAGTTGCCTCATTCACTAAAAGTGAGTTATACCTGGGCACAAAAGGAGACTATGTCAGAGGGATAGCTTAAACCCACGTGTTCCTAACTCATGCAAGCCTTCCAGGCATTGTCACATATCTTTCAGTTAAGATAGTAAGTGTATTCTAATATTCAGAGCTATCATTTTGCCTCATATAGTTCTTCATTCTAATGAGAACAATCTTAATTTAGACTAAATCTGACTGAGGGGGAAGTTTGAATTCGCGTAGGAGAAGACAGAGGAAAAGATGAGAAGATATAGAAAAATAAGGAAATTGGGAGAATTTTACTTATGCAGATTTTTTCCTTTCTCTTTTAAAATTTATGATGAATTAAGGGATACACATGTGTATGTATGTAAATACGCATACATATACATATGTATATATGTGCTTATGTATGTATGTGTATATGCACACATATATGAAATCAATTTTTCAACCATGGTGTTTTAGGAATAATTTCTGCTCAGGGAAGGCAAGTGGAAACTCTTGTCTAATCATGAGGAGGGCAGGAACTTATTTGCTTTGTGAAATGGGAACCTCAGTCAAGAGGTAAAGTCACTGAACCATTTTGATGGGCATGGAGCAAGTAAAAGGTTCCAGAGATTTGGGAAGGGGCATGTGGAATTGTGGGCAGGGTAGTGTTGGTGAACATAAGTGTATGTAAGGCATGGATCATATTGTTCCATACTCTGTGCATGCCTATGTGGATGGAGGTCATGCATAGTTGTGCACGTGTGTGTATTGGGGGGTGGGGTGAGGAGAATATCTTGTCCACTTTCTGCTTAGACAATAAATTATTTCACAAGTCATTGTATTGATAATAGTTGTTTCAAAGGAGAAGAATACATGGAACTATTATCATATACTTTGAACACATACATATCAGTTAAGATTCCCTGGCCCTCTACTTTGATTAACTATTTAATTTAGATCCTGTCTGTCATGTAGATATAAAAACCAATATTTTATGGACCAATCATTAATGTTCCTGATATGTACATGTGTAAAAAATGTTTTCTAGAAGAAACTTGAATGCTCCCGATTGATTTCTATGTAAAATCTTTTCATTGTATTGTATGATGTCATGAACAAATATTCATGAAATAGGTGTTTTTCCCCTGTGTTCATCTTTTAATGTATTATATTAGATTAGCCATGCAATTTCACCATGACCTAAGGATCAGATCACTTCCAATAGCAATTTAACCATTTCAGCTTTGAGGGTTATTTAACCAAACAAGTAAAGCTTAATCAACATTCATATAGTGCTATAGAAAATCAAGAATTCACAGGAAATAGCTCAGTGTCTAAGTAAATATAGGAGAAATGTAATTAGTTCCCACTCTAATACAACCACTGTGTAATGAAACTGGCAATATATTTACCTATGAGACATTTCACACATTGTAAAAATTCTTAAAGTGGAGAATTCCAGCCTGTTAAATATAAGGCAGATTTAATATGACCTGAGATTATCTACATTACTAACTGCTGGAATACAAACACATGGAGAATTCAAGGCTAAGAGAAAGGATAGTTTGGATAGATATTGTGATGAATTACTTTCACAAAGTTTAGGTATTTCAGTGTTGTAATTCAGGCAGAAATAATTCTTATTTCTTAAATTATTATTTCCAGGAGACAACCACAGTTCAGGAAAGATCTTTGTATTCCCTAAATGTGTGTTAGAGGAAAGAGAGAGGAAGATAAGTAATGGGGAGGTTGTGGAAACTGTTGGCAAATAAAAGTAGCAAGCAGGATGGTACAGGTTACTTAGTTATTGTGCTATGTAGCAGTGTAGGTTCTTATGTGGAAAAAAAAAACAATTCTTGAGTAGATTTATCTTCCTTTTTTGAAATTAAACAAAATTTATACTTCATGAGATTTTTGTAGAAATGGAAGAGTTTGTGATAAATTCCTGTACTATTATACAGACCTCAAAATATCATTCAGTATTTAAAAAAAAACCAACAGCTGTACAGAAACTGGAAAGTGATCATATATGTACCTATAGCTTGAAATTGCCAAGATAAAATATTAATCCACAAAAATTCAAGGACATTTTAAAAGAGGATGCCATTAAAAATGCTTTATATGGCATGGGTCATAGAGACCATAAAGGAATGAACTAGAATTTGCTATTTTATTAGGAATGATTTAGTAAAATACTCACTATGTTGAGTTAATGAAACGGAAAATCTGTATTATGTGTTGCCCATGTAAAGGACTAACACACATAATGTTGTGCTTAGCACAGCACTGAGTAGTCAGTAAAAATCTGTTCGATTGATTGCATACTAACTGATACACCAAGATTTTGCTTGCATATTTATGTTTTAAGGACAAGATTTAACCCATGGCACACCTTCAAACAACAAAGCCTATTTTAACAAGGAAGCAACAAATGCAGTGGAGAGAACACTGGGTGGGTATTAGAAGACTTCAATTCAACTCTGCTTTTCTGCCATTATAATTTAACTGGATATGATTCTTTTAAAAATATATTTGGACCATTTAACACTATTTTAAAATATTTATTTTATTCTGATCTTAAGAAATAAAACAACTGTTAACATCACATAGCAGAATAGGGGGAAAAGGATGATAGCACATGAAACTGCAAATCTGTTATGTACCACTTGCTATTCCTTTTAAATATAATCACATAAATTCTTTTTTTCCTTTTTGTTTCTTCCCTCCTCCCATTGCCCTATAGATGGCCACTATACATACATATATACACACACATATATATGTGAGTGTGTGTGTGTGTGAGTGTGTGTGTATGTATATGTATGTATGTATATATGTATATACACATATACACACACAATTATTGCCTATATACTTCTATTTATCAATTTTTCCTCTGGATAGAGATAACATCTCCCTTCACAGGTCCTTTGTTGTTAATTTGGGTATTTATAATAGTCAAAATGACTCATTAATTCCAAGTTGTTCTTAAAACAATATTGCTGTTACTGTTTACAATGTTCTCTTGGTTCTGATCATTTCACTCTTCATTATTTCATGTATGTCTATTCATATTTTTCTAAAATCATCAAGCCAATCATTTCTTTTAGCATAGTAGTATTTCATCATGATCAAATACCATAACTTGATCAACCAGTCTCCAATTGATATTTATCCCTACAATATTCAGTTCTTTGCCACCACAAAAAGAACTGCTATAAATATTTTGGAACATATAGTCCCTTTTCCTTTTTCCCCAGTCATATTGGGGAATTCCCCAGACATAGTAGTAGTATTGCTGGACCAAAGCGTGTAGACAGTTTCATAACTCTTCAGGCATAATTCCAAATTGCTCTCTAAAAGTTTGGATTGATTCACAGTTCCACCAAAAGTGAATTAGTATCCCAGTTGTTCCACATTCCCTCCAAGATTTGTCACTTTCCCCTTCAGTCCTTTTAGCCAATCTGATAGGTGTAAAATGATTATTCAAGGGTATTTTCATTTGCATTTCTTATTCAATAATGACTTAGAACATTTTTTCATATAACTATAAATTTTATGTTGATTTCTTCACCAGAAAACTTTGATCATTTGTCAATTGGAGAATGACTCATATTTTTATATATTTGACAAAGTTCTTTATATATTTGAGATATAAGACTTTTATTTGAGAAACTGTCTATAAATCCTCCCCGTACCCCATTTTCTCCTTTCCTTTTGATCTTGGCTACATTTCTTTTATTTGTACAAAAAGTTTTTTTAATTTTATACCTCACTCTGTTCTCTATTTCTTGTTCATTCATAAACTGTTTGCCAATTCCATAAGTCTGATAGGTAATATGTTCCATGTTCTTCAGATTTTCTTGTAATCTCTCTCTTTATATATAGGTCTTATATCCATTTTGACCTTATCTTGGCAAATGTTATAAGATATTGGTCTATGTACAATTTCTGGCAGACTGCTTTCTAGTTTTCTCAACATTATTTTTTTAGCAAATAATTAATTCTTATCCCCCAAACTTAAATCTTTAAACTTGTCAAACACAAAGTTACTATAATAATTTGTTGCTATAAATTATATGTCTACTCTGTTCCACTAATATACTTTTCTATTTCATAGTCAATACCAGATAATTTTGATAATTAGAGCCTTATAATATAGTTTAAGATACAGTTTTGCTAACCCTCCTTCTTTACATTTTTAGTTCCTTTGGTATTCTTGATTTTTTGTTCTTTCAAATGAATTATTATTTTTAACTCAGTAAAATATTTTTAGTAAATTCATTGTAATACCATTGAATATATAAATTAGTGTAGGTAAAATTATCATTTTTATTATATTGGCCTTGCCCACTTATGAACAATTAATATTTCTCTTGTTCTTTAAATAGGATTTCATTTATATAAAACATTTTTTATAATGTTGGTTATATAGTTCCTGGTATTTGGCAAGCATACTCCCAGGTATATTGTCCAGAGTTATTCTAAATGGGGTTTCTCTTACTATCTCTTCTTAAAGGTTTTTGTTTGTGATATATAGGAATGCTGATGATTTATGTTGTATATATATACTCTATGTACATATGGTATAGATACAACATATATACATCCATACAATATATGTATACATATATACACAAATATATACACATACACACAAGGACACATAAAGGCTAAATTTTTCAGGTACTAAGAAGGAACTAATAAAACACCTTAGTGAATAATGAGGCTGTGCAATAGGAAAATCAATTTGGTTTCACAATTCATTACACAGCATTACCTTTTTCCTTTAGGGATGTTGTAGTCTTTACTTCTTTCCCTTTAATAGGTTCTGGGGAAAAAAATTAACATTTATTAGAAGCTAAAGACTATATGTGTGCATATACATACATATATATATCTAATAGTATATGTCATGGAATTAGTGAGATAGTAAGAGAAAAAACAATGAAAACTAAGAACTTTTTAAAATGATTTTATTATAAGGAAACAAAATAAAGTGCTGATTTTTGAAAGCCATTCTTTTAATATTTTTACTTTTATTGATATGTAAAATAATGAATATGTTGTGGTATACTACCAGTGATTGGAGTAAGTACTGGGAATACAAAGATAAAAAAAAATCCCTGCCCCAAGGATAGAAAATATATACATTTAGAAGTATATGCAAAATATTTGTAAAAAATAAATACAAGTTACTTTCAGCTTTTAAGGCACTGGCAGTTGGGGATGGAAGAACCAATAAATTCTAGGTGATGAAAGTGAGAATAAATTTCAGGTATGAAAGCTAGACAGAGCAAAAACACAGAGATGGGAAATTGTTGAGTGTTATGTGTGAGAAGGAACAAGGATGGATTTCCTAGGTTGTGGCTTTCAAGAGTATACATAACAACGGTATAAAGGTAGGTTGTGCTCAGGTTGCAGCAAGCTTTAAATATCAAGCAGAGAAGTGAATATCCAATCCCAGAGGCAATAGGAAACTACTAGCATTTATTAAATAGGGTAGTAACAGGTTAGACCTCTTTTAGAAAATCACTTTAACAACTATATGGGAAAATTTATTAGAAGTAAAAAGAATCTGAGGCAGAGGGACCTATTAGGAGGTTATTGCAATTGTCCAAGTCAACTCAACTAACAAGCATATATTAAGCACCTACTCTTTGACTGGAGGGTAGATATGGAATTCAAAGTCTCCATTTAAGAAGGTGGCCAAAGCTAACCATCTCTTCAGTTCTTTAATTCCTTCGATTTCTACTCTGTACTCTTTTGGACTTCCTTGGAGTTTTCCATCATTCCTCCTCAATGGGAACTCCTTCCCACTTGTTAAGCTTTCTATTTGTGCTTAGTTTTCCTCCATTAGATTGTATGATCCTTAAGGGTATGGACTTTCATCCTCTTTTATGAATTTGCATCCCCAGAATAATTGTATCTCCAGTGCTTAGCCCAATGTCTGGTACATAGTAGGCACTTAAGAATATTTATTAACTGACTAACTACTAGTTTCCAAGTACTGAAAAGAGAGTATGAATGAATGGATTCATGAATCATTTACACAGAGACAACTAAATCCATTTTTTTTGCTGATGAGATTACTATTACTATGATGATGATGATGATGATGATGATGATGATGATGATGATGATGATGATGATGATGATGTTATTATAGAGCAAGAATAGCACACAGAATAGAGCCTTGGAAGACAATCTTGGTTAGTGGATACTTCTCAATGAAGGCCCAGCAAAGTCCAGGTAAGAGAAAATGAGGGCCTGAACTAAGATGTTACTTATACCCATAGTCAGAAATTGGTCAGTGTAAGAGATAATGTAGAAACAGAAATGACAGTGTTGGACAAATAATAGGATATGAGGGGGGGAGAGAGAGAGAGAGAGAGAGAGAGAGAGAGAGAGAGAGAGAGAGAGAGAGAGAGAGAGAGAGAGACTAGAGGATCTGGGGAATTTTACTTCTGGTTGAAATAGAAACTGCTCTCTCTGATTACAGATATATCTCATTCTGAGCTAGATAGCTTATTATTCTTGGTATATTCTAATCTACAGAACATTCCAATTTCTTTTTACTATCTGATTGGTTAAATAGTTTTATTTTACTATTTGGTTATGGTGGTCTTTTGTGTAACATGCATTTGGTAAGAAGAACAAAGCTTGTTGTCCTCTAATGGATGGTAACTATGGAAATGGATGTTTTTTTAGCCCAAATCATTACCATCAGTATTTGGGGCAAGGGGTGGCAGATAGATGCAAGTATAGCCCAGTATCCCTTTCTTAGGGAGAAGAGTAGCCAGCCTTGTAGTTAATTCTCCTACTCCCCTCCAGGCATGAACAATTTTCCCTAGAGAAGAGTGGACAAGATTCCAGAGATAGCTATTAATCCCTCCCTTGGAGCTATTTGTCTATATATTTAGACATCCCATATGGATAACATTAATAAGTGAGAATGGGCAACACACAACTTTTATAGATAAAAAGTGATGCCTAGAATAGAAGCTAATACTTCAGATGTGGTTTTACCAGAATACAGGAAGATTATTATTGTCCTAGTTCTGAGATTTGAGGCTTTGCCTTTCTCAACAGTATTGCTCCTTTTCAGCTATTATATCACCCTGTTGACTGCCACTGACCTTTCAGCACACTAAAACAACAACAACAACAAAACCAGATCTTTTTTCACATGAAGTGGGATGGGGAGTCACTTTTCTCCATCCAGCATTTGTGAAATTGATTTTGAAAGCCAAGTGTAGAACTTGACATTATTTTTTCCTTTTAATTTTCACTTATTTGATTTGGCCTAACATTCTTGCCTCTTGAGATCTTTTTGCATCCTGATACTGTCATCAAATATTTTAGTTACCCACCAAGATTTCATAAATGACAAATTTTATAAGCATCCTATCTTTGTGTACATCTCTGTCATTAATAAAAATGTTAAACAGTAGAACACTAAACATATGTTTAACCTTTCTGGATACAATTTTTTCTTGATATTCACAAAATATTCCTCTACTTTGACAGGAATCCAGATAATGTGATTAGAGATTTTCACTTATTTAATCCCAAAGCACATTTCTTTTAATAATCTCTCTCAAAGATTAATGATAATGTGTTGAAAGATGATGTCTAGACTCGTTTTTTGATCATGACTTTTAGGTAGTCCAATAATTTTTTTAATTATCTTTCCTGGATCTATTTTCCA
This sequence comes from Gymnobelideus leadbeateri, assembly GCA_011680675.1. Lineage (NCBI taxonomy): Eukaryota > Metazoa > Chordata > Mammalia > Diprotodontia > Petauridae > Gymnobelideus > Gymnobelideus leadbeateri. The sequence goes on from WOXC01000291.1 coordinate 195,839, forward strand.
GGTCAGTGGTTTTTCCAATGAGATATTTCACATTGTCTTCTATTTTTTCATTCATTTGGATTTGTTTTATAGTATTTTGATTTCTCATAAATTGAAATTCATTTTCTGCTTTTTAAGGCATTCTCCTTATTGGCTTTTTGGACCTCTTTTGTCATTTGTGTTAGTCTATTTTTTAAGGTGTTATTTTCTTCAGTCAGGCTGTTGACTCATTTTTCATGATTTTCTTGCATCTTCTCATTTCTCTTCCAAATTTTTCCTCTACTTTCCCTTACTTGATTTTCAAAATCCTTCTTGAGCTCCTCCATGGCCTATGACCAATTCATATTTTTCTTGGAGCCTTTTGATGTAGGATTTTTGACTTTGTTGCCTTCTTCTAGTTCTATTTTGGTCCTCTTTGTCCCACAAAAAGATTCTATAGTCTGATTGTGCTTCCTCTGTTTGCTTACCTTGCCAGCCAATTACTTGACTTTTGAGCTCTTTGCCATGGTTTTACTCTGCTTCCAGAGTGGAGAGTGTGGTGTCCAAAATTTCTGGGGTTTTGCATAGCTGTTCTCAGAGCTATGAGGAGGGCTCCCTCTCTACAGCCACCACAAGCTCTGCCACACTAGTGCTCCTCACTCCGGGACCACCACCCAAGACTGCTACCCAGATCTAAGGTGGTCAAAGCAAGAGCAATTGTCCTCTGAACTGTCACTTAGTCCCCTACAATTTGCAAGCCTAGAGCTCAGGAGGCAGCCACATAGCAGTAACTAGAGCTGCAGTTACCTCTGCCACCTGTCATTCTCTCTCACCTAATTCCAAGAGAGTTCCCCACTGACCTTTTACTTTCTTTTTGGCATTTATGGGTTGAGAAGTCTGGAATCCACCAGAGCTACCAGTGATTCACTCTCCTGAAGTCTGTTCCTGTGGGTCTGTGCTGTGGCTTTGTGCCAGTGTGGGTCTGGGCCAGCATGACTCACTCAGAACTATGTTCTGCTCCCAGCTTGGTGTGACAGACCATTCCTGTCTACCTGCCAGGCTTCCTTCAGCAGGAGATTTGTTTCTCTCTGTCACTTTGTGGGTTCTGTTGCTCTAAAATTTATATAGAGTCATTTTTTACAGGTGTTGGAGGTGGTTGGAGTAGGAGCTCAAGCAAGTTTCTGCTTTTACTCCACCATCTTGGCTCTGCCCTCTCTTTCAAAGATTAACAGTGGCTCAGTGATCATATCAACCAATTCTTTTAATGTCATGGATTAGAGTACATCAAGGTCTGGTTACCTGAGCTCATCAAGAGCACTAATATGATTTCTTACCATCTTCATACTTAGATTTCTTCTCCCTATTAACTATTTCCTTCTCCATATATAGCACCGGGAACATTCTTCTTGGGAGAAAAAAGAAGAAAAATAAAATAATGTATTGGGATTAATTATTGGCATGTCTCACTTTTTATGTTTATATTAGGAGCTTGGCACCCATTAGGAACTTTTTTGTTTGTTCAATTGTTTTTCAGTTATGTTCAACTCTTCATACCTACAGTTGAGGTTTTCTTGGCAAAGATACAGGAATGGTCCGTCATTTCTTTCTCTTGTCCATTTTACAGATGAGGAAATTGAAGCAAATAGGGTTATGTGATTTGCCAAGCATCAGAGAGGTACTACGTGTCTGAGACCAAATTTGAATTGAAGTGAAGTCTTTCTGACTCCAGGTCCCACACTCCATCCACTGAACCACCTAACTGCACTAAACACTTAGTAAATTCCTTTTCATAGATGCACTCATTCATCTGCCTCTTCAGATCACTTTCTTTCTTTTTTCTTCTTTTTTTCCCCTACCTTGAGTCTTTTCTTTTATTGTTCCAAGGTACTTTTAAGGTAACCTGGAAAGTGGATATTTATTTCTCTAGACCTTTTACCTTTTCTTCTACATGGCAGTCCTACCTAAAGTTTAATCATAGAGATGATTTGCATTGCCTTGACAGAAATATAAATACTAAAGACTATGTAATAGTCAGGTCCATGCAAAATTCTTTTATGCCATGTGTGCTTCTTAGAGGTTAAATCCTCAGCCTTCAGTTGAGACAATAAGTGTAATGTAGAATCATGTGGATAGTGCTGGCAGGCCAATATATTAGGCAAGAGTTCCAGTGGCACTGCTGAGAGCAGGTGATATTTGTCTGGTTCTTTTAAGTGTTTGTCCATTAGGGTCCCTATCTTTTCAGAGAAAGAGGCTGTTATAAGCCTGATATAATAGAATTTTCTCAAGTGTTCAATTCATTCTCGCCTGGAGCTGATACAACAGGAGAATGTGCCTTAAGATATGGAATTACATTTATGTATTTGTATTTGAAAATTGTAGTCAATTACTCTGGCATGAGTTTCAATGGAGTTATATAGGTGGGTATAACCAAAGAGCCGGGTACATGTAGAACATTTTTACTTCTCAATAGAAGTACTACACACGAGAGAAATACAATGTAATCCAATAGAAAAGCTTCATAGATGATGGCAGCAATAAATAGAATTTTAGCAAGTAAGACTGCTGCATTCAGATTCAGAACACAGCATGATAGCCAGAGGCTTTTAAAAAGTCTCCTATAATTTTTAGAAGTCATCTTTTATACCTCTTAGAATATTATAACATATAATAATATCCCTTTGATTTTTCTGAATAAAGGTTAATTACACATATGAAAGGAATAAAAAGCAACTTTGAAACTCCCTTCATTTTCAAAAGGCAGGAAGGACCAGGAAAGACATACCATTGTCCAGAAACTGGGGCTATTTGAATATAAGTAATAACTTGGTTTTGGACCTTCATAAATAAAAAAATTATATAAGCTAAGTGCCTTTAACAGTATATTGACTTTTTTTGGTGACAGAGGTTATATACTGAAAGTGACAGAAAATATGTTGTTGTTGTTGTTGTGGTGGTGGTGGTGGTGGTGGTGGTGGTGGTGGTGGTGGTGGTTATTCAGTATTTGAACTCAGGAGGACAAATCTTCTTGACTCCAGGCCTGACACTCTATCCACTGCAACACCTAGTTGCCCATTTTTTGGTGACAGGGGTTACATATTGCAAATGGCAGAAATTGTACATCAAACTAAAAATAATAAGTAAAGCCTCAAACTGTGAACCAACAAACACTTATATACCCTTGATGGATCCATGAGCTTATCAATGAGGTCATCAGTGAACTCCTTCCATTTGTCTGAATTCCTTCACAACTTTTCATCCTGTAGGTTATTGTCCAATTCAATAAAAAATTCATAGAGAAAAAAAAATTCATAGAGGATCTGTTCCATATACTATAGGCTGCCTCTGGTTATTTTAACATCTGGGACACCTTGCGTTCCTTCTGAAACAGTCTACCTTTTTCCTCTCTCATTGTTACATGATCAGCTCATCTCCTTGTCCTTGAAGAGACATTTGTTCCACTTCTCATGTATGTTATCATAATGATACATATACCCACATACCTTCATTTATTCTTCCACTGTATTTTGCATAAATTATCATTTTAATTCACTGCAAAATCATGCTACTCCATAATTTGCACCCATATAGATATACTGATGGCAGACAGCTTTTTATGACAAGTAGTTGTCCATCATTGAAATAATGTCATATATATTGTCACTTTTAGTTTGACCTGTTTTATTTTTTCCCTTTTCTTTTTCTTTGTGACAAGGGATAATGGTTCTCTGGGTAGAAGATAGGGATGAAGACACTCAGAAATAAATAAAGGTGATGAAAAATAAAAAAAAATAAAAATACGAAATTTTAAGGAATGTAATCAAAGCTGTTCCTAGAAACTTCTGTGCTCTGGACAGTCAACATCAACTCTATTTAGGCTACTAGAAATCACTAGGAATCTCTAAATCTGTCTTCGGTTTAGCATGCTCAGAAGTGGCAGACATCATCCTATGGGAAACTGGAATATTAGGCAAGGATACTTCTGTGGAGGCAGATAAAGGAGGAGCTTGATTCAGCTCAGGACAGGTCTGGGAAGATAGCATCCTATTTTAAATAATTATTTTTTGCTAATTGGTTGTTAAGCTTTGTTGTTTATTCTGAAACACTTCAAGTACTATCTGCAGTCTCCACATTTAATGTCCTTGTTCAGAGCCTTGACTATTCTTAGTTCATGAAGCTTTCAAGAATTACAAACATTATGAAGATTTCAAAATGTTATCCAATTCAATTTTCTCTTCCTTACTCAACTTATTGTCCATATGCTGTGCCTGTCATCTGTGTGTGTGTTTATACAAAAGATATTCATTGGGTTACCTCTGTCCCCATGTGTAATAGTCCGGGCAATATTTTATCCACTTTGCTTTTACTGATAGGATGGCTAAAATCATCCCACTTGCATTTTTATGTATTTCAACTATGCAAGCTTTGCAGAGTTCTGAGATCTGATACAGTCAATGAAATATCACTTCTAAATAAGAACACAGGAAACCCTTCCATCAAGAAGAAAAGTTTCTTTTATTTGTATTCTGGGTGGAACATCTTTCATAATACAAGTGTTCTTCTTCTTTAGATGAGAACATGTCTTTCAATTTCACATTGTACTTGATGCCAATACTGAAGAAATTATGTAATGAAGCTATCTCTAGTTAAATCTGTTATAGAACCCTCCATAATTTTGAAATCTCTATGCATTGGCATTGCCTGGCTTAAGAGGATATTAAGATAATATTTTACTCTACTAAGTCAAATGCTTTAAAAAATAGACAAAGGGGGATATTTCTTATTTATTTAATGGGCTTTCTTTGGTTTCACATGAAAAGGAAACAGTCTGTGCTTCTACCAAGTTGAATAAAAACATGATTGGTAGGTATTTATGAGTTGTGATTCAGCCATATTAAAAGATTCTAAGCAAATAATCAATAAGATCATAAGGTCATTAGAGTCTAGATGGGGATTTTATATATTAATTTGCAGTAAAAAATCTGCTTAAAAAGAAAAAAAGACTGCAGTTTCATTTTTATATTTTCATCGAGGAGGTCCTTGAAGATTTTATAAAGATGAAAATAGCCATATAGCTTTTAGTTGTTACTAAAGAATTCACCCTTTCTTCTGCCAAGACCAATGCCTTTGTTGTTGTCTGTCCTTTGTACTTGAAAAAGATTCGTGACATCACAGTGTTGGGGTCAAGGTACAGTCCAATACAGCATGGAAAGTTCCACCCTAGGTCAGGCACAAATAGTCCATTTGAACATTTGAGATAGAGCTGTCCCTAGATTTGTGCAGCTCACAATCTATTGTGTTAAGACATTATGGCCATCTCCTAAGCTTCATCTCATTTCCTCTTCATTAGGCAGTTTCTTCTTATTCTTTAAAATAGGTTGTGGAATAAGGAGCATTTAGGCCCTTATGGACTCCTCTATTTTATAAAAGATGAAGTTATCAAAAGACAGAATTTAAAAGTTGATAAGAGGCAGAGCCAAGATGGCTGAGTAGAAATAGCACATCCAAGGCACTCTCCCCCCAGATCACCTCCAAACTATGTAAAAGGGGACTCTGAACAACTTCTAGAGCCCCAGAACCCACAGAATGACACAAAGAAGCTAAACTCCCGCTGAGGACAGCCCAGCAGCCCTGCAGGAACGACCATCACTGCACTCTGGGAGCCACCAGCAGTACAGTGCACAGTGTGGAGAGCCTAGCCCAGGTCCGCCTGAGCTGCGGTTTTAGCCCCAGGGCAGCCAGGCCAGAAGCCAGCTGGAGGGACCCCAGAACACCAGCAGCTATGGCGATTCCAGAATTATCAACACAGACATGCCTAGGACAAAGTGAGAGGTTAGTGCCCTATGGACTTTGGGACCAGTATTTGGGGAATGTGTTGGCTTCCTCCCCTGGGGGCAAGAAACCACTGAGGAGACACGCCATTTTGTAGTTTTCAGTGGCAGCTCCAGCTCCTGGCCTGCGAACTATAGGGAGATCCAGCAATCAGTCTTGGGGGATAATCGCTCTTGCTTTAACCTCCCTGGATCTGGATTTTGATCTGGGGTGGAGGTCATGGGGTGGGTATCCAGCTTGCCAGAAACGGAAGTTGTTCCCCCACACGTTCAGGACAGAAGCTCCCCTATCTGGCGGCAAAGCCATAGTGTGGCAACATCCCAAAAGTCAAGTAATTAAGTGGCAACATGCCAAGGCAAAGGAAACAAATTAAACAGAAAAATGCAACATTAGAACTCCTATTTTGGGGGCAAAGAGGATTGAAGCATAGAACAGGAGGAGGACTCTGAGGTCAGAAATCCTGCTCCAAAAGCTCCAAAGGAAAATATGAGCAGGTTACAGGCCATAGTGGACCTTAAGAAGGACTTTAAAAATCAAATAAGAGAAGTGGAGGAAAAATTGGAAAGAGAAATGAGAAGGATGCAGGAAAAGTATGAAATGAGGGTCAACAGCCTGACTGAGGAAAACAACCCCTTAAAAAATAGACTAACTCAAATGGCAAAGGAGGCCCACAAGGGCAATGAGGAGAAGAATGCCTTAAAAAGTCAAATTTGCCAGATGGGAAAAGAATCTCAAAAGTTCACTGACGAGATTAATTCCTTCAGAGTTAGACTGGAGCAAATGGAAGCTAATGACTTTATGAGAAATCGAGATGCTGTTAAGCAGATCCAAACAAATGAAAGATTAGAAGGCAATGTGAAATATCTCATGGGAAAAACCACTGACATGGAAAATAGATCCAGGAGAGACAATTTAAAAATTATCGGACTACAAGAAAGCCATGATCAAAGAAAGAACCTAGAAATCACCCTTCAAGAAATTCTCAAGGAAAACTGCCCTGATGTTTTAGATCCAGAGGGCAAAATAGAGGTTGAAAGAATCCACCAATCACCCCCTGAAAAAGATCCCAAAAAGAAAACTCCCAGGAATATTATAGCCAGGTTCCAGAATCCCCAGATCAAGGAGAAAATACTACAAGCAGCCAGGAAGAAACAATTTCAATATTGTGGAAACACAATCAGAATAGCCCAGGACCTGGCAGCTTCTACACTGAGGGATCGAAGGGCATGGAATATGATATTCCAGAGGGCAAAAGAGCTGGGAATGAACCCAAGGGTCACCTACCCAGCAAAACTGAGTATTTTGTTTCAGGGGAAAATATGGTCATTCAGTGGAATAGAGGACTTTCAAGCATTCTTGAGGAAAAAACCAGAGTTGAATAGAAAATTTGACATCCAGACACAAGAAGCAAGAGATGCCTGAGAAGGTAATCAGGGAAAAGAAATCAAAAGGAACTTATCAAACTTGACCTATTTACATTCCTACATGGAAAAACAATAACTGTGACTGATGAAACCTCTCTCAGTATGAAAATAATGGAAGAAAGGTATATGGTCATTTGAATACATATGTGAATGTGTGTATATATGTTTACAGTTACACATGGATAGAGGGCATAGGTTGAATTTGTTGGGAAGGGAGGATACTTAAGGGGTGGAATTATGAGGTGAGAGAGGAAAGTGGCAAGAGGAGATGGGGAGAGACAGGGTAGGGTAAACTATCTCATGTAGAAGAAGCAAGGGGAAGTGGCTGCAGGGGAGGGGAAGAATAGGAAGGCAAAAAGGCAAAACCACATCCTCATTGAATTTGGTTCTGGGAGAGAATGACATACATACTAAATGGGATATCTCAACCTACAGCAGAATAGGGGGAAGGGGGATGAGAGGAGGGATGGTGGATGGGAGGGCATTCTTGGGGGGAGAGGAGGTTGGAAGCACCCACTATAGAAGAGGGACAGGATCAAAGTAGGGAATTGATCAGGTTGGGGTGGGATGGATGGGAGGGAATTATAAGCAGCCTTGTACAATATATCTACTATGGTAATGTTTTGCATAATTAGACATGTACAACGTATACTAAATTACTTGTCTTCCCAGAGGGAATGGGTGACAAGGGAGGAAGGGAATGGATCTGAAATTCAAGGTCTTAAAATTAAATGTTTCAAATATATAAATACTATTATTAATACTCTTTTGCTTGTAATTGGGAGACAAGATGTGCAGGCATTGGGGCACAGAGATTCACCTTGCTCTAATGGAAAAGTCGAAGGGGGGTATAGGAGAAGATATGGGAGAGAGCAGATTGGAGGAAGCAATATCTTGTGGGACTACTATTCTGGGATGTTGGGTAGGGGGAAAATGGGGGGAAAATTGTAACTCAAAATCTGGTGGAAATGAATGATGTAAAACAGAAGTTAATAAAGAATTTGTTTAAAAAAAAAGTTGATAAGATTTAAGTAGAGACAGATATCTAACAAATGTCCAGAGAGATAAAGTCCCTTAATGTAACCATACCCTACCACTGTACCATTTAAAAAAAATTTCTGGTGTGAAGTAATTATCCTCTTAATTTAGATATTTTTATTTTATCCATATTCTTTCTTTTTAAATTTTTTATTTTATTTTAAATTTATGGAATAAAATAGGCATTTACAATAACATAGTACAATGAAAAAATAATTTCACATGAAAATGCAAATCTACCCTTCACAACTTGATATTCCTTTCAAATATACAAAAAATTGATCATGTAAATTTCTTTTTCCCCTTTTGGTCTTCCCTTCTCTCATCATAGATATGGCTACCCTTAGACACAAATAAGTGTGTGTGAGTATATTTTATATACACATATGCATATATGTATGCACATGTATCGCTATGTATGTGTGTATGTCTAAGTGTATGTACATACACACATATGTGTGCATATGTGTATATGTACATACATGTAAATTATACATTCTACTTGAAACAAAAAGTTGCACAGCAAATATAAAATGTTGGCAGCCATACCTAGACAACTATCTTTATGAAATTATTTGGTGGTTTAATCACCAAGCTCAGTATGATTCAAGAGAGCAGTATGATGGGCAAAAGGAACGAACAGTCTTAGGATTCAATAATAGAAGCATAGCAAAATAAGACAAATGATATTCAATATTAACAATAGAGAGGTCTATGATCTTCCTGTGGCAGGTAATCAGTACATGAGTTAGAACTCCCCAAACTTTCAGACCTGAAAACCATTATTCACTTCTAGTGAGTCATGTTTGCATATATGATAATGTTGTCATGCCATTTCAATTATATCTAACTTCCCGTGACCATGTATGGTGTTTTCTTGGTAAAGATACTAGAGTGGCTTGCCATTTCCATCGTCAGTTCATTTTACAGAGGATGAATTGAGGCAAGCAGGGTTAGGTGACTTGCCCAGGGTCACACAGCTCATTATTGTGCAAGGTCACATTTGAACTCAGATCTTTCTGAGTCCAGGGCTAATGTTCTATTAGCCCTGTGCCACCTAGCTGCCCCATTTCAAGTTGAGGAATGAACTAAGTAAGTGAATATTTAACAACTATCTAGGATATAGTATGCATATAGTATAAAGCATGTATATAGTATATGTATAAAGTGTGTAGTATATAGTAAAAGGGATACATCTTGGAGTTGTGCTGGACAGGTAAAAAGTATTGTAAAAATATTGAGAAAAAATTATAGGGGGCATGACTAGGGTGACAATAATGTGAAGGAAGAACAAGTAAAAGAGAAATATTTTGAATGAAAATATGTAGGATCTGGGAAATGACTGGATACAGAGAAAGATGAGTCAAAGTCCAGATCCATGTTAGATCTGGCTAGTGTACATTGCACTCATTAAGGTGATTAGTTACTGAATTTAAATTGAATCAATCTTATTACCTTTTTCTTTCAGGCCTGAAACAGTTTTCCCAGCTTTTTCTTTTGAAGCTTCTGTAAGAGAAGTGGAAGAAAAGAATTACAATAAATAATAAATGGGGAAAATAGTGATATGAGCATTTCTTAAAGAAACATGAAACTTATGTTTGCTTGGTGAAAATCAGTCAGAATATTTCTAAGTAGAATTCTGCTTTATTTGGGAATTCTGAGTCGGGATCGCTGAGAATTGGAAGAGGAAAGACTTTGAAAAGTGCTATTTACTATACTGGGATGAAAATTTCTTTCCAAAGTGGATTAATGGATGGATGTATGAATGGATGAGTGAATGAAAAAACATTTAGTAATTACTTTGAGAAAAGCACTGTGCTAAGAACAATGAATAGAAATAGAAAAATAAGATAGTCGCTATTCTAAAAGAGATCATATTCTAGGGGTGGCTAGATTGTCTAGTGAATAGAGCACTGGCCCTGGAGTCAGGAGGACCTGAGTTCAAATCCAACCTCAGACTAAATGTCTAAATACAAAACTAGCCACATGATTTTAGGCAAGTCACCTAATGCCAATTGCCCTGCCTTCCCCCCTCCAAAAAGACAAAAAATAATCATATTCTAATAGGTAAGCAATAGAGGATTATAGATCTAGAACTAAGGGATTATGAAGACCATGAAGTCCAACCTTCTCATTTTAGAGGTAAAGGAACTGAAGAACAAAAGGTTAAGTGATTTGCCTGGGTCACTTTGCTTGAGTGTCTAAGGCTGGATTTTAAACCGTCTTCCTGACTCCTAGTCCAATGCCCTTTCACCATTCCACATTGATAGAGTCACCTTCTAGCAATCTCCACACCATGCTTTTTCTACTCTGGCCATCATTCACACCCCCATCATAACACCAGAACCTTGAACTCCTTCATTGGAATGAATGGCAAGTGTTCTTACAGATGAGATTACCTTTCATTTTTTCTTGCTGAGAATCAGGTCTCCATTATAATTCCTAGACATCTTCATACTGTACCCTTTCCAGTACATGTTATTTTGTTCCTTTAGAATATAAGCTCTTTGAGAGCAAGGAATGTCTTATTTGCTTATATTTGAATTTCCAGAATTTAATCCAGGGACTGATACAGAGTATTAACTAAATACTGTCTATTTATCTATCTGCCTACATACACCTCATTTATCTTTTATTTACATACTCATATAATAAGTAACAAATTGAGAAAATAAGAACAAATATGTCATTGGTTAGTTCCAATGAATCTGGTCATTGTGCATGAATATGACTATTGAATAAATGAGATAGACATTGGGATTGGTTGCTGAAGAGTTATTAAAATAAAAACCTTCAGTTGTATGAAATAGGCAAAGACCAAATTCTATTGTTGGTGAGTCAGTATAATTATCTTTATATGTGGACAACCATATATGCTCATATTTTAACATTTGACTCAACAGTTTTTGATGCAGATATGCTAGGCATGATCCTTGTCTACTGCACCCCTTACTTCCTTATTATAAAGAAAACTAGTAGAATGAAATATGTTATACAGTGATTATTTCTGGCAGCATATGCAACAATCAGTACCCATACTTCCTTTTTAAATGAAAAGAATAAGATTCATTTCCTCTTCCCTCTTCCCAGGGACAGAACAGACATTATAATTATGCAACTCTTGGCATTGTTTTTGTGTCCTTTTCTTTTATATTACTGAAGTCATTATGCATGTGAGGATTTCGTAAGGTGGCCACCCTGACTGCAGCACCTCATATGCCTTCAACAGGTATATGGAAACCTACCAACTCTGGGATGTCTTACTTATTTCAACTTGTCCTCATATTGGCAAATCTAGATTCCCAGAAAAGGACTACAGTCAAAAGGTTATACTCAAATTCTCTCAGGATCTAAAGGTAACCCTTGTGAGCAAATTTACTTCCTAGACTCACTACTTTAGCTTTTAAATCCATACTTATGAGTTTCCACTTCTACAAAACCAGCTACTAAAAATTGTGACATGCTTAGATTTCAAACAGATACTCTTTTAATTTTTTTATTTTTAAACTTAAATACAAAATAAGAAAAGAAAAAAATTTGCCATGTACACAGCAGAACATAAGAAAGGATTCAAAATAAGGCAATATATTTCCATTTTGAGAAAAACTAAATAATGAATACTATTCATTATTTTCTAAGCTGTCCATCTTTTCTTTGCTTCCTTGTATGTTTTGTTTCTGTTGTGCACTTTTTACTCTCCACCCCCAGAAGGCTACAATTAACCACAGAATAACACACACATACATACACAGATATTCATAAACATACACATATACACTCAAACTTAAGACCACATTATGCTTATTTCCACTTGTCATCTGTTTTTCTGAAGGTAGGTAATGCTATCTTCCTTCATAAATCCAAGTCTTTCCATATTTTTCTAAATCAGTGCATCATTTCCTATTCCACAGCAATATTCTGACCCAATCATGTTCTATCTGTGAGATTGTTTGAGTACCTCCCCCCACCCACCAAATTTTCTGTATTCCCTCTATTCTTGTCTACATAGGTTTTATTTATGCAGGGAAATTGTAATTCAGTATAATCAAAATTATCCCTTTTGTGCTTCAACACTGCTCTCACCTTAGAATATTGTTTAAAGTCTAATATTACTGAATCTAGTTCCTTCACATCTTTTTCCCCTGTTTTCTTGAAGTTCCTAACCCTCTGCTCTTCCAAATGAATCTTCCAAATTATTATTTTTTTTCTGATGCAGTAAGATAATTTTTATTAATTGGGATGCCATTGGATAGATTCATTAGGTAAAATTGTCAATTATTTTATTATATTAGCTTTACCTTCCCATACACAATAAATATTACTTCAATTATTTAGATCTAACTTTGTAAAAAAGTGATTTGTATTTATATTTACATAGTTTCTGTGTCTGGTATACTCACATTTTTATGCTATCTAGTTGTTTTATGTGGTCTAAAGCTATTGATTATTATGACTAAGACACTGTAATTTCCCTATTTGAGTAAATCTAATTTTAGCTTTAACTTTGTCTGAGATCATGATTACTTTCCCTGCTTTTTTACATAATAAATTCTACTCCTGACCTTTATTTTATGGTCATATCTCTCATTTTTATGACATTTCCCAAAAGCAACATATTGTTGAATTCAAATTTTAATCTATCAGTTTCAATTTCATAGGTAAATTCATCCCATTCAGATTCTAAACTATAATTACTTGTAGTATATTTTTTCTCCTTCCTATTGTCCTCACTATCCTTCTTACCCTGTTCCTATTCCTCCTCTCTCATCTGATGTACTTCTACCTGGTACCTTATCTCCTATTCTTTAACATAAACCCCCCACCAAGAATCCCTCCCTTGTTTCCTCCTTCCAGCCTGTCCCCTTATAAAGCCAAGCACTAGTCCTTTCCAGAGGAGTGCTGCTATGAATAAATCTAATATTCTGATCATATAATATAGTGAACTCTCTATTCAGTAATAAACTAAGACAAAACATTCACAGAAACCAAAGTACAGCATTCACAATGTTATAACAATTTACCGCTAAAGTGGCTACATAGTTATCACTAAAGTGACCAAATAGTTTTAAACAAAAGATATGATTCAGTAAGTCTTTAACTCAATCATCCTTAAGGAGCAATTCTCCTTAAAGGATACAAAGTACAAAGGTCATAGTTCTCCACTCCTAGGTCACACTGTCTTAATCTCTCAGTCAAAAAGTCTTCTTTCTAATTGATTTGAGATTAGTTTCCAATCATCCTTAACTCAATCATCCTTAAGAGGTACAAGGTACAGAGTACAAAGTTCTCCCAGCACTAGGCCACAGTAAATCATGATCTTCTCAGTCAGTACTAAATACCCAAGGAGAGGTCTTTTCATCTTGGCTTGAGGCTGGCTCCCAAATTCCATGGTTCCTCTTCCATGGGTCCAGCCTGAATCTACCAGATCATCACCTGGATTCACAGGTAGGCAACTCTCAGCAACTTGTCCAGCTCCTCTTTCAGCTCCTCATCCAGCTTCCCATCTAGTTCCTTATCCAGTTCCTTGTCCAGTTCCATATTGAAGCTCACAGTGTCCAGTCAGTCCATCTCAAGTCCTTTGCAGTTTCTTTTTCTGGGAAGACAAAGCTTAACAGAGCCACGATAACATTCATTCACATTGCTGGCACCATCATCAATTCACTATCTGCCTGTGAAATCAACATAGACCCACCAACAAGATCTGATAACTCAACACACATCATCAGTATGGTCCCAGGACCTCTGAAACCCTCCTCCAGGACTTCAGGACAGACAACAAGAAAATCCTCTTTCAGGGCTTCCAGTAAGGTCCCAGGGCTTCTGTACAAAGTATTACAAACAAAAAATCAACAAAGACAGAACAGACAGAGTGCCGGCCTCCACAACTGCACCCCCTTCTTAGTCCTGCTCTCTCCCAGCTTAGGCTTCTCCTTATATATGGTCATTAGCTCCTCCTTGTTCCACCCCTTCCTGTTGCATCACCAAGTTCCTCCCATTGTGGGTTTCACAAGTTCTGTTCCTTAACAAAGACTTGATATAATCATGGGCAAGGTTTAATTGAAACAAGGTACTAAGTACTTCTTTGCTTGCCATTACACCCCTTGCCCTGTTATTTCTTTCTGAATTTAGAAGATGTTTGCACCCTTCTAAATACATATGCTGTTCTCTCTTTACCCCACTCTAATCTACACACCCTTCTATGCTTCCCCATCCTATTACCTATCTCTCCCTTATTCTGTCTCCCTTCCCTATCCAACCCCCTTGCCCTCTTATTTCATTCTGAGTTCAGAAGACTTTTATAACCTTCTAGATAAATATGTAATATTGCTTCTTTAACCCATCCTGCATAAGAGTAGGGCTCCAAAACTACTTGTCCTCCTCTCCCATCTAATTCCTCTGTATCAGTTCTTCTTGCACCTCATTTGCATGAAATAATTATATTTTTTACCTTTTCTACATCATTTTGCTCTTTAGAATCATATGATACTCAATTCTGCCCCAGTCTTTCTTTTGAACTACCAATTTACTAATGACAATCTTAGACATATGGTTAACATTTCCACACATAAAAAGTAAACAATTTGTCCTTATTGAGTCCCTTGTAATTAGTCTTTGATGTTTACCTTATATTTCTGGACCTTGTATGTCAAATCTTCTATTAAATTCTGTTCTTTTTGCAATAGAATCCTGAAAGTCTGTCAATTCATTGAATGTCCAGTACTATATTTAACTTGCTGGACATATTTTCAGCCATAGCCTCAGTCCTTTGGTTCTTTGTTATATAATGTTCAAAGATCTGCAGTCTTTTAGTGTAACCACTTCTGGGTCTTGTATAATTCTAACTGTGGCTTCATCATATTTGAATTGCTTTTTCTTGTTTGTAATATTTTCTCTTTAACCTGGGTTTTTCAGAATTTGGCTATACTATTCCTATAGGTTTTCCTCTGAGGATCTCTTTCAGGAGGTGAACAGTGATTCTTTTTTTTTCTATTTTTTATTTTGACCTATTGTTCTAATACTTCTAACACTTTTCTTTAATTATTTCTTATATTATTGTATCAAGATTCTTTTATGGATCATTGCTTTCAGGTAGTCTGATTATTCTTACATGTTCTCTTCTTGATCTATTCTCCAGATCAGTTGTTTTTTTTTATAAGATATTTCACACTGTTTTCTATTTTTTCATTTTTGTATTTTGTTTTTATTATTTTTTGGTGTCTTATAATTTCATTGATTTTCCCTTACCCAATTCTAATTTTCAAGGAGTCATTTTCTTCCTTAAGAATCTGGATTTCCTTTTCCAGTTGGCTTATTTCTTTTCATAATCTTCTTGGGGATTTTTGGATTATTCTTAGGTTTTTTTAATTTCTCAATTGCTCTTATTTGATTTTTGAGGTCTTTTTTGAGTTCTTCTATGAATTCTTATTGGGCAGATGACCATTTGATGCTGCTCTTTGGAGTAGCAGAGGCTTTTAAATTTTTTTCCACTATCCTCCTCTGAAGATGAACCCCAGTCTTTATTCCCATAGTAACTGTTGAAAGTTGAGTTCTTTCTCCATTGCCTGATAATTTTTAAAAAATTAGCAGTTTGTTATAATCACCTCTAATCCTGGGTATGGTGCTTCTGGCCTCAGGTCCTTCTTGCTGTTATTTTTTTGAGCCTTGTCCTGGGCCCAACTCTGTACCACTTTCCCCTTCCAAACTACAGGTAGGGCCCCCCAGCATACTATGTTAGAAATACTCATTCCCTGAGAACACTCCAGTGGTTATGATTTTCAGTTCTCCCCTCTGGACTGTAACCTAGACTAGGAACTTAGCTCTCCTGTAAGTGCCCACAGCCAGCAGAGTACCCACCCCACTGCTTCTGCACTCACTTGGTGTGTGGGTTCCTTCTCACTCATGATCACATCTCTACAGCACAGCAAGGCCTGACATCCCTGTGTCAGGAGAGGCTCCCTCAATCTTCCTCTGCTTAGCTGCCAACTCACCAGTGTACGGGAGGTGAAAATTCCTGTGGTTGAGATTGAGGCTACCTCCCAACTCAGGTGCCCCCAGGACTCTCTGCTTGCTGTTTCAGTGGAGCTAGGCTGGAGGTGTTTACACTTCACTCTGAATGAATCTCCAACCTGGGATCTCTCTTTGGATCTGCTCTGGTTGTCCCAGGAGGTCCGATATTCTGCCCCAACTCTTGTTTATTTTGGCTGTTCTCCATTTGACTGAAGTACTATTTTGTCTTTTTTGTGGAGGAAATACCCATATTCTCCCAAAGAAGTACTCTTAAAGCAAAACAAATTATAATAGCATAACAGTGCTAATATATTATGGCAGGTACATGAATAATAATAATACCATACACAATGTGGGACATGTCTTCTTACTGATACACTCAGTTTCTATAGGGAAGAGATGGCATACACTTACAGAAACCTTTCAAGGAGTCACACAAATAAGGAAAATCCACTTCCTTAAGTTAATTCACAACTCTGGAATATAAACTGATTCCCTTTGTCTCACTAAAGAACTTTCTATAAACTTTCCTTAATGAACATGATTTTGCATTGATCAAATATTTCCAAGTGCTAAGCTGAATTGATCCACATTGTGCTTGAGTAATACTTCACTAGGAATGACATCTCAGTCAAATAAATTGATTCTCCAGAACATTCTCTTGATTTTTTGCCTCCAAGCAGCATTTTTTGTTCATGTGGACTTGCTTAATAATTAATTAATTGTAATATCCATCTACTAAACTCTTATCTATAAACTTAGATGATGCAGTTCTAAAATCATGGCTTTCACCCATGTCAGGTGTCCCTGATGTGAGATACCTTCACTAAAGACTAAAGGGATTGACATTTTAAACATGATTCCAAATTATTTTACAGAACTCTTGATCCAACTTGCAGCTATACCAATAGCCTAACATGTATGTGCAATTGTTAACATGGTTCTCCTATTAATCCTTCATAGAGTTCCTATCCACCTGTACCCATATACAGCACAAGTTCACATGCCATGGAGGTCTAATGAAGATGTACTATGTGGTATAGACCCTTAGAAGACCACAAAACATGGAGATGACAGCTGAGGAAAATGGGCATACTTCAGATATCAGGGCCCTAAGAAAAGCCTCCAAGGATGCTTCTCTGCTGGCTGTGGATGCATCCTTTTCTATACCAAATTTTTAAATGGACAACCCATAAAAAAGATTTCTTTGTAATTTGTCACATCTCATTAATGCATTTATGCTCTGGTGATGAAAGCTAAAGTAAAGAGGAAGTCTTTCTTTTTTAAGCTATACTGAGAATATGGGGAAGATTAACAAAAGGCTATAACTTCTACTTGGGATAGATGAGATAATAATGACTGATCATACAGAGAAGGAAAAGCTGATCAGGTCTTATTTTGGTGCTATTTTCTCTGTCAAAGATAATGATCTATGGAGAAAAGGACAGAAGAAAAATGGTTTAAAGGAACCTGATAACCAAGGTAAGCAAAGAGATTGTAACTGAAGACTTTGCTCTCCTTGATGAGGTTAGGCTACCTGGTTCACATGAACAACATCATTGGTTGCTTGATGAATTGTCAGAAGGACTTTTTGAGACATAATTAATCATATTTAAAAGATCATAAGGATTGGGAGAGGTATGATAGGACTATATAAGCAAATGTTTTCTAGATCTTCTAAAAAGTATAGAGACAATAAAAAGTGCTTTCTAAAAAGTAAAAAGAAAAACCATAAGATGGTGAGCATGACTCTGATTCCTGGCAAAATTCTAGGAGGTGGGATTTATGAAATAGTGAACATCTAGAAAAGAAAGTGGTGACAACAAAGAGCTGACATGAAGTCATCAAGAACAGGGTATATAAGAGTTATTTGTTGAGGAGGCAAGGTGGTACTGGATGTGGACTTAGAAATCAGAATCAGGATCAGAAAGACCTGAGTTCAAATGTGGCCTCTGACCCTAGCTGTGTATCCCTGGGCAAGTAACTTAGCATGCTTGCTTCAGTTTATTTATCTATAAAATAATAAAATGGAGGGGGGTTAAGAGGCACAGTGAATAGAGCACCAGACCTGGAGTCAGGAGGACCTGAGTTCAAATCTGGCCTGAGACACTTAACACTCACTAGCCATGTGACCTTGGGCAAGTCATTTAACCCCAATTGCCCTGCCTTCTCCCCTCCAAAAATCAAAAAAGAAAAAAGAAATAAAATAATAACATTTACTTCTTCAGGGTTGTTGTGAGGATAAAATGAGATAAAATTTATATGGTGCTTTGTAAAACCTAAAATACTATAAAATTCTAGTTATTATTGTAATTATTATTTCATTTACAATGTGGTTACCAAACTACTGGTAGCTCAAAAAATTGTTCTGTAGTTTATTTTTTATTTTCAGCAAAGTTTTTGGCAAAGTCTTTCATCCTCTTCTTGGAAAAAATTCAGGGAGACAGTATGATCTAAATTAGAGATGTCAAAATGAGGAATTACAGTCTACATGTGGTTCACAAAACTCCTACATACTGCCCAAGTTGGATTAAAATGTAATTGAGAGATGTTTAACAAAATAAATAAAAATACAATATGATATGGCTAATGTTAAATTTGTGGTTCCTAACTCCACATGTCCCCTGCAGGAATCTATTCCTATGTGAGTCTGTTTCTATTTGGCCGAAATGATAGTACAAATATGTAAATTCAGAATTTGATGAATAGTCAGATCTACCAAGAAGTCATCAATGGCTTGACGCATCAGTGATGTGGCCTAGGGAACTGTGTTTGGCTTTATGATGTTTAATGTGTATTTCTTTTTTAATCAGTGATTCGAATAACAGCAGAGATTGCATGCATTTGCATTTGTAGATGATGTAAAGCTACATAATATTATATGATTCTAGGACAGATCTTGACATTCTAGAACATTGGATTGAATCTTAATAAGATGAAACAAATCAGATGTGGGAAATCTAGCATTTGGGTCACATCACTTTTGCCAAACTGCACCCCTCCAGACTCTTTTAAGGATTCTACCCAACAAAGTCTCAAAAGGAGCTGCATAAGCCTGGGTTGAGGATCCTCCCATTAGTCCCCACCAGGACTCTTGGTTGCAATTCAAAGTAACTTGTGGGCAAGGGCAAAGAAGCTTGTACCTTAAGGTTTTTGTTCTAAATTCCTGTCTTTATTATACATGACTGTCAACAACTGACTTACTGGTTTCATTTAACATTCCTGACAGTTACTAAACTTACATTTCTACAAGCATATTAGTGACTACAACCCTTTGACAAATGGTTTGAACCTTTAGAAATAATAACTATAGAGACATAGAACTATTTTACTTATTCTAACCCTTGCCTCCTCCACAAACTCATTATCTGCCCCATCCCAGAAAGCAGCAACTGAAAAAAGAGACATTTGAATGGAAAATGGGCCAGTGGAAACAAATAATAACTTAATGGTAGCTCTCATACTCCATTGTTATCCTTATGATATAAAAAAATATAAGGAAGAATGAAGTATGTTGGCTGAACTCACTGCAGTAAATTTATATATTTATATAATATATAATTTATATAATAAAATTAATAATAAATAAATTTAATAAAAATAATTAAATCAATAAATTTAATAATAAATTAATAAATAAAATTTATATAATACATAATTTATATAAGGCTATGTAAACAATAAGGTTACATACCAATTTGAGTAGGATAATATTACCATATATAAAGATCTGAATGAGATCTCAGAGGTCATTTGGTTCCTCTTTTCAACAATAATGAAATAGAATTCATAGAAATTCAGACACTTTCTGGTGTCATACAGGTAGTTAGTGTCAGAGGCAATATCTGAACCCAGGTCTTCTGACTCTAGAGCTTTGAATCATAATACTTCCCAAACAGGGGATTGTCACTTTTGTAGCTGTTAACATCAAGTACCTCTGGATTGAGATTTTCTTGTCAAACGTAAAGCAACAAGATTTGCCATTCCCATATTTTTAGTTTTTCCTCCAACAACAAGAATATTGAGAATGATTAAACTGGCTTAGGGCTAAAGCTGTAAATTTAATCATGTTCCCTAATTTCAAATAGTTTTAATATAAATATAATTCCCAAACCATTCAAAATATTTTTAAAAATATGGCAAAACATCTCATTGTGTTTTCTAAATGGCCATTTTCACTTCAATGTTTCATATATCACATTATGTTGTTAACTATATTTTATGCCCTTGACTTAAAAATTCAATATTCCTGAAAACTGTTTTAAGAGCTGATGTAATGATATAATTTTAATCTATACTTCTGTCAGTTGAGTGTTTCTATTTGAAGTTTTGTAAGTAAACATAGAGAAAGCTATCATTCCACAAATAACCAGAGAGTTAACTGCCTCTGCTTATGACAATAGTCTTCACAAACCTTGCAGATATTCCAGTATCTTCAAGTGTTTTAATTAATTCTTATTATCTCCATATGCTAAGGTCATCTAGGAACTCAGAACTGACTCTTGAGGAGATTTGATCAGAATCTCAGTTTATGTAGGATACTCTTCATTAGCTTGAGATGTATAGGCATAAATAACACTGAAGTGCTAACTCCAAGTTTTCCTATTTGAATATTTCATAACATGTATTCTTAGCACCTAGGGTATATACAATGCACGGAATGGAGAGGTTATTGATAGATCACCTGATACCATGCTATATGACAAGGGATCTGATGAATATTTTTCAAATTTTAAAATATGCATTCATAGATGTGGAATAGAAACAGGACTTCCACATGGCTCCCACTCCTACCTCCTCCAATTCATGTAAAAAATGACTCTAAACAAACTTTGGAGCTACAGAACCCACAAAATGACAGAGAGAAGCTAACTTCCCACTGAAGACAATCCAGCAAGCTGGCAGGAAGGGGCCAGCACAGTGCTCTAGAAGTTGATCCCAGCCCTGTGTGAGCCAGAGGTTTTAGCCTCAGGGTAGCCACAACAAGCTGCCTGCCAGAGGGACTTCAGATAACCATCAGCTGTGACAGTTTCCAGAATTATCAACCCATAGATGCTAAGGCCAAAGTGAAAGGTCAGTGCAGAGTGGACTTTGTGAACTGAGAGTTCGGAAGTGTGGTCCAGCCTTTACCCCCTGGAGGGACAAGTGGCTGAGGTGCCACAGCTGTACAGCGCTGCCAGAGCTTCAGAGCTCCTGGCTTCCAGATTGTAGGGGGACCAAGCAACCAGTCTGAGAGGGTAATCACTCTTGCTTTAACCTGCTTGGATCTGGATCACTGTCTAGGATGGAGGTCCTGGGGTGCATGACCAGTTTGCCAGAGCATATGAAGGCTTCAGAGAGGGCACCCACATAATAGCTCCAGCGGCTGTGAAAACCCCAGCAATTTGGGACAAAGCTCCCCTCTTTGGTAGCAGAGTTCTACTGTGCCAAAAAGCTCAAAAGTCAAGTAATTGAGTGGCAACATGAGAAAGCAAAGGAAGGAAAGCAAGCTCAGCAATCCAACCTTAAACTCCTACTTTGGGGACAAAAAGGATCAGAGCATGGAACAGAAGGAAGACAATGAAGTCAGAATTGCTGCACCAAAAGCTTCCAAGAAAAATATGAACTGGTCACAGGCCATAGAGGAGCTTAAAAAGGATTTTGAAAACCAAATAAGAGAAGTGGAGGAAAAATTGGGAAGAGAAATGAGAATGATGCAAGAAAGTTATGAAATGAGAGTCAACAACCTGACTGAAGAAAATAACACCTTAAAAATAGACTAACTCAAATGGCAAAAGAGGCTCAAAAAGGAAATGAGGAGAAGAATGCCTTAAAAAGCCAAAATTGTCACATGGAAAAAAGAATATCAAAAGCTCACTGAAGAGAATCATTCCTTCAGCATTAGATTGGGGCAAATGGAAGCTAGTGACTTTATGAGAAATCAAGATGTTGTTAAACAGATCCAAACAAATGAAAAAATAGAAGGAAATAGGAAATATCTCATTGGGAAAACCACTGACATAGAAAATACATCCAGGAGAAACAATTAAAAAAATTATTGGACTACCTGAAAGATCAAAAAAAGAACCTAGAAATTATCCTTCAAGAAATTCTCAAGGAAAATTGACCAGATGTTTTAGAACCAGAGGGCAAAATAGAGGTTGAAAGAATTCTTCAATCACCTCCTGAAAAATATGCCAAAAAGAAAATTCCTAGGAATATTATAGCTAGCTTCCAGAGTTCCCAAATCAAGGAGAAAATATTACAAGCAGCCAGGAAGAAACAATTTGAATACCGTGGAGACACAATCAGGATAGCACAGTACCTGGCAGCTTCTACATTGAGGGACCAAAGGGCTTGGAATATGATATTCTGGAGGTCAAAGGGGCTGGTATTAAAAACAAGAATCACCTACCCAGCAAACCTGAGTATCAAGTTTCAGGGGAAAATATGGTCATTCAATGGAATAGAGCACTTTCAATCATTCTTTTTTTTTTTTAATTTTTTTTTTTTAAGCAATTGGGGTTAAGTAACTTGCTCAAGGTTACACGGCTAGTCATTATTTATGTGTGGGTGCTCATTTTCTGAGGCCGGATTTGATCTCGGGTCATCCCAACTCCGAGGCCGGCACTCTTACTCACTGCGCCGCCTAGCTGCCCCTTTTAGGGCAACTGGGGTTAAGTAACTTGCCCAAGGTCACACGGCTAGGTTTTTTTGTTTGTGTGGGTTAAGTGTCTGAGGCCGGATCCGAACTCAGGTCCTTCTGACTCCAGGGCCGTCGCTCTACTCACTGCGCCACCTAGCCACCCCTCAATCATTCTTGATGAAAAAAAAAACAGTTGAATAGAAAATTTGACACTCAGATACAAGAAGCAAGAGAAGCATGAGAAGGTAAACAGGGAAAAGAAATTATAAGAAACTTATCAAAATTGAACTATTTACATTCCTACATGGAAAGATGATACCTGTAACTTATGAAACTTTTCTCAGTATGAGAATAGTTGAAAGGTATATATGTGTGTGTGTGTGTGTGTGTGTGTGTGTGTGTGTGTGTGTATTGTGTGTATACATACATATTTATCTATATAGGAGGGTATATGGGTGTATGAATGCATATGTGAGTGTGTGTATATATGTGTACAAGTATACATAGACAGGGGGCACAGGACCAATTTGATAGGAAGAGATGATACTTAATAGGTGAAATTAAGAGGTGAGACAGGAATATAATGAGAGGAGATGGGGAGAGACAGAATAGGGTAAATTATCTCATATGGAAGAGGCAACGGAAAACTCTCACAATGGAGGGGAAGAACAGGAAGGCAAAAGGGAAAGAATCAAATTTATTCTCATTGAATTTGGCTTAGGGAGGGAATAACATACACACTAAATAGGGTATCTCACCCCTCCAGGAGAGTAGGGGGGAAGGGGATGAGAGGGGCAATGATGGAAGAGAGGGCAGGCTGGGGAGGGGGGAAGTTGGAAGCATCCATTTTTGAAAAGGGACAGGATCAAAGTAGAGAGTAGAAGTGGGGGGTTGGATAGGAGGGAGGGAAATACAGTCAGTCTTTCACAATATATCCACTATGGAAATATTTTGCATAGCTATACATGTACAACCTATATTGAATTGCTTATCTTCCCAGTAAGGGTGTGTAATGAAGGAGGAAGGGAAAGAATCTGGAATTCAAAGTTTTAAAATCAATTGTTTAAAAAATATATTATTAGTATTAGTATTTTACATGTAACTGGGAAATAAGATATACAGGCACTGGGGCATAGAGATCCATTGTGTCCTACTGGAAAGTTGGAGGGGGAATGGGAGAAGATATAGGAAAGAGCAGATTGGGGGAGGGGATATTCAGTGGGATCTCTGTTTTGGGGTGGCAGGTAGGAGAATGGGGAGAAAATTTGTGACTCAAAATCTTGTGGAAATGAATGATGTAAAATAAAAAATTAAAAAGAGAAAAATAAAATAAAGGATGAACAACAAAATATTGCTAAAAATAAAATATGCATTCGTGATATAATTCTTATTGCTTCCATGTTTCTAAACAACTAATTTTATATTTTAATGGGACCAAACATTTTTCTCACTCCATTGATTCAAGATAGGTTTATTAATATGCTCAGTACAAAAGACAAATTTTCAAATCATTTGGATATCTATCATTGTGTAACTGGGCAATCTAGTTAAAAAAAAAAACAATAACTACTAGAGTATATATTTGACAGCCACATTGTGCTATGTGTGGTAGCTATTAAAAGTTTCTGTTCAGGGGCAGCTAAGTGGCGCAGTGAGTAGAGCACCAGCCCTGGAGTCAGAATGTCATGAGTTCGGATCCAACCTCAGACACTTAACACTCTCAGACAAAATAAACCTAGCCGTGTGACCTTGGGCAAGTTACTTAGCCCCAATTGCCCTCCAAAAAAAAAAAGTTTCTGTTCAAAACGCAATGCTTTTCCCACTTATGACTTTGTACAATCTTCTGAGACTTACCATTTCTCTAAGACCGGATCTGAAATTAATGACACCCTCCTCTCAAAACCTGGCTATAACTTAGAGTAATAGAGCTGTCTGGACCTTGGAGAAGACCTGTTTAAAACTTAGAGAATTGCCTGAGGGTTGTAGAGGTTAAGTGATCTAAGCATTGTCAAGGTTAGTCAATGTCAGAGGCAGAATTTCAAACCTTAATCTTTTTTCTCCATGTCCAGCACACTATCCATTATTCTATATAGGCTTCTGCATATATTCTGGAAATTACAAGAGACAATGATTTTGCTCCAAATAAAATTAATATCCCCTTGCTCCACCAACAACCCAACCCATTTTAAATTCCCTTTGCTAGTGTTCAAATAGTTCCCACAACAGCAGTTTTCATTGTAGGTAGAGGCCATGAAGTAATCTTCTGGTCTCAAGAGATTAAATTCCTGAAGTAAATTTATTTTATGAAGGGAAATCATTATAACAGGAGGTAATTCTTCGATTCCCAAGGTGAGGATGGAACTAGTAGTCCTCAGAAGTATGGAAAGACCACATCGACCTTGTCTGTCACCAATTAACAACATGTTTGTCATCCTTCTTTAACCTTCTAAATGAGCTGAAGACCATGCTTGCCCTTCTGTAATTCAGTCTACTAGGTCAGAGATTGTACTGAATTCTTCACTAAGCAAGTGGAATTAATGTTTGGGCCATGAACAGATGTAAACACTGTTCATATGACTGTATCGCTAGTGTTATGAGAAAATCAAAATGACTAATGATAGAGAAACATTAGTGTTTATGGACCATAAATGAAAAATAATAGCCCGATAATTCCATCTTCTGGAATGAGCCAAAGCTTTAAGAGTAAAATTCTTTTCTTCTTAAATATTTAGTAATAATAATAATAGCGATTATTATAATTAATCAAAATAATGACCAACATTTATATAGTGTTTAAAGCTCTGCGAAGCACTTTGCATTTCTTAGTTCATTTGATCCTTACAAAAACCCTGAAAGGTAGGCGATGCTACTATCCTTATTTTACAGATTAAAAAAATCAAAGGTTTTTCCCTATTAAGATGGAAATTCCATGAGGGCCAGACTGTCTTTTGTTGTTGTTGTTGTTGTTTTTTCATTTACCTCAAATTGAATTTATTTTGTGTATCCGGGAATTTCACTAGTGTGTATTTTAAAATTCTACTATACTATACTGGATATCTTACCCATCATAACTCAAACCTCACCATACCCATATTCAACAACTTTGATAAGCATGTTCTCTATGATCACCATTAAATAGTATTTACAAAAGGGCTGGTCTTGTGAAAATGGTGAATCAACAATCCTTAATTCTTTTTTTTTAACAAATGCTTTATTAACTTTGGGTTTACATCATTCATTTCAGCAAGATTTTGAGTTACAATTTTTCCCCATTTTCCCCTACCCACCACCCCAGAATAGCAGTCCCACAAGATATCCCCTCATCCAATCTGCTCTCTCCCATATCTTCTCCCATATGCCCTTCGACTTTACCATTAGGGCGAGGTGAATCTCTGTGCTCCAATGCCTGCACATCTTATCTCCCAAGTACATGCAAAATAGTATTAATAATAGTATTTATATATATTTGAAACATTTAATTTTAAAACTTCAAATTTCAGATGCATTCCCTTCCTCCCTTGTCACCCACTCCCTCTGGGAAGATAGGCAATTCAGTATGTGTTGTACATGTATAGCTATGCATAACATTACCATAGTAGATATATTGTAAAAGGCTGCTTATAATTCCTTCCCAGCCATCCCACCCCCCCCCCACCTGGTCCATTCCCTACTTTGATCTTGTCCCTCTTCGAAAGTGGGTACTTCCAACCTCCCCTCCCACCAGAATGCCCTCCCATCCATCATCCCTCCTCTCATTCCCCTTCCCCCTATTCTGCTGCAGGTTGAGATATCCCATTTAGTATGTATGTCATTCTCTCCCAGAACCAAATTCAATGAGAATGTGGTTTTGCCTTTTTGCCTTCCTATTCTTCCCCTCCCCTGCAGCCACTTCCCCTTGCTTCTTCCACATGAGATAGTTTACCCTACCCTGTCTCTCCCCATCTCCTCTTGCCACTTTCCTCTATCACCTCTTAACTTCACCCCTTAAGTATCATCCATTCCCCCCAAATTCAACCTGTGCCCTCTATCCATGTATACCTGTAAACATATATACATACATTCACATATGTATTCATATGCCCATATACCCTTCTTTTTAAAATTACATTTGTATCCTGGATCTTTGCCCAATGCTTGGCACACAGCAGGTGCTTTATAAATACTTTTTGTCTGCCTTCTTGAATGTCTGAGGCTGAGCGGTTAAGTGACTCATCCAAAGTCACATAGCTAATAACTGTCTGAAGCAAGATTTGAACACAGATCTTCCTGTTTCCAAGTCTAATATTCTAACCATTGAGTCACCTAGCTGCTTAATTTATTAAACTATGTAATATTGCATAGGATGTTAAATATAATGAATAGTTAATTTTCCAGGATCATTTCTATTTGAAACCCATCAAAAAAAGATAATGCTACAAAATAATAATGAAAACAACAATTCATGTATATATACATATGTTGTACCTTCTGATTATGAAAAATATAAATGAACTTCTATTCATTAGGTTCTACCAATAGTCCTGGTTTCTCCTCATCCACTCCCATCCCATATGCCTTGATCTTATTGATCTCTTCTGGGGCCACTGAAGGATTAGAGACAGGGAGAAAAAGAACTTAGAAGTACAAAAACAGCTTTAATGGGGTCATATGTTGAGAATAATTGGGGAAGGGAAAGAATCTTTCTTTAAATGAATGATTATAGGTCACTGTTCATTTTTGACCTCTCAGAAAAATGAACTAAAAGTGAAGGATACTCAACACTGGGATGAGTTACTGAGAAAGGGTATAAAATCTCATTCTACATAGGTATAAAATTAGAAAATAATTTGCATGTATCTTCTCTTTATCAAAAAAGTGAGAATTAGATCAAATGGCTCCTCTACATTAATTCATGTCAAATGGTTTTATAAGAGGTATGATTGTTTTACTTCTTCAAAGATCCATGTTTCAGGGACCATCTCCTCCCTCTATTGAAGTAGTAGGAAAATCAATCAAGGCAGTAAGTCAAAAATATATATTAAGTATTTACTTTGTGCCAGGCACTCTGCCAAATGCTGAGGATATAAAGAGGGAAAAGCATCCCTTGTTCTCAAGGACTCACTGTCTAATAGGGGAGAAAAACAAAAACAAATGTATACAAAGAAGATAAATACAGGATGAATTAGGGATAGTCTCAGAGGGAAGACTCTAAGATTAAGCCGGACTGTGAAAGGCTTCTTGCAGAAGGTGGGATTTTAGCTGAGACTTTCAGGAAGACAGGAATTTTCTTTTTTTAAATTTTATGTTTATTTTTAGTTTACAACATTCATTTCCACAAGATTTTGAGTTACAAATTTTCTCCCTGTCTTTCCCCTACCCACCACCCCAAAACAGTGATCTCACTGAAAATCCCCTCCCCCAGTCTGCTCTCTCCTATATCCTCCCCAATTTCCCCTCCAAATTTTCCAGTAGGGCAAGATGGATCTCCACACCCCAGTGCCTGTATATCTTATTTCCCAGTGCATGTAAATAATAATAATAATTGTTATTATTATTATTATTATTTTAAAACATTTGATTTTAAAACTTTGAATTCCAGATTCTTTACTTTCTTCCCTCAGTACCCACCCTTACTGGGAAGATAAGCAATTCAATAAAGGTTATACATGTGTAGTTATGCAAAAAATTTCCATAGTTAAAATATTGTGAAAGACTGATTATATCTCCCTCCACCCTATCCTGCCCCTCACTTGTTCTATTTTTTACTTTGACCCTGTCCCATTTCAGAAGTGTGTGCTTCTAACTACCCTCCCCCTCAATCTGCCCTCCCTTCTGTCATCCCCCTTCTTGTCCCCTTCTCCCCTAATTTCCTGTAGGGAAAGATACCCAATTTAATGTGTATGTTATTCCCTCCTTAAGCCAAATTCAATGAGAGTAAGGTTGACCCATTCCCTTTTGCCTTAATGTTCTTCCCCTCCATTGTAACAGTTTTTCCTTGCCTCTTTTATATGAGGTAATTTACCCTATTCTGTCTCTCTCTATCTCCTCTCATGATATTCATCTCTCACCTCTTAATTTTATTTTAAAAATATCATCCCTTCCTATTCAATTGATCTTTTCCTCTCACATGCACATACCCTCCTATATAGACATATATACATATGTATACATATACATACATTTATATTCCCTTCAACTATCCTCATACTGAGAAAAGTTTCATAAGTTACAATTATTGTAAATAGTTCAACATTGATAAGTTCCTTATAATTTCTTTTCCCTGTTTACCTTCTCATGCTTCTCTTGCTCCTTGTATTTGAATGTGAAATTTTCTATTCAACTTTGGTTTTTTCATCAAGAATGTCTGAAAGCCCTCTATTTCATTGAATCACCACATTTTCCCCTGAAACATTATACTCAGTTTTGCCACCTAGGTGATTCTCAGTTTTAAGCCCAGCTCCTTTGACCTCCAGAATATCATATTCCAAGCCCTTTGATCCCTTAATGTAGAAGCTGCTAGATCTTGTGCTAATCTGATTGTGTTTCATATTTGAGCAATATTCAAATTGTTTATTCTTGACTGCTTGTAATATTTTCTCCTTGATCTGGGAACTCCGGAACCTGTCTATAATATTCCTAGGAATTTTCTTTTTGGGATATTTTTCAAGAGGTGATTGAAGAATTCGTTCAATATCTATCTTGCCCTCTGGTTCCAAAATATCAGGTCAATTTTCCTTGAGAATTTCTTGAAGGATGATTTCTAGGTTCTTTTTTTGGTCATGGCTTTCAAGTAGTCCAATAATTTTTAAATTGTCTCTCCTGGATGTATTTTCTATGTCAGTGGTTTTTCCAATGAGATATTTTCCATTGCCTTCTATTTTTTCATTTGTTTGGATCTGTTTAACAACATCTTGATTTCTCATAAAGTCACTAGCTTCCATTTGCTCCAATCTAATTCTGAAGGAATGATTCTCTTCAGTGAGCTTTTGATATTCTTTTTTCATGTGACAAATTTGGCTTTTTAAGGCATTCTTCTCCTCATTTCCTTTTTGAGCCTCTTTTGCCATTTGAGTTAGTCTATTTTTTAAGGTGTTATTTTCTTCAGTCAGGTTGTTGACTCTCATTTCATAACTTTCTTGCATAATTCTCATTTCTCTTCCCAATTTTTCCTCCACTTCTCTTATTTGGTTTTCAAAATCCTTTTTAAGCTCCTCTATGGCCTGTGACCAGTTTATATTTTTCTTGGAAGCTTTTGGTGCAGGAATTCTGACTTCATTGTCTTCCTCCTGTTCCATGCTTTGATCCTTTTTATCCCCCAAAAAGGAGTCTAAGGTTTGATGACCATGCTTGCTATGCTTCCTTTGCTTCTTCATATTGTCACTCAATTACTTGACTTTTGAGATTCTTACCATTCTATAACTCTACTTCCAGAGAGAGAGCTTTGTTCCAAATTGCTGAGGTTTACGCAGCTGCCAGAGCTATTAAGTTTGGTGCCCTCTCTGAAGCCCCCACAAACTCTGGCACCTGGCCACATACCCCAGGACCTCCACCCAAGATAGAAATCAAGATCCAAGCAGGTTAAAGGAAGAGCAATTAGCCTCTGAATTGACACTTGGCCCCACTATGATCTGCAGTGCAGGAGCTTTGAAGCAGCCCACATGGAGGTGGTTGCAGGGCCACTGCACCTCCACCACTTCTCGCCCCAGGGGGTAGGGGCTAGACCTTCTCCTCCATTCCCTCCTCCAGTTCCAAAAGAGTTCCATACTGACCTTTTACTTTGTCTTTGGCATGTATGGGTTGATAATTCTGGAAATTGCCACAGCTCCTGATGATCCACTCTCCTGAAGTCTGCTCCAGCCACTACTGCTCAGGGCTGCTCTGGGGCTAAAACCATAGGCTCACTTGGAGCTGGGCTAGGCTCCCAGCATGCTGCAATGGACTCTTCCTGTCAGCCTGCCAGGATGCCTTCAGCTGGAAGTTTGCTTCTTTCTGTCACCTTGTGGGTTCTGTAGCTCTAAAGTTTGCTTAGAGTCATATTTTATAGGTATTTGAGGTGGTTATGGGGGAAGCTCAAGTAGTTTTCCTGCTTCTATGCTGCCATCTTGGCTCCGCCCCCGGGAGGCAGGAATTTTCATTTAATTTTCAAAGAAGAGACCTTAGATATCACCCAATAAAATGCCTTCATATAAAAGATGAATATCTTTTTCTCCAGAGAAACGAAGTGATTTCCCTAAGGCTGCATAGCTAATGAGTAATAGAGCTGTAATTAAAACCCAGGCTACCTGGCTCCAAGTTCAATGCTATTTGTAACAAACTTTTTCATCAGTACTGAGGCAACTGATAGTCTCCCTATATTCTGCTTCAGTCATCTGGACCACATTTGGAGCACTGTGTTAAGGTGTCACATTTTAGGAAAGAGATTTTCAATGTGGGTTGTGTCAAGAAGGCCACAATATGATGAAAGGACTGGAGACCATGGGATGGGAGGACCAGCTGAAGGAACTATGTATGTTTAAACTAGACAAAGAGAAGGTTTGACAGTGGGGAGGTAAGGGGTTGTCTTAGTCATCTTCACTTATTTAGAAGACTGTAATATAAAAGACTTTTTCTTTTTGGTACAAGAGGGGAAAGCTAAGAGGAATGTACAGAAGCTGCAGAGACAGATTTTGGCCTGAAGACCTTTAACAACCTGAGGAGTTCAAAAGTGGTCTGGGCTGCCTTGGGAAGTAGGGTGTTCCCTTTCCTGGATGTTTTCAAGTGAAGGTTGGATAACCACTTTTAAAAAGTTATCATAGGCCCCCTCCGGGGTCCTGCAGATGTCATTGGCGGATGACCGGAGTCGACCGATCCTCCTGATCCGCGTTTGCCGCGATCATGACTTCGGGCTGTGCGGCACTCGCCGCCGCCGCCCGCCTCTTGGCGCGCCCCTTCCTCTTACAGCAGAGTGGAGTCCGGCATTGCGCCTACACGGCCTCGAGGCAAAACCTCTACATCGATAAAAACACAAAGGTTATTTGCCAAGGTTTCACTGGCAAGCAGGGCACTTTTCACAGCCAGCAGGCATTGGAGTATGGCACAAAACTGGTCGGAGGAACGACGCCGGGGAAAGGAGGCAAGACGCATTTGGGCTTGCCTGTCTTCAATACTGTGAAGGAGGCCAAAGAACAGACCGGAGCCACAGCTTCCATGATTTATGTGCCTCCTCCCTTTGCTGCTGCTGCGGTGAAAGAAGCTGTAGAAGCTGAGATGCCCCTCGTCGTGTGCATCACTGAAGGGATCCCACAGCAGGACATGGTGCGCGTTACACACACCCTACTCCGGCAGGGGAAGACAAGGCTCATTGGCCCTAATTGCCCTGGAGTCATCAACCCTGGAGAATGCAAAATTGGCATCATGCCTGGCCACATTCACAAGAAGGGAAGAATTGGTATTGTGTCCAGATCTGGCACCCTCACCTATGAAGCGGTTCATCAAACTACCCAAGTTGGCCTGGGCCAGTCGTTGTGTATTGGGATTGGTGGTGACCCCTTTAATGGAACAGACTTTATTGATTGCCTTGAAGTCTTCCTGAAAGACCCAGCCACAGAAGGTATCATCCTGATTGGTGAGATTGGTGGCAATGCTGAAGAAAATGCAGCAGCCTTCTTGAAACAACACAACATAGGTCCAAAAGCCAAACCTGTAGTGTCCTTCATTGCTGGCTTGACTGCTCCTCCAGGAAGGAGAATGGGTCATGCTGGGGCCATCATTGCCGGGGGAAAAGGTGGAGCGAAGGAGAAAATTGCTGCTCTCCAGAATGCAGGAGTGGTTGTCAGTATGTCCCCTGCCCAGCTGGGCAGCACCATATACAAAGAGTTTGAGAAGAGGAAGATGTTATGAAAGAAAGAGAAAAAAGCCTTGGAATGAATCACTGTAGAAATGTGAACCAGCAGCTGCCAGCATCCGCGAGGCTCTTGTCCACTAAGTGTCTGCCTCCTGTACACGCCTGCCCGATGCCGGCCTTCCAGTCCAACAGGAAGTGATTTGTGATGTTTGGGATGCCCTACATTCAGATGTGTTTACCTAATTGTACATCAGAGTCAAATAATAAATCTTGTATTTGATTTGAAAAAAAAAAAAGTTATCATAAAGGAGACTCCTTTTCAAGCACATATTGGATGAAATGACCTCTGATATTCCTTCCAATTCAGAGATTATACAATTCTGTGGAGCTTTAGCTCCAATTTCCTTCTTTCAATAAACATGGGAGTAGGTGATTCTAAAGTACATTTCTGGCATATAAATAGAATATCTTTGTAGCAACCCTTGTCCCAGAAATAGCAGTAAAGAAAATAAAAAGTGAAGTCCATTCACCATTAATGTGTCACTTCCACTGTCAACCAATCCAATCTAGATTTTATTTTCCTAATCTGAATATAGAAATTCATAGTAGAATTGTGTCATCCTTCTTTTCCTCTTAATTTATACATTTAATTCAACCTACTAATTTCTTTCACATTATTTTCTTTGCTTAAACAAAATTCTTCCTGTACACCTCCACTTGTTTTGTTTCTTCCCTTTTTCTGTTTTCTTCTTGCCTTACTATGATTTAAACTTGCCAGTGACACCCAGAAACATTTCTTGGCTTCATCAGTAACAAGCAAGACTAAGGAGGTGACTGACCCTTAATTTAGCAAGCCTAATCAGAAGGCAGTGTGGGACAGGGGAAAGTATTAGATTCATATATGAACACTTTGGGGAATATGAACTAATAGGAGGGCTCATTGCATATAGGAGAATAAACAAAAAAAAATGGATTGTTTTATTTCTTTCTTTTTTTTTAAACAAATGCTTTATTAACTTCTGTTTTACATCATTCATTTCCGCCAGATTTTGAGTTACAATCATTTTCCCCCCATTATTCCCCTACCCAACCTCCCAGAACAGTAATCCCACAAGATATCGCTTCCTCCAATCTGCTCTCTCCCATACCTTCTCCCATACCCCCATCGACTTTTCCATTAGAGGAAGGTGAGTCTTTGCATCCCAATGCCTGCACATCTTATCTCCTATTACAAGCAAAAGAGTATTAATAATAGTATTTATATATATTTGAAACATTTAATGTTAATACCTCGAATTTCAGATCCATTTCCTTCCTCCCTTGTCACCCATTCCCTCTGGGAAGATAAGTAATTCAGTATATATTGTACATGTCTAGCTATGCAAAACATTATCATAGTAGATATATTGTACAAAGCTGCTTATAATTCCCTCCCACTCATCCCACCCCCCACCTGGTCCATTCCCTACATGATCCTGTCCCTCTTCTATAGTGGGTAATTCCAACCTCCCCTCACCCCAAGGATGCCCTCCCATCCATCATCCCTCCTCCCATCCCCCTTCCCCCTATCCTGCTGCAGGTTGAGATATCCCATTTACTATGTATGTCATTTTCTCCCTGAACCAAATTCAATGTGAATGTGGTTTTGCCTTTTTAGCCTTCCTTATTCTCCCCCTCTTTTGCAACCACTTCCCCTTGCTTCTTCTGCATGGGATATTTTACACTACCCTGTCTCTCCCCATCTCCTCTTGCCACTTTCCTCTCTCACCTCATAATTTCATCCCTTGAGTATTCTCCCTTCCCAACAAATTCAACCTATGCCCTCTATCCATATAGCTGTAACCATATACACACATTCACATATGTATTCATATGACCACACGCCCTTCTTCCATTATTTTCATAGTGAGAAAGATATCATCAGTCACAGTTATTGCTTTTCCATATAGGAATGTAAATAGTTCAACTTTGATAAGTTCCTTTTGATTTCTTTTCCCTGATTACCTTCTCAGGCATCTCTTGCTTCTTGTGTCTGGATGTCAAATTTTCTATTCAATTCTGGTTTTTTCCTCAAGAATGCTTGAAAGTCCTCTATTCCACTGAATGACCATATTTTCCCCTGAAACAAAATACTCAGTTTTGCTGGGTAGGTGACCCTTGGGTTCATTCCCAGCTCTTTTGCCCTCTGGAATATCATATTCCATGCCCTTCGATCCCTCAGTGTAGAAGCTGCCAGGTCCTGGGCTATTCTGATTGTGTTTCCACAATATTGAAATTGTTTCTTCCTGGCTGCTTGTAGTATTTTCTCCTTGATCTGGGGATTCTGGAACCTGGCTATAATATTCCTGGGAGTTTTCTTTTTGGGATCTTTTTCAGGAGGTGATCAGTGGATTCTTTCAACCTCTATTTTGCCCTCTGGATCTAAAACATCAGGGCAATTTTCCTTGAGAATTTCTTGAAGGGTGATTTCTAGGTTCTTTCTTTGATCATGGCTTTCAGGTAGTCCAATAATTTTTAAATTGTCTCTCCTGGATCTATTTTCCAGGTCAGTGGTTTTTCCCATGAGATATTTCACATTGCCTTCTAATCTTTCATTTGTTTGGATCTGCTTAACAGCATCTTGATTTCTCATAAAGTCATTAGCTTCCATTTGCTCCAGTCTAACTCTGAAGGAATGAATCTCCTCAGTGAACTTTTGAGATTCTTTTTCCATCTGGCAAATTCGACTTTTTAAGGCATTCTTCTCCTCATTGCCCTTTTGGGCCTCCTTTACCATTTGAGTTAGTCTATTTTTTAAGGTGTTGTTTTCCTCAGTCAGGCTGTTGACCCTCATTTCATACTTTTCCTGCATCCTTCTCATTTCTCTTTCCAATTTTTCCTCCACTTCTCTTATTTGATTTTTAAAGTCCTTCTTAAGGTCCTCTATGGCCTGCAACCCACTCATGGTTTCCCCTGGGGCTTTTGGAGCAGGACTTCTGACCTCACAGTCCTTTTCCTGCTCTATGCCCCCAAAATAGGAGTCTAGGGTTGCATTTTTCTGTTTCCTTTGCCTTGGCATGTTGCCACTTAATTACTTGACTTTTGGGCTTGTTGCCACACTATGGCTTTAAGGCCAGATAGAGGAATTTTTGTCCAGAACGTGTGGGGGGCAACTTCCGTTTCTGGCAAGCTGAAAACCCACCCACGACTTCCACCCTAGATCACAATCCAGATCCAGGGAGGTTAAAGCAAGAGCGATTACCCCCCAAGACTGATCGCTGGATCTCCCTACAAATTTGCAGGCTGGGAGCAGGAGCTGCCTCTGAAAACTACAAAATGGCGTTTGTCCTCAGCGGCTTCTAGCCCCCAGGGGAGGGAGCCGACGCATTCCCTAATACCAGTCCCAAAGTCCATAGGACACTAACCTCTTACTTTGTCCTAGGCAAGTCTATGTTGATAATTCTGGAGTCGCCACAGCTCCTGGTGTTCTGGGGTTCCTCCAGCTGGCTGCTGGCCCTGCCGCCCTGGGGCTAAAACCTCGGCTCATGCGGACCTGGGCTCGGCTCGGCTCAGCTCCTGCGCTCTGCGGGCTGCACACTGCCAGGTCCCAGACCACTGCGCTGGTCCTTCCTGCAGGGCTGCTGGGCTGTCCTCAGCGGGAGTTTAGCTTCTCTGTGTCGTTCTGTGGGTTCTGGGGCTCCAGAAGTTGTTCAGAGTCCCCTTTTACATCGTGTGGGGGGAATGTGGGGGCAGAGTGGCTTGGATGAGCTGTTTCTACTCCGCCATCTTGGCCGGATTGTTTTATTTCTAAATCTCAGTTCTGCCTCTGGTCCATTCATGTACTTTTAAATTATCACTGAATATTTTTCATCCTCTTTGCTTTGTAAGAACAGAAAGACAAGTAAATTTCTTCTAATACCTATCAGGAGTGGGGAACCTGCAGCCTCCAGGCCACAAATGGCACTCTGGGGCCTCAAATGTGGCCCTCTGGCTGATTCTAAATTTCACAGAACAAATACCCTTAATAAAAGGATTTCTTCTGTAAAACTTGGACTCAAAAAGACCACAACCAAGGACCTAGAAGGGCACATGTGGCCTCCAGGCCACAGGTTCCCCACCCCTGAATTAAATAAGGTATCCTTAGAATCTTCTTCAACAACTGTGGCAACAATGCAATGTATTATTATATATATATTTTTTGCTTTCTGGAGGGCAATTGGGGTTAAGTGACTTGCCCAAGGTCACACAGCTACTAAGTGTTAAGTGTCTGAGGTTGCATTTGAATTCAGGTCCTCCTGACTTCAGTGCTGGTGCTCTATTAATTGCACCACCTAGCCGCCCCATTCTAATGTATTTTTAATGAAGTTTTTATGTTTTTGATTTTCCAAAGATATTTCAGTACTTATATGAGAAATAGCCAATGTGAAAATAATCTTCCCTCTCAAGTATAAACTATCAGTAATCCCATAATTATGAATTTTTTAATAAAATCAACAATTGTTACATAAAATCACTGACACTATGACAGTAACTAATCTTTATTTTTAAGATTTTCAGTTTTATAAAGCTCTTTCCAACTAATAATCCTGGGAGTTAAGCAGTGATTATTTTCATTGTCATTTTAGAGATGAGAAAGGGTTCAGAGAAGGCATGCCATTAATCTAGGATTAAACATTAGAGTAGGAACTCAAACTCAAGTTTCGGGTTCCTGTCTATTTATCTTTCTACTATATTACACTACCTCAGATTAAAAACAAAAATCTATAACACTTATAATATAATCATATTCATTAACTTCCCTTCTTCAGTGCCAACCCTCCCCCTTAGGGCATAACAGTTCCAATACTGAGTATCTGCTCTGATACTCTTATTCCTTCATTTATTCCAAATAATTTTCTGCCTGATGATCAATTGTTTCTGTTAATTTTTAACCCTACAATGCAGTTTTATTGTCATAATAATCTTGTTTGTCTTCCATTTCCCTATCTGGAAAGTATAGACTTCATCAGGATTGTAAGACTCTGCAAAGAAATGTTTAGCTGAGGTCTGGGGAAAGTTTCCATGCAGAAGTCTAATTAGTAAAAGCCCCTGACTGTGCCTTATGAGATAATGATGCATCTAGGAAATCAGAGAAGCTCTAATCATACAGAAGAACTAATGTTAATGGGAAGAACAATTAGTAACTAAACACTGAAGGCTTGGTGTTTTTGATATATCCCTGTGCTGCACATAGTACCTTACATCAGATAATCTCAAATCTTTGAAAATCACTTAGCCTAATTGTGTCAGTTTTCTAAACCCCTGTTCATCCCCTAGACAGTGGTTCTTTGAAGACTGTGATGCAGCTACATGTGTAAAGGGTAATGGTGAAAAAGCTAAGGTCACTCAAGTCTTACTGTATTAATGAGTCTGTGCCAGAAAGAATGAGACCATTTTGAATTCCATCAGTGCTTAACAGTATGAAGATAAAGTAGCAGAAAACTTGGCCATTCAGTCACATAAGCCTTTGACACTTTTTTTTTTTTGAGAGGGAAGGCAAGGCAATTGAGGTTAAGTGACTTTCCAAAGGTCACATAGCTAGAAAATGTCTGGTGTCTGAAGCCAAATTTGAACTCAGGTCCTCTTGACCCCAGCGTTGGTGCCCTCTTCACTGAACCACCTACCTGCTCCCTAATCCTTTGACTTGACAGAGCCATTTGGATTATGCTGAGAATCTTCATAAAACAAGATTTTACCCCAAAAGTTTTTCTTTGTTTTGTTTTATTCATTTCCCTTCTTATTCAATATCCCATAATCTTGAAAATGAAAAATAACATTTTTATGTTCTTTCCCTTACAACATTTTGTAAAGAAAGATTCAATTTTGCCTTTAAACTTTTGGATGATAAATAAATGTCTACAGATTCCAACTTTTCCTGAGGAACCCACACTGATTGAGGCCCTAAATCCGACTTCCCTTTTTACCACCATGTGGCAGTATTTTATCATAAAGGTTTATTAATAAAGAAGAGAATATGGACAAAGAAATCAACTGATGAACCATAATAACCCATTATGGATTCTGAGGGTGGTTCTTTTGATATGGGAACAATCCCATCCTGAAGCCATACAGCAGTTCACAGATTTCAAATCAGCACTTGATTATCTTATAATACCCTACCTCTTCACCTGATGTCTCTGTGAAATGTTTTTCAAATTGTGAGATATCATGGTACCATATTTCATTTCAAAGTTTCTACTCAATTCTCAATATAACCTTTATGTTTGGGGACTCTTTGAATTGTCGAATATGAGGATCATGCTTTGCTTTAGAAATGGCAATAGAAAATTCTTTTGAGGACGTGAATAATCTCCATTTTTTGAAAAATGAATAACTTAGAAAATTGTTTTGATGTGATATAGTACAAAGTGATATAGTGGAAGTCTTTGGAGCCAGAACATCTAGGTTAAACTCTTAGCTCTTATTTACTGTGTGACCGTAAACAAGTTACATAAATTGTCTTGAGACTCAGTTTTCTCATCTTTAAATGGAGATGATAATACCCCCACCATCTACCTTGATTCAATTCAACAATCATTTAGCAAGAGCCTACTAAATTCTAAGAACAAAGCCAATTATGAAGGCAAAAACGAAAATGGCCTCTGTCCTCAAGGAGCTTCCACTCTACTACAGGGGAATGCATACACAGATAAGCAAAAAGAAAATACACAACAAATAAATACAATGTAATTTAGCAATTAAGTGCTGCCAACTGAGGGTCCAAAAAAGGCCCATGTAAGAGTGGTATTTGAACTAAACTTTGAAGGAAGCTAGGGATTCCAAAGAGTCAGAGGGGAAGAGAGAATATTCTAGGCATGGGAAACAATCTCTAGGAAGGTATAGAGATAAGAGACAGGAAATTGTAACATAGTGTCTGGGGGGAAGTGAAAACTTCTCAGAACTTCCCTCTCCCCTCCCCACCCCTTCACTTCTGCTGTTAATCAGCAGCAAGCCCTTTTAGGAAGCTTTCAAATTTCCCACCTCTGTGAGCCCCTCCTCCCAGCCAGTGGGGTAGGGAACAGCCTGAGTTCACTCCTCCCCACTGCTTTGGGACCCTTCCCTGCCTTCCCTTGCTGTCAATCAGCATCCTTGTTCTTTGTAAGCCATAATGGCAGGTTCCCTTGTTGTTTGCCTTTGGGGAAGATTTTCCTACCAAGACTTGAACCCACCTCTCAG
The DNA here is from genome assembly GCA_011680675.1 of Gymnobelideus leadbeateri. Taxonomy (NCBI): domain Eukaryota; kingdom Metazoa; phylum Chordata; class Mammalia; order Diprotodontia; family Petauridae; genus Gymnobelideus; species Gymnobelideus leadbeateri. Next base: position 235,716 of record WOXC01000291.1, read on the forward strand.
TCAATGGGAGAAGGGATTGGGGCGGGGGAAGAGGAGAGGTTTGATTACATTAGGGTATAAATTCTTGTTCTGCCTTTTGTAATGGGCTCTTCCTCATGATCAGTCATGGGGAAGACTGCCCTCTTCACCTAGGGAAGAGAATAAATTCCTGTTCTTATTCTAAGAAATCTCCATGTTCTTGATTAAATTTTGGATGACGTTTTTCATTACAAACAATAGGATAACAAGTAGGTCAGTTTGGATGGACTGTGGATTCTAGGATGGGATATCTGATAGACTTATGGGAAGATATTGGCTGGGTTCCTTAGCTAGATAGTATGGTAGATAGACTGCCAGGCCTGGAGTCAGGAAGACCCTGAGTTCAAACTTGGTCTCAGATACTTACTAGCTGTGTGACCCTGGGCAAGTCACTTAACCCAATTCACCTCAGTTTCTTCATCTGTAAAATGAGTTGGATGAGGAAATGGCAAACAAAATCCCAAATGGGGTCATGAAGAGTCAAATACATCTGAATGACTGAACAACTACAATAACAACAGGTTTCTTATAGGGTTATTGTGAAGAACATAACTTTGCAAAATATAAATTGTGATCTCAGTGAGAGTTGTTAGTTCTATTACTTACATTAAAAACTCACCCGAGGGGGCTACGTGGTACAGTGAATAGAGCACTGGCCCTGGAGTCAGGAGGACATGAGTTCAAATCTGGCCTCAGACACAATACAAAAATTAGCCATGTGACCTTGGGCAAGTCACTTAACCCCAATTGCCCTCCAAAAAAGCCAAAAAAAAAAAAAAAAACTCCCTACCATGCTACCACTGCCATATATGTGTTGAATTCCCCTAGAAGAATATAAGATTCTTGTGGACAGGAAATATTTCACTTTTGTATTTTTTTTAAATTGCCAGATCAAAATTAAAATCCCACATCAAAGTAGCAAACTGTCTGGAACATTATAAGTACTAAATAAATTCTTGCTGACAGATTGACTAGGGACACTTGGATAGTGGCTGTGCTGAGAATCACTGAATCCAGGTCCTCTGACTTCATATACCAGCACTTCCCAGTGTACTACATAGCTGATTTTCTACAGACCTTGTTAATCTTCGTTGACGATAGGCTTTAATAATCACAAAGCAGTACTGGATACCATTAACCAAATAATTACTTTTTTCTAACAGATAGTATTCTAAGAGACAATTCTACAGGAATCACAACAGTTAACTAGGATATATAGTAGCAGATGATTTAGGTGGAAAACACGTGTTCTATATGGGTTATCTGGGGTAAGTACTTTTGTCTTTCTGGTACTGATATTCAAATAAAAGTGAAACCTGCTCAGGAAAACCAATCTGAAAATAGTTTGGGTTTTTTTTTTCTATTGCTGGAAAAGCATCTTCTACCACCTACATGTTACTATTCTAAATCCCTGAAAAAAGATCCAAATTGAGCCTCAAACATCTTTTCATTATTTCCTTTCTATTGATTTAAAGAATGCATTCAATATATAAAAACCTGTTCCACTTTATAGTAAGAAATGGTCTTGTGTATTGAAGAGAGGTTATAACTAAATTTCAAAGTGTCTTCAACATCCTTTCTTATAGAAACATCAACATAAATGTTGCTGATTCCATACTGCAGAAATTCTGAGGACTACATATTATGACAGAGCAATGAGGACATGCAGTCATGTATATATTCTGGGTAAATAACATGCATAAAAATGAAAATTTGCCTTATTTATTAGCCCCTCTTCCCAAGAGAATGCATTTTCCCCTATTTCATTCCAGAAAATGTTTTGTTCAATTGGTGAACAAATGTGTCATTTTGTTCATAAAGTGCATAAGTGAATGTGAAAGAAGAAAATAATGCCTATTTATTCAGCACACACTGACAAACACAGGAGCTTTTTGCAATTTGATTTCTTCAAGCACAACATGCAACCCCATATCTCAGTTCCAGAAGATGTCACTGTATTTTGAATTTAAGCTCTCTTATTTGAGGGAATGTAGATTCTGCACAGTGAGAATGTGTCACTCTTTTCATTTTCTAAATTGGCCTCCAGTCCCAAATGGTCCACTAAATGAGAAAGGCATTGAAGAGAGAGGGGGAAAAAATCAGCAGAGAACAATCTTAGCTTCAGGCCAAGCTCAGCTTTTGTAATACTGCCACATGCGATACATAGTCTGTTGGAGACTAAAAAAGGGCTCCCACGTCAAAGTAGCTACAGGAGATTAGCTATAGTGGAAATGACTATAAATAGAAAGATGCCCTACTCAGCAACTCAATGTCCATGAGGTTTCAGGGGTAGGTGGATTCCTATGCCATCTTGCAAAATCATGAATGCATTTTCTACAGTACATTTCATAACCTGTTCTAAAATGTCAGGAAACCAGAATGAGCTCATTTGCCCTCCCTGAAGAGAGCTGTGTATTTCTTTCATCTGCAAATGTCTGCACAGCATGTGCATAAATTGTCTTTACATTTTTTTTTTTTTTTGCTGCCAGGGATGCTAATCCAAGTTCTGTGATGTGGAATGATCTGCTGATATTTGTTAAGTCCCTGAAAATGGTTAGTTACAGGTTCTCTATAGCATGAAGTTGAATTTTAATATAAAGGTTTTGACAGATTAAGCAAACCTGGAACTACTATGTGGCTTGTCAAATGGTTTGGGAAGAAAGCTTTGTGTGTGTGTGTCCCCCTAGTTACCCTTGCTTCCCAACCCCACCCACCACAAAGAAGTAATAAAAAATTCTGTCGATTATATTATCTTTTAATTTCTTACATTATTCGTCATAAATTATAATTAGGTTTGATTTAACTTTTAAAATTATTTTATCTTTTTATGATGTAGAAATTTGACACTATAAAGTAGATGAAGGATAATTGCTGAAAGTTTATAGGAATTTAATAACTTTATCTAGTGGGCTAACTGAAACAATCAAAATAGATTTTTTAAATCTTCAACTGAGTAAAGCATCCAAATAGATTAGATGACAAAATTTGGTTCCAGAGCATAAAAAGCTAGTTTAAAATTTATATAGCTGAGCATGGGGACATGGACAGCCAATTGGCTCCTGGGTAGTAAACATTTGACTACCAATATGTTATAATGTTGAAAGTATTATATAAATGTGTTATAAGGAAGATTATTTGTTGTTTATGCAAGCTACAAATGACACCAGCAATGTCCTGAGAATAAATTTAGTCTATACCTACCTAAATCTCCACTCTTCTAACTGGTTATCTACTAGAGTTCCTGAAAGCACATTATCCACTAATGGTGAAAGCAAATGACAGGGTGATGTGGGGAAGGGTTAGATAATAATGGAGGGCTCTTTGGGGTGTCTTCTTTTCCCCTCTAGAGGAGGGATGACTGAGGATATCCGAAGAGTATGCCGTGTTTTATGGAGAAGTGGGAAAAAATACATGGACAAAGCAATTAAACCAGAGTTTGGGGAAATTACTATTTTTATAAATGGTTTAAAAATGGAATATTTTAATTGTGTAATTTGGATTCCTCTGAGTTATAGAAAAATTCATGAAGGGCATTAAAATTCTATGGGTTAGAAGAGAACCTTTCAGATTACTGGGTGACTTGCTTTGTGATTAGGAGAATGAACACTGGGACTCTGAGATGAGGTGGTTGGGAATGAGATTTGGTTTCCATTGGGTTCCATTAGAAGAGAGTGATAGTGGATGTTCAGAATGAAAACTAAACCTGAGTACCAATGTGGTAAGAGCTCTATCCAAATTGCTACAAAAGTTTGTGTTTGGAATGGGCTAAAACTGAGAACCAGAAAAAAAAACAAAACAATGCGAAGGTGAACTCCCTCTATCCTCAATCTCCTTGAAAACATTTTTTTTTTACAATTTTCGCTTCTTTTTAATATATTGTTGATCATTGATTTATATATTTTTAAGTTATTTTACCATTAATATAAAACTATAGGTAGCTATATATGATATGATTTGGTTTTTTGTGAACAAGGTACTGCAAAGAGGAGGCCAATGAATGTTTGTGGTACTCAGAACTAAAAAGGACAAAGGTTTGAATCTCAGTGAAAAAAATGCTTTCTTTTTTAATCCTGGGGGTGATTGGTATTAAATAATCATGAGAGAATATTATAGCTAATCTCTCTCTCTCTCTCTCTCTCTCTCTCTCTCTCTCTCTCTCTCTCTCTCTTTTTAGGGCAATTGGGGTTAAGTAACTTGCCCAAGGTCACAGGGCTAGGTTTTTTGTTTTGTGTGTGTGTGTGTGTGTGTGTGTGTGTGTGTGTGTGTGTGTGTGAAGTATCTGAGGCTGGATCCGAACTCAGGTCCTTCTGACTCCAGGGCAAGCGCTCTACTCACTCCACCACCTAGCCACTCCTAGTTAATCTCTTTTAAAAATAATAACTCATAAGCTCCTCAATAACAGAGAACGAAGGAACATGTCACTTGGGACCAATCATATTTCTAAGCTATCAAGTCTTAAGGAAATAGATTATTATAATGGGGCAAGCGTCTTAAACAAAATTTATATTTCCTACTGTCTTTTCCAAGGCTTTTCAAAGATTTCCAACTACTTGAGAGTGAGGACCAAAAGAAAGTCAAACCCAGGGGATTGGCTGATGGGAAAAGTTGGGAAATAATTTTACCAGCCTACATTCTAAAATTGAATGAAATATTGGTTGCAAAACTGAATGAGTACATATTAGTGAGGATCTCCTTTTTCATTTTTTATATAGCCAATCTTACCAGACAGTGGACTGGGGGGGATAGAAGGGAATGATAAATTCTTACTAGAAATCTATCCATTGTGTGATCCAGTTTTGGAAGAGTGCATTCTCTCTAATATGAAGAAAGGATGGTAATAATCATTATCTCATAGGGAGGATGAACCATATTGATGGCAGCAGATATGTGAACCCTCTAACTAGTGGTAGAAGTATATTATTCTTAATATCATCCCTGATTATGACCAACCAACCCTCTATTATGTTCCTGAAATTGTGCCTAGCTAAAATAGTGACCTTCATAATTAAAGGTATACCAAAGGTATATCACATGACAGAGGACTGTGAATTCTAGGTAAATATAATAATGTGGCTTCTGGGAAGTTGATAGAACATTTTTCATGAAGCTTTGGAAAGTATTTGAATAATTGGTCTTTGAGGGCAAGACTAGGATTGTTTTTGCTTTTATATCCAGTGTTTGATATGTATCAGTAGGGATGTTGTGAAGCTCAAAGAGATAACAGAAGTTAAGCACTTAATAAACCTTAAAGTGCTATGTAAATGCCAAGTATATTATTACTATTAATAATAATAATGACAACCATAATAACCTCCTGTTAGCAGGCCTCTAGTCTGGTGATAATGCCATGTCCTGAGCCTTCCGGTACAGTCCTACTGAGCTCAAATCATGTGTATGGTGAATTTTTAATGATGGTGGGGGGATGTATGAACACACACTTCTAAATGTAATATGCATTATTAACATTTTAAGTCTAGACAATCAACAAAACAATAAATCAAGCCATGATTTATTGTGGTTGAAGATTCTTCAAGTATAAATGTTCATACTGTAAATTTAACAATGTCTCACAATTAGAGTTTTTTTCAGCTGACCCCTATATATCAAGCACTTGAGAAATGCTATGTTGGTGTCTATTATCCTTCTAAAAATGTGTGATTTGTTTTGTGAATACTTTCAAAAATATGAAATGCAAGAAGAGTGACCTGAAATGAGAGGTAGTGTCAATGCAAGTGAGATTGTGGGAAACCTTCCAAAGGCAATTTTGAAAATATGTAAATATGGAGAGTAAAAATGTATATCTGTCATACGTAGTTTTAAAACATAATCCTCCAGGACAGACGCCATGTCATATGCACCATTTCCCCAGCGCCTAGCACATTGTGGGCGCTCAATAAATATTAATTAACACAGTCAAGAAATATTGGCAAAAAATAAATGTGGGCTCCACAAGGAATCAATAATACTGTTTATCCTTTAACATTTATTGAGGGTCAACAACATGCTTTCCATATCCTATTTTTTCATATCCCATCTCAACACAAGGAAAACACTTATACTATTTACAATATCCAAGGGAAATTTGATTTACATTTTTTACAGAAAGTCTAATAATGGTAATTATTTAAGCTACTACATAGTATTATGCAAAGCATTTAAATACATTGTGTGTCTCTAAACACCTTTATATTTACTTTATTATTTCAGAAGTTAGCTTTGGCTGTTGATCTTTTAAAATTTCACTTTGATACACAAACATACAACATTCATTATTCATTACCAGAGAAGTGACAACCATTCTTAGCATCCACTTGAAAAGGGGCAAGGCATTCTAGTTTCTATTGTGCTTTCAGGAGATTGTTACAACAGTGTCAGAGGACAGCAATAGCTATACATGGCATGCCACAGCATTGAGATTCCATGCATTGTTTATGATGCCTTGAAGAAAGTACCTTTGGGTACAAGTATCATAGTTTACAATGTCACATCACATAAGGAAAAGAGCAGAATCTTTTAAGTATTTTACTATAAGGAACACCAAGGGGCTTTATATTAAGCAAGCTTTAAAGTCATTCATGTCAAACTTAAAAAGCATTATGCTTGCGTATTAATATAATTTCAGAGGAGCAAAAAAATTAAGCTGATATAATAAGTGACATATCTTGCCTCCTCTCCTTTTTATAAAGTATAATATTAGATTAGAGTAAGAAAAGTCTGGGTTCACCTCCTTCTTTTAACAATTACTAGTTGTATATATGATCAAAAACTAATCATTCAACCTCTATGTAAAGCAATACTGTATCTACTATGTCAAAAACGTGTTGATGTCAATATTGGTAAAGGGAGTTTCCTATCCTTTTTGTATTATAGGAATTTCTAATGAATCTGTTGTTGAAAATCTAATTGACCAAAATAATAAAATGTTATCTTTTTTTAAATCTGGAAGTTTTCATTTTAGTTCAATGAACATATATTTATAAATTCACCATAATAGAACCCAACACAGTCAAACCATGAAGTACAATCCATTTTTCTTAATCTATTGCACCTATATTAACAGGTAATATTAATTGTTAAACTAGATAGTGATAAACTATAGTGATTGCTTTTGTCACTTTTCAGTTAATTTGATTGGTTGTCTCTGAATCATCTAAATCTAATTGCCTTGTATTAGTAACCCATATGTAGTAGGTGTTAAAAGTGTTTGGGGAACTGAACTGACTTAATAAAGAAAGTGCAAGTTATGGTACCGTTCCTTTCTTTTGTATTTGATGTTAGTAATCATTGCATGTTAGAACTGGGAGAGATCTTTGATATTATCTAGATTCCTGTCCATTTGGTAAATGGGAGATTGGGGTCCTAGTCTGATTTATCTACATTTAGATACTGACATTAATCAAATTAATTCAGTTTATTTTCATTATTTTTTTCACAATGGGAATTTAGAGGGGGACAGAGAAGAGGTTGTCAATTACCCCAAGCATTTCTCTCACACATATATCTCAATTTATTTTATATAAATAATGTCACCATAACTAAATAATGCTAATCTTTCCTCCAATATTTTTGCTTCACTGAAAACTCAGGGAAATGAAATATTGTAATAATTCTGGCCTTACTATCCTTGATAACAGGCAGCTAGGTGGTACAATGGATAAAATGTTGGGACTGGAGTCAGGAAGACAAGTTCAAATTCAGCCTCAGCCACTTTCTAGCTGTGTGACCCTGAACAAGTTTCTCAACCCTGTTTGCTTTAGTTTCCTCATCTGTAAAATGAGATGAAGAAGAAAATGGCAAATCACTCCAGTATCTTTGCCAAGAAAACTCCAAATGGGGTCACAGAATCAGACACAACCGAAACATGACTAAACAACAACATCCTTGATAATAAATTAATATTTGAACATTAAAGATTTACTAAATGGCAGTGACTCCTTTAGTTACAATGTGATTTGACAGAGCAGTAAGTAGGAAAGTTAAGATCCCCTACACCTCTTCCTTCTTTCAACACTTTGTCCCTATTTACAGTAAAAGACTACTTTAAATTACATGTGTATTTCTCAGTAAAAGAGGGTTGAAAATAACAAAGACTGATCATGAGAAAAAAAAATATACATATATATGTAAAGAGAAGGAAGAGAAATTATTTGAATGTGATTTAAAATGTTTTAATTTATAAAAACAATTCCTTTGTAATTTCAGGTTTGTTCTAAGGGGGGAAAATGGTGGCATAGTGCTTAAAGCCTGATAATTATTCTGGATTCACCCACATGGTTAGACATCCTTGAAAGGCTGATAATCCCAGTGGGAATAGAAGAGAGAACTCAGTGGATGAGGAACATAATAATAAGTTCCTGAACCCTAATCTACCCAAGTCGCTGGTAAGGAAACTTCCACCACCTTTTAGAATGCTTTGTCTGCTCAGGCACAGATAAAATACACTTCATTTAGAGAAACCTTAGAAAGGGAGGAGGAATTAAGAAGAGAATTATGAATGGAAATCTTTTTCTTCTTAAAAGATAGTGAGGGAGAAATACACAAGGGGAAGGGAGTAGAAATAAATGTGGTAAATGCAAGGCAATATAATTAATTGAACTTTATGAAATATAATTTACCAATTTAGAATAGGATATACAATTACTCCTTTCACATTGTGACTTTACCCATCATAGCTTCAATATGTTACAGTTGGCATAAGAAATTAAATGGGAATAGGTGCTTACTAAGTGTTTGCTAATTGATTACTCTGGATTTATTCTGAAAAAAAAAGGCAATTGATACTGTAGTTTTTAAATTTAAAACATGATTTGTATTGAGAGAAAACTGAAAAGTAGCTCATGTCAAAATGTGGTGGAACATAGTAACAAAATGAGCCCTCGAATTGGAAAACCAGAATTTAAGTGGTGATTTTGCCACAACAGCTGTGTGACCTTGGATAAGTCTAGTAAGTAAACAAAAGCCAAAAGAAAAATTTCCTTTTTTTTTCTTTTGCTTTTTCGAGGGCAATTTGGGCTAAGTAACTTGCCCAAGGTCACACGGCTAGGTTTTTTTTGTTTGTTTGTTTGTGCTTGTTAAGTGTTTGAGGTCAGATGCAAACCCAGGTCCTCCTGACTCCAGGGCCAGTGCTCACTGCACCAGCTAGCCACCCCCAAAAGAAAAATTTGAACCTAGGTCTTCTTGACTCTTAAGACAATATGCTATCAATTTTGTCACACTGTCTCATATATGTATATATGATTTAGATCTGAATATTCTCTTAACAGTTATGTAGCCCCGGCCCCTCATTTTAAAAATGAGAAAACTGAGGCCCAGAGAGGTTAAATAATTAGCTCAAGATCACTTAACTACACTGAGTCAGAGTTAGAACCCATCTTCTCTAGCTCCAAATCCAACATTCTTTTCACTGTAGTAGCTAAAATTATATCTGAAATCCTTGAAGTACCTAGCAACATTCAGTATAAAATATCTCTAATTACCTGGTTATTGCAAAAAACAAAACAAAAACAAAAAAAATAAAAATAGTCTTTAAAATATCACCTTAAGAGTAAGGATTGCTTTGTTATGTTAATATGCATGGCATGCCATAATGTAATGTTCTATCAAGTAAGCACAATTGTTCCATGATGACCATCTATGGGTTTTCAATTAAATCTCTTCCTGATCAACAAGGATAACTAGGTGGCAAAACAGATAGAGCACAAGGCCTGAAATCAGGAAGACCTGAGTTCAAATTTGGCCCTGGGCAAGTCATTTAACCCTATTTGTCTCAGTGTCCTCATCTATAAAATGAGCTGGAGAAGGAAATGGCAAATGTCTCCAGTATCTTTGTCTAGAAAACTCCAAATGGGTTCTCACAGAGTCTGACATGACTAAAACAATAGAAATACAATGATCAAGAACAGGTGATATTCAGTCTTCTCCCATTAGAAGTAGAGAATCTAGCCTAGAAAGTATGTAATACCAGCCTTTCCCATATATTTTAAGATAAAAATTTTATTGTATAGGTATTTTACTTCTCTGACTGTGTTTCTCTTTATCTTAATAAGAATAGCACATGAGGTATATTTTCCTGCCTGAAAATTAAAATGGATTACTATGAAGCAAATATAACAAACTCCAACTCTAAGGAAAGTTTAAGGCCTCTGATTTTATGTAGTCATCTACTATTACAAAAGGGCAAAAGGTCCATATTAAGGGTCAAATGACATAATGCATGAAAAGTGTTTCACAAACCTAAAATCACTATGTAAGTGTATGTTATTATAATTGTCATCAAAATAGAATATGAAATAATTTAAAAAATAATGGTGGTATATAGTGGTAAGATTACTGGAGTTGGAATAAGCCTAGATTGTAATATGTTTGGAATAGTGGATTCGGGGTAAGAGGACCTAGGTTCATGACCAGGTTTTCTCAGAGATATTTTTTCATGTGTTCTTAGAGACAAATACCTTAGTGACATTTAATTTCATTCCTCATTTGTAAAATGGGGAAATAACCATGCTGCTTATCTCACAGAATGATTTCAAGGAAGTTAAAAGTAAATAATATAAGTAAGCAATTTATGAACACTATCTGAATATATATATATATATATAAGTATATACAAATACGCACAATATATATAAGCATATATTTGTATACTTATATATATATTTATATTCAGATAGTGTATATATACATATACATATAATTTGAGATATTAGGATCCTAGTCCACTTCCTTCATTTTGCAAATAAGTAACTGAGACCCACTGAGATTCAGTGCTTTGCTCAAAATGAAATAGGCAATAAGTTACCAAGGCAAGATTTTAACCCAGATTTCCTAAATCCTATCCAGATTCAGTTCTGTTTCCAGAGTACCTCGTTTATAATTATTTTTACTGATTATTCCAAATAGTACTTTTCAGTATTCTCCATCAAGGAAATAAGGCATAATTAATGACACTGAAAATATCAGAACATGAAATTATAAATATTCCTTGTTAATAAATGCTCTTACATAATCTTATGAATATTATATTAATAATAAAATTATATGAATTGCTAGTATTTTCATAGTGTTTTAAGACTTTGAAAGCACTTTTCAGATATGATCTCTTTTTGATCTTCACAACAATCCTGAGAAATAAATACTATCCTTATCTTTATTTTTATAATGAGGAAACTAAGGCAAACAAGAGGGTAAGTGACTTGCTCAGGATGATACAGTTAATGAATGTGTGAGGAAGGATTTGAACTCAGTTCTTCCTGACTCTAACCTGCTCAATTATCCCTCAATATTTTATGTTTACAGAAACACTTTTCCATTTTCACTTGATAAATTAATTAAGTACATCATGTAATAAAGAAATCACATCACTAAGTAGAGAATTATAATGAAGTTGTCTCTAACAAGAAAGATCTAGTTTTTAATGTTCATTTTTGATTATCAGCACATACTCAAAGACTTCCCCCACATAGGTAGAGAAAAATATTCCATTCAAAGCCCTAAATGTTAGTATACAGAGACCAACGGTCCTTGAATATTCTACTTATTTTGAAATTTTCTTCATAGTGACCTCGATGTTAAGAATTGTAGATGAAAAAAAATGTATATTGTCTATGTGCTGTGAAACTTAGCTTCTGGTGTCTAGTCTATTCCTAAATAGTTGCCTACCACCAACTTAAAATGTTGAGTTGTTCACTTCAAGTTAGAGGAATGGTATTGACATGCCAGTTGTAATCCTTAATACTTATGTGTGTCTTGGTAAGTCATTTAACTCCCCGGGACTTGATTTCTTCACATGTAAGGTGAGGAAGTTAGGCTAGATCAGTAGTTCCCAATGGTTTTTGTTCTTGGAACCCTTATCAACAACAACAATAAAATGTGTTTTGTACTCCCACTACTCATAATATTCTGCAATTCTTTACTATTTAAGTGGTTGCTAAATAATTTTTAGCATGATCTCCTTGGGCCATCTTTGTGAGTGCCAAAAGGGTTCCCACTAAATGGAGATCACTGTATTACATGATTGGTCTCTTCCAATTCTAAGCCATATAACTTCAGGCAAATTATTTAATTTCTCTGAATCTCAGTTTTTATTTTTCATGAAATTTGGGGGCTAAATTAATTGTGTTTAAAGGTCTCTTGTACTTTGCAGATCTTGACTTTGCACTTTAATTACAAACCTAATTTGGAAGATGACTTATTTTTTGGTTCAATCCTGACAAAATCAGTGACAACAGTAACATAATTTCACTGGTAACTGACACTAAATGTAGTGGCACAGTCTTCTTATAATTTCTCCTTATCAAGTTTTGTCTTTTCTGAGTGACATGATTTTTTAGTGTCAAGACCACTAAAATTAAAATGCATGGTAAATGCTAAGAAAAACCAATAAGGCTTCTTTAAGAAGAAAGATCTAAGGACAGATTGGTCTATCACTTGGAGTAAATTGGGTCATCATAATGCATGACAGAGAAGTAGCAGAACTACTTGACACATAGTTCACTTCTACTCTCTTTTCCAAGATGGTTGTGGAGGAAAGAGAGATAGAGGGAGAGAGAGGGGGACAGAGAAAGAGAAAGAGATTGACCATCACAAAATCAAAATAGTTTACAGAACATTGAAAATCAAGATGAATAAAGAGATGGCAAGAGAACATTTGGATTCCTTCAATGACTTTAGGTCACAAGGCCTGAATGAACTTCAAGAAGATAATGTGTTATAGTGGTAAGATCAAACAAATTTAGATTATGAGTCACAGAATTTGAATTTCAGATTCATCTCAGAAATTCACTTTATGTGTGCCCTTAGTCTAGTCCCTTAAGATTTCTAAGGTTCAGATTTCCTATCCTTGCAGTAAGGATGCTACTAACACTATTGACAGCACAAGGTTGTTATAAAGATCAAATTAGGAAGTGTTTCATAATACATATACATATATAATTTGTAGATGTTTCATTTTTGTATACCAAACATCTAGCATAGTTATTGGTACATAGTAGGTACTTAATATATGTATGTTGGTTGATTGATTGATTAATTGATCACTGAGTTATTAGCAGTATGGCACAATAGAAAAAAGTGCTGAAACTGAAGTCAGAGATTCTGGGTTGAGATCCTAGCCCTGATACTTAGCCTCTTTTATTTTTTTCATTTTTAAAATGAAGGGGTTGATACAGATAGATGGCCACAAAGGTCTTTTCAAGCTCTAAGTCAATGAACTATGAATCTATGGATCTATGCTAGATTAACACTATGTCCTTTTTATGACAATGTTCTAGAATAGAAGACTTGGGAAATTACATATGTTTTACCTGGATATCAGCAAGACATTTGATAGAATGTCTCTTGGGCAGCTAGGTGGCCAAGTGGGTAGAGTCCTGGGCATGAAGTCAAGAAGACTCATCTTCCTGTGTTAAAATCTGGCCTGAGACACTTATTAGCTATGGGACCCTGGGCAAGTCACTTAAACCTATTTGCCTCAGTTGATCTGTAAAATGATCTGGAGAAGGAACTGGCAAACTACTCCATTATCTTTGCCAAGAAAACACCAAATGGGGCCATGAAGATTAAGACATGACTGAATCAACTGAACAACAATTCTTGATATATTTGTGGATAAGAGAGAGAAGTGGACTGAATGGTAATATAGTTAGAGTGATATAAATGGTTATAAACTAGTTGAATGATTGTCCCCGAAAAGCTGTGATCGATGAATCTATGTCAATATGTCTCTAGTAGAATGTCATGAGATTCTGTCTTCCACTCTCTTGGCCATGTTCTTTTCAATAGTTTTGTTACCAAAGAAGTGAATAAAGGCATAGGAGCCATACTTTTCAAATTACACAATGAACAGTACAGATACAGTGATTTCTTACATGTTGGGTAATAAAATTGAAACATGAGAGACAGAGTGTAAGATAGAGAACTGGGTTAAAAGCCATGACATGGGTTAAAATTCTGCCTCTGAAAAATACTAGTTCTAACATTGAGTAAGTCAGTTAACATTTCAGTGACCCTGTAGAATAGTTCTAAGTTGTATTAATAGAGGGGGTTTTCTTACTACAGGTCTAAACAAAATATATATATATATATATATATATATATATATATATATATATATATATATATATATCTCCACTGGCTAAAATTATATACTAGATCTATAAGATGACATTTCACCGAGATTTATTCAAACTCATATCTCTCTGTGTTTAAAAATCAGCATTTATAAGTACAGGATGGAGGAGATATGACTGATAATATTATATGCAAAACCCTTGGAGATTTTAGTGAGCTTTCAAGTTCAACATATATTAACACAGTGTGAAATGTCAACCAAAAAGCTAATGTAAACTTAGGCTACATTAATGGATAAATAATATTTAGAACTAGAAACATTATAGTCCCATGCTTCCATGGTCAGACCACATCTAGAGTGTTATTTTCAGTTCTGGGCACTACATTTTAAAGACATTGGCAAGGTAGAAAGACTCTAGAAGAGCCCAGTCAGTTATGAGCCATTGTCTAAAACCACGAAATATGAAGATTGGTTGAAAAAAATGGGAGTATTTAACTAGAGAGAACACTTGGGCAAATGGAGCATGGGAGAAGTCAATAAGTTAATAAATATTTGTTATGCACTTACTATGTGCCAGGCACTATACTAAGTACTGATAATATAAAAAGAAACAAAAAGAAAAATAAAAGCTAGTCCTTGAACATAGTACCTGATTCAAGTATTTAAAGGGCAGTCATATGACGGTATTATTTTTATTCTTCTTGGCCCTAGTGGGCAGAATAACAACCAATGGGTTGAACTTACAGAGAAAAAAAAAAAAGAATCAGGTTCCATGTCAGGGAAAGCTTCCAAACTATTAGATCTGCCACAAAGTAAAATGGGCTGCCTTGGGAGATGGTGAATTTCCTATCTCTAGAGGTCTTCTAGTCTAGAAAGGTTGAATGGTCTAGTGGGGATTCCTACTGATTGGGAGAGAATGAACTCAATGGCGTCTGAGATCCCATCCAACTCAGATTCTAGAATTCTATGCCTTGGTGAATAACAGCAGGCGACTCTAAAGAACTCTTTTGTGTAATTAAAATAATAATAGTGAAGGTGATAATGCTATATCACTCTGGTAACAAAGTATAGCACTAAGAAATTATCTTAGCTCTCTAATAGAAGTTGGTTTATCTTATGGAGTTAACAGCTTATTCCTTTGAAATAAGATTCCCTTTGTGGGAAAACAGGAATGAGATATCAACATGACTCAAGGTACTTTTTTTTTTACTCTTGATTGAGGCTTTAGCCCTTTTTTGAGATTAAACCTATGAGTTGTTGTTTCCTGGACAAATTGTGTTGAATAATAGTAGGCAAAAATATGGCTGTCACAATATAATCAGTCGAGGAGTCAGGAGGATAAACTGATTTATTATTGTTGATGTTGGGGTGGCACATAGAACAAAAACCTGACTGTGAGTTCCTTAAAATAGTTCTCTTGTTCTCAGCAGCCTTATTTTTCTTTGGAAGTAATGAAGTTCTTGTTACAGTTTGCCTGTTCTCAACTGGTAGGGAAAGCTTGAGTTACATGAGTATAGACAAGCCCAGATGGTGGGCTCAAATTCTCTGTGGCACAGGGAAGCAATCACTAATGGAGCAATGAATTTAAAGGTTATTGTCTTCTGCCTGTCTCAATCCAGTGTTTTCCTTCTCGAGCAGTTGTCTTTCTAAAGGAGATAATGTCAACGCGCTTCATTTTTTTTTACCTTGCTCGGCTGCCTTGGTTGATTTTTCTTCCTTCTTTCCTGTAGTTGCTGCAAAACAAAGATAAGGCTCAAATAAGACTTCTTGTTGGAATAGAAGACCCTGGAGGCAGAACATGTCCACAGTGAATTCAGTGCTTACCTAAGTCTTTTAAGGTTTTTAAAAACATAAAAGTAATTCTCCCCAATCCATGAAGTACATTAAATATTATATTATTTTTCTCTAGCAATGTAGAGGAAAAGAGGGGTGGATAGATTTGGTGTCTTCCCCAGCCTGATGATTCATTCAAGACTTCTCTAGTATTTTGCTTTTTTTTTAACGCAAATATCACCAGCTTGACAGAACTGTAATTAATTACTTATATTCTAGGCTATCTTTAAAGCTCTTTTAGAGTCTTGAAAATGTCAGCTGAGTAGTTCTTCAAATACGATCTAGATAGAACCTAACCAGTTGCATGGACAGTATAGTTGAGTTTAAGATTTAGATTAGGATTTTATTCCATTTGAATGTTAGATGGATAAAGTCATCCTAAAGCAACCAAAGGAGAAACTGGTATATGACTCAGGATGAATTTCATCTGACTGAGGCATGCTATGCTCACTGAAATATAAATTAGAGGTCTTTATTTGAATATTGAATATTTGAACATTAAAAGAGCAATGAAATTATTTATCAAAATAAATTTCATCCTGGAAAATAAAACAATAATTTTTATGCCTTGCAATATTTAAAATGGATGTAAAATTTGGCAAAGTGCCCATAATTCCCAAGTGACAAAGAATGAAGTTCTTTTGGTAACTGTAGCTCAATGTTTTCTAACATACTCTGTTAGCTTGAATTCATAGATCAATCAATAAGCCTTTGTTAAGTGCCTATTATATGCCAGGCACTGTGCTAAATACCAGGGATAAAAAGTCAAAATTGGCCAATCTGTTCTCCCTGAAATAGAATGAAATATCTTGGAATATAGGACTGTCTGTCTTGTCTTTTACCTTCCATGCTTAGTACAGTGTTTAACACACAGAAAGCAATTAATAGATTCTTGTTGAATGAATGAATGAACCCGAAAGTGTTTGCTTGAAAACAAAGAAATTTTCTCTAGACAGAGAGTATATATGGGGGAAAAGACTGGTTTTTATTAAAATATATAACAAAACTGTAGTGAATGCTGTAATACCACACTCCTAGTCTAATTATTACTTTCTCACGGTGCCAGTTAAGACTGAATCAAGGAGTTCTGTTTATGCAGGTGGAGTCTGAAGATAGTAGGAATCCCAATAGACCCTGATAAGGGCATCTGGGAAACTGTATCATATATAAAACACATTTGGGTGGTTGATTTAACTTTCGAACCAGCCTAGAATGATCTCAAATGACTGTACAAATTTAAATACCTAAGCTCACTCTTGTGTATAACTATACCTCTGATTAGGTTTGCCTGATCTTTTTGGAACTTTGGGTCCCTTTAAACTGTATTTGGTTAGAACTAGACAAATACAAAGAGAAGAGAAAGATCAAGCCCCCATTCACTTGAATATTCCCAAGGCCCAGTAGGTATCATGTCAATTAAATATATATATATATATATATGTATATATTCCTATATTTGAGCAAATGAGATTTTTTTTAAAGAGACCAATGCTTCTATCCTAGTGGGTCTCTTTTTTTCTCTTATTCATTGTAAATGTTTTATCAACATATTTACCTCACTGTCTCTTCCCTGTGATTTCCACCCCAATAGAATATTCTCTTATAATAATAAGTACAAGCAAGCAAAATAAAACAAAATATTGACTATGCCTGAAAAGATCTGCTACATTCTGTGTTGCCTATAGGCTTTTCATACCTCAAGTTCATACAGTGTAGTTACTCTTAGGTTAAATCTAAGAGAATTAAAGTAGTGTTAAAACTGCTCATTGTGTGCACAGCATTCATTCATTCATTTCACAAATATTAATCAAGTATGTAGTATAAAGATCAATAAGACTAGCAGTCAAATATCTAGAGTCAAGTGTTAGCTCTGAAGCTTAATAACCAGAAAATGTGGAACAAATAAAAATTTCTCTGAACTTCAGCTTTCTTAATTGTAAGAAAGAGATAATTTTTTTTTACTTCTGTTTAGTCATTTTTAGTTGTGTCTGACTATTCTTAACCCCATTTGGGGATTTCTTTGCAAAGATATGAGAGTGGTTTGCCATTTCCTTCTCCAGATCATTTTACAGATAAGAGGACTACACAAAACAGGGTTAAGTGATTTTCCCAGGGTCACACAGCTAGTAAGTGTCTGAGGCCAGATCTTAACTCAGGAAGATGAGTCATCCTGACTCCAGACTAGGCAGTTTATCCACTTAGTTACCTAGAGGCCCAAATAACATTTCTGCTGACTCCTAACAAAGTGGTTGTAAAAGTCACATTATTGTATGGAAAATAGATTACTGCTTAAGAGCTATGTAAATGTAAACTTTAAAAAATATGTTATTACTATAAGTAAGAGGCCAAATTAAATAACTAGGAAACATCTCAAAAGGTGTCACGAGCTATTATCAAATGAGTAATAAAGAAAATAAAAGCTATCAATTGTCATTTACTAAAAGAGGAAATTAAGTCATATGGACTGAAGTGATCTGGTATGATTTCAGGGAGGAAAAGCTGGGCCTGGTAAAATAGAAATTAGGAAGTATAAAAGTTGAGAATAGATGTATTTCAGATCACAAAAATGATATGAACAAAGCCCAAAATGTGGGAATATAATATTATATTTTTAAAAAATGATTGATCAATTTTGTTGTATTGTTTTTTCCTTCTTATTTTCCTTTAAAAATTATTTGTCGGGGCGGCTAGGTGGCGCAGTGAGTAGAGCGTCAGCCCTGGAGTGTCAGAAGGACCTGAGTTCAGATCCGGCCTCAGACACTTAACGCACACACAAAGAAAAACCTAACCGTGTGACCTTGGGCAAGTTACTTAACCCCAATTGCCCTCCAAAAAAAAAAAAAAGCTAAAAATTATTTGTCATAAGGTCATCTCTCTGGCTAGACAATGTATGAAAAAGATAGGAGAAACTCAGGCTATAAAGCAGTCTACTCCATTTGGTCCAATTTTATTTGTTTTCTTTTTTTTTTTTTTTTTAAGCAATTGGGGTTAAGTAACTTGCTCAAGGTTACACGGCTAGTCATTATTATGTGTGGGTGCTCATTTTCTGAGGCTGGATTTGATCTCGGGTCATCCCAACTCCGAGGCCGGCACTCTTACTCATTGCGCCACCTAGCTGCCCCTTTTAGGGCAATTGGGGTTAAGTAACTTGCCCAAGGTCACACGGCTAGGTTTTTGTTTGTGTGGGTTAAGTGTCTGAGGCTGGATCCGAACTCAGGTCCTTCTGACTCCAGGGCCAGCGCTCTACTCACTGCGCCACCTAGCCGCCCCGGTCCAATTTTATTTCATTGGATTAAAAGTTTGGGCCATGGGACTCATGAAGCACATAATAGATTATCAGTAGAACATGTATCAAAGGAAAACAGCATATACTGAAGAGTCCAAACACATTGGTATGGGCACTTTATCTTAAATATATTTAAAAATTGCTGAAGCACACCATATACATAGATAGTATGCATTGATTGACTGAAAACTCTATTTTTGCAGAAGGGAAACTGATCCTAAAATTTTGGAAGGAACATTCTATCTAGTGTCTGCCTTGGGGGGAGGAGGGCAGGGTCACTGAGAAAATGAGATGGAAGAAAGGACAATGTGGCATTTTGTGTGCTTATGGGCACGTGTTTAACATTATATGGCACATTGCAAAGAATAGCAGAGAAAAACAAGTTGGTCTTGGGTCAAAGACCAAGCCCTTTCCAAGGTTGGTTGCACATTTAGATCATTGTGGCGAGTTTTGTTTGCAGTGATAACCAATGCAGGATTTGTGAGCATCTAGAAAAAGGAAAAAGAAATCACAGAGAATCAGAATGCCCTTATTGAGAATAAATCATCCCCAACTAACCTTAATTTTTCTTCTTTTTTTGATAGGGTTACCAGACTTGTACATATAAGGGATAGCATAAATACAATTTGACTACATTTTAGCAAGGCTTTTAGTAAGGTTTCTCATGCCATCTTTGTGGATGCCATCATTTTGTTTTGGGAAAGTATTGTAGCTTCATTTAGAAATGAAGGGAGGAATGTAAATTGGTTTCTTAGAAATATTACCAGAGGGGCAGCTAGGCAGTACAGTAAAAAGAGCTCTGGCCCTAGAGTCAGGAGGACCTGGGTTCAAATCCGACCTCAGACACTTAACACTTACTAGCTGTGTGACCTTGGGCAAGTCACAACCCCAATTGCCCTGCCTTCCCCCTTCCAAAAAAAAATTAGTATTAAAAAAGAAAGAAATATTACCAGGTTTCTGATTACATGTGGATGAAGAAATTGGGTATCTAACTGCAATTGCTTTCTATGAGCAAGGGAAAAGAGGAAGAAAACAAAAAAGAAATTCTCTGAGAAATTCCAGCAAACTGAAGTAAAAAAATAAAAAGCTGGGGAAGAAATATTCACATTTTTTAATCCAGAATTTATTGGCTCTCTGACTTTGGTATTTAGCATATTAAAAATAGTTTATTTGGTTTTCCCTTCTTATTCTTAACCTGAGTGGGATATTGAGCTTCATCCCTAAAGTTAATTGCAGAAATAACTCAATGAATTTGTTAAATTTGTCCATCAGATTATATTTGTATAACAATCTATCATCATAGAAGGAATGATGGGACAACTAAGCCATGCTTTAATATGACAGTAAGGCTTTCTAAATTTATTTTCAACATTTTTACCTTTTGATTGGACTAATTAGAATTCTTAAAAGCACAGCTTTTTTAATATGTACTTGATAGGTTATTAATTACAATGGCACATAGAAACTGTTTTTTTAAACTGGGTTTTCATGTGGTTTTTGATTAAGACCATTTGATGATTTGGGGATTATTATTATTGATGTCATGTTAGATGGATGCTTATTAAGAGAAGAAAAGCATCTATGCAGAGGTGGTACACATGGAATTTGATGGGTTCCTGTACATATCACTATGAATATCAGACTGGTAGACCTAGGCCTGGAATACCTATTTAATATGAATAATAGGGGCACCTGAACCCAGTCAGAAGCGTAATTTATTAAGGAAATAAATTTAGTACCATCAGATTACTCCAGTATTACAGAGGAATAGAGGGTGGGTGGGCATCTGCTCTCTTTTGGTGATTTCTGTGTCATTCCCTAATAGGCTGGATGGACTGCACATACAAGTAATGAGGGAAATAGGGTTTCATGTAAATCATCTGCACAATTTTTCAGGTATTAAATGTAAAGCATATAGAATCACTTTTGAAATGGGCTAGAACTTGAATAATTTAGACCTGAAATGATTTGCTAAGAATGTGGACACTATTGTGATATAAGGGAGAATAAGGAGTGGCATTTGGATGGATAGCGTAATATGACATTCAAAGGAAATAAAAATAATTGGTGTAAGTCAGTTGACCATGACCTTTTAAGGTCTCTTCAAAAGCTATGCTAAGGGGATTCTAGGCACTGATGAGTTGAAGTATTAGTTATCAGCAGGTTTTGTGGTATTGGAAGGGCGCTGCATCAAACCAAGAATTACCCTACTCCCAAATAGTCACCGCAATGGACAAAGCAAAATTGTATACAGAGGATATAATAATGAACTGGTTAGGATGACCAACTATACATCTCAGAGTGGGAAGGGAACTATCCATTAGATTATTACATGAGTTTAGGATGGGTGACCACTTCCTTCCAAAAAGATTCTCTTGTATAACCTATGGACTATTTTCATGGCCAGATTTAAAGAGGGAACAAAGATTTTGAAATGGATATTGGAGATTATCTAATCTAAATCTTTCATTTTATAAATAAAGAGACTAAGGCCCATGGAAATTAAATAATGTCCAAGATCACACAGGTAGGATGTCACCAGTAGGACTTGAATCCAGGGTCTCTGACTCTAGAGCTTGCATTCTTTCCATTACAACACAGGTTATGTCAAAGAAGCAGCGCAGGTTTTAGGACTAGCTTCAAGTGAAATATATTGTAATTCAACCCCAAATTTAAGTTGTGAAGTCATTTCTATTAATATTGTGGTGATGCATCTGGTAAAACATATAGTACCAATAGAAAAGGAACATAATTGCTTTGAGCCTTGATAGATGTCTTCTATTAGTGGAGAGTTATCCGTATTGTGGAATAAGATTAGACAATTTCACTACCTAAGTAAAACAGAAACTTTCAGAGATCCTGGAAGTCAATGGGTATGTAGACAATTATCTGTAGTCATCTTGTTAATTTGCATACCTAAACTATGAAAGATGAGTATATTCTGAACCTCATTTGATCTGATTATCCCTGTTAGCTATGTCTCTGTCTCTGTCTCTATCTCTTTTTCTCATCTTTCCTGAATAAATTCCTTGAGAAATGTGTCAACACTAGGTTCTTATAGTTCCTCTTCTATCACTCATTTCAAAACCTCTGCAACCTAGTATCCAACCTCATCATTCAACTAGCTTCTTTGGTCTCTTTCTAAACTCTATTCAAACCTTTCTTCTCCAAAACTCCTTTCTTGCTCAATTTTGCCTCTCTTCCTCCATTTCCCTCCAAACACACTGCTTGTGTCTCTCCTTCAGCACTGCCTTCCATTTATATCACATATGCCTTTTATAAAAAGTTATAGCATGTCATCTAATTAGAATATAATCTCCTTCAGGGTAAGAACCATGTTTTCCCCTTTTTTCTATCCCCGTTGTTTAGCATAGTGCCTTACACATAGTAAATACTTAATAAATAAATACTTACTGGCTGACTAATTGACCAAAGTCAATGCACAGAATTCTAGTTCAAAAAGAACTGTGCCCTCTTTAGGATGAATTCCTCTTTTTTATTTAAGTATTTATATAATAAGCTAAGAAATAATTTAATTCTTATAACTAAGTGTGTGTGTGTGTGTGTGTGTGTGTGTGTGTGTGTGGAGGTGGGGAGTACTTTGTATCATGTACTTTGTACATGTACTTTGTATCATGCAGGGATAGAAGTTTATGGTCTTCAAGGCCTGGATGAGGCAATGTGATTTGAAAATTGGTGTCAAAACTGGAAGGAGGATCTTCTACCCTGTGAGAAAACTTATTTCTGTAGTTTAGGAACTACTGCTTCAGATACATGGATGCAGATGTAGAATATTTCATTATAGCCATCAGTTACCGGAATAAAGGGAGCTTTGTGCTAGGGTAATTTAAATCTTGGGACTGTGGACACCTAGACTGGGAATTAGACTTAGGATCATCTCTTATCATTATATGAATGGGCAGCTAGATAAAGAGAAAAGTTATGGAGCCTTTGTCTTTCTGTTCCCTGAACTAGGAAAATTAGCACTGGTGTATAGAGAGTATGCCACTATACTTGGCTCATGGTTTATAAATACCTATACAAGAAGGAGAAGCAGTTGGAATGTTTCCTAGGATGCCCTGATACAACTAGCATAAAGTCTATACATTCCCATGAGTCCTTAAATTTTAGATTCTAGATAGAATGGGGTGGATTATGTCAAATAAAGGAAGCAGGAGAGGCTGTTACAATGGAGGGGAAGAGCAAGAAGTTGAAAGATAATGAGTCAGGCTTACTCTCATTGGATTTGGCTTAAAGAGGGAATAACATACATATTCAAGTGGGTATCTTACCCTACATGAAAATAGGGGGAAAGGAATAAGAGAGGGGGCGATAGAAGAGAGGCCAAATTGGGGTAAAGGGTAGTTAAAAGCAAATACTTTCGAAAAGGGACAGGGTCAAAGGAGAAAATAGAATAAATGGTGGGGCAGGGTAGGATGGAGGGAAATATAGTTAGTCTTTCACAATATGACTACTATGGGAACATTTTGCATAATTACACATGTATAACCTATATTGAATTGCTTATCTTCCCAGTGGGGGTGGGTGAGGAGGTGAGAAGGGAGAGAATCTGGAACTCAAAAGTTTTAAAAACAAATGTTAGAAAAAATTGGTTTGTTTTTTTATACACAACCAACAAGTAAGATGTACAGGCATTGGGGTATAGAAATCCATCTTACCCTACAAGAAAGTAAGGGGGGAAGGTTGGGGGATATAAGAGAGGGAAGATTAGGGGAAGGGATATTCATTATGCTTGCCATCTTGGGGTGGGGGTAGGGAAGAGATGGGGAGAAAATTTGTAACTCAAAATCTTGTGGAAATGAATGTTGAAAACTAAAAATAAATTTAAAACAAAACAAAAAAAAAGATTCTAGAGCATCACAGAGAACCCTATGGCAGATAGCATGTTATCCAACTATTATCTGTAGTAGGACTACCAATACTTAATATATCACATTTTCAAATAATAATAAAAGCAATAACTGATACAATAACAGTATTTACATAATACTTGAAGGTTCACAAAGTGTTTTGTCTAATATATACATCTGATCCTCACAACAACTTTGTGGGTTGGGTACTATCAATGATCCCTTCTCTACAGAAGACAAAATGAGTTTCAGAGAGTTTAAATGATTTTCCTAGGGTAACATAGGCGATGTCTCAAGTCTTTCCACATTCTATCTTCTTCACCACCTCTCTGCCTCTAAATAAAACATATGGAAATATTGTGGTAGCTAATGGGATACCCTAGTTAGAAGGCTTGGTTCATGTTGAAGGATAGAAGATTTGTTCATCCATGTAGTAATTTAACAGAATTTGTCTCTAGCTCTTGCTTCATAGGGAAAGTAATAGCATTCCTGGAATAGGAAGATATCAGTTGGAAATCTACCTCTCCATAACTTAGTAGGACCTTAGGATTTTTGAATGGGAAGGGTTCTTAGATCCTACATAGCCCAACTCCTTTATTTTTCACATAAACATTCAGGATAGAAGAAAGAAATTAGTCAAAGTGCACATACACCAAGTAAGTACCTGAACCAGAATCTGAACTCAAGTCTGATAATTTCAAGTTCAGGATGCTTTCCACTACACTGCTTCATCTTTTAGTCTCAGTTCCACCCTCCAAGGAACAATTCATTCTCCTTCCATTTGAAAAAATCTGTAAACATTTGAAATAGTAGTCATATCTCCCCACTTTTCATCTTCATATTAAACACCTCTGGTTTATTAATATGATCTTTCAAAGTTGGTTTGTGTACCCTCAAGGTTACACGGCCAGTCATTATTTATGTGTGGGTGCCCATTTTCTGAGGCCAGACTCGATCCCAGGTCATCCCAACTCTGAGGCTGGCGCTCTTACTCACTGCACCACCTAGCCACCCCTATCTCTGGATCATTTTCAATCACCCTATGTAACCACTCAACCTTAAATTAATGGATCTGTGGCTATTTACCTATCTTAAGACCTGTAACATTTTTCTTATTCCACAGGGTAGCCTGACTCCTAGCTCTAGACCACCCATGACCTGGCTTGTCTTGCTTTCCCCTGATTCCCAATCTTGAAAATGGGCGAAAACCAAAAAAATAACAACCTATTAGGCAGAAATAAATGAGCAAGGGCTGCAGATGACTTAAGGATTCTGCCATACATGGCACCAAACCAATTCTGAAAAGATGTCAAGTCAAATTAAAGTCCTTTCTGTATGTATACAGCTTGTTAAGACTGAATTGAAGGAGTTGGCCTGTCTCATTGACTACAGCTCATTAAGCAGTCTTGTAAGCTGTAGTATAGACATTTGTAAGAACAAGTTGTCCCACGAGAACAGATATAAATGCTCTTGGGTTGTACTTGTCTACATATGGCCTCTGCTCAGAAGTAGGCTGTTGAGGGGTTTTTGTCTATTTGGTTTTTAAAATAGGGTATATTTAGTTGTGATATCTCAAGGGTAGGTATAAATATATCAAATTCTAAGTGCAGAAAGATATCCCTCTTGTATTCTATTTGGCACACAGCATTGCTTCTGTTACCCATGAACAAAATTTACATGACTTAAAAACAAGAATAAGGGGATTCTCAAAACTGAAGTAAACCTAGCCAAGCAGCATTACATATAACTGGACAATTTGAACAAAGGTAACCAAACATCTTGTTGCTATTATGTAAAAGTCCCTCTCCTAAAACTTTCTTAAGTGAGCTAAATAAAATGAAAGGTGAAATGAGTTATCATTATTCTGACCTTTAAAAATAGATATAAAATTTTAATAATCTCCAAACCTTTATTTTCTGCAGAGTAAGGTGTTTCATTTACTATGTTATTGATTAAATATGGTGGAAATTTTAAAAACTGTGGTGATTCTTATAAAACATTCAACATCACATTGGGGTAGGAATACCAAGTCCTACTATAAAATTGTCTTTAAGATAAAGATCAGCAGTTTATAGTGGGAGTAGGGGGCTGGATATATTATTTGGGGGCAGAGCTGTAAGAGGCTTGGTAGCAGGAAATTTAGGGTTATATTCAGTAGGACATGGCAAGAAGTAATTGAAGAGATACTGATTGTACCTTCCCTGCTGATAGTATCCTGAGTAATAATACACATAAGCTTGGCAGAGCTCTGTAATTATGAATCACAGCAATGTGAATATCCTGTTATAGGCTTACATTCTTTTATTTTATTTGTATATGATATATCCTTTTAGTGGATGTCTGGAACAATAGTTTTAGTTCCCTAAGAGATTGAACTGTGTCCTATAATATTTCTATTTTGCCACAGTCCCTAGTTTGATGCTCTACACAAAATAGGCATTTTATAACTGTGAATTGGCATGAGGTAGGCAGGGAAAACCTACTCCATAGGCAATCTTTTAGAAAAAACTGAGGGAAAAAATGCTCTTTTTGTTGCATAACTAATCATCCTTTCACATTTTCAAGGATAATGGCTAGTATGCTGATATCTTCTCTTAATTTGAATCATAGAATATTAGAACTAGAAGGAAACTCAGAAAAGGAAAAAGACAAGCAGTAGGGAAGACATCATAGTCACATTCAACTATCTGAACAGCTGTTCTGTTATCTTGTTTTTTGTGACAGCTTTTTTAGGGGCAGCTAGATGGTGTAGCGATTAGCTCACTGGGCCTGGAGTCTAAATCTGGGTACAAATCCAGCTGCAGACACTTATTAGGTGTGTACCCTGGCAAAGTCACTTGACCTCTATTTGCCTCAGTATTTTTATCTGTAAAGTGGGAATAATAATAGCACCTACCTAAAAGTATTGTTTTGAGTATCAAATGAGATGATAATTATAAAGTGCCCAGCATATTTCCTGGCATATAATCTGCACTATGTAAATGTTAGCTATTATTGTTATTATTATCTTCATTTAGAAGTGAGTAGAGTTTTTATAAATAAACCAATTTAAGCTTTATGTTAGAAAAATTTCCTAAAGAGCTAGAACTAAGCATTAATGAAATGAATTGTTTCAATCAAAGGCTGGATGACCACTTGTTGGAGATGATGTAGATGACATTTTTGTTCATATATTGGTTGGGTTAAATGAAGTCCAGTGTCCTTAAGGATGGTTTTAAATACAGTGATCTGTTATATGTTCTTGAAAAAATTATGATCACAGTACTGTAGCTCATAAGAAACCTTAAAAAAATAATCCCAAACAAATTGGTATGCAAAATGTTCCCCCCACCCCTCACAGTTGCATCTTTTGAGGTGGGTTTACAAGATTTGATATGATCTCCAAAATAAAGTGAAAGATTGGTTGTGCTAGCTTCATCCATCAAAGTATCATTTGTGCAAGACAGAACTTCCTATGGTAATATATTGAATTTACATGTGCCTCAGATGTTCAAGAAGCTATTGAGTTTAATACAACTTTGCCACTTCAATTTTTTAAAATGAATTTGCAATTTTTAACACCTTTTCTTTAACTTGAATTGCTCTTTTTAATGTATGGCCCCAGAGTCACAAAAGCTTTGGTATTAGAATACTAAAAACAAAACCTTGTTAAACACCTGCACTATAAATCTTGAGGAAAATAGTTTTGTTTTTTTAATCACTAAAACAGGAAACTCAATAGCCAGAGCTCCCATACATCCACTACACAATGACTTATGTTAGGAACCTTGGCTGAGATAAATTATGGCTACATTTTAAAAAGTATATCATTATTTTCCAACAGCATTTACCTTTTTTTGTTGAGGCAGCAGCAACCTCTGCTTTGCTTCGTTCAGTTTCTGCAAATTCAGATATTCAAGGAATGAAAAATGAGTATCAGAGATGCTAGATCAATACCTTATATTATTATAATGCAGATCAGGAATAAGCTGCATAAACAGAACAGAACAGAACTCAAGACATTGGAAATCAAAGTAAGGGATGGAGAAAGCAAAGTCATAAAGTGATATTAGGTTATTCACTGATGGATTTTCATTAAGAATATGACAGGAGTGCATGATGACAAAGACTCTATGATGTTGAAAATAGAGGGTGATAGGAAGGGGAAAACCACACATGAAAATCCATCTCACTACTTTACTCTTACATATAATATGTTTTTTTAAAAAACTAAGGGTGAGCAATTTTAAAGGATATAAAGAATAGTATCAAGAGAGTTTCTGGGTTTTTTTCCTCTTATTAGAAGAAAGAGGTCTATTGGAGCTCACTAAATTAGTCTAATATAAGTAACACACCAGATTTTTTTTAAAGCAATTGGGGTTAAGTAACTTGCTCAAGGTTACACAGCTAGTTATTTATGTGTGGGTGCTAAGTAACTGAAGTCGGATCCCGGGTCCTCCCGACTCCAGGGCCGGCCCTCTTCCTCACTGTGCCACCTAGCCTCCCCTAGATATTGTTTTTGAAAAATGATTAGACTATTTACTTCTTGTAAGAGAATAAATGTGTGTTTTTTTAAATGCCAAGAGTAAAGCAAATAAGTGATTCATATTTAGATGTTATCTAATATAAGGGTAAATAAGTGGTGCTTCCATTTTCAAATTCACTCCATTTTCTTCAGCACACTTTGAACTACAAATTTCCACCTATGCCTTTAGATGTGAACACTGCTCCTACTTGTCCCATCCTATCTATATTGTTCCCTAAAATGTTGCCCTGTGGCCTACATACACCTCTACATTTAGATCTCTCTGGATACCAAACTATAGCCTTTGACTCAGATTTTGAATCCAACTAACACCTTCTAGTTATGACCTGATATCTTGAACCCTGAAATTGACTTAGTTCTCAGGTATTATTGTGAATGGGGCACCTCCTCAGCCTAGACCAGAATCTAGGCCTGGTTAATTTTTATCTCACAGTAGTCATTGAACCAGGTTCTCAAATTTTAAAGTGCTATATAAATGTTAGCTATTATTATTTTAAGATATCTTGCTACTTGGGTTAC
Organism: Gymnobelideus leadbeateri; assembly: GCA_011680675.1. NCBI lineage: Eukaryota > Metazoa > Chordata > Mammalia > Diprotodontia > Petauridae > Gymnobelideus > Gymnobelideus leadbeateri. Next base: position 264,836 of record WOXC01000291.1, read on the forward strand.
CCTTAGTTAATTTCACATTGAATTAAAGGTATCTTGACTTTCACTGTGTATGATAAAAACCAGCCTCAGAGAGGGATAGCTCTGTGGATCAGGAATTAAAAGTTTATAAATCCTGAGACTTGGTAGATATTGACATCCTCTCCAACTCAATACTATCAAAGCAACTGAGGTAGGAAAGCAGATGGAATAGGTTCCGAGTTTCAACTGACATCATATAAAAGAGAGTTAAGAAACAGATATTTCAAGTTATTTTGAAATAGCCTAAGTACAGATAGGAAATATTTAGCTGCACTGCTTGGCAATAATCAGAGGACAGATTTGTGAGTGAAGAAAGTACAATATAAAACCAAGTTCTAGGACAATTAATCAGACCGAGAAGCACAGGAAAGATAGAGGGAATCGTTGGAGTCATAGTTGTCAGAGCTAGAGATGTGACAAATTTGCCCTTGGCTTTGCTGCACCATCTCTTGCTACTAAAGGTGCCTGGCTATACCCTCCTCTTTGCCCATCTGGCCCACTGCAGCTGAATTTTGAAGCAGCTCTGATAAATGGTTACTTTCTTATTCCTTATTGGTAGGGGTGTCCTCTTGCCAATTAATGCTACCTTATTAGGAATGCTTTGAAGTTGGTGACAAAACAGCTGCAGACCCTGGGAAGGTATCTAGGCATGCTCAAGTCTTTCAGTCATTTGGAAATTTTGCCATGAGCCACATCTTTGTAGGTCTTTAGCTTGGGCTGATGATAACTTTGACACCACAATCTGTCTTCAGGTCTCAAGTGTATATCTGTGTGTGAGGTGGGGTATGAAGGAGGAAGGTAATAATTTTGATTCATTATTACTGGAACAGTGCATTTCTTGCTCAGTGTGGTTCCTTGGCAGTGGAATTTTGTGATGCCTTTCAAATTTTTATTGCAAATGGAAATCCTTGACTTTTTTAAAGGTCTTCTTGGGAATGGGCCAATCATTTTCAAGCTTCTCTTTAATCCACAGCTCTGTGCTGACTCTCTACAATTACTCATGATCTCTTGTGCATATTTTTATATGTACAATTCCATAACATAATCATTACCACCGAGAAAGCTTTAGGTTCATCTCAAATCTAGGATAGAAGCATCAATGCAAACTGTAGCCATGCCAGTAAATTATATATTTCCAAGTTTTCCTCTCCATATCCCCACTAAACAAAAAAAAAAAAAAAAAAAACAAATAAGCAGGTCCCCAAAGTCAGATATTGTATATAACATCTCATGAAATGTTAGCTGTTTCTGTCTGTTTTATTTGTACATATATTAGAACCATGATTGATGTGTAGGTAGCTATAATCCTGTAGAGAAATATAAACCCTTTTAGGCCATGAATATTTTTCAGGTTTGACAATAAATCTAATGTGTAAAAGCTCGAGTAGCTAGAAACAATCTCCTCCTAAAAGCAAATTTATATCATAATAAGGAAAACACTTTCCATTTCTTGGCATCTGCCAGGTTCTTATCTAATCTTGCAATGCCAACAAATCAATTGTACTTTTTTTCTCTTTAAGTTATACATAAAATCTTTGCCCAAATCTCCACCATTTGAAAGGCTGAAGAATGGCCTAGATATCAAGCACAGTTCCCTTGTCTGAAGACATATATAAATTCTACAAGGAACATTAATAAAATATTCCCATCTTCCTTTAGTTAAATGTGGCCATATTCAGGATGCAAAAGGCACCCTAGTCCTGAATACATTGCATTACCTAGTAGTTTGACCATGGAATGTACTATTTGGTTGTGCCAGGGATATTGCTGCATGATATTAGAGGGGTCACTTCTAACTATAGCACTGCAAAAGGTGGAGAAAAGCACCCTGCCTATTGGCAATCCACAGAAATCTACACACAAATTAATGTTGAAAACCAAAAAATTCTAAAGACAAAGGTTAAAAAAAGCATATCCTCACAGGGAAGGCATGGATTAAGCATTTTTTAAGTATCATTCCAGTGCAACAAATGTTCACAGCAAAGAGAGACTTTCTCAGCACCTTACAGAAATTAACACCATATTATTGATTTTGCCCAAAGCAAAAGAGCTGAAACAAATACTTGAAAATAAGCTTCTACATTTATATAAAGCATGCAAAGGTTTTATTCAACATACTTGATTTTACTTGTTTTTCAGTTAGGGCTGTTAAAGAAAAATTATATTTACATCAGTCGACATTTTATTTTGTTTTTTTTTTTCATTCTTTGTTATCAAAACCTTGGGAAAAATAATTCAACAGATTAATGAAAGAAATGCTGTTTCACTATTCTATTTTGTATTATATTATTCTCTAAAATTTTACTATTGGAAATTAGTTTAAGGATTTTCCTAGGTTGATTTAAAGTTTCAAAATTAGTCTGAGTTTATCTGTAGTTTTTCTTTATTTCTAATTGACTACTACTACTGAATGTGCTGATTATTCTAACATAAATTCATTCCTTTTCCCCCAAACTTATGGCTTGTTTACTGGTTTGCTGTCTTCTCTAAAAAAAAGAATTTTTTAATTGGCCAAAATTTTATTCTTTTTTGTCTGTCTACATGCAATAGCCAAATTGTATACTCGAGAGAGCAACATGTATGGCACAAGCAAAAGAGAAACAGTGGAGTTCAGTGATTCATAGCAAGAAATAACTTGAACAGAAATTATCCAAGTGGCCTTAGATATCAAAAATATATTTTAAAGTATGGGAAATAAAGTAGATTGGAGATCTCAAAATAAAATGGTAAATATTACCCAATTAGTGTCATGGAGACTTGACAGAATATGATTCATGACTAATGAAAAAAGTGAATGAGTATCTGCTTTTTCCTAAAAGAACAGATTACGCAAAATGGTTACGGACAGTATTGCATACCATGGTATATATTTACAACAAGCTATTATTTTCTGGGTAGGGGTATAGGTCTGGTCTTCCATTTGATTTGTTGGTGTAGAGTACTCCCAGAATACAAATTTCCTCCACCAAATGCAAACTAGGAACATATAGTCTTAGGGATTTGTCTAGGAAAAGTATTGCTTGCCCATAGTCACAAAGTAAGTATGTTTCAAAAGCAGGATTAGAACTTGGTTTCTCCCTCACTTCAACACTGGGTCTCATGAGGCAATGCCCATCAACTAGTAAATGTTTTAACAAGTTCTAGTATATGACTGTGATTCCATACTATTGTGTTCTAAGAAATGACAAGGGAGGTGGTTTCAGAAAAACCTGGGAAGACTTAGATGAATTGATATAGAGTATAGTGAGTAAAAAACAGGAAATCATTGTATATAGCAACAGCAGTACTATAATGGTGATCAACTGAGAAAGATTTAGTTCCTCTTATCAATTCATTGATCCAAGACAATTCAAATGATTTAAGTTGAATAATGTTGTCTACAAACAGATCACTGATGAACTCTAAGTGCAAATTGAAGTATATTTTTTTCACTTAAACTTTCTCACTTTTTTTGCAACATGGCTAATATAAAACTATGTTTTGCTTGGTTTTAAATGTATAATTTGTATCATGTTGCTTGCTTTATCAATGGGGAGGGGAGGGACTAAAAGGAAGGAGAGGATTTGGAATGCATTAAAAATGTATAAATAAGTAAAAACACTGGGTCTCTACTATGGCATAGTAGGTAAATTTATATTTATAATTTTCTAATATTAAAATAATTATAAATATTAAATTAATATAGTAAAATAATGTAAAATCAATATAATTGTGTGATTGTGTATTTAGACAGGAGCTCACAAAAGGACATCAACTGAAGGGACATAGGAGCTTTTCAAGGGCAAAGTTCTGCTGATACCCTTTCAGATACCATCCAGCAAGTGATTAGCAATTATATGGCAAATTATGTCAGACTTTTCACTTTTTCCAAATATCTTTAACACTCCAACACCTCTTCCCACAGCATAAAGTGCCAGATATAGAGTAATTATAGCTTAATCTACACAATGGGGGAACACATGGGCAAAGTAAAAACCTCGACAACAAAGAGTTTTAATACTTAGAGATTTAATTTTAATTTTTTTGTGGGGGCGGGGCAGGCAATTGGGGTTAAGTGACTTGCCCGAGGTCACAGAACTAGTAAGTGTTAAGTGTCTGAGGCTGGATTTGAACTCAGATCCTCCTGACTCCAGGGCAAGTGCTCTATTCACTGCACCACCTAGCCACCCCAAGGTTTAATTTTAATACCTATAATACCTAGAGGTTTTATTCAGTGTATTTCCACTTAACCGTCCCTACATGCTCTTTCACAAAAGCACAAGGAAATTCATAAAGCAGTCTTGGGGTCCTGAACCTCATGTGGGTACAACCCTTGAATCAGTCTCTCTCTCCTTTCCTTCTACCCCATAAGCAGAGGGATAATCCCTCCAAAACACATAAAGAAAAGAAGGAAAGCAGAAAAAATAATTGGGTGATGTTCCAGTGATAAATAGAAGTATGTATACGGGGATATGTGAGGTTATAGTTGCAAAGGTCCTGACAGAAAGGATTTGAGAAACTTAGCTAGCACCTCTCCTGTCTCCCTGGAGGAAGAGATGGAAGGGAAAGAATCCTCCCTATACCATACTCAGCAAGTAATTGCTTCTACTTGAAGACCTCCAATATTGAGGAGCACACAAGCAACTGTACAATTGCTATTACACAAAGGTTGTGTACAAGGTTGTTAATATAGTAAAAAGAATAATTATTTTTAAAAAACTACTATCAAGCATTAGTATAAATATTCAATTGCTAAATAATATGTAGGGTGCCCCAAAAGTTTAAAATTATGTGAAGACTTAATATATCCCCTCTATATTCTATATCATCAGTATAATTACATAACTAGAACATATAGGTTCTTTTCCTTTTCTCCTTAATCATCTTTGCAATTAGACCTAGTAGTGGTCAAATAGATCTAGGTAGGTAAAGGCCAGTGGTGGGGAACCTGCAGCTTCAAGGTCACATGTGGCCTTCTAGGTCCTCAAGTACAGCCCTTTGACTGAATCCAAACTTTACAGAACAAATCCCCTTAATAAAAGGATTTGTTCTGTAAAACTTGGACTCAGTCAAAAGACCACACCTAAGGACCTAGAAGGCCACATGTGGCTTTGAGGTCACAGGTTCCCTACCCCTGGTATAGGCAGTTTTAATAACTCTTTGGATATAAGCTCAGATTGTTCAATCGAATTAGTTCACAATTCCACCAACAATGAATAGTGTTCCAATTTTTCCACATCTCCTCCAACATTTGTTGCTTTACCCTTCAATCATTTTAGCCAATTTGATAGGTATAAAATTATATTTTAAAGTTGTTTTAATTTGCATTCCTCTAATCAATAATGACTTAGAGCACTTTTTTATATGACTTTAAATAGTTTTGATTCCTTCATCTGAAAACTGTTCATATCCTTTGACCATTTATCAATATTTGTATTATGGTGTCACAGAACTGGATATTGCAGGGATGCTCATCAATTGGGGAATGAACATGTTGCAGTATATGACTGTGATGGAATGCTACTGTTTTGTAAGAAATTATTACCTCAAAGCATGGGTAGAGTTACATGAAATAAAGAAAAGTAAAATAAACAGAACCAAGAAAACATTGTATACAGTAACCACAATATTATTTTGAGAACAACTTTGAGTGACTAAGTCATTTTGACTATTATACATACTTGAACTACAAAGGACATATGAAGGAAGATGCAATCTGCTTCCAGAGAAAGAACTGATAAATACAAATATGTTTAGAATGATACGTATGTATGTGTGTACACATATTTGTGTCTAATGATAGCTATCTCTAGGGTGGGGGGGAGAAAAAAGGAAAAAAAGAAATTTATGTGATAGAATTTTATATGTTTAAGAAGAATAGCAATTTGTACATAATAGACTTTCAAGTTTCATGTGCAATCATCTTTTTACTATACTATGTTATGAAAATGCTTGTTTTTTTCTATAAATTAAAAATGAAATAAATAAAATTTTAAAAACATCACATAACCATACAATTTATTTATTTATTGGATGTGTATACTCTGTAATTCTTAATCTTTTTCATTTTTCTTGGAACAATAACTATCCATTAATCTCAGGAAAATCATGAGTGACTATTTTTATAGCACCTTGAGATTTTTAAAGCATTTTAAACACATTATTTTATTTCACGCCCAAAGCAATCCTAAAAGGTGATACTATATGTATCAACATTTTGCACAGGAAGAAAATTCAAAGTAGTTTAGTGACTTGGCAAATGTGAGAGGTAAGATTTGAATCTAGTTCTTCCTAACTTTGAGTCTATCATAAAATCCATTTTGTAATATCTCTCAACATTTGAAGCTAGTTTCAAACAATGCTTTAAATACTAAGAATGCTTATAAAAAGTCTTGTATCCTTTCAGTATACTCACTATCAGAATAGAAAAATATAGTAGTTCTATAGAGCAAAGAGACTGATTTTCATAAAGCTTCTGAAAATCAGTTTCATGACATTATCGGTACATATTGCATATTTTGGCTCAGGTCACTATCTTGTGACTTTTTGCTTCATGGTTTATTTATTTTGGTTTAAGAGAAGAAAGTTTGGGAATATGTTATTTTATGATTCTTATGGCATTTAATAGGATTTTCTATCTTTAGAGACCTATATTCAGCAAATGACTTAGGAAGAAAATAACAATGTGAATCTTACCAGAAGCTTCCTTCTTTGTTGATTTTGCTGTAATAAAGAATAATGAGCTCATGTTTAATTAGAACTTGAAGTAAACAAGGAGTTAAATTGAAAAATTAAAACATTTCAAATATTTACCTGGTTCCACATGTTTGTCTTTCTTTTCCTGTTCTGAAAAAAAAGTTTATCTTGATTATAGTGCTGTTTTCTCTCAAATTAATTTATTCTACATATCTGTTTTTTACAGAAAGATACATATATCTGCTTACAATGGATTAATACAAAAAAAACAATTATATGAAAGAACTAGATCACATAATATAGATAGTTCTTCACTGACTTCTTTCTACTCATCTATTCCATGAAAATTTCTTCATAAAACAAAGCCACTTGATTATTTCAAACAGTAAACATTTAGAAATTGAAATAGTCAGCCATAGAAGTACTGATGAAGGGCATCACTGAGGTTTGGAATTAACCAAGGGTTCTCAAAGGCTGTGTGAATGAAATAGCATCTCAGAGGTTCTCCGCATGCTGTGAAGGCTTCAAGTTGACCCCAGTGAAAGAATGTACCTGAAGGCTGAGGACCAGCTTAGCTAAATATAATGGCAAACAAACAAATACTTAGAACCTTGTTTCAGTTGAGCCTTGTCCATGATTATATCAAGTCTTTGTAAAGAAACAGACTTGTGAAACCCACAGGAACAGCAAGGACATGAGAGGTGGGTAGAACAGGGAGGAGCAAATGACCATATGAAAGCACAAGCACAAGCTGGGAGAGAGCAGAACTGAGAAGGGAACACTTGTGGTAGCTGGCTCTCTTTGTCTGTTCTGTCTATGTTGTTCTGTGTTTTTAATACTTTGTACAGAAGCCCTTGGACCTTACTGGAAACCCTGAAAGAGGATTCTGTTGTTGTCTGTTTACAGAAGTCCTGGAGTAGGGTTTCAGAGGTCCTGGAACCATACTGAGAATTTGTGTTGAGTTCTCAGACCTTGTTTATGGGTCTGTGTTGCGTTCTCAGACTTTGTGTTGGTTTCACAGGCAGATATTGAATTGATGATGGTTCTGGCAATGTGTGTGAATATTTTTTTTTTGGCTCTGTTAAGCTTTATCTTCACAGAAACAGAAACTGCAAAGGACCTGAAGTGAACTGGACACCATGAGCTTCAATAATGGAATGGGAGCTGGATAAGGAACTGGATGAGGAGCTGGACAAGTTGCTGAGAGCTGACTACCTGTGAATCCAGGTGACAGTTGGGTAGATTCAAGCAAGAGCTGGACTCATGGAAGAGGAACCATGGAATCTGGGAGCCAGCCCTGGGCCAAGATAAAAAGATCTGTCCTTGAGTACTTAGTGCTGATTGAGAAGATCATGATTTACTATGGCCTAGGGGTAGTAGAACTTTGTACTTTGTACCTTGTACCTCTTAAGGATGACTGATTTGAGGATGACTGGAAATGAATTCCCAATCAAGAATAAAGAAGACTTTTTGACTGAGATTAAGACAATGTGACTAGGGGTAGTAAAACTTTGTCCTTTGTACTTTGTGTCCCTTAAGGATTGCTCCTTAAGGACTATTGAGTTAAGGACTTACTGAATGATATATTTTGTTTAAAACTATGTGATAAAACTTTAGTGATAAGTTGTTATGTCATATCATTGTGAATGCTGTACTTTGGTTTCTGTGAATGTGTTGCCTTAGCTTATTGTTGAATAAATAGAGAGTTCACTATACTATGTGGTCAGAATCTTAAAGCTATCCACAGCAGCAGTCCTTTGGAGAGCTGCTTATTCTTGGATTTACACTAAGTATTAATATTGCTTGAAGAAATACCTAAAATGTTGGATCTGCTAGATCCTGGATTTTTAAAAGCATAACAGTCTATAATTGCTGGCAAAGTTGAGCAACATGAAATATAGTAGGGATAAATGTAAAAGTACTATAACTTCAGATATATTGGATTAGCAAAGCATAGGTAGACAACAGTTTCTGTTCCAGCTTAAGGTTAAGTCAATAGGATGGCATGGTCACCAAAAAGAGCCAATGCTCTCCTTGACTGCATTCAAGAGAATCATAGTGTCTTGAAAGATCAATTGGAATATTGTCTTGAATTCTGAGTATCATATTTTAGGAAAACCATAGATAAGCTAAAATATGATTAGGATGTTGATAAGATTGGAAAACATGTTACATGAGGACTAGTGTAAGAGTTAGCCTAGAGTAGACTGGAGTTAAGAGAATTGGATAGCTATCTGCAACTATTTGAAATGCTGTCATGTCAAAGAGAACTTGGGCTTGTTTTACTTAGCTCCCAAAGGCAAAAACAGGAGCAAATGAAGAGTTTAAGAAAGACAGATTTAGCCTCTATATGTGGAAATGCTTCTTAACAATTAAAGGTATCCAAATTTGTATGAACTACCTTGAAAAGTAGCAGGTTCTCCTTTAGGTAGGCAGAGGCTGGACAACCTTTTGTTGGGGTTATTGAAAAAAAGAGGAAGTTTAGATCTGGGCTAGAAAGTATAGGTTAGACAGGTTGGACTCAGAAATCTAGTTCTTAAAGTGTGAAATTCTATGAGTGGCCTACCACCAGAAGGTTAACTATTAGGCCATGAGTTCTTTGGCCACTTCAACCTAACGAATGAAAAATACAGCTACCCTATGTTCTTCATGGCAATAAGGCAATAGAAAAAAAAAATTGCTGGAACTGTGGTGCTAGAAAAGACTTTTGAAAGTCCCTTGGATTACAGGGAGACAAAATCAGTCAATACTTACAGAAATTAATTCAGGCTATTCACTAGTAGGTCAAATACTGAAGCTGAAGCTTAAATACTTTGACCATAAAATGAGAAGATGGGACTTATTGGGGAAAAAAAAAACATCCAGATGATGAGAAAGATTGAAGGCAAAAGGAAAGGGAATGGGAAAAGGATGAGATAGATATATAATGTCAGGAAACAATGAACATGAACTTGCACAGACTTCAAGAGATAGTGAAAAATAGAAGGTCTTGGTGTGCCATGACCTGGTGGGTCATGATGAGCTGGACATGACTAAATGACTGAACAACAGTAGTTGTTAAGGGTCATAGAGTTTTAAGACTATGTAAGTATTAATTTAGTTCTCGATATTCAAAATTTAAGACTTTTTTTACAATGACAAATTAATAGCCTGATGTGGTAACAAAAACACATCAATACTGGCATTCTTACTATAAAGATGCAAAAAAGTTGCTGCAGAACAGGAAGGTACTTCACAGATTCATTTTAGAGATATGAATAAAGTTGTTCAAGTTTGTTTCCATGTATGCTCAAATACATGAAAACTCGTGTGTGTGTATGTAATATACATATACATATATGTAACCTAGCATAAAGAAAATTATATTTGCTCCTATGTCAGTCATAGTCACAGTGCTAGAATTTTAAAAGACCTTCAGGGTACCTAGTCCAACTCTGTCATTTAGAGATGGGGAAACTAAAGCTAAGACAGGATAAGGATAAGTTAACAGGATAAGTGAAGTTAACAAGAATTTTCATCACTTTCTTTATGACAGGAATGTTCTAAGTGTACAAAGAAAGGCAAGAGAGTCAGTCTCCACATTTAAGGCATTTATATTCTAATGAGGAAACTACAGGTAAACACAATTAGGCAAATACAAGATACATAGAGTAAATAGAAGGAATTCAAAGAGGGGAAGGTCATGTGACTTAAAGTTTATCATTCTAGGTATCTAGGTCACACAGTGGATAGACTGCTGGGCCTGGAGTCTGAAGACCTGAGTTCAAATCCAGTCCCATACCCTCGCTAGCAAGTCATCTAACCTATCTTCTTCATTTTTCTCATCTGTACAATCTTAGGCTCTTAGGCTTTTTGTACAATCAAATGAGATAATAATAGTAAAGCATTCTGCACAGTATCTGGCATAAATATTTCTTTCTCCCCTTCTTTCCACTAAACCATGCTGCCTTCCAATGAAGAAACAGAGAAATCTTATGAACAACTTGACAAAAATAGCCAAAACAACTCAACTTTTATCTTCATACTTGGAAACTGTAATGCAAAGGAGAGAAACTGGGGAGAGTGGTGAAAAATATGTTGGAAAATATGGTTCAGAGTTAAGATGTTAAAGTTTTTTATTATCTACTCAGAAAATTCATGATGGTGCACTTCAAACAGAAAGTTAGAAAGATTTTGGGCAGAGCACATGCTAAATATCAGAAAAGCTAAAATTAAACATTAAAGAAAGTTGAAAACTTCTTAATGATGTAGGAGTCATTTCAGAATCCATTGATAGTGTGCAATCTGACCATAGAGGAAATGAACGAACGAACGAATGAATGAATGAATGAATGCTACATTTATTAAGTGCTTACTATTTGCAAAATATTTTGTGAGTATTTGGCGATCCAAATAATAAGACAGTCCTTGCTCTCAAGGAAGGTCTTAAATATTCCTATATTCTAGTGGGGGACATAGCATATCTCTAATAGATGGAATAGTCTCGTGGTCTTTAGGGTGCAGCCATTAGGTGTCACAGTGGATAGGGTGTTGGACCTGGATTTAGGAAGATTCATCTTCCTGAGTTCAAATCTGGTCTCTGACACTTAACAGCTATGTAACCTAGACAAGTCACTTAACCCCCTTTGCCTCAGTTCCTCATCTGTAAAATGAGCTGGAAAAGGAAATGCAAATCACTCCAGTATCTTTGTCAAGAAAACCCCAAAAGGGGTCCTGAAGAGTTGGACATGACTGAAACAATTGAACAACTAGACAATAACAACAAGGCAAAAATCAAAAGAACTGGAAAAGAATCATGAATGCTATTAATAAAAAAAAAAAGACAACCTACCAAGAACCTACTGAGAATATGCTTATTTCATCTTCTATATAAAAACTTTATGAAAACAATGTATCCATGTATCAAAGATATTATTGATTAAAATAAATAAATAATAGACACTTAAAACAGCAAACTATATTTATGTGGTCTAAAAAATAGATTAAGTTGCATAGAGAATATAACCTCCCAATATATTTACTATTTATTCAAAAGTGATTTCCCTAGAACAAAACATATAGATGGAAAAATTAAATGTTGCTACCAACACATTTCTTTAAAATGCATTTTGTGGCCAAGGAAAAGAAAAATAAAATTTTAAAATACTATGCAGTTGCTTTAAAAAATAACAACTTAAAGATAATTTAAAGAAGAAGACCTCTTGTGCTGGACTAAACCACTTCAGGTGAAAATAGTATATAACTTTCCATGCTCAGCATTTTGATTTGAGGAAAATACCTCACTGAGGCAAATTTAAACCAGTTAAGAGTTGAGGGAGTAAAAAAAGAAAAAATTACTCATATTTGGTTTTCAATACAGGGGCTCCTCATGGAATCCTTTTTGGAAGTGTTCTTTTTGAGCATCTTCTGTTACTTTTATATGAAACAAGATGGCACTTCTTTCTTAGTTATTAAGCAGGAAGTTACTAAAAAGAGCTATTGGTCTGGTAATTTGTTTTATAAAGTTAATTATCGATATTATCACATTCTTCTTTCACACTGAAAAATTTTGAATGCCTTAAAATCAATTTAAGAAGAATACTATAATGTGAATAAATTGAAATTACCCTGAAGCATCATTTTTCAAAAATACTTGAATATACTGTTAAAATTACAATTTCAAATGTACATTTTATTACAATGATTAAGTGTCAATTGTGTGCCCGGCACAGTGGTAAGTGCTTTACATCTTTCATCTCATTTGTCTCCCATTCTGCCATAGCATTAAAATAATACAGTAGTGCATTGCTTTCCCTCCCTCCTTGTTTAACTCTTCTTTCTTGATTTCCATAGCTGGATCTTCATCTAAGTCATGCCCATTAATCATGGATGTTTTCTAAGGATCTGATCTTGGCCCTCATTTCTTCTCCCTCTACACCATCTCACTTTGTGATCTCATTAGTTGCCATGGGTTCATTTATTATCAGATCAATATATCTAGCCCTAGCCTCTTTCTTGACTTCAAGCTTCACATCTCCCATATCCTATCGGAGATCTCAAAATAGATGTCTCATAGATACCTTATACTCTATTAAGTTTAAAACTGAACTCAGTATTTTCTTCAAACTTTCCTGTCTTCTTACTTTCATATAAATGTTAAAGGCATGACCATCCTGCCAGTCATCCAGACTCATAACTTAGACATTATCCTGGGTCCCACCCTCTCACTAACTCCACATATACAATCTGTTGCAAAGTCTTGTGATTTTTCATTTCCTGCAGGAATTATAGAGATACCCAAACTTTATATTATTTGTTTTATTACCCTTCCAACAGTTTTTCATTTCATTTTTGCCACACTGAAATAGCATCCTCAGAATTTCATATCGAGTGCTGAAGCATATTTTGGCAAACAGAAATATAAACTATTTCTGTGATTAGTCAAGTACAAGCTCTACCATTCCAAGCCTATTAGGGAGCCATTGTATAAGCAAAACAAAACAAAATAAAAATAACGCAGGCAATATCTTTTAGCACATTGCAAAAGAAAACAACAAAGACTGTATGTTATGTGGGGTTTGTTATAGGACACATTGTATCAAATTGTCCTTTTGAATGCCAATAAATTTGTTTTTCATTTTTTCCTTTAAATTTAATAAGACTTTTATTGGTAGATTATCAAACCCCCTTTTAGAAAAAGCAAACAACAACAATAAAGCCCTTCCTGAAAATATGAATTAAGAAACATCATACTGAGTAAGGGAAGTCTATCATTCAGGATGGGCCACCATCCTAATAAAATGCAGGGAAGAAAACCCTGAGGCAAGAAAACCACTTTCCTTTTTAAGCCAAAGAGATTCAGCAGGTGAACAGAAGGTAACTTGAAGAGTAATAGCTGTTATTCTCTGGCCATCATTTTATCAAAAACTTTAGTTCTTAAGGATGCGGTTTTAAGATCGATGATTGCTTGTGAAGTTACATTTATTTTTTAAGCATGCAGGCTTCCCTAAAGTATATCTAGGAGCCGCTGTATTATTTCCAGGGAACAATAAATTTCACAGGCAGCAGGAAAGCAAGAGTTGGTGATGTTCAGTAGATTCTTTAGAAACAGCAATTTTTCAGATTCCAGACTGTCACCTATCTTCCCTCAGAATTGGTAGTTTATGCATGTAAAAGCATGTGGATATTCATTGGCACATAGGCACAGACCCATACATAAACACATGGATGAATGAATCTATTCTCCTTCATAGCTAGATTGCTCCCCCTGCCTGATTCAGACAGTAATTACATTATTCTCTTCATTTGAGATAAGACAATTTCACTCTAAAGAACTACAATATTATACAATTCTAATAGTTTTTCTGCAGGAAAAAAGATAATTATGAAGGACAGAATTCATATTTTCAGCTAGATGTTTTTAGAATAAGTGATGACATGAAAAATACATTACTGGAGGTAAGCTGGCTTACTAAAATTATATTTACAGTCATGAACATTAAGATAAAAAAAAACACCCTACATATTTATAGTATTTTTCTTCTGAGGGTGAAATAACTAGAAAGAGACATTGCACAGAAGATCAAAGTCCACACTGAGTGTTTGACCATTTAGAGATTGATTTAAGACTATGCATTTAAATGACAAAGGATTTTGCTTAAAATTGTTAATCCAATGCAATGATACAGACAAAAGCCACTTACTACACAGGGCTCAGGCCACCCCCATACAATTCACTTAGAATATACTGTAAGAATGTACATGAAGAGGCTTTGTCAAGAATAATGGGCAAATAACAACAACACTAAGAGGCAGTGTCTTACATATTCTCAGTCATCTTATGGTGATAAAGTTGAAGGTAGTACTCATAAGGCTTGTGAACGACTAACCTACCTTCTAGGAAACATTTATATCATCCGTTTTAAAGAGAAATAACTAGTTTATTAGGAGCAAAGTTTGATAGCCCCAAGACAAATATTTTGACTCATTATATCACTGTTACCTGATCCCAGGTGACCTGGGAAGCCTTACTACTTGATTACCTAGGTCTGGGCCAACGACACTGTAACTTGAGCCCCGAAGTCCACTGATATGGGGTTCTCTCCTAATAAGTCTTGCTACCTAGAGTACCTGGTGTTCATCCAACAAAACCCTACATGGCTGTTACACTTTCATTCACACAATAAGCAACTAAAATAATTTAAAAGCTGGAAGCTTCAAGAAGGTAACATACAGCCACCCAGCCAAAAAGATAGCATTGGCCTGGACAGGGAACAATAGCAGTACAAATGCAGTTTGGCACAAAAGCAATGGCATCATTGTCTTACTTTTTTCCTTGGAGCGCTCTGCTGAAAGAAACATGAAAGGAAAGTGAATACCTCAAAAATCTACTACAAAATGATTAGACCTTAGTTTTCATTCTTTTTTTCTCTCCTTCTCCTCTTGGTCTTTTCATCTTTCTCTTTCTTCCCCACACCCCCAATGCCAAATAATTTTTGTTTGAACAATAATATGAAGAAGATCTTGCCGATTGTGAGTATTTTACCCTTATATATTTAGCATGGGAAAGAAGGTATTTCAAGGTATTGTTGATAATGCCTATTCAATGTTATTAGTTTTTTAAGAAAATATTTTTAATGATTCATATTTGATCTCATTTTAAAGTACATATGAGGGGGTGGCTAGGTGGCACAGTGAATAGAGCACCAGCCCTGGATTCAGGA
Source organism: Gymnobelideus leadbeateri (assembly GCA_011680675.1). Taxonomy (NCBI): domain Eukaryota; kingdom Metazoa; phylum Chordata; class Mammalia; order Diprotodontia; family Petauridae; genus Gymnobelideus; species Gymnobelideus leadbeateri. Next base: position 280,231 of record WOXC01000291.1, read on the forward strand.
GGATTTGAGTTCACATCCAGCCTCAGACACTTAATACAAAACTAGCCATGTGACCTTGGGCAAGTCACTTAACCCCAATTGCCCTCCAAAAAGCAAAAAAAAAAAAGTACATATGAAACTATGCACAGACACATGGTAATATAGGTAAATTGTGCCAAATAAATGAATATAGTATTCCAGACAATGTTCTGGAAGGCCAACCGACAATTCTACTACCAAGAGGTTCCACGGGCCTTTACCTTCCCTAATGGAACCTAGTTGTCCTATCATCCAGTTCCAACTGGCTCAGGATACCTATAGTCAGTTGTATGCTGACCTCAAAGTTCCTTCCTCTGTCAGAGTTATCCTATAACCTGACTCTACTATCCTTTTGAATAGGACCATCTGCCTTGACATCCTGTCCCTAGATTCTCCAGGCCTAGCAATCTGCCATGTTACTTTCTATGCCTGTACTACTCAGTCTTTCTATCTGTTATGAACTGAACATAATCTGTAATCCATGATCTCTCCCAATTAGAATGTGAGGTCCTAGGTGATGAACAGCAACTTTCTTAATTTTCTATTTGTATCCTCATCATTTAGAACAGTGTTGTGTACATAGTGAACACTAATAAATGCTTGTTCTTCTGATTCTATCCCATAAAAGAGAATTCATAGATAATTAATATTAGTGAATTTCATTTCATGTACATTTTTATTAGTTCACATAAAATAAGAATACTTTTGCAAAATTCAAATAATTGAAAGGTAGCAGAAAGTTGTTAAAAAAGAAAAAATATGACATGGAAACAGAGACATGAATTTATGTCTGAACATAAACTAAACGTTTATGGGAACATATATGGGAACGTGATTTCACTAATGGGGTAGGGATGTGCTGGATTCATCTTACAGAGCTCCCCTTTAGTGCTAATTATTAGATTTTCAGTATGAGCATTTACATCTCAGAATAAGCAAATGATACAAATCAAGGATTGATTATTTTGTTGATTGTCTAGACATAAGTTAACAATTGCTAAAATGTTAACAAGTGTTAAAAATAATAATAACCAGTTTTAATAAATGTCCACAGTGCATATTAAACTTAAAAGCATGGCATATGCCTGTTTTTTTTTTTTAATAGCTGGATATTAAACACTTTCTAGCATGCCATTCTGCGTCTCAGTTTCTACATTTATAAAATGAGGGAATTGGACAATATAATGCCTAGACTTCCTTTGTTACATTTTTAAAGTTTAATTTATTATATTTGGTTTACTTAAAATAACATGCCTGGATTATTTTATACTATTTTTCAAATATATTTCCAAAATAATATTTTATATTTCTCTACTACTTCATAAAACTTAACATTATCATATTCTTAAAGATTTGTGGTATGTTTTATATCCATTACCCCTTTATGTTCCTGATAACAACACTTCTGGTATAGACGACATAGGCATTTTTATTTCCAGTTAAATATGAGGAAAACGAAACCCAGAAATCACCATTGAAATCACCATTATCTTCCTCTTCTGTCTCATAATCATTATGATAGCATTTATATGACTCTTTAAGGTCTGCAAAATACTTTACAAACATTATCTAATTTTATTCTCTGGGATAAATTAGATAATTTATCTAATTATAGATAATTAGCCCTGGGACCAGGTGGCACAGTAAATAGAGTGCTGGACCTGGTATGAGGAAGATCTGAGTTCAAATCTAGCCCCAGACCCTTACTAGCTGTGTAGCCCTGGGTAAATCATTTAACTTCTATGTTCCTACTTGTAATATGAAGATAATAACAATGCTTCTTCACAGGGTTGTTGTGAATCAAATGAGATAACATTTTAAAATGCTTAATATTCTGTCCAACACATAATAGGTGCTTAATAAGTTTTTAGGTCCTTCCCTTTCCCTTCTCCTATTTTATAGATAAGGAAACTGAGGTAATCACTGTACTGTGGCAGTTAGACATTCAAATCAGGACTTTTTATTCAAATCTAGTAATCTTTGCAGTGGATTAATGTTTATCTTATATATTCATATTTACGCATCTTTGATTCCAAATAAAGAATGAGCAAGTTATCAAAAATCTAATGATGTTTCTTTGCATTAAAAACATGAATAGAGATTTTAAAAAATTTCCATTCAGATCTGCTATCTATAGATTGAATAGAACATTTATTCATCTTTATTGGGTATATAAATAAAGAAATAAATGAAAGGCAGGAATTCTGAAAATCTCTAGATTTCTATTTTTGCCAAACATGCCTAATAGGTAATGTGTAGCTTTTGTACAAACAGTTCAGCCTGGATAAACCCGGTAGGGTCTTAGGTTGACCTTAACAAGTTTCCAAAAATAGAAAATGTTTTTTTTTTAAATCTCTGTCTTCATTAATCACATGGTTCTCTGTCATTACCTTTCAACTTATATTTTCATATCTTTCATCTTCACAGATTTCTCCATATGTCTACTCCCTTCCCCAATATAATTTTCCCACTATCAGAAAACGGAGTTTATCCAAGGAGTTTTTAACTTTATTGTGTCATGGGCTCCACCAGGATTTTGGAGAAGCCTATGAATCCTTTCTCAGAATCATGTTTGTAAATAAATAAAATAAAATAAATGGGACTATACAGGAAATCAATATTGAAATACAATTGTTAAAGCTAATTATCAAAATATTGAAATGAAATCATCAAAAAAATTTTAAGTTCGCAGACTTTAACTTAAAAATCACTTTATTTTCCACAAAAGATGGTCCAAGTTATTTCCCCAATGCCGTATGACTCTTTTGTATCATTGAATGTCCCCTAGACTTCACTTTATCTAGTACTAGAAGCATTACTTCTTTCTCCAGGGTAGGCTTTAATACGAGATGAAGTCCTTTGGGTAACTTTTTTACAATCTTATCTAATTTTAACCTGCTATTAACCTTTGAGATTATCTAGTTCAAGGGTTTTGAAAGGGTTTTTCCTGTTTTTTTTCAGGGTCCCTTTACACTCTCAAAAATTACTGAGGAGCCCCTTCAAAGAACTTTCACTTGTGTGGGTTGAATATATGGGGCTATTCTGTCTAGCTCTCAAAAACATAGGACAAACTTTCAAGTTGATTTTGCAGTGCTACCATTTTCTCCATCACCTTTTTGAAGTATAAACAATCACAAGATAATCAAATAAGCTCTGAGTTGTAGCATTTGCCAATTTCTGAAAGTTAAAGGCTCACACTAAAAATTGAATAGCCAGTACAGCACATTGTTGGCAATATCAATCCGTATTTGCCACATTAGAAATGAAAACATCTTAGCATTATTATTTATATCATATTATTATATTTCTCATTATTATGAAAATACATTTGACTTTGCAGATCCCCTGAAAGGGTCTTGGCAACACCCATAGATCCCATAATTACACAATGAGAACCATTGATACGGCATAACCTCATTATACAGATGAACAGATTGAGCCCACATTAGACAAATCACTTGCCAAATGGTCTCACAGGTAGTAATTTGGAGAGTCAGAATTTGAACTTCAAATTCAATGTACTGTCCATTAAAGTAAATGAACATATTAAAAATTCAGATACCCCTGAAAAGGGGAACAAATTAAGCCACGATCAGCATATTGATTGTATATGAACTAAAAGGGGTATATGCCAAAAGGGGTAATGGGAAGAAAACATAAACAGATTGTACTTTTCTGTCTTGCTTATAGGTAGCACTGTCCCTAACCTCTCTCTTTATTTCCTCATCCTTGATGAAGACCTTGACCCTAATTGTTTCTACCAATTATTGCAAGGAAGGAATCTGTGTTTGGATGGTACTTCCACTTATCTTTGAGGATTGGAGAAGGCCAGTGAGCACAACTAAGTTCATATTCAATTTATACATGGACACATTTCCATGGGAGACAAGAGAAATACACTTACATTGCCAGAAAACTTTGGATAACTTACCATGGACCAGTCCAGGAAAGAAAATATTTTACTGCAAAGCATAAATCTTTACTGATAGACTCAGGAATAATTTGACCTCAACATTCAGACTAGAAATGCTTTATAGAAATTATCTCCCTCTTGAGAAGCATCCAAGAAAGGGTCATCGGGTAATAGAATCACAGATAGTTAGAAGTGGAAAGGACCTCAGAGATCATCTATGCTAACTTTGACAATGTTTGTTCCTCCCAGTAATTTATCATTTGTAAGGGAAGACACAACCAAGACGACTTCATTCCTGAACTTTTTTTTTCCTGTTTAATGTTAGCAAAGTCATTTTAGTGGAGAACAATACAGTTGTGCAAGTAATGAAAACACATGGGCAGTTCCTCAGTGTTTAAGCTTTGTTCTCAGAAAAATCAAATACAAAGTACTACCATGGAAAGTGGGACCCAGTCATAGGGCATCTAAGTAGCAAAGTGATATGATTTAAAGAACAGCAGCAAAAAGTTCCTGTCTGATCCTACCGTCTTGACATCACACCTGAAATTCTCATGCTCAGATGATTTTTAGGGCACTCTGAAAACATTTGTAATTAACTGTGCTGACATGGGGGAAATGTTAACATATTACCAAGGATAACTTAACTTGATAAGCCCATAGGGGAGACAAGGACCCAGAAAGAAGGAAAAATTGTGCCTTAGAAGTAATAGGTACTTAATAAATACATGTTGAGTTTAACTGAATTTATGTAAGATAGATTAGCTCTGAAGAGGGGGATGGTGGAAAGAATAAGAGAAAACATTGGTCTAGGTCATCAATAATCTTTATTGTAGATGTTTAAACCGATAGATATTTTGGACGCTTTCTCGTAAAAGTGCACAAGATGACAGATTATTAACATACAATGGAATCCTTTAATTTGAGATGGAAAATTATCTTCATTCTATAGATATAAACCCATATCTCCTAAAACTGCCTAAGCAAAAATAGCCAAGTTTTCTAATCAAGTGGTCATTGCCTTGCCTGTTAATGAGGTATAAGAGACAATGATATCAAAATGGAACAGACATCATGAGGCTTTTGTTTTCACAGGAATTTAGATGAACAAAGAGAATCATTGATTCCTGGTTCAGTGTTTTAGCATTAATCAATTTCTACAATCAAATTTCTCCCTCTTCTGGGAATTTGTCCTCTTCTGGTAAAATATAGGAGATTTTTTCAAAAAACAAAATGGAAAGAATATTTAGGAAGCATTTCATAGACTCTTAAGATCCTTCATTTAGGACAGAAAGGGTTAACTGATCCAGCCCCCTTCATCTTACATACATGAAAACTGAGACTCGGAGAAGTTAGGTGACTCATCCAAAATCACACAAGGAGCAAGCAGTAGAGCCAGGATTCAAATATAAGTCTTCTCAATAGAACCAATACTATTTCTACTACACTTCTCCCTGTCCATTGGGTTTCCATAAATAATCCCATACATTTTATAAGCACTAATCCATGTCCTGGGGCAGAGAGGTAGTTCAGTGGATAGAGTGCTGGGCCCGGAGTCAGGAAAATCTAAATTCAAATCTGGCCTCAGATACTTATTAGCTGTGTGACCCTGAGCAAATCACTTAACCTTGTTTACCTCAGTTTCCTCATCTGCAAAATAAGCTGGAGAAGGTAATGGGAACCTACTCTAGTATTTTTTCCAAGAAAACCCCATATGAGGTCACAAGGAGTCAGATATAACTGAAACAGCTAAACAACAACAATCCACCTTCTCTTACTTGCTGCATTCATATTTTATAGAGATGTCCTCTAACAATAAGTGATGGATAAACACTCTTCCATTTCTTAGTAGTCATTAATTCATGCATTTTCTATGTATTAAATCTAACTGTAAGCTCTTAGAGGACATAGGCTATGTGCATGTTCTGACAGTGATTGATGAAAACCTTTTATCTAACAGACAAACACCAATGGGCAATCTGCATTGTCTTTTTCACTGCTGTCATTTCCTGTCAAGTTTTTAGCTCAAATGTGGTTTTGAATAAATGAATATCTTTCTGTATAACTAATATAACACTGATCATTTTTTTTGTCTCTTCTATACATTAAAAGAAGGCAGCAGGGTAACAAATCTTTCCAATTGGGAATCCATGGAAATGTCAAACTGAACTTTGCTGAGGCAGTGAGAGCCTATAAACAGAGCAACCTGTGTCTAGCACAGGTTCCTATATTCTTGGCAATCCCCTATCACAGATGGGCTTTAAGAAGAAGGTAAATGGCTACTCACAGGAAGCTATAGGAAGGGTTCCTGCTCATCAGAACTAAATGATCTCTGAGGTATGTTTTAACTCCTGGATTCTATGATCCCATGAAAGGTTCTGATTGTGGGCAATAGAGATTGGGAAAGGAAAAGGGTTAGTGAGATAAGAGACTGAACTCTACTTCAGGAGGCCCAAAAAAGGAATGAGATGACATTCTGAAGACAGACTACAAGTTTTCTTAGAGATGGCCCTATTTCCAGGTGAAGTAGAATTCTAGCTGGTAGCCTTTATAAAATTTATTGGCAAAAAATCAACTTTTTAAAAAAAATACATCATAACTAACACATTTCTATTAGTATTTACTAGCAACACAAATGTTTAATGTTAAATCTGTGCATAAGCCATTAGAATACCATGAGATTAAATACTCATTTGTCAAGCCTGCACTTCCTTTGAGATGTGATTATTTGAGTAGGGCTGGGATAGTTTACTTTTCTTTCCTGATGCCAAATGTTTCACTTTCATAGCAGTTCTAGCTTAGAACATTCTATTCAGTTCATTCTATTAGTGTTGTTTTAGGTTGCTCTTTAAAGTAGAAATGATAACTTTTGATTTTCTTAGGTTGGAAAGAAAACAAAAACATGAAATGTTTTCACTTACCATCTGCTGTCTTCTTTATCTTAGAGCCTGAAAACAGAAAGACACCTTGTTGAGCAGACAGATGTTATACATCAGAAACTGATTAAATCAAACTTAAAATGCCTTCAAGAAGCATATCACAAGTATCATTTTCTCAGCCGAAAAAATTATTAAATGCTATTATTTTATTTCCAGAACAAAATAGGTTAACACAGCTATCTTTTTTTAAAAAGGAGAATATTGGGGAATATATAATAATAAAACATGTCAAATATCATCCAAATAGGTTTTACATACATATAATCCCCTTGAGTATAGGTACATACTAAAATAGTTATTAACATGCATCTGTGACCAAGTTAATGATGCTCGTGCCTGGAAGTCCAGCAAAGAATGAAGAGAGAGCAATTTTCTAAAAATGTGGCTTAGTTGTTGCCAATTTTATGAACAGTTTCTTTCAAAGGACCAGTTTTTAGCTAATATTTTCATTATCTTAACTTTATGTATTAACTCCTATGTATTCTTCCATATGCATCAACCAGTATAAACAACACATTTCACATTCTGAAAATATTAATTTCTGTTTTCATGAAAGAAAATAAGAAGTTGAGAGGAAAAGAAGTGGATGTTGACAGAAAATGAATGCAATTGCATTGATTTTAGTAAGTGATGTTCATGGGATTCAATAGAGTCCATTCTATTTGAAGGACTGTGAAATTGCCTATTTCATAGGATAATAGGGTTACAGAATGATAGAGTTGGAAGGACCAGTACAAATAATTTGTTTCCTCCAAACCTCTTCGTTTTAAGGAAATGGAGGCCCGAAGGGGTGAAGTCACTTGTCTTGAGGCCTACCACTTGAAAGTAAATAAATGGTCAAATGATATGAACAGGTAGTTTTAAAGGATAAAATCCGAGTGATCTATAACACAGGAATAAATGTTCCAAAAAGCTAATAATTAGATAAATTCCAATAAAACAAACTCTGAGGTTCTACTTCATGCTCATCAGTTTGGTTAAGATAACAAAAGAGGAAAAGGGCAAATTCTGGGGGTTGGGAGACTGAGGGAAAACAGGCACACCAATGCTTTGTTAATTGAGTTGTGAATTGATCTAGGCATTGTGGAAATCAATTTGGAACTGTGCCCCCAAAGTTAATCAATGCACATATCCTTTGATCCAACTTATACCACCATGAGGCTAATATCCCAAAGAGATAAAAGAAAGAGGAAGAATACCAATATGTACAAAACTATATATAGCAACTCTTTACACTGAAACTCAAAACTGGAAACCAAAGGGGTGCCTACCAGTTAGGGAATAATTAAGCAGGTTTTAGGATGTTAATGTGATGGAATATTATTGTGACTTGGGAGATGACAAAGTAGACAGAAGAAACTGAGAAGACCTTTATGATCTGATGAAGAGGAAGGTGAGCAGAATTATAAAAATAACTTTGAAACATTTTAGAAATTTGATTAATGAAATTATAAACCATGAGTCAGGAGGACTAAAGATGATTCATGTTATCTACCTCCTGTCAGAGTGGTAATAAACAAAATCCAGAATGAGAATACTATATTTAGACATAGCCAATCTGGGAAATTGTTTTGCTAAAGTATATGTATTTGTTGTTATTTTAAAAAATAAATTGCCATTTTGGAAGGGCAGTAGGGAGAAATAATAGATGCTTGTATGATATATTTTAAAAATATTAAAATAAATGATTGGTCTTTCTTCCCTCTCCCCTTTTTTGGAAAACTGGGTTTAAATTGTTTCTCCATGAAACAACTTAACTTCTTAAAATCTGGTTTTTTTCTTCCTTTTTCTTGTTACCTCCTTTACAACTGTAATTTAGTGTTCTTAGAAAATTATTAAAACTTCTTTTTTTCTAATGACATTTTCTAATCTTTTTAAACAAATATTACAACTTAAATACATAATAAGAAAAAACAAATTTAAACATAAAATAAGAAAAGAAAAGCCATGTCATGTGCACAGCAGAACATAGGAGAGGATTCAGAATATATAGCAATGACTTTCCATTTCAAGGAAGTCTATATATTAAATACTGTGCATTATATTGAAAGCTGTCCATCTTGTCTTTGCCTCCTTGTAGCTTTTATTTTCTACTGTACATGTTTTACTTTGTTCTCCCCCCCACCCCTTTTCACCCTAGGCTACAACTAAGCTTTGATGTAATTATAGCTATTGATATATACATAGACGTATACATATATACACACACATACATAAGCATACACTTTCCCTAAGAGATTCTACTCCTAATTTTTGTTTTTATGTTTGTGCATATCTCTTTCTTCTTATCTCTGCTAACTTTACTACCTGGCTCTCCTATTACTAAAACTACCCCTTTACACAAACCCCTTCCTTATCCTCCCCTTTCCATAGATCTCTTTTGTACACCCCTTTAAACTGTTCCCTTACCCTCCCCTCTAAAAATTCTTCCTTTATCCTCTCTCCCCTCCCTATCCCTTTAGAGTTTTATTACTTTCTAAAATTATAAGACTTCTATATTCTTCTAGATGTAGATGTATTTTTCCCTCTTGAAATCATTCCCCATGAAAGTAGGTTTCCAGAACTAACAGCCCTCCTCCCCCATCTAATTTCTTTATATTCACACTTTCTCTTGTACCTCATTTGTATAAGATAATTACTGTTTTAGCTCTTGAATGCTTTTATTTTTTGAAGTCATATAATATTCAAATCTACCCCAATCTCTTTTTTCAAACTGCCCAATTACTAACAACAACCTTTATGTTTCTCATATAAAAAGTAAATGGTCTGTTCTTATTGAATCCCTTGTAATTAGTCTTTGATGTGTATGTTATATTTCTCTGGGGTCTTGTATGTCAAATTTTCCTTTGAGTTCAGGTTTGGGGTTGTTTTTGTTTTTTAGCAACAAAATCCAAAAAGTCTGGTAATTCATTGAATGCCCTTTTTTTTTCATTCAGGATTATGCTTCATTTTGCTGGGTATGGTATTTTCAACCAAAACTCCAGTTCTTTTGCTCTTTGACACATAGTGTTCCAAAACCTGTGGTCTATTACTGTCTCTACTGCTAGGTAGTGTATATTCTAACTGTAGCTCTGCCCTATTTGAATTCTGCCTTTGTTTACTTGTTGCTTATAATATTTTCTCCATGAACTGGGGGTTTCAGAATTTATCATATTTCTGTAAGCTTTTATCATAGGATTTCTTTCAGGTGGTGATTTGTGGATTTTTTTCTATTTCTACTTTCTTCCTTTGTTCTAATGCTTCAGGACAATTTTCTTTATTTCTTGAATTATTGTATCAAGATTCTCTTTTTGATCATACCTTTCAGATAGTCTGATTGTTCTTGTTTTCTCTTCTTGATCTGTTCTCCAGATCAGTTGTATTTCTCATGAGATGTTTCATATTCTCTTCTATTTTTTTTTCATTTTACTTATTTGTTTACTCATCTTTTATACCTTCACTGGCTTCCTATTGCCCAATTCTCATTTTTTTGTAATAGCTTGATTTTTATAATCACCTGTAGTCCTGGGCATGGGGGATGATACATCTGACTTCAGATCCTCTTCAGTTCTTCCCTCTGACCTTGAACTCCATCTAGGACCTGCAACTCCCTATAAGTGCCCACAGATAGCGTTGTCACTGCCCCACTGTTTCTGCATTTACAAGGGATGTGCTATTTCCTTCTCATCCACACTGCATCTCTGCAGCACAACTGAATCTGGTGTTCCCTGTCAGCAGAGGTTCCCTAGATCTTCCACAGTTCAGATGCCCAACTCCCCTCACTGTCCAGGAGGTAAAAGTTCTTGTGGCTGGGGCACAGGCAGCCTCCCAATCCAGCTAACCCCACAGCTTGCTGCTTGCTGTTTAAGTGATCCCCAGCCTGGAGGTGCTGACTCTTCACAGGGACCAAATCTGTCCTTGGACTTTTCTTCAGTTCTTCTTAGTTTGTTCCAGGAGGACCCCTGTTCTGCCCCATCTCATTTATTTTCACCAATCTATGTTTGCCCTGAGGTGTTATTTTATCTCTTGTGGAGGAAAATCTTGAGAGCCTGAAATTTTCTGACCTACTCTGCCATCTTCCCAGAATTCTCTCCAGAAAATTCTTCAAGATGATTAGATACTATTTACTTGTAAACAGAGGCTACTAAGGAAATCACATTAATTTTCAGCCAAAAAGAGTCATGGGAAAAAAATCCATGGTTTGCTTTAATTTTTCAAATAAAGAAGGGACTCTGCAAAATGTCATAATATTAACAAATAATAAGCAAACAACATTCTACATTAAGAATAATATGTTAGCCTGGATTCATTTATTCATTCAATATGCATTTATTAAACACTATAAAAGGTCTGACGTGATGTGAGTTGCATGTAAAGAGAATGAAATGTTTGACTCTTTTGTTCCTACTTCCTAAATACCTTTCCAACCCATTTAATCATTTTTGCATGATTTGGAATTGGACAATTTTAATTTAATAACTTTTTAAAGTATTTTTATAAATAATTTTCAGGACAGCAGAGGATATTTCCAATGTTTCATACTTGGCTTTTTAAAATAGCTCTCATAATTGGGTACCTCACTACTACAAAATATCAAATAGAAAAATATACACACATATTTGGTAATATTCTTGATCTTGCATTGACTTACTGCATCATTGGCTATTTAGGGAGAGGGGGAGAGAGAGAGAGAGAGAGAGAGAGAGAGAGAGAGAGAGAGAGAGAGAGAGAGAAAGAGAGAGAGAGAGAGAATACTTTGGAAAGTTCACTAGTCATATGTAAGAAAAAAATTCAGAGTTAATTTTGTGAAAGTGCACTGGTTAAATCAAGAGAACTGAAGCACACTTTTCCTGATAATAACCTACATTATATGATTTCAGGTTAATTTTTCAAAATAATTTCCTATCATTTTCCTCCATTTTATATTATAGCCAAATTGGATTTTCTTACTGCCTTTTCCCTATCTCCATGCTCTTTCATGTACTATCTATCCCTCATGCCTGGAATGAATTCCTCTGATCCCTCTGTTGTAATACTTCCTTCTATCCTTCAAGTTCTTTCCTGACATCCCACTTTATCCCACTGCCAGAAGTGAACCCTCCTTGCCCGAGTCTTTCATTACACTCTTCCTCCCTTTTTCACTTTATTCTATCTCACAGTACAATTGTTTGCTTTTTGTGTCATTACACTTTAATGCTGATAGATCAGAATCTTATCAGTCTTAGGAACTGGGCCTTTTTTTTCCATCTTGGTATGCCAGGGCTTAGAGTTAAAGTGAATTGTATTGAACTGAATTCTATCATGTTTTGCTTTGCCACAGGTCTAGAATCCTTTATAGCCAATTGGGAAGGTCTAGAAATATATATATTTTAAAAATGTAAACCCAAGAGAAGAACATAAGAGAGACTTACGGACTTCTAAAGAACATAATTCAGAGAAACGCATGGGCAAGATCATTCTTCTTATTCACCTGACTATTGGTCAGGGTAGAATGAGGATATTAAGCAATTAATCAGCAAGGATTTTTTTTAACCCCTTATAAAGTACTGAGGATAGAAGAAGAAAAAGTAAAAGCAGTCTTTGCTCACAAAGAGCTCACATTCTAATGGGTGTGGGAGTGTGATAAATTTTACATAAATATATATGATAATTATAATTTGCTACAATGTAATCTTTGAAGGGGAGGCAATAGCTGCTAGAGAATGGAGTGAGGGTAGGGAAAGCCTCTGAAGAAAAAGGAATTTGAGCTGAGTCTTCAAGGAAGACAAGAAAGTCAGAATACAAGAGTGAAAGGAAAACATTACAGCTATGAGAGTCAGTTCAAAGGCAAGATATGAGAGTATCATGTACAAGACAGAGCAAGGAAAACAGTTTAGCTGAATCTCAGAATATTTGGAGGGAAGTAAAATGTTAAACAGACAAGAAAGGCAGAGAGGGGCCACACTGTGAGGGGCTTTCAGTGACAAAAAGAAGATTTTTGTATTTATTCTTGGAAGTACTAGGAGCTACTGGAATTTAATGAGTAGGTGATAACATGGTCAGACTTGTGCTTGGGACAATCCTTTAGTCAGCTGTGTGAAGGACAGATTGGAGTGGATGAGACATGAGAGGAGAACAATTAAGAAGGCTGTTGTTCAGGTGAGGTGGTGAGTGCTTAACTAAGAAGGTGACCGTGTGAATGGAGAAAGGGGGATGTATAAGAAAGATGCTTTGAAGACAGAAATCATTCAGTTTGGCAGCTGGCTGGCTATGTGGGAAGAGTGAAAGTTGGGTGGTGAGGATGACATTGAATTTGTGAGTGTGTGTGGCTGAGAGAGCTGTGGTGCCCTCAATTGTGATAAAAAACTTCAGAAGGGGGTGGGCTTTTGGAGTAAAGTTAATGAGTTTGGTTTTACACATGTTGAGAAGACTACTTAGAACCACTGTAAATTAACAATTTGAGGTGTCTTGGATGGTTTTGTTTATTTGTGCCACTGTTCCCTTCCATTAGTAAGAATAATCAATGATGTTTGCATAGAAATGAAAGCATGAAATAGATTTTGAGGTTGGGTGTCAGGTATGTGACAGAATTCATTGAGAAAATGAGAAAAATAAAAGGAAGAAATTTAAACAAATCATAAATCATGAGCCTGCCGAGCCAAATCAAATAATTCGATAAATGTATTTTTCTTCCCCTGAAATATAGAGGGAATAGTGGGAATCTACTTATAATGTAATCATGTCATATTTGTCTATATAGAACATCTTATTGTTTTAGCAGATGTCATAACAGCATCATTATGTAAACATAATACCTGAGAACCTCAAATACCATCTTTGAAAAAGCAAGTATTATAAACTACCGGTGGATATTACAAGTAGCTTATAAATACATGTGCTACTAAATTACAGTATGCTCCATCATCACTCTTCTGCTGACTCTACTGAAAAATGTAATACAAGCTCACTTGGTGCTCGGTGTATATGCATGTGGATATATACACACATATATATATATATGTGTATATGTGTGTGTTTATACATACATGTGTATATGTGTGTATTCTTTTAAGATTTTTGGTCAGGCAACTAAACAACTGTCTTTAACTAGGGCCTTAAAGGCCCAGAGTAGATGTGAATAAAAGCAGTCACTTGCTTTAAATCTGTTTAATTCATCATGGATAGTCATTCCACTATAGCAATTATTTAAGTGTAGTCTATAAAATTAGCAAAAATGCCGATGGGAAGTGAAATGTTAAATTTTATGAAAGACAAAAGCAACAACGAAATTAACCTCCTTAAAGTCTACTAGATAAAAATATGCATGATTTCTTTCACAGTACTGATGGTTTTTAAGACATTTGTATGGAGGAAGAATCAAAATTAAAAAAAAAAAAACACAGATACAGCTGTCCCAATCTGAACAAAGTCCCCAGATTCTATATTATTTCAGGAGTTCTAATTTTACTGGGCACGTCTGTCTTTGTATTGCATTAACACCAATGTATAGTTACATTCCCTGGTAGAATATGAGCTCCTTGTACGTATGGATTGTTCCACCACTTCTTTGTATTCCTAGTACCCAGCACAGTCCCTCCCCATAGAAATCTCAACATAAGTGTCTACTTGAATTGTTAATTGATAATCTATTTCACCATTTTTCATAACTACTTTTCCATAATCATTTTGCTATTTTATGAAAGGAATTATTGTGGTAATACTAAAGGCTAATATGCCATATTTTAAGCAGAAGAAACTGAAATATCAACCCACAAGAAAGAATTCAGTATCAGATTTAGGGAAGTCCCTAACAGAAGTGGATTTATAAAATTCAATCTTGGAAATCAATACCCATGTGTTTGTTTAATTGAGCTGTTATAGAGGTAAAAGAAACATAACCACAAATATGGTATCAGATTAGACTAAAAAATGGAACCCATGCTCACAATTGTTTTTACAGTCCCATAAAAAGGCAGAATTATGTTTTAGGAAAAAGAACTGTAAAATATATTTGTTTCGACTAGGGTAGGAAATGGCTCTAAGGGAAGTTGATATTAGCAAGCATAGATCAAGAAGTTGCTGGTTGGAAGTTAAAGACCCAGCAAAGTCAACTATCCTATCTTGTTTTTTGTTAATGATCTTTTATCCCCAGGGCCTGTTTCAAGTTATCTATACCAAATGGCACTTGGGTACAGTATAGCAATTTGTTGGACAAACCATGTATATCCAGAGCTCCTTAAGAAACAAGAGATCTGTTATGCAGACAGCAAGAAGCAAGATGGGGAACTTGAACCAGTATACACCTAACCAAGTACAACAAGAGATGGGGCAAGGATAAACTGAGAATTCATAAAATTGCATGACTGATTCTGGTCAGCAAGTTCATTCAAGTTTTTGGGTTGGGGCTATCCTTAACTATATCACACAGTTGTTGATTATTTTCCTCAAAGTCAAATTAGTCAAATTCTTTATTTTTATGTAATAAAAATTGAGAGACCTAGGGAAATCTATAACAAATTGAACAGGAATACAATAATTGACTAGAGGAGCCCAATTTCATAGCTCCTAAAATAAACACAGATTCTTTTGGCTTTTCTGATGGCAAAACTGCCTAAAATATTTCATTCCTGTTGCTGAGTCAGAGCTGTCAAAAATTGGGACAAGACAAGTCACCAACCTACAGCACTAGTTATAAAGGAATTAAAAGAAAAACTTTTAATTCAGTCATTAGAAGAATGGGTGACTAAAGGAGCTAAAATAAAAGCCAGTATTCTATTTTTAGGAAGTATCTCTAAATCAAGAAAAATCATAACATGAAAGCATAGGTTTATAGATACATTTTAAGTACTATTATAAAGAACCTAGAAACTTTTTATACTTTCATTGCCATTTCCATGATTGAAAACAAAATCGCTCAGGTTCCCACTTTTCCCCAATCTAACATGACAAATTCTTATTTCCCAAAGTCATCTATGTTTCCTCTTTCTACTCGCTGGCTCAATTATCCTAAATATATACAATTTTATTTCCCAAATGCTGGGGGAGGGAAGGGAAGGGAACATATGTAAGTGCTTTCATTACTTCATTTTCCCAGCAAAGGGGTTATTGTTGTGAAAGTCTTTGTGGAATGTATGGATTCCCCCTACTCTTTGTATTAATGGGAAGAGACTGAAATAGAAAAAAAAGAAAATATATTTCCTTAGCTCTCCCACATTTATAATCTTACCCTAAATGTACTACTGATTATTGTCTAGTTCTTATTTTTCAAGTTTTATTTAAGCAGAATATAACTCAGCTGACATTTAATGGACTTGTGCAAAATGTCAATGTAAGTTCTATAATGTAAAATAAGTCATTTGTTTATTGAATTGGAATGTACCAAAATTCCCATTATAATAGAAATGGTAGTTTCCTAAATTGAAATAAATGCCTTTGAATAGTGTGATTTTACCAGACTGCTCATCTCATCTCAATATTTATAAAAGAGCAACAAACTTATTATTTCACATAAAGAAGTATAAAAGAAGTGAGATAGGAGGAAGAACAGGATGGCTATATTTTATTTGTAGCGATACAGTGAAAGAAGTGTCTTTGGTTAGTGCTAATGGCAGAGATTAAAAGAGTCATGGTGCAAGGAATACCATATGGTTTCCTATAGTT
Source organism: Gymnobelideus leadbeateri (assembly GCA_011680675.1). Classification (NCBI taxonomy): domain Eukaryota; kingdom Metazoa; phylum Chordata; class Mammalia; order Diprotodontia; family Petauridae; genus Gymnobelideus; species Gymnobelideus leadbeateri. The sequence goes on from WOXC01000291.1 coordinate 296,716, forward strand.
AAAATGTTTAAGAGTAGTTCCTAAAATTATGTAATGGGGATTTGGGAAGAAAAAATCTATTCCATCCTCTGTGCTTTTGGAAAAGGCTTCATCAGTCTATAAACTGAAGCAGAAAGATATTTGTCAGGCAAAAAAATGAAATAAATGCTGCAAGATTTTCTGGAAATTGTGTCCATGAGGAATCCAAGAGCTGAAATTTATGTGAGCATTTGGGAGTACTGTAACACTTCAACTTTAATCTCTTCTGTTATAGAATGTTAGAAAAATGTAAAAAAGAAAAATGCAGCTACGAATACAGGTCTTCTGTCTATGACGGGAATTTAGCACCATAAAACTAAACCTACATAACCCTGAAAATAAGTCAAAGGAAATTAGTCCTTAGCTTTTAATCTTTACCTGTTAGGGGTTGAACAATGTCTTTTTCTATTACACATTTACTATATTTCACCTTGTGTTATAATTATTTGTACCTTTTGTTTATCTTCCCTGAGAGCTTGCAAGTTTCTTGAGGACTAGAAATGTTAATGCCAAATTCTAGCTCTCTAATTTTAGGATAAGTCCTACATGTAGCATGCACATAATATACACATAAAAACACTTTCTTAAATGCATTAACATTTGATGCATTAAATGCAAGATAGACTTTTGGATAGTATACAAGAATTATGTTTAACTACCTTCCTTCTTTTCTTCTTTTTTAGATGTTCCTGAAAAAAAGAAAAGGAATCGTGTTAAAACATATTTAAATCATTAGCTTGCATAAAAACCTTGCCTTGTAATTTGAAGTCAGCACTTTAAGGATCCCTGAATGAATATTTAATGATTCGTTTACCTAGATTACTCCACAAAAATAAATAATGATCTCCTTTGAACACTTGTAAAATTGAGAAATAATAAAGAGTTTAAAACACTAATACTAAAGGAAAATCAGAAGATACGTTTGTGACAAGTCCCATAATTAAGGTTTTCAGAGCTGGTTTGCACAGCTCAAACTAAAAGCATTAATAGCACCTCTAGAGAGCTGGAGGAGTAAGTACTAAATATGTCTGTGCTCATGTGGATGGAATGAAGTAAAAAGTTGAAACAAAAAGAGCTCTTCAAGGTTTACGTCACAATTATTAGACTACATACCATGAAATAGTTGGTATATCACATGCCAAAAGGGACTTAAACTTTTTTTAGCAAAATCTTTTTTCCCCATCTTAGAGATGAATAGACTAGAATTCAGAAATAATATCCACTTTTGCTCAGAAAATCTGAGGGTAGTAATTGGAATTTAGGATTGTTATTAGAAGAAAAAAACTATACTTCAACTCTGAATTTTTAAATAGTCACATATTGAAAAAGGCATATTTTAATTTAGATTGGATTAAGAAAGTTTCATAGCCTAAAGAATTCAGTGTAGTTTTATAAAAATCCTATAGAAAAACTGAATGCATTTTGTGTCTCCTTAATTTAAAAAGTAGAATAAAAAATCTGACACAAATCTTTACTGATATTTGTTAATTTGACAAAATATAAAACTTTCAAGCCCACAAGAAGCAGAATAATCATATATTACAGGAAAGTGTCAACTACTCTTTTCTCTTTTACTAAGAATCACAGTGTATGCTGCAAATACTAACTGAATGCAGAAATAGTAACTATATGCTGAAAAATGAATAAGCAGTGTGATGTGATTGCCCTAAAACTATAAAGTCTAGAATAAAGAAGAATCATTTTTCATAGCCTGAGTCACTACTGAGAAGGGAATCATCACCATGCCATGGAAGAATGGATTGAAGGAACTGGAGATATTTAATATGGAGACAAAAAGGCTTAAGGAGTACACAATAGAAGTCTTCATATATTTGTAACATTGTTATATGAAGGGACATTAGACGTCATCTGTTTAGAGTCTGAACTTTAGTTCTAGGAAACTATCCTAGAATCAACAATTAAAAGATACTGAGAGAGCAAGGTAAGAACTAGATATAAAAAAATGCCTCCTAATAATCTGAGGTATCCAAAAGTAGATGGATGTCTAAAATCTTGAAGTATACAAAAGTTCAAGTTCATTAGTAAGCTCCTATCAATGGCGACCTCCAGGTCTTATGATGATGACTTATCAAAAATATTAACCAGGGTTCAGAGTAGATGGTATCTTAAATTCTTTCCTACTTTAGCATTCTACAATTCTATGATATCAATCTGTTTCACTTAAATTGTTCATGTCTAGTGCAGAAAGAACATTTTTGTTTAGCACAAGGGAAGGTAACAAACAATGTATGCCTTTACAAATATCAGAAAAAAAAATGTTATTTTCTCGGTAATTATCTCCTGAATATCATGTTCTTTACTCATAGGAAAAGTTAGTTCCTTTAACAAATTTTCATTTTTGCCAGTTCTGAATGACAAAAAAAATTGGGAAAATGAAGATGATTTGCAAAGGTTTGAAGACCAACCCACAGGCATAAAGTCTACACAGAAAGAAAGCCTCTGGTTTTCCCAAGTGTTTTAAGGAACTTTTTGAGTCTTTAAAATAAATGGTTGACTATTTAAAAAATGCCCAAAGAAATGTTTTTCTTTTTCACTTTTTCCTTCATTTATGTGAATGCTGGATTCTCTGAAGTTTTGTCTTTCAATTTTCAGTTCTCTTCTCAATCATTATTGAAATGAATGTAAGGACCTCAAGTTATAAGGTCTTTCAATTGGAACTGGTAGCAGGTTTTTTTAGTTGTTGTTTTCCTGTGGTCCTGAGCAAAAGTGAGTAACACTTCACTTGTTTTTCCCTAAGGCAGGTAGGGGGTACAATGGATAGAGTTCTAGACTGGGAATCACAAAGACCTGAATTCAAACCCTACCTCAGACACTTGGTTAACTGTGTGACTCTAGGCAAGTCACTTAACTTCTCTCAGATTCCTCATTTAAGCATCTATGTGAAATAAGCAGAACCAGGAGAGCATTTCATGTAGTAATGGCAGTACTGTAGGATGATCAACTATGAATGGCTTAGCTATTCTCAGCAATACAATGATCCAAGACAATTCCTCAGGATTTATGATGAAAAGCACTATCTATCTCCAGAAGGAGAACTGATGGAGTGTGAATACAGATTGAAGCATACTTTTAAATTTTCTTTATTTTTCTTGCTGTTGGGTTTTTTTTGTTTGTTTGTGTTTGTTTTCTTTTGCAACATGGCTAATATGGAATAGGCTTTCCATGACCATGCATGTATAATCTATAACTGAATGCTTACCATTTCAGGGAAGAGGGAAGGAAGGGAAGGATAAAGAGAATTTGGAAATCAAACTTTTAAAAAACAAAAGTTAAAAATTGATTTTATATGTAATTTGAAAAAAAAAATTAATTTTCACATTGATGTCTGGATTGGCTGGTTTGCTTGCCCCACTTTCTACCTGGTTGTTTGTAGGATTAAATTATATGTGAAATAATGGAAAAATCTCAGGGCATTATGTCAACTTGAGTTTGAAATATACGGCACTTAATAAATGTTTATCAATTTATTGACCTACACTATATAGACACACACACATCCCCCTTGCTATCTCCATATCATTTGTTCCTCTAGTCTAACTTCCATCCTCTTCATCTCTTATAGGATTATTCAATCCATACACCAGGAATATACTTTCTCCCTGAAAACTGCATTAAGATGCTATGCATTAAGATGGATATGACTCTCAATTCCTGGGATAAAATCTCCAGTATCCATTTGGTATTTACAAGAGCAAAATCCTCGGTGCAGGTTAATTCTAAAAAGCGATATCTATATCCAGCTTATATTTTCTCAAATTATACCAGCATCTCCAGCTATTGATATAAACTACCAACTATCTAAAACTGAAAAAAAAAACCTAAATAAGTCTCCATTATACTGTTTAAAATGTATTTCAAATTTTAATAGCAAATTCTTATATGTATACTATTCATCATCTTTTATCCTGGAAAAAGGAAGCTATCTGGTGTCTACAGCTGGTAAGCTAGCAGTAAACCAGGAAATGGTACCCTTAAGTGCTTTAAAATCTTCACATATATTAATTAATTCAGTGGTATATTATACTTTTGCTGATTCTGAGGAACATTTTTGGAGGACATGGGAGAACTTTGAAAACTTTATCAGAGAACCCCAGACGCATTCTAATGTATGATATCAAGGGGTCAATATTCCATGTTATTAAATTCATTCCCACCCTTTCCCCTCCATCCATTCTTTGATTTCCTGTGTTCTATACAGTAGTTTTCCTAGGCCAATGAATTCAATGGTATTTCTTTTACACTTCTCTATTTTGTCACCAAACTTTTAGAACAAGTAGTATTTCAATTCCTAAGTTATTTTTACTCCTTTTATTTACGTTAGTGCTATTTTCTTACTTTTACTGATATTCTATCATCAGCTCAAACTCAACATATGCAAAATTAAGCTCATCATCTTCCCTATTTATGTTAATACCATCACTATTCTCTTAGGCTTATAACCTAGGAGAATGTAGCCTCTTTGAGGGCAGAAATTTTCCCTTTTTGTATTTATGTGTCTCTAATGCCTAGCACAGCATCCTGTAAATAGCAGGCATTTAATGTTTGTTATTTTTGTTGGTATAATATATTGTTGCCTTTCCTCCTCTCCTTTGTTGCCTATATGCAGTCAGTCATCCATCAAGTCCAAAAGATTCAACCTTTGAGGTGTTTCCAGAATCCCTGTCTTTCTCATCCCAACTCCTTGCAGCACTTCAAGAGCATCCCAACTGTTTCCCCTCCCTCAAGTCTATGGTCAATACCACACAATGCTACCAGATTAGTCTTCAAATTCTTATTCATCTTGTTATTGCTGTTAAAAACATTTGATATCATCAATTATTTTCAGGATATAATCCAAACTCCTTAACATGACATTCAGGTATCATCATACCTACTTATCCCCCACTTTGTTCTATCATAGCAGTGGATTATGTGCCTAGTGGATGTATTATAACTGTGTTTTGAATGAAAAGAGAATCATGACAAAATGAAAGGCCTCTTATTTTTTCAGCCCCCGTGTTTTCGACTCTGTAGGTGGAAATTAGTGTGCTTTAAAATTTTCTCATTATCGTCAAAAGTAAATCTAAGTTAATGAACAGGCATTCCCTGCACTCATCATCATCATCATCATTATCAATTTTCTGTGTTGTTTCAGTCCTGTGGAATTTTGCATATGAAAAACCTAGATTTGGAAGCTGAGTACTATGATCAACAATTATCTTCCATTTCTCAAATCCCCAATTTGATCACTTTCAAGTGAGTCAATTTTTTCCATGTAGAATTTCATTCTGTGCCCACATTCTTATAAGAACAGACTGAAGAAAATCACTGGGGTTCTGTATCCAGTATATAAGGTTTTATTTGCTGTGGGGGCTGGCCAGTCACTTTACTGGGAAAATATTTTTAAAACCTTACTCTTACAACATACATTGTTTCAGATCATATAAGGTATAAGGTCATTCAGCTAATTTCCCTAAGGGAGATAGCCACCACAAAACAAACAAACAACCCTGTTTTTTCTTTGTTGTTGTTGTTGTTGTTTTTTGGGGTTTTTTTGCAGGGCAATTGGGGTTATGTAACTTGCCCAAGTACTCTCCCATGTCCTCCAAAAATATTCCTCAGAATCAGCAAAAGTGTAATATGCCACTGAATTAATTAACTTGCCCTAATAGATAGCCACCACAAAACAAACAAACAAACAACCCTGTTCTTTCATTTATTTTTTTTTTGCAGAGCAATTGGGGTTAAGTAACTTGCCCAAGGTCACACGGCTGGATTTTTGTTTGTGTGTGTTAAGTGTCTGAGGCCGGATCCGAACTCAGGTCCTTATGACTCCAGGACCAACGCTCTACTCACTGCGCTACTTAGCCACCCCCCAACACCGTTCTTATATCTTTCATTTCAAAGAGTAAATTCTGGGATGGGCCTTTGTGAATTCTTCTTGGATTTCCAAGAAAAGCCTCTTACTTTTTCAGCCTCCATGTTTTCGACTCTGTAGGTAATTGGTATGCTTTAAAATTTTCTCATTATCATCAAAAGTAAATCTAGGTTAATGAACAGGTATTGTTGAGTATGAATGTATTGAAGGTATTCCCTTCACTCATCATCATCATTATTATAAATTTTTTATCAATAGTATCAATATTATTCAATTTTTTAATTATCAAATTAAAGGGCAACTAAGTGGTATATTAGGTAGAGAGCCAGGCCTAGAGTCAGGAAGACCTGATTTCAAATTCAGTGTCTGACACTTACTAGCTGTGTGACCCTGGGCAAGTTACTTAACTCTGTTTGCCTCAGTTTCTTCACCTGCAAAATAAGCTAGAGAAGGATATGGTAAATTACTCTAATATCTTTGCCAAGAAAACCCAAATGGGGGAAGGCAGAACAGTTAGCATGCTCTTGAAGTGGTCCAAGGAGATGGGATTAAAAAGAGAGGGATTCTGGAAACACTTCAAAGGATGAATGTTTTGGACTTGATGGGTGATTGATTGCATATAGATGGCAATGGAGGGGGGGGGGGGAAGGCAATTATTATGCCAACAAAAACAACCTATGGACTCAAAGTCGACTTTAAGAGCAGTTAACAAGCATTTGTAATGAATTCTTCTTTTCAATCTTTCTAATTTGAGGATGAGAAAACACTAACTTTCTAATTCCTTCATCCCTTAGCAGCTCATTCCCTCCCGCCTCCCCCACCCCAGCACTTAGGGACTCTATCCTCTCAGAAGGCTCAATCACAAGCAAACTCCTGAAGGAAACAACCAAAGACAGGATAGAGCTGAATTTCTGACAACTTGACAGTAATGGATCCTACTGAGATTTGAAAAAAAAAAATGTACCTGTTCCTTATCTAAACAATACTCAGCTCTTTCTGAGAAAATGAATGGTGTACTCAAACAGAGATTTCACTAGACCTTGATTTCTTAGCTCTTGATAAGGCTGATGTGGGCTATTTTATGATTATGACTAAATAAGTAGGGACTGATTACTAGCCTAATTCATGATGATCTGTTAGAATGATTCTGCGGTTGTTTCTGTGTCCAAAACAGTAAACAGCTCATAATTCGATGCCAAGAGAAGTAACTCCAGATTTAACTCCAGGCTGGGGCCTGTCTTCCAATCCTGGCTGTGCCACTTGTAATCATGTAACTGTTAGATATGTCAGGTGACTCAGATCACCCACTCTCTAATACAGAACAAATTTTACTCACTACAGAAGCAGAATAATAGAAATTCATTATCCAGATGCATTACATGTGGCAGAACTGCATATTGTAGCTTTTTTATCCCAATCAATCAAAAATTAAGAGGCAGGTAGTCCATACAGTGGGGGCAGGTAGATAGAGTGCTAAGCCTGAAGTCAGGAAGACTCATCTTTTTGAGTTCAAATACAACCTTAGAACAGTTGTGTGACTGGGTAAGTCATTTAACTCTGTTTGCCTCAATTCCCCATCTGTAAAATGATTTGGAGAAGGAAATAGCAAATCACTCTAGTATCTTTGCCCCCCACCCCCCAAAAAATCCCAAATCAGATGACAAAGAGTCTGATATGGCTGAAAAAAACTGAACAACAAAGTTGATAGAGCACTAGACTTGTAATCAGGAAGGACTGAGTTCAAATTTTAGCTCAGATACTAACGGTGTGACCCTGTGAAAATCACTGAACTCTGCTTCGGTATCTTTATCTATAAAATGGAGATAATAGTAACATCTACCACCCACAGTTTTGTCATAGAGAGCTGCTCAGGGAGGCAATGACGTGGCAGAGTATGTCCTTGGACAAATCACTTAACCTGTTTGCCGGTTTCCTCAACTGTAAAATGGGGATAAACATGAACCATACCTCCCAAGTTTGTTGTGAGGATAAAATGAGATAATATATATAAAGGGCTCAGCACAGTACCTGGTACATAGTACGTGTTAATAAATGCTTGCTTAATCTCTTCTTTGTTGGGAGGACAAAATGAAATAATATTTGTAAAGTAGTTTGTAAAGTTTAAAGAGATATATAAATGGTAGTTATTATTATTATTATTATTAAGCATGTTAAACACACATTCTGTCAGATAGTATGCTAAGTACTGGGGATATAAAAATGGTAGTCCTTGCCCTCAAGGAGCTTAAAGTCTATATTTCATTGGTCTGCATGGTTATCTAAATTGCAAGCCACATATTCTCATTTTGTATTCTTTTTTTTTCCAATTTGCTCTTCATTTTCATCTTTGCTGAAGTGAGCTGATGGCCTTAGCATACACAGAGAGTTAGTTAAAAATACTTCACACTTGGGTAGTTGATCATTACATGGCACTTAAAATATATTAAACTTAATTTGTTTGTTTACTTATACATTCATTCATTTGTTTTGGTGATGATACTTGTGGCTTGTATGTTTGGTGCTTATTGACTTTCTTCAAAGAAAGTAACCGTGATATATAGGCATATGTATATTATATATATATATATATGCATATATATATTTTCATATAAAATATATAAGCTATTAGCATCTTTTTTTCTTACTCCCAAAGCATGTTTTTCATCCTATCATTCACTATGCTCCCCTATGCTTACCTTCGCATTTAAATCATTGACTTTTAAAGTATTTGTTGATGCATTTAGAATAGTCTTATCTAGCTCTTTACAGAATGCCTTTATCTCCTGTTCTCATTCTCTAAAATAGATGTTGGTATATAAGCTCTATGGTAGTTTCCTTATTGCAAATGCTTATTGTGAACACCGTAAAATTAGGTCAAGTATCCTGCAAAATGATGCTTCTTGTTTCCTACTCATGCATGATAAAACCAAAGCTACAAACTCTTTCATTTGCCACTTGGAGAAGAGCTGGTAAATCAAGCTTCGACTTAGCTGCAACCTAATTTTGTCATCTAATTCCATTGATAATAAAATATGATATCGAAATATCCAAAGTGATATAATGCCATTACTACAGTATTCATATACTCATTGATTACTGGAGGTGAGAGTGGGGAGTGGGGATTACTATTAAAGTACCAAGAGTATATAGATGGACCAAACATGGAATAATTTCAAGCACCCTTTGCCTACTTTCCCACCCCCAATGCAGAAAAATAAGGAGTGCGAAGGACATTGGGCTTTTTTGATATTTTTCTTTGAGTTCATGGGTGCAAATGGCTGAAAGATCTCTCATTAAATGGCCAGCCTTTTAATGATTAGTCTCTCCATACTTATGTGGTCTTCTGAAAGCAGATACAACCTGTGGTTTCTGAGATCATATTTAAAACCTTTCTAGAATTGAAGAATCATCTAATATTTGCATTTCACTGGCAAAGTCTTTAAGGTCTCTATGTCTGAACGAGCTTGACAAACTAAACCTTAGCACAAGACATTGTGGTGACTATAATTAGCACTCTTACATAGGTCCACAAAATTACACACAGTATATGCCTCTTCTTTTCATTCCTCAGCTCCAACTTCCACTATCTCAAGCTTAGAATATATATTTCCTTTTTTAGGCAAAGAATTTAATATCACTGGGCCTCAGTTACTTTATCTATAAAGTTGGGGATGGAGTGGATTAGGTGATCTCTAAAGTCTCCTTTGGTCAAAGAATGGTGTTTAGAACAAAGAAAAGAATAGGTCCTTGTTATTGTGTCCTGATCAGACAATAGGTTTTTAGGAGGATTAAAAAAAATATATTGAATGAAACATTTTCAGAGGGAGCAAAGAGGATGTGTAGGGGTTTTAAAACTGTTACATTAAGACTATCAAAATGAACTGGGTAAGAGCACAAGTAGAAAATATGTTTGTCTTAAAATATTTAAAAGGATGAAGGAATGAATTCCCTAAAAGGGATTACATTTATTCTGTGTAGCTATAAATAGTGGAAATAAAACCAATGGGAAAGATGCTACATAGAGGCAAATTTTGACTCAGTACAAGGAAGAACTCTGTACTGTGGTCACCCAAAACAGGAATGAACTGATGTGTTCATCTGCAACCACTGTAATAATTCAAGAAGAGACCAGAAGCTTGGCAGAAATATTGTAGAACAAATTCTGAAAGGAAGCAAGAATCAATAAATATTTATTAAGTACTTAGTGTATGCAAGGTACTGTGGCATTACTAATATAATAGGAGCCACAGCATACTCCCAAATATCTTATACTATAAATGGGAGAAAGGGAAGCATTCAAATAAAGCAAGTCACTTAATCTCCTTTGCCTCAGTTTCCTTACTTGGAAAGTGAGAGGTTTTTACTCAATAACCACTCAGATCACATAACCTAATAGCTGTGGTCCCATGAGTCTATGGATTATGATACAGAATGTGGAATTAAGTAAAAAAGGAGAGGTCTGGGCAACAGGCTCTGAAAAATTTGAGGAATAAGAGGGTTTTTTTTTTCAAATTTATTTATTCATTTTTAGGTTTCAACATTCATTTCCACAAGATTTTGAGTTACAAATTTTTCTCTCCATATCTTCCCTACCTCCCCACCCCAGAGTAGTAAGCCTACTGACTACCCCTTCCTCCAATCTGTTCTCTCTTATATACTTCTCCATCACCCCCCCTAACTTACTAGCAGGGCATGATGAATTTCTATAACCCAGTGCCTGAACATCTTATTTCCTAGTTGCATTAACATGCATTAACATTTGTCTTTTGAAACTTCCCTTCTTCTCTCCTCTCCCACCCCCACTGGGAAGACAAGCATTTCAACATAGGCTGTCCATGTATAGTTATGCAAAACCTTTCCATAGTGAAAGACTAACTATATTTCCCTCCATCCTATCCAGCCCCCCACTTATTCTATTTTCTACTTTGAGCCTGTCCCTTTTGAAGTGTTTGCTTCTAAATACCCTCTCCCCCAATCTGCCCTCCCTTCTATCACACCTTCCCCCATGCTTTCTTGTAGGGTAAGATACCCAATCGAATGTGTATGTTATTCCCTCCTTAAGCCAAATTTAATGAGAGTAAGGTTGACCCATTCCCTTTCACCTTCCTGCTCTTCGCCTCCATTGTAGCAGTGTTCTCTTGACTCTTTTTTGTGAGATAATTTACCTGAATCTATCTCTCACTTTCTCCTCCCAATATATTCCTCACTCATCTCTTAATTTTATTTTTAAGATACTGTACCTTCATATTCAACCTATCCTGTGCCCTCTCTCTATGTATACATGTACACACATAATGCACACACTCACATATATATTTATATACACATATCCTATACATACATACATATATATTCCCTTCAATTATCCTCATACTGAGAAAAGTCTCATGAGTTACAATGATCATTTTTCCATGTAGGAATGTAAATAGTTCAACTTTAATAAGTTCCTTATGATTTCTTTTTCCTGTTTACCTTCTTATGCCTCTCTTGCTTCTTATAATTAAAAGTCAAATTTTCAGTTCAGCTCTGGTTTTTTCACCAAAAATGCCTGAGAGTCCTCTATTTCATTGAATGACCATATTTTCCCCTGAAGCATTCTATTCAGTTTTGCCGGGTAGGAGATTCTTGTTTTTTTTTTCTTTTTGTAAGGGCAATTGGGGTTAAGTGACTTGCCCAAGGTCACATGGCTAGTAAGTGTTAAGTGTCTGAAGCCAGATTTGAACTCAGGTTCTCCTGACTCCAGGGCTGGTGCTCTATTCACGAGATTCTTGGTTTTAATCCTAGCTCCTTTGACCTCTGGAATATCATTTTCCAAGCCCTTTGATCCCTTAATGTAGAAGTTGCTAGATCTTGTGTTATCCTGATTGTGTTTCCACAATGGCAAAATTGTTCCTTCCTGGCTGCTTGTAATATTTTCTCCTTGATCTGGGAACTCTGGAATTTGGCTAATACCTAGGAGTTTTCTTTTGGGGATCTTTGTGATCAGTGAATTCTTTCAATTTCTCTTTTGCCCTCTGGTTCTAGAATATCAGTGCAATTTTCCTGGAGAATTTCTTGAAAGATCATTTCTAGGTTCTTTTTTTGATCATGACTTTCATATAGACCAATAATTTTGAAATTATCTCTCCTGGATCTATTTTCCAGGTCAGTGGTTTTTCCAATGAGATATTTCACATTGCCTTCTATTTTTTTTCATTTGTTTGGATCTGTTTTATAGTATCTTGATTTCGCATAAAGTCATTAAGTTCCAATTGCTCCAATCTAATTTTGAAGTGATTATTCTCTTCAGTGAGTTTTTTGAAATTCCTTTTCTATCTGGCAAATTCAGCTTTTTAAGGTATTCTTCTCCTCATTGGCTTTTTGGATCTCTTTTGCCATTTGAGTTAGTCTACTTTTTAAGGTGTTATTCTCTTCAGAATTTTTTTGGGTCTCCTTTAACAGGCTGTTGACTTGATTTTCATGATTTTCTTGCATCATTTTCATTTCTCTTCCCAGTTTTTCCTCCATTTCTCTTATTTGATTTTCAAAATCCTTCTTGAGCTCCTCCATGGCCTATAACCTAGTTTGTATTTTTCTTGGAGATTTTTGATGCAGGAGTTCTGATTTCATTATCTTCCTCCAGTTCCATGCTTTGATCCTTTTTGTCCCCAAAAAACGATTGTATGGTCTGATTGCGCTTTCTCATCTTGCTAATTACTTGACTTTTGAGCTCTTTGCCATGGTTGAACTCTGCTTATAGAATGAAGAGAGCCTTGACCCAAATTGTTGGGGTTTTCACAGCTCCTGGACCTCGTAGTTGGGCACCCCCTTTACAGCCCCACAAGCTCTGGCTCACTGGCCACACAGCCCAGGACCACTATCCAGATCCAGGCAGGTCAAAGCAAGAGCAATTGTCCTCTAAATGGTCACTTGTTCCCCCTACAATCTGTAGGCCACGAGCTCTGAAAGCAGCCATGCAGCACCACTGCACCTCCTGCTACTTCTCACCCTAAGGTCAGGGACCAGACCCCACTGTTTCTTCACCCTTACAACAGAGTTCCCAACTGACCTTTTATTTTCTCTTTGGTGTCTAAGGATTGAAGAGTCTGGAAACCACCACACCTGCTGGTGATTCAGTCTCCTGAAGTCTGCTCTGGCCAGTCTGTGTGCTGGTCGGGGACACCCTGGGGCCAGAACCATGGCTCACTGGGGACTGCACTTGGCTCCCAGCACTCTGCAATAGACCTTTTCTGTCAGCTTCCCAGGCTGCCTTCAGCAGGAGATTTGTTTCTCTATCTCTTTGTGGGTTCTATAGCTTTAAAATTTACTTAGAGTCTTTTTTATTTTACAGGTATTGGAGATGGTTGAAGCCAGAGCCCACACCAAGTTTGTGCTTTTACTCTGCCATCTTGGCTCTGCCCCAGGAGAGTTTTTTTTTAATGTTTTTAATCCTGGGGCGAGGGTTGGAGTTTGGGTCAAAGGTATAAGTAGTCAGGAAAGAAGAAAAGTCTTGCTAAAGGAAGTGGAATCTGAGATGGGATTTGAGAGAAGGGAGACTTTTCAACAAGTGGGGGTTAGATATACATTTCAAGCACAAGCAAACACAAGAAAGAAGAAGGCAGAATGAGAATAGAGAACAGAAACTTGTTCTGTTTAGCTAAAATGTAAACTACACATAGGAAGGTGGAATGAGATCATGACAGCAGGCAAGTTGTAGCCAGATTTTAGAAAAGCTTGAATGTCATAACCAAGAGTATCCACCTTATGGCAACACAGAACCATAGACAGTTTTCAAGTAGAAGAATGCCACAGACAAAAGCACCAAGAATAAAAAAAAATCTTGGGAACTCAAGTAGCCTTCGAGTTCAATGTGTATATAAGTAAGAATTGCTTCCATAATGTGACCTATAATTGGTCATCTAAATTGTGCTAAAAGGCTTCCAGTCAGTAGGAGCCCATTAGCTCCTGGGGCAGTTTATTCTCCTTTATCAAGTCTAAACCTTCCTCTTTGCAATTCCCATTGTTAGTTTTTCTGATACCAAGCAGAGCAACACTAATCCCCCATTCATATAACACATTTTCAAATGCTGAAATTTTCTCTTTTCCAGGTAGATCCATTCCAGTACCTCCAGCTGATCCTTCTGTGGAGTGATCTTGGGGCCTTCTGTCATCCTAACTGCCTTGTTCTGTATGTTGTTGACTTTTAAAATGTCCCTTCCATGATTATGCCCAGAATGGAACATAATACTGAAGATGTGCTCTGATCACACTAGAGTACAGCTAGACAACTAACTAACTCTCTAAATGTCCCCTCCATTAGATTGTGAGCTCCTTGAAGGCAGGGACTGTCTTTTGAATTTCTTTGAAACATAGTAGGCACTTAAGAAATGTTAACTGAATGACTTACCTGGACACTGTACCAATTTTAATGCAGAATAAGATCTGTTATTTTTGCTGCCATTTCATACTGCTGATTCATTTCCAAGCTTTCAATCCACTAAAACCTCCTGATATATAATTTTTTCAGCAAAACTGCTCTCTAATAATTCTTTATCCATATTATCTTTATGACATTAGTTATTTTAACCTAGAGTTAAGAGTTTACAGTTATTGCTTGTGAAATTTCATCTTTTTAGATTGAGAGTTTTAGCTCCTGGCTATCTTTTTTAGGTCTGGTCATCTGACATGCTATCCATTCTTCTCAGTTTTATGTCATCTCTAATTTTAATGAACATATCATCTATGCCTTCTTTTCAAGTCATGGATAATAATTTTAAATAGCCCTCGACTTAATTTCACTGAACATCCTATCTCAAAGTTTTACTGTTCCACCTCCTCAAAGGGTTTATTTTCTGTCCAGGTAAATTTATTTTATAAAATAATAAACAAGCTAACAAAAATGTCCATTCTCATTGCATAATGTTGGGTGAGATCACTTTAATCATGATGTTGATTACAAAAAATATTGTTTCCTCATCATAGTGTTCTTAGAAAAAGGAAATGGTTTGAGTTAGATAATCTTCATTCCTTCTATAATGAAAATTTAAAAATAGAGGGGTAATACCCAAAGCATTTTTAGGAGAAACTAACTTTATTCCTTCAACACATGTTAATTGAGCTTCTACTGTGGCAAAAGTTCTATATTAAAACTCCACAAGTATAAGGACTTAAGATTTTTATACCCAGAAGAATGGTCCTTCCACCAAAGACCTTTTCTCCAAGTTGGGGAAGCTTGGATAAGTGGATAAGCTACTGAACTTGTTGTTAAGAAGATTCAAATTCATATCCTTCCTCAGAACCTTACAATCTGTGTGACACTGGACAAGTTACAACCTCTCCTAATTTCAATTTCCTTATTTGCAACATGGCAATAATAGCACTGAACTCACAGGGTCATGAGGATCAAGTATGATATTAAGTCAAGTGCTTTGTAATCTTATAACATTACATAAGTACAAGCTATTATTTGTCATTCAATCAATTCTAAATGTTCCTATCATTGAAAGACTGTCTTTTCATCTTGTCTGAAAGGGTAGTAACAGGGGCAGCTAGGTGGCACAGTGAATAGAGCACTGGCCCTGGAGTCAGGCGGACCTGAGTTCAAATCTGGCCTCTGATACTCAACACTTAACTAGCTGTGTGACCTTGGGCAAGTGACCTAACCCCAATTGCCCTGCCCTCCCCACTCCAAAAAGAAAAAAGAAAAAAAAACAGGTAATAACAGAGATTTTGCCAATGGTTTGCTTAAACAATAAGTAAATTATTTCTCTGGAATTACCCTGGTTTACCAATCTAATATAAATCCTGTTTGGCTTTTAAAGCCCTCATAACCTAGCCCCTGCCTAACTTTTCAATCTTCTTACACCTTACTTATCTCTATATTCTTTATGGTCCAAAGACATTTACCTATTAGCTTGCTGTACCTCCCACTCAATACTGTGTCTCCTGACTGAGCATTTTTATTAGTGTCCTTTATGCTTGGAACTCTCACTTCGAATCTCTAACTTCTCTCCTGGCTTCTTTCAGGTCTCAGCTAAAATCTCACATTTGGCAAGAAGCAGTCCTTTTTTTTAATTTAGTCATTCATAGTTGTTCATCTTACAATACTGCTGTCACTTTGTACACTGTACATTTCACTTTGCATCAGCTCATGCAAGACTTTCCGGGTTTTTCTGAGAGTATCCTGCTCATCATTTCTTATTGTACAATAGTATTTCACCTTTCTTATTGAGTATTTTATCTTCCCCCAGTGACATGTAAAAAAATTAACATTTGTTTTTGAAACATTTTTTTTTACTTTTTGAAGGGGGTATTGAAGGGGAGTTGGGGTTAAATGACTTGCCTGAGGTCACACATCTAGTATGCAGTAAGTGTCTAAGGTCAGATTTGAACACAGGTCTTCCTGACTCCAGGACCAGTGCTCTATTCACTGCACCACCTAGCCACCCCAAGATAGCATTTTTTTCATCACAAGTCCTTTAGAGTTGTCTTGGATCATTGTATTGCTGAAAATAGTTAAGTCATTCACAGCTGTTCCCCTTACAATATTACTATTACTTTTTACACTATACATTTCACCTTACATCAGCCCATGCAAGACTTTCTGGGTTTTTCTGAGAGTATTCTGCTCTTCATTTCTTATAGTACAATAGTATTCCATCATAATCACATACTACAACTTGTTGAGCCATTCCCGTCAGCTTCTAATTCTTTATCCCCGCAAAAGAACTACTATAAATATTTTTGTCCATATATGTCCTTTTTCTTTTTGCTTTTTATCTCTTTTGGGATCCAGACCTAGTAGTGGTATTGTTAAGTCAAAGGGTGTGCATGCTTTTATAGTTCTTTGGGCATAGTTCCAAATTGCTCCCCAGAATGGTTGAATCAGTTCATAACTCCACCAATAGTGCATTAATGTCTCATTTTCCTTTATCCCCTCCAATATTTGACATTTACCTTTTCTGTCCTATTAGTCAATCTAATAGGTATGAAGGAGTACATCAGAATTGTTTTAATTTCAATTTATCCAATCATTAGTGAGTTAGAGTATTTTTTTCATATTACTATATATAGCTTTGATTACTTCATCTGAAAACTGATCTTTTGATCATTTATCATTTTGATCATTTATCAATTTTTATAAATTTGACTCAGTTCTGAATATGTTTGAGAAATGAGGCCTTTATCAAAGAAACTTGCTGCAAATCTTTTTTTCACAGTTAACTATTGCTATCTCCTTCCCCCGACTCCAGCTTATTCTATTCTTTCTCTCCTTTCACCCTGTGCCTCCTCAAAAGTGTTTTGCTTCTGACTACTCCCTCCTCCAATCTTTTCTCCCTTCTATCACTCCCCCTCTTCTCTTATCCCCTTCCCAACATACTTTCCTATAGGGAAAGATAGATTTCTATACCTAATTAAATGTCTATGTTATTCCTTCTTTGAGCCAATTCTGATAATAGTAAGGTTTACTCACTCTTCACCTCCCCCTTCTTCCCTTCCACTGTAAAACACTTTTTCTTGCTTCCTTCATGTAAGATAATTTATCCCATTCTGTCTCTGCCTTTCTCTTTCTCCCAGTGTATTCCTCTCACACCTTGATTTTATTTTTTAGATATCACACCTGTACATTAAACTCACACCTGTGCCATCTGTCTATATATACTCCTTCTAACTGCCCTAATAATGAGAAAGTTCTTATGAGTTACAAATGTCATCTTCCTATGTAGGAATGTAAATAGTTTAAAATTAGGCTCTTTATGATTTCTCTTTCCTGTTTATGTTTTTATGCTTCTCTTAAGACTTCTGTTTGAAAGCCAAATTTTCTATTCAGCTCCATTCTTTTCATCAAGAATACTTGAAAATTGGGGCGGCTAAGGTGCCGCAGTGAGTAGAGCACTGGCCCTGTAGTCAGAAGGACCTGAGTTCAGATCCAGCCTCAGACATTTAACCCATACAAACCAAAACCTAGCCGTGTGACCTTGGGCAAGTTACTTAACCCCAATTTCCCTCCAAAAGAAAAAAAAAAGAATACTTTTTGAAAATCCTCTATTTTGTTGAACGTTCATTTTTCCCCTGAAGGATTATACTCATTTTTGCTGGATAGGTGGTTCTTGGTTGTAATACTAGCTCCTTTGCCCTTTGGAATATCAAATTCCAAGTCCTCTGATCCTTTAATGTAGAAATTTCTAAATCTTGTGTTATCCTTACTGTGGTTCCATGATACTTAAACTGTTTCTTTCTGACTGCCTGCAATATTTTCTTCTTCTTTTTTTATTGATTTTTTTTAATTAAACAAATGCTTTATTAACTTCTGGTTTACATCATTCATTTCCACCAGATAATGAGTTACATTTTTCCCCCATTTTTCCCTACCCACCACCCCAGAATAGCAGTCCCACCAGATATCCCCTCATCCAATCTGCTCTCTCCCATATCTTCTCCCATACCCCCTTCGACTTTGCCATTAGGGCAAGGTAAATCTCTGGGCCCCACTGCCTGGGCATCTTATGAAACATTTAATTTTAAAACTTCGATTTTCAGATCCATTCCCTTTCTCCCCTGTCATCCACTCCCTCTGAGAAGATGAGCAATTCAGTATGTGTTGTACATGTATATCTATGCAAAACATTACCATAGTAGATATATTGTAAAAGACTGCTTATATTTCCCTCCCACCTGTCTCACCTCCCACCTGGTCCATTCCCTACTTTGATCCTGTCCCTCTTTGATAGTGGGTACTTCTAACCTGCCCTCTCCCCAGAATACCCTCCCCTCCATCATTCCCCTTCTCATCCCCCTTTCCCCTACTCAGGAGAGTGAGTGAGGGTAAGATATTCCATTTAGTATGTATGTGATTTTCTCCTTGAGCCAGCTTCAATGAGAATATGCTTTTGCCTTTTTGCCTTCCTGTTCTTCCCCTCCCCTGTAACTACTTCCCCTTTCCTCTTCTACATGAGATAGTTTGCCCTACCCTGTCTCTCTCCATCTCCTCTTGCCACTTTCTTCTCTCACCTCTTTACTTCACTCCTTAAGAATCATCCCTTCCTTGGGGCGGCTAGGTGGGGCGGCTAGGTGGCGCAGCGAGCAGAGAGCCAGCCCCAGAGCCAGAAGGACCTGAGCTCAGATCTGGCCCCAGACACCCAACACACAAACAAAAACCCAGCCACGTGAACCTGGGCAAGTCACCCAACCCCAATTGCCCTCCAAAAAAAATAATCATCCCTTCCCATCAAATTCAACCTGTGCCCTCTATCCATGTATACCTGTGAACATATGCCATGTACCCTTCTTCAATTATTTTCATAATGAGAAAGGTTTCATCAAACACAGTTATTGTTTATCCATGTAGGACTGTAAATAGTCCAACTTTGATAAGTTCCTTTTGATTTCTTTTCCTTGATTGCCTTCTCAAGCATCTCTTGCTTCTTGTGTCTGAATGTCAAATTTTCTATTCAACTCTGGTTTTTCATCAAGAATGCTTGAAAGTCCTCTATTCCACTGAATGACCATATTTTCCCCTGAAACAAGATACTCAGTTTTGCTGGGTAGGTGACCCTTGGGTTCATTCCCAGCTCTTTTGCCCTCTGGAATATCATATTCCATGCCCTTCTATCCCTCAGTGTAGAAGCTGCCAGGTCCTGTGCTATTCTGATTGTGTTTCCACAATATTGAAATTGTTTCTTCCTGGCTGCTTGTAGTATTTTCTCCTTGATCTGGGGATTCTGGAACCTGGCTATAATATTCCTGGGAGTTTTCTTTTTGGGATCTTTTTCAGGAGGTGATCTGTGGATTCTTTCAACCTCTATTTTGCCCTCTGGGTCTAAAACATCAGGGCAATTTTCCTTGAGAATTTCTTGAAGGATGATTTCTAGGTTCTTTCTTTGATCATGGCTTTCAGGTAGTCCAATAATTTTTAAATTATCTCTCCCGGATCTATTTTCCAGGTCAGTGGTTTTTCCCATGAGATATTTCACATTGCCTTCTATTCTTTCATTTGTTTGGATCTGTTTAATAGTATCTTGATTTCTCATAAAGTCACTAGCTTCCATTTGCTCCAGTCTAACTCTGAAGGAATGAATCTCCTCAGTGAGCTTTTGAGATTCTTTTTCCATCTGGCAAATTGGACTTTTTAAGGCATTCTTCTCCTCATTGCCTTTCTGAGCCTCTTTTGCCATTTGAGTTAGTCTATTTTTTAAGGTGTTATTTTCCTCAGTCAGGCTGTTGACTGTCATTTCATACTTTTCTTGCATCTTTTTCATTTCTCTTCCCAAATTTTCCCCCACTTCTCTTATCTGCTTCTTAAGGTCCTCTATGGCCTGTAGCCAGCTTGTATTTTCATTTGGGGCTTTTGGTGCAGGAGTTCTGACCTCACAGTCCTCCTCCATGCTTTGAGCCTCTTTGCCCCTAAAATAGGAGTCCAATGTTGAACTTTTCTGTTTATTTTGTTTTGTTTGCCTAGGCATATTGCCACTTAATTACTTGATTTTGGGGCTTGTTGCCATAGTAGGACTCTGCCACCAGACAGGGGAGCTTCCGCCCAAACGTGGGGTCTTCACAACTTCTGCCAGTTGTGTGGCCTCTGTAAAGCCTCCACCCACTCTGGCAAGTTGGATACCCACCCCAAACTTCCCTCCCAGACCACAATCCAGATCCAGGCAGTTTAAAGCAAAAGCGATTAACCCCCAGACTGATTGCTGGATCTTCCTACAGTTTGCAGACCAGGAGCTAGAGCCACTACTGACGCTGCAAAATGGCTTCTGTGCAGCTGTTTCTTCAGCAGCTTTTTGCCCCCAGGGGAGGAAGCCACGTGTTCCCCAAATACTGGTCCCAAAGTCCATAGGGCACTAACCTCTCACTTTGTCCTAGGCATATCTGTGCTGATAATTCTGGAATCGCCACAGTTGCTGGTGTTCTGGGGTTCCACCAGGTGGCTGAAGGCCAGGCTGCCCTGGGGCTAAAACCGAGGACCTGGGCTCTGCTCTTCGGGCTGTGCTGTAGTTTCCCAGCGCACAGTGCTGCTTGCTTTCAGAGCGCTGTGCTGGCCGCTCCCTGCAGGGCTGCTGGGCTGTCCTCAGCAGGAGGTTAGCTTCTCTGTGCCATGCTGTGGGTGCTGTGGCTCCAGAAGTTGTTCGGAGCTCCCTTTCACATTGTTTCCAATATTTTCTTCTTGATATGGGGACTCTGGAATTTAGCTATGATATTCCTTAAAGTTTTTATTTTGGAATCTCTTTTTTTTGCTTTATTGGAGGGGGGGGATGGTAGGCAATTAGGGTTAAGTGACTTGCCCAAGGTCACACTGCTAGTAAGTGTTAAGTGATTGAGGGCAGATTTGAACTCAGATCCTCCTGACTCCATGGCTTGTACACTATTCACTGCATCACCTAGCTGCCCCATTGGGATCTCTTTCAAGAGCTCGTCAGTAGATTCTTTCAATTTCTATTTTAGCTTCTGGTTCTAGAACATCAGGGCAGTTTTCCTTGATAATTTCTTGAAAGATCATGTCTAGGCTCTTTTTTTGATCATGGCTTCAGGAAGTTCAATATTCTTTAAATTATCTCTCCTGGATCTATTTGCCAGGTCAGTTGTTTTTCCAAATAGATATTTCACATTGCTAGTTTTTCATTCTTTTGGTTTTGTTTTATTATTTCTTGATTTCTTATAAAGTCATTATCTTCCATTTGCTCCATTCTTATTTTTAAGGAATAATTTTTTTTCAGTGAGCTTTTGGACTTCCTTTTTCATTTGGCCAATTCTGATTTTTAAGGTATTCTTCTCCTCATTGGCTGTTTGGACCTCTTTTACCATTTGGCCCAGTCTGTTTTTTAAGGTATTATTTTCTTCAGTATTTTTTGTTTCTCTTTTACCAAACTGCTAATTCATTTTTCATGATTTTCTTGTATTACTTTCATTTCTCTTCCCAATTTTTCTTCTACCTCTCTTACTTGACTTTAAAAATACTTTTTGAGGTGACATGAGACAAATTCATATTTTTCTTGGAGTCTTTGGATGTAGGAAGCTTTGACTTTGTTGTCTTTTTATAAGTTAGTTTCTAAATAATTTTTTTGTCTTTTTTTCCACTATAGTGACTTTCAATCATCACAGTTTTGTCTCCCCCTCCCCATTGTTCATTTTCCCAGGCAGTTAAAAGTTGACTTTTAAGTCTTTGTTAAAGCAGAGCTCTGCTTCCAGGGTGGAAGGTGTACTTTCCCAAGCTTCAGGGGTTTTATGCAGCTGTTTTCAGAAATATCTCTAGGGAACTGCAAGTTTTGTGTTCTTCTAAGGTGATTTGATCTAAGAAGAGATGTTTAAAACTCTCCTTGCCTGTGCTCTTGTCTGTGAGCAACTACAAGCACCCTTTTCTGCACTGGAACTATGATAAAGCTCTCTGCTCCACTGTGGCTGCAAGTACTACTATGCTAGTGCTCCTTCTCTCCCTGGGACTGCCACCTGGGAACTGGATCCAAGTATGGGCAAAGCAACTTAAGTCCTGTCTCAGTGCTACCAAAACAGCCCCTGTCATCTTCTTCTGACCAATTGTTTGAACCCCTTACCATCTGTGAGCTGAGAGCTCAGAAAGTAGCTGCTGCCACTGCTAAATCAGTCACTCCCAAGGCCCGCTCCTAGTTTGCTATGGCCAGGGCTATGCTGACCTGACCTATGCTGGACTGTACTCCACTATCACCCTGGTGTGACAGCCCCTTCCTGCTGACCTTCTAAGTTGTCTTTGGCATCTGTGGGCTGATAGATCTCAAAACTGACACTGCTGTCAGTGATGTAGTCTCCCTGACACCTGCTCCAGCTTTGCTGGGGTCCAGTCTGTACTGGAGCAGCCTGAGCTAGACTGTACAAATCTTTCATCCTGGTGCAATAAAGCTTTCCTGTAAATCTTCCAAGTTGTTTTGAACTGGAAATTGGTTTCACTCTGTCTTTTTATAGGTTTTTCTGCTCTAGAATTTGTATAGTCATTTTAAAATATATTTGGAGAGGTTTGATGGACAATTCAGGTGAATTCCTGCCTTTACTCCACCCTCTTGGCTCTGCCTCAGAAACAGTGCATCTTAAATTTAATGCCTTCCTTCTGAGACTACCCCCAATACACCCTGCATATATCTTGTTTGTATATAGTTGTTTGTATGCTGTCTTCCTAACTAGACTATTTTATTTCTTCCTTTCTTTGTATCCCAAAGCCTTAGCATAATATTTGGTACATAGGAGGCACTTAATTAATGCTAGTTGAAATAAAGAAGAGATGAAATTGGCCTGGTATAATCAGTTCTTTCTTAGAAATCACAGTTCCCTTTCTAGATGCTTTCGCACCACCCGATAATAATATATTCTAGAATTCTGGCAAACTGGGTAACTGTTAGTTTGCAGAATATAGTCTCTTTTCTTTTCTCCCCAGAGAGTTTTATTAGAAAATTCCTCTGGCAGCATTATGGAAATTGGACTTTTTGTCGTTGTTTAGTTGTTTCAGTTGTGTCTGGCTCTTTGTGACCCCATTTGGGGTGTTCAAGGCAAAGATATCAGAGTGGTTTGCCATTTCCTTCTCCAAATTATTTTACAGATGAGGAACTGAAAAATACAAGGTTAAGAGACTTGCCCAGGCCCACACAGCTAGCGGCTGTCTGGGATCAGATCTGAACTCAGCAAGATGAGTCTTACTGACTCTGGGCCCAGTACTCTATCTACTGTGCCACCTAGCTAAAAAGGTGGATTACTTGATTTGTAAAGTCTCTCAACTAAAAGATTGCTATAAGATGCTAACACTTTAAACTTCACATATGAAATATCCTGGGTTTTTTTCCTAGCTTTCTCTCTGATGTGCCATGTGCATTTTTCAATGAAGAGCCCACCAGCAAGCTTTCTTTTAGTATCAAATGTAAAATCTTTGCTTTGATCTATACCATTCCTTATATCAAGAATGCACAATCACTCTGATGTATCACTCAGTATTATTTAACTTGGGTTTACTGATCCTGGTTTCCCAATGGTTATCATTCAAAGGCAACTGTTAAGAGAGAGTTTCATTCCTCAAAATCAGAGGCAACTTGAGGTAAAAGCAGTGTCTTTCAGTGGATCCCATAAAGAATGTGATCAGGATTATTCCTTCAAGAGAAAATGTCAGTGTTGTGACTATATTTTATTTGACTTACGGGAATCCATTGTACTATTTTACAGTTATATTTCATATGTATAAACATGTTTTATAATAATCGTGAAAATAATGAGGGCTGATGAATTGTAAACAGTTCTGATTTTCTAGTATATCAATATTTTTTGTTGTTGGTAGGAGCCTGTGATTTTATCCCCATAAGGAACTTCAAATGAGGAGATCCCTTGCCTAATACAAATTTTCAACTCTTTTGTAATTTATATTCCTAGAGATGTGCCTAGGGGCACTGAGAGGTAAAGTATAATATTCGAAGTATCAATCAATCAACAAACAACCATGAAACCTCTTTCACATTTCTGGAACTCTGCTAGGAACTAGAGATACAGAAATGAATCTGAAACATCTCCTATTTTTAAGGAACTTCTTTTCAATCTGGAAGAAATTGTGTACATGCATAAGTATAAACAAAGATACTCAGAGTAAATAGAAGGCAAATCTGGTGAGGAAGGCAAGCGCTGTAACTTCTCTGAGACTAAATTTTGTTGTTGTTGTTTTTTCAATAAAAAGCAGGGGTTGAACAACATGGTTTTTAAGGTCTCTTTCAGGTTTAAATCTGTGATCCTATCAAAAAAATCCATGCTGTAAGAAAGAGATGGAACCATCAATTATAACTGACAAAAACAATCTCTTCCCCACTCTGCCAGCAGATGGTGGTGTTCTGCAATAAACTGAATTCACAGCTTTTATCTCTAAGTACAATACTTTGAAAATGAACCAGTTGAAGGATTAGAGAAAGGTTTCATTCTTTACCTTGTGTGGCCACTTTAATAGTCCCTTGTTTTGCTTCAGGAGCTTTCCCAGGCTCTTAAAAAGAACAAATTACACCAATTACTATGAAGCGTTATATCACAAAAATATACAACTATCAGAGAAACAACAAATGTTAATGCAGCATGTCCACTGGCACATACAATCTTTCTAGTAAAAAAAAAAATGAAGACAATTATTAGAAAGAACGTGAAGCTTTCCCAGGGAAATATTACTGAACCAAATAAAGGCATGAAATAATGCCTCCAAAAACTGCTATTGCCTCAGCGCTGACAATTGCAATGATATTTTGCATTCCTATAGAGCCTATAGAGGAAAATGTCCAGAAAAAAAATTTTTAAGACCCCTTACAAATCATTACTGTACTATATATAATTCTCAATATATTGCTGAACAATTCAGACATAAAGAAAGTGATCTATTCAATGTCAGTCAATGGCAAATCTAAGAATAGAGCATGAAAAGAGTCAACTTTCAGACTTTAGTTTTTGGATTAAGGTGACATCTCTGTTGTCATTTATTCCCACTACTGTTCCTTCTACCATTAGTGTGGCTGTAGGAAATGCTATGTGGTGTGAAATATTGAGGAAGTATATTGCTTTTTTTAAAAAAAATTTCTATTCCTTTTCTTTTCAGTTTTTTCCCCCTTTGAATTTTTTTCCTTAGAGAAACAAGGTATTAAAATACACAACTACAAAACCACATTAAAAAAGAATAGTAGAAACATAGAAGTTACAAACTAAAAATAAGACTGATTAAATAGAGTTGATTACTATGTTTTGAAGAAGTGAAACAAATTCAGTGTGAATAATTAATGATATTATAGTGATATTTGACCTGGTGTTCTAGAGATAAAAGCATATTCATTTATATGTAGAATCATAGAACTTGGAGCTTGAAAGGACAAGAACAAATATTTAATAGACACATGCTAAGTACAGGGTACCATGTTAAGTGCTTGTCCAAATGTGGAGATTTTTTTTTATGAATACTCACTCCTTCACTCAACTAACATTAAACAATGATTGCAATTTATTTAATAATGTGACTCTGGTAAGAATTAGAACAGATCATGATTAAATCAGATTTTTTTTTTTTTTTTGGCAAAAGAGTTATGAGCAAAGCTCCACTGGTTTTTCCTGATGGGTTTGTTTCCTGCCAAAAAACAAAAACCCAAACCAACAACAACATCCGATTTCCAATCCTTATTTTCATATTGTTGAGTGAGCTAATTAATCACCTTAATTATGATCTTTATTATCCCCCAAACCATAATATTTCATTCAGTTATGAAGGTTGTAGTAAATGAAAATCACCTGAATTAGTTATATAATTTCCATCCACTCTATTTAGGATATAGGAAAATTCAGGAGATACCGTTATTTAGGGAAGGCATTTTAAGTAGAAATTAACCTTATTCATTCAGTATATATTAACTAATTCTTACCATAAAGAAGACTCTGTAATACTACCTGACATTCACATAAGACTATGTCTTCTAAGATAACTTTGATGTCTCTAAGAGCTACCATTCATATAATACTTGAATGTTTATAAAGCATTTTGCACATATTATCACATTCGATCCACTTTTATTATCACAGTATTACAGATAAGAAAACTGAGGATTAGTGAGTTTTAGATTACTTGCCCAGGATCACAAAGTTTGTAAGCATCTGACATAGGATTTGTCAGTTAATCAATAGTCATTAAGCATTATTAAACCCATATTACATGCCAGGAACTATGCTGAGAGCTGAGATACAAAGAAAAGCAAAAGCAAAAATGAAAAAAAAAGTTAAAAGGGGCAGCTAGGTGGCACAGTGAATAGAGCACCAGCCCTGGAGTCAGGAGGATGAGTTCAAATCCAGCCTCAGACACTTAACACAAAAACTAGCCATGTGACCTTGAGGAAGTCACAACCCCAATTGTCCTCCAAAAAAGCAAAAAAAAGAAAAAAAGAAAAAAATTAAAATAGCTCCTGTTCTCAAGGAGCTAACAGACTAGTGAAGAAGTCACTATTATAGTAACTATGTACACACATGACATATAAACTATCCTTTATATACTAGAAGTAATTTCAAAGGGAAGGCACTAACATTAAATGACAGCTGGGAAAGACTTCTTACACAAGCTGAGAATTTAGCTGAGACTTGGAGGAAGCCAGGTAAGCCAAAGGTGGGAATGAGGAAGAAGAAAACTCCAGGCACAGTAGACAGCCAATGAAAACGCTGAGTAGAAAGATGTAATACTGTGTTGAGAGCCTTGCTTTCTTTGACTATTTCGATTAAGTGACTGAGAAACTGAGAGATATGTGGAATGTTTCCTTGGCAGACTGTGGAGGAGGAAACTGTCCACAGGGGAAGGGAAGGGCAACAGGATCAAGGTGAGATTTTAGTGACCCAGTCTGTGTGTAGATTCAGATCAACTAGCTCTCTTGTAGCCTAGAGCAGAAATCAAGAAGGGAAACAAGGAGATTGAATTTTGTAGAGAAGAGGTACATGCCAGACTTCTGGAACTCTAGGAGGAGACAGTCCTGGGTGACTTTCTGGCATTATTAAGTATCATAACCTTATATAATTTTAAGTTGGAAAATACCTTAGAGATCATCAATGGAGCTCTTTTTTACAAATAATAAAACAGTAATTGACTTTGGAATAGTCTTTAAATTTTAAAAGTTTTCTAAATGTTTTGCCTAGGGTAGCTCAGAGATCCCTTACAGTTCTGTGATTCTATGAGTTTATTGCTTTAGTGTTAGCATCCTCCTCACTCCCCCGTAGGGATAATCTAAAGATTTTTGGAAAAGTAAAACCTTCTCCTCTTCATAAGAAACCAATTTTATATAGCACTTTAAGTTTTCCTATAAGTCATGAAATTATAACTATGCCCATTTTATAGATAAAGTAACTGAGGTTCAGAGAACTGAAGTTATTTGCCCATTATCAAACATCTGAATGAGTAATGTCATAACTGTAACTTGAACAAAGGCCTCTTGACTCTAAGTCCAGGGTTCTTTAACTTCTGAAGCATGCTGTTCCTCTCTTCCTGGAAAAATGAGAGGTCCCTTACCTTTTATGAACCTAAATATACTGAAGACAATTCCTTTTATCTATATTCTTAGTGTCATCTCCATATTGATTAAGGCCTGAGGAAATATTTTCTATAGCTGATCCTCAGCAAATCTGAAAAATGCTGGAAAGATTCTTTGTTTGTTTGTTTTTAGGCACCATCTATTGTTCCTTATATGCTACTCTACCCTAATTGGTGCTCCCTCCTCCAAAGCATCCAGTACAGAACTGATGCCTGCTGGCTACTCAGCATCTCCCATTGTGGCACTCCTCCTCCAAAAGCCTGCCATCTCTTGGAACCTTACAACTATTATGGATAATCTGCATCTCTCGATAGGGATTAACAGCTTTAAAGATCATATGGCTTTTCCCCCCCAGAAATCTGCCTAAATGTACCTATTCTGTGACTATAGCAGCTTCCTAATGACAGAGACCACATACAGAGGAGATCAGACTTGACATCTGCTAACCCTACAAAGTCTTAACTCCTGAAGTCCCATGATAATAAAGAGGAATCTCATATTGAAACTGGAGGATGTGAAATTAAGAAGGCAGCCCAGGGAGTGTATGTAGTCAAGATTGGCATCTCTCTCATTGTTCTTTTTCATCTGTCTCCTTTTAGATCATAAGAGTATAGATTTGGAGCTAGAAAGAGAACTTAGAAACCTCTTCTGAAATGAAAACATAATTTCTATAGTATTCTTTATATTCTTTGTTTGGAGTATACAGAAAAACATAGACATGTATATATATATGTATATATATATATATATATATGTTACAAATATGTATATAATATAAAAATACACACACAATTTTCCCCTAGGGAGAAAATATAGCATGAAAATAAAATATTCTTAAATCAGAAAAAAAAGCATTATCCAAACATCCTAACAATATCAGGGTAGGAAAAAGTAAGGGATGAGGAAAGCTCTCAAGAAGCATTAGGAAAACCAAACTGGAAAATTCCAGAATCTGCTAATAGAGACCTGATCTGTAGACCTCAGCAAGGTAAAAGCTGCACAGAAATATCAGTCTAATTCCGATAGGGATGTTTGAATAATAATTTAGAAATTTAACAATAGGAGAGAGTATTTCCAAGTCCCTGTTGAAAGATAAAGCAGTATAAAAGATTTATGACAAACTGGAGATATCAAATGTTTCCTTTTTTCTGATTCTTCTATACATGTACAGATATAGCTAACACCCTGCTACTAAAACTGAGATGAATTGATATCTTTATGAAAGTAAACATTTTAATATGGAATTAATTTCTCCATAATGAACCCCAGCATGTGTTTCTTTAGCATAAGTCTCATTTCCTATTTTTATGAATTATATTAATTTATTTTAAACTGCATATATCATCAAAATTTTATTTTACAAGGATCTTTTGAAGTTTATAATGACTGTCAAACCCTCTAAATGAGTTTACTTTAACATGTGATTTTTTTTAAAAAAATCTTGATCTCCCTATCTCTCCCAGCCCAGAATTACAGTGACCACTCATAGGCTTTATCCACTGCTTACTGCCATGGAAATTTTGAGTTGCTCCTTTCTGACCTGGGCCAGCTTACTCCTCCACAGGCAGCCTGGTGGCCACCCTTTCAGGTGCTCTCCATAATGATAACAGACTTAGTACAGACACCAGATCAGCTTTAGCCCTCCTGAGATCAAGTAATCTACTAACTCCAGCCTGCCTACTAGCAGGAATTAAAGGAACTGCAACATCACATCCAGTTCCATTTAACTTTGAATGTCAGAAACCAAAACTTGAAACGTCCTTGAATTCTAAACAAGAAAAACAGTGATTACAAATATCCTTTGTTAAGGATTCTGTAAGATGCACCTAAACTATATTCAAGGAACTCTCGTTGATTCCCAAAATGGAGATGTAATATTGGATTACCATTAGACAGATGAAGAAACTACAACAGGGAAAAGTTGAGTACTATTTCAATTTCTCTGAAATGAATCAAGAAGCCAACAAAAACACAACCTCCACTAACAATATCAGCATTTACGTAAGACTTTGCTTTTTGATTTGCCAAGTACTTCACAGTCATTATCCCTTTATACCTTCAAAAGCATTCTATGATAAAGTGAATACATATAATCAGTGTTTTGATTTTACCAACAGAGAAATTAAGGCTGAGTGATTTGAAGTGATTTTTTTTTATCATGACAGGGCTGGTGTCATGGATTTGAACCCAAGTATTCCTGATTCCAAATCTCATTTTTTCCCACTATAATATAAACCCTGATCAAGTGACATGCAAACCCATTACTCCATCTAGCCACCTAAAAAATATTCCCTCTTCCCTATAGGTTCATAACATTTGGACCCAATAGGGGAAATAAAGCCAATGTGATTTTATTTTTCAATTCAACTAGGCATTGAATTAAGCTCTAAAATATTATTATTTTAAATCTGAGTGGTTGGGGGAGTGTAATTCAAACAATCGTCTAACCTTAATCTTTATAGCTAGAAAGCCTCTCCTTCAAAAGAAGGAGAGGGACATCCATCTCAGAACTGAAAGTTACTACATGCTTAAAAGCTCTTGGGCTAAAAACAGTTTGCATTTGTAGCTCGAGGAAAGCATATTTCTGGGCATTACTTCATTTCAGTATGATAATTACCACACTGAGATGAAATTAATCGTGAAGCAGCCTTTGGCCATTCTGTCTGGCCAAGGGGACTGCAGCTGGAAAAGAGTGCTTATTTGCTGCCAGAGATGCAAATTTCAAAAGGTGTACATTGCAATGGTATGAATAATTTATCAAAATAATCTGTTATTGCTGGAGGTTAAAAAATCTAAATAAACTGACAGCATCATTTACAATAACTGGCATAATTTAGCCATGCCTACAAATGCACTGTATCAGATTTTTGTTTGTTTTGTTTTTGCTATAAATACTGATGTATCTGGGCATTATAGTTTCCCCCCTGTTGACTATGAGTATCCATTTATATAGTCTTTTATCAGGAAAGAGTCTTATTCTGGAAAATATTTTAATTGCTCTAACTTTGCCAAAGATTTCCCTAAACAGAGAAAAGGAAACTTCTCTCAGTTAAAATCATCTAAAGATCACCTTAGTTAAGACTTTTAGAGTTTAAAGCCAAGTTATTGAAAAACCTATCTGTAGTCTAGTTCTTTCCTGGGATTACAAGTGAAAGAGTTTTTCCTCTGGGACCATTCATTTGCTGTTTGTCCTTCGTTCTCAAAGAAGACAATGATTTCAGGAAGGTGATGTCATAACTTGAAGTGAACTGGATTGAAGTGAGGAGGGCTGTGCAAAATCACCAGCCTCACTCTCTCCTCCAGAGCCATCAGGATCCAGTGTCAAGATATAGATCAGGATGACTGTAGATAGCTCCCATCCTCTGGGAAATTGAGAAGTGGAGATAGGAAGGGCAATCTACCAATATAATCCTTGAAAAGAATAGTCATTAAGCTTCTTCATGAGAGGTAGCATGGTATAGTACTTCACAATAAAGATACATTGGGAAATATCAAACATTTGATTATTTGAAAAAATGAATGGGAGTTTAGAGTTAAGATGGCGGAGTAGAGGCAAGAACTCACCTGAACTCTTCCAGATTGCCCACCAAATAAATTTAACTTAATTCTGGAGTGGCAGAAAAAACAAAAGGCTGGGATTAAAGAATTTTCTAGCCCAAGAAAACTTAGAAGCTTGGGAGGAAAGATCTGTAACACTAGACTGGTAGTCTGGCCCAGAGTACATCACAGGCTACCTTGTAGCAGCACCAACAGCAGAACTAGGAGGTGGTTGCTTCAGTGACAACTGCAGCTTTGGGAGCTTTCAGTCCAGAGATGGTAAGTGGATTGGGAAAACTGGTCAGAAAGAGATTAGAGGGAACCCTAAGCTGGTGCAGAGGTGAGGACTCTGTTGCTTTGCCCGTATACAGTTCTGTGGTGTGGTTTCAGGGTAAAGAGAGGCACTAGAGCTTGCAGGTGTAGAAGGGCAGGAATCCTGGTAATAGTTTCAAGACAGAAAAGAGCTCTTGTGGTCAGTTACAAGGAAGGAGGTGTCCTGATCTCAGTTCTAAGGGAGGGAAGAGTATTAATGATTGCAACCAGGAGAGTAGGAGTCCAAGTTATCATTTCAGAGCCAAAAGGAGCAATAGAACTTGCAGAGCTCTGGGTTAAATAATGGGACAGGCCAAGAGAACTGTGACCACACCTCTCCTTAGATAATACCACTTTGAAAGCATTGAAAACCCTAGAATTATCTCTGAAAATAGCAGAACAGGAAACCTAAAGCTTAAGACAGTACCTCCTTCATTCTGAAAGCAGAGCCCAACTTTAACATAAAGTTAAAAGTCAAGAAATAGGCAGGAAAATTAGAAAACAATAAAAAAAGAATATTACCATAAATTTTACTATGGTGACAGGGGAGACCAAGACACAAACTCAGAAGATAACTAAGTTAAACCAGTAACTAGGAAATCCTCGAAGAAAATGACAATTAGACATAAGACCAACAAGAAGGCCTGTAAGAACTCAAAAAATATTTTTAAAATCAAATAAAGAAAAATGTGAAAATAGGTAAGAGTTATACAAGAAAATTTCAAAAAGAAGGAGTTAACAGCTTGGTAAAAAAGCACAAAAAATACTGAAGAAAATAATACCTTAAAAAACAGATTTGGCTCAGTGATAAAAAGCACAAAAATGTACTGAAGAGAAACTCCTTAAAAGAGCAAAATTGTCCTAATAGAAAAAGAGGTACAAAAGTTTACTGAAGTACATAATTCCTTAAAAATTAGAGTTGAGCAAGTAGAAAATAATGACTCCATAAGACATTAAGAAACAATCAAAGTCAAAAGAAGAAAAAAAGAAGAAAATGTGAAATATCTCATTGAAAAAAAAGAAATTTAAAGTTTTTGCACAAACAAAACTTATATAGCCAAGATCAGAAGGAAAGTAGGAAACTGGGAGAAAAGAAAAATTCATAGCAAGTTTCCTGCATAAAGACTTCACTTCTCAACTATAAAAACTGAGTCAAATTTACAAGGATATGATTCATTTTCCAACTCATAAATAGACACAGGATACAAATAGGTAGCTTTCAGAAGAAGAAATGAAAATAATGCTCTGAATCACTGTCGATTAGAGAAACGTAAATTAAAATAACTTTGAGCTACCACCTTACAGCTATCAGATTGCCTAATATGACAGAAAAGGAAAATGATGAATGTTGGAGGGGATGTAGAAAAATCAGGACATTAATGCACCTTTGATGGAGATGTGAAATGATCTGAAGAACAATTTGGAACTATGTCCAAAGGGCTATAAAATTGTTCATACCCTTTGTTCCAGCAATATCACTACTAGGACTGCATCCTAAAGAGATTTTTAAGAGTAAAAACAACCAGTGCAAAAACATTTACAATAGCACTTTTTGTGGTAGCAAAGAATTGGAAATTGAAGAAAGACTTATAAACTGGAGAATGACTGAACAAATTAGGGCATATATCGTGATGGAATAATACTATTGTGCTCTAAGAAATGGTAAACAGAATAGTTTCAGCAAACCTAGAAAAACTTACATGAACTGATGTAAAATGTAGTGAGCAGAACAAGGAAAACATTGTACATAGCAACGGCAATATTATATGGTGATCAACCAAATGACTTAACTATTGTGAGCAATCCAATGTTCTGAGACAATTCTGACAAACCTATGATGAAAAATGCTATCCACCTCCAGAGAGAGAACTGATGGACTTTGAATGCAGATTAAAGCATACATTTTTTTTACTTCTTTTTTGCTCGCTGTTTTCTTTTGCAATAGGACTAATATGACTTCACATGTATAATCTATATCAAATTGGTTGCCTTCTTGAGGAGAATTTGTTACTCAAAAAATGTCAAAATTTTTTCACATGTAATTGAAAAAAATATTTTAAAAAAGAAAATCAATGGTGTATGTCAAGGAATTCTTCTTCAAACGAATTTACCTCCTTTCCTTATAACATAATCTAGTTATTCCCTAAGTCTTTTAAATCAAGTTCAGTTGAATTTGATATAAAAGTTGTCATAGTAAGGACATATCTATCAGAAACAAAGTTTTGTGTCCCTTTTTTAGGGACCCCTCTCTTTCAATAAGGGGAGCTAACACAGATAATAACATATCCAAATAGGAAGACTCAGTGGATTAGCTGTTATTAGTCAATAGTCAATAAACATTTGTTATGTGCCTATTATGTGCCAGGCATTGTGCTAGGTGGTGGGTATACAAATGAAAGCAAAGATAGTCCTTGTCCTCAAAGAGCTTCCAGTCTAAGATGGGAAGTTCACAGAAATGAAAGCTGAAAAAGGGAGGAAAGCACCTAGTTTTGGGGGGTATGATAGAGAGTTCTATAAATTCTAAAAAAACAGTGTAACTGATAGGAAATGGGGAGAAAAAAACTGTACTGAGACCCCTCTTTAATTACTTTGGAATCTATGGCCCTGCTGTCGAGGGTCCAAGCAGGATGGTGGAGGAATCAGATGAAATGTGAGTACCAAGCAGATTCAATTTTGCAGCACAAT
Organism: Gymnobelideus leadbeateri; assembly: GCA_011680675.1. NCBI lineage: Eukaryota > Metazoa > Chordata > Mammalia > Diprotodontia > Petauridae > Gymnobelideus > Gymnobelideus leadbeateri. Next base: position 331,156 of record WOXC01000291.1, read on the forward strand.
GAGATTTTCCAGTGATGACTTTCCTGGGAAAGGAAAACATGATGAAAAGTTCCAAAGAAATCAAAAAGCAGTATAGCTGCTAAAAGCTTTTTTTTATATGTATCAATCATACCCATAATGAAGGGATTCTTAGTAGATTGCCTTAAATCTACCAAAATGAGGAATTTAGAGTTCGTGTATAACCAAACAACTCCTGCTAAGCTTATTCTGCAGGCTGAATAGTGAATCAAAGGACTAAATTTTTCCCAAAAGAGCTTTTGAAATAGAACATGCTTTACTGAATGCTCACTCTCTTAGTTATTCATTCATTCATTCACTCAACAAGTATTTACTGAGTTCCTATGAAATATGCTAGCTGCCTAAGGGGAGAAACACAAAAGTGTAAGATGTGGTCCCTGACCTCATGTAGCTTGGAGTCTGCTTAACATAATTTTTGTATATTTCTCAGTAGACTTAGCATGACCCCTAAAATAATTAAGAGACAAGAATCTACATAATAATGCCCCCCTCCAAAAGTATTTTGCGTATATGTTGTTTTCAACATTCTAAGTACACATCCTTTATCTTAAGTAGAATGCAAACTGTCTGAGAGCCAGGATTATTTCATTGTTGTTTCTGTATTCCCAGGGCCTAGCATAGTAACTGGCATATAACAGATATGTAACAATTTCTTGTTGAATGAATGGATTGGTGAACATTATTCTATACCTTAAAGCAGAAAATGATTAAGTACTAACTAAATAGTGCATATAATAAACCCTTTAGGAGTTCAGATAATGACAAGACCACCACAGGCTGGCAATTTCAGGGAGATGTTCCTGAAGGAGGAGAAATTTGAACTGAGCCTTAAAGTATAAGGAGTCTTTGAGAATGAAGTTTGAGCAAATTGATGAGGAGAGAAGCCAGATTTCAGTTTGAGAAAGTGGAAGGTGGGGAAATGGAACTGGTGTGTGCGGATCTCTCAATTATCTGGGAGGTGTGGAAAGGGGCAGTGGCTTCTCGCAAAGAAGGAAAAGTAACTGTTCCTCTAAGAATGAAAGGTTGACTCTGTAGAGCAATTTCCTTATAAAAAGGTCCCTAGTCTATGAGATTCAGATATGCCAAGTACAGAATGTGGAACCAGATGAGAGAACAGCATTCTATTTGACTGAAAATCAAACTTTACCAATTGTTAGAAGAATAGGAGAATGGGGCAAAGGGATAGGGAAGAGAAAGGAGTTCAAAGTATGAGAAAAACAGAAGAATTAAAGTCTATGACAGTAACAAGGAGGGAATCTGTACAACATACTTGCAAATAGGAAATAGTTGAAAAAGAGCTAGGAATATTATGAAGCTATTTTTCCTTCAAAATAACTCTTGATAAGCTGCAAAAACCATGATAAACTACAAAAAAGGAGACTATGAAGTGTATCTCTTCAAGTATTTTCATATATCACAGTTAAAGAGGACATTTTAAAATCAGACTAGACAGAGAAGCATGTGACAAAATATTTCATAGGTATCTCAGAGTACCGGAGAAGCAATTCTATAGCCTTGATTTCTTTCTAATATAGAAGTTGTATATTATCTTCAGACCTAGGTTGTTTGATATGATTCTGACATAGCAGAGAAAACTAGGAATTTTATCATCTGGGGCAATTCACTGGGGTGGAATGTAGCAGGGGAAAAAAACTCACTCAGGGCACAGCAAAACCATATGGTACCTTCACCCTGTATCTTATTCTTGCAAACTAGATGCTAAGTATGATTGTTTCTACTCTTAGAGGGAATGCAATTTCTTTCAGGGCCCTTCTCTTTAAGCACCATAGGCCAAATCCCTATTCACCCTATACTACTTATGGCTAGGATCAAGGCAAAGTGTTAGCAAGAGACATTTCCACTACAAACACCGTGATAAACATCACATGGATATGTGGCTTTTCATGTAGCTGCACTAAAAGTGGTAGGTCACAAATGACTCATCTGTGTTCAGTCTCTCTCCCAGTTCCAATGGTAAAATAAAGCCTTAGATCCTATGTTACCATCCACAATTAAATATGACTTTTGCCTGGCCTTGGGGCCAGTTCACACTAACCTCTAGCCTGAGGAATGATCATCTCTTCCCAGTAAACAAAGCCCTATTCTTTACCCCTTTCTGAATTTGCTCTACTACCTGTGATGCTGATGGCTCACACACCAACAATGATTCAGATAAATAAATAAGCCCCACGCTATTCACTGGCCCATAAAAGGTATTTCACCACTCCACACACTCCTCTCTATAAATAACATTGGGAGTTATGTTCACCTATTGGCAAGAGTAGCCCCCAATGCCTGCTAAGCAGTTTCAAACTTAAATTGATATTTAACAGGCAGCCAAGTGGTTCCCTTAATATCAGTGACAAGCTGAGGTTACTTAGGATTGGCTTCACTTTTGAAGCCCACATTTTCACATATTGTAGCAAATAGAATAGTTTTTCCCAGGACAACCATCAAATGGGAGATAATGAGTTACTTAAGCAGACGGCTTCTAATTTTGAATGTTCTAAATCTACACATATATGAACAAATAAGGGAGTTAATATTCGATTATGGAAACAATGAGCACAAACGCTTTTTAAAGTGAGTGAATGAGTGCCAGCACATGGAAGTAATCTTATAGGCACTTTGGCAAAGGCAAATATGAGGCCACACCTGATCAAAAATGTCACCTTAATTCAAAATGTGTGGTTATAAGGTCATAGCCTAAGCTTTTTACTGACTTAACATGAACACAAGGGGGAAGAAGGTATTAATCCCAAATGACACTTGACAATTTTAGGAATACAATAAATGCAAGTAACCAAACTGGTCTGAGAAGGAAGTTTGAAAATTCCAAATTATAAGCAAAATACTCTGCTTAACTATTTATATGACTGAAAATGTTTATGAAATCTGGGAGGCTTGACTAATACACTGGACAAAGAGTTAGGATTATGAAACATCCTTAAATGCCAGATGAATGGAAGAAACTGATTTTAGAGATAAAATCTTATATTTGGGTTTAAAATTTTAACTTGATAAGATGGGCAAAAGATGGTATGAAAGCATTATCTTTTTGGAAAAAAAAGATCAAGGATTTTAATGGAATGTAAACTCAGTATGAGTTAGCAGGGTGACATGGCAGTTAAGAAATCATAGGCTCATTTTTGGGGGGTGAGGATGTTGGGGGCAGCAGTGATTTTATCATATTCAATTCAGTTATTCTTTGTTTAATTATTATATTGCCTTAAATTATTGTGGCCACATTTTAGGAAGGAAGGAAATAAATACTTATTAAGGTTCCACTATATCTCAGACACTATACTAAGTTCTTTATAAATATCATCTCATTTTATCCCTAAAATAGTCCTGGGAGGTAAGTCTATTATTATCCACATTGTATATTTGAGGAAATTGATGGAGACAGCAATTAATTGACTTGCCCAGAGTGACATAGCTAGTAAGAGTCTTGAGGTCACATTTGAACTCAGATCTTCCTGTTTCCAGGCCCAGTTGCTTTACCTACCATGCTACTTAGCTTTCCCTTTTTTAATTCTTTCCTATTCATCCTATATTCATGTGCATGTTGTCTCCCCAATTAGATTATAAACTCCTTGAGGTCAGAGACTTGTTTTTACCTTTTTTTTTGTAATTTCAGTGCTTAGCACAATGCCTGGTACATAGTAGGCATCAAATATAATATTTATTGAATTGAATAGAACTTATTCTAGATACCATTAATAAGCTAGGGGAAATGAAGAGAAAAAATCAAGCAAGACAATATGGGCCTGGAGTTCATGACATATTAAACTGTCTGAAGCCACTGTGGATATTTATCTTGAAGAGATGGACTATAGAGAACATGATAGTCTTGTTCCAGTTCTCAAAGGGCCCTCACCTGAAAGAGAGATTCTGCGTGCCCTGCCTAGAGACTATGATAAGTGACAATGTGTGGAAGTTGCAAACAGGAAAATTTAGATTAGATATTAAGATAAACTTCCTCATAATTAGTGCTTTACAAAAGTATAGCTGCCTCAAAAGGTAGTAGGCTTTTCTTCACAAAAAGTGTTCAAGTGGAGGCTGTGTAACCATTTGTCAGGTATGTTGTACAAAAGATCCGTGTTTAGGTAAGGATTGAATCAGATGGCCTTTTAGGTTTTTTAAAACTCAGATTTCTGTGTTTTTGATGGCAAATTGTTTTGTTAAACTTTTCTTTCTTACATTAATATGAGACCCTCAAACCAAGACTGAATTTCTGTGCCACTTGTGGTGTTGAAGTGAGCAAGAGAAGGGATGCCATTAATTATTTTTAAATATGTTTTAGACATGGTAGTAACTCTAAAAGCCATCTAGTCAAAACTTATAAAAGTATACCAAAGGGCACTGGACTTGGAATCAGAAGACCTTGCTTCAAATTTCAGCTCCAACAGTCATTAGCTTTGTGACTATGGGCTATTTTCTCTCTAGACTCCAGTTTCCTTCACTGTTGAATAAGGGGGTTTGACTAGATGATTTTGAAGGTCCCTTCCAGCTCTAAAGCTATGTCTCTTGAAATTACAAAATGTTATATGAAGTCACAAAGGTAGTGGCAGAGCTGGAACTAGAATGTAATGTCTCTAATCCTGTTATTGCAAGTTCTCATGGTCAGGTCACAAAATATGGTCAATGGGACCAGAATTCTTAGAAAGCTATATGTTTCAATTCAATTACTCTCTGCAGTAAGATGGCACTAGGATTGAAAAATATTCTTGGGAGGCAGCTAAATGGTGTAGTGAATAGAGCCCTGGTCCTGGAGTCAGGAGGAGCTGAGTTCAAATTTATCCTCAGACACAAAACTAGCCATGTGACCTTTGGCAAGTCACTTTACCCAATTGCTCTGCCTTGCCTTCCCCCATCAAAAAAAAAAAAAGGCAAAATAAAAATATTCATAATGAAAGTTGGACTATAAATTCCAATAATGTCCACATGATATTCATAATCCAAGCATTAATTTACTGCAGGATTTAATGTGCTACATGTAGAAAGACAGAAGTTCTAAGACATCTGAGGAGGCAATCTTATCTCCTTGAAAGAAAATTATATGTGTTGGTCTTTGCTGCCAAAGAACTTTAAAGGGAACATATAAGTTCTCCAAAAAAGAATGAACTCAAAGAAATAATGAGCACCGATTCCAACATCAAAATGATAATTATTAAAGGGATCATATTTCCCTCACCCTTGTTCCCAATGTAATCATTCAGCATATCTTAAAAGCCGCATGGAGATTGCTCTGGATTCTTTCATGGATCAAAACTGAAGTCTTGAAGAAAGCAGGTGAACAAAGAATATATGAATGAGAAACTGAGCTAGCAACGTAATCTTTTTTAAGTCAACAACAAGGAAACAGACTAACATTGAGCTTGAAAAGCAAACATTCCCAGTATTCGGAGCAGGGAAAATGACAGAGCAGATGGCAGCTGATTACCACAAACTTCAAGATAATTTGCTGCACATTAGAATGCTAGAAAATTCCTACTGAATTTCTATAATAAAAAACAGCAAAGAGATTATCTAATGTGCTGACAACTTCCACCGTGTTCTGTTTTTTACCCACCAATGCTCTCCAACAAGCTTGTTCATTCATTCCTTCCATTTTAATCTCACTAATAAATGGCTGTTTGTAAGACAAGCACAGGCATTTTGAAAAGGACTATTTGGTGCAAAATAGATACTGCACACCTGCATGGGAATGGTGAACCCACATTCTTGGGGAAAAGCTTTCTCTTTGTATGATGTCTATGGTCAATTACATAGACTGTTGCCAGAGGTCTGGGATAAAACATTGGAAAATGAGGGTTTCCAATGGTGAGTTTTCAGAGGCAGACTCTAAATTACAGTGTCCAAACCCAATATTCTATACCAGAGATGGGGAACCTGGGACCTCAAGACCATATGTGGCCCTTTATTTCCTCAAGCCACATGTGGTCTTGAGGCTGAAACTCCCCACCCCTGTTCTATACCTTATGCTACATAACAGTGTTTCTTATTCTTAATTATAGATCATTTCAATCCCTAACGGTTCAGGCTAAGGACATGCCTTAAGAAAGACACTTAGGGGTGGCTAGGTGGCACAGTGAATAGAGCACCAGCCCTGTAGTCAGGGGGCCTGAGTTCAAATGCGGCCTCGGACACAACACACATACACACACACGCACACGCACACAAAACTAGTTGTTTGACCTTGGGCAAGTCACTTAATCCCAATTGCCCTCCAAAAAGCAAAAAAAAAAAAAAAGAAAGACACATAATACTAGTTTTCCTATGCCATCTTTGTAGTCTCTGAAAAGATATTGGTTATATGAAAAAAAGAAAATCAAGACAATAATCAAGCACATATTGATCAAAAAGTCTTCCTGAAGTCCAAAATAGTGAAAAACAAGTCCCTTAGTCCCAAAGAAGCCCATTAGTCAAAATTAAACCAATCTTTGATAAATAGCTTTAAGGATCATCACCAAAGCATTTTCTAGTCTAAAAAGAAGGTTAAAAAAGATAGAATCTCTAGAGCTTCATGAAGACGGAAAAAACATTCAAGCTTAACTCCTGCCAGCTATAACTTCCTGCATAGCCTCTGTCTTTTCTCTTTGCTAATTCTTTTCTGGTTTGATCCCAGGTTTATATCCTAATTTCTCTCACTATTCATTTCATTTTTCCCAAATATATGCATACAGTCCAAAAGCTAGTGGCAGCATGGTTTGTGGGAAGAACCTAGACTAAAAATCAGGAGATATGAACTTCAGGTTGGGTTCTCCCACCCTCAATGTAAGCTTGGTCAATAATTTACCCTCTCTAGGTTTCAATTTCCTTATCTATAAAATTACCAAACTTGGATAATTGATGGCTAATGTACTTCCAGCTTCAAATTATGTGAAACTTTCTAGAAGTCAAAGCTGAAGATGCTTAGAATAAAAAGATTTTCTTTTTCTTAAAGGATGACTGCAACAGTGATTGACACAAATAATTAGCTAAAGTGACATCACTTACTACTAAGTTACTTAATAGAAAGAGTAGGTAAACTTATACTGGACTGAAGCAGGTTGCAAAATCAAATTTTTTATTCTTTCTTTTTATCCTTAACATTGTATTATCCATAACCATTTTTAATAGCCTGTCATTCAGGAAGATCAAGTTATAACAATAACAATAGCTACCACTGACATAAAAAAAAACATTTTTCAAATATTATCTCATATTTACAACTGTACTGGGGAATAGGTGTTACTATTATCCCCATTTTGCAGAAAAGGAAACTGAGGCAGCTAGCAGTTAAGTGACATGGACAGGGTCACACCACTAGTAAGGATCTGAGTCAGGATTTGAACTCAGTTCTTCTTGACTCCAGGTCCAGTGATCTATCCACTATGCCAACTCATTTCTATATTGATTATACTCTGTAGTTTGTAGTTATGTCTATGCAAGAGCCAAGAAGGATCATAACATGATAGATATAGCCTACCCTATTCCATGTTTTGTCTTATAACCAATACCAATCCCAGCAAGGTTAATCTTTGTTAGTCATAATAACTCATGGCAGGAGATAAAATGGCACATATTTGCCATGTATAAGGCCACCATATTGATCTAATGTAGATATAGTCATGTTCATGCACACCTACCATAATGATCTCATGTAGCTATAGACACACTCAAATGCATGCATGGAATATGGGTTGGATAAATTAGTACACCTAGACCTGATTCATTCATGCCTTTGAACAAGCTGAAAGGATATTTACTTTTTTGATATTTTTATAGTTAAGATGTCCAAGAAGAAATAATAACATTTTAATCTTTATCTCACCACTCACAACAGAACCCAGTGAAAAAATCCTCTGTAAGTCCTTCAGTATGCAACCCTATCCCTGAAATTATGTCAAAACCCAACAAAAAATGGAAAAGTAGTATCAGACACTGAAACTCTCTAGGCATGTGCATAGTGAAGGATGTATATCCCTGAGCTTTGTAACCTGTGATGTGACCTGAACTTTTTTAGGTTGTAGCTATTTTTTTTCCATTTTGGGAGAGAGAGAACCAAAAGTCTGCTATCATTAGAATTTGGTAAGTTTGAAAAGGTAGTTCAAACTTTTGTATAGTCAACACATTAACATTAAATTATTACTTTGTGACAAGTACTGTTTTAGGTCTATGTAATGGCAAGCAAACAAGTACTTAGCTTGAAATCAGTTGAATGTTGTCCATGATTATATAAAGTCTTTGTTAAGAAACAGAACTCATGAAACCCACAGTGGGAGGAACTTGCCAAAGACAGGAACAGGAAGGACATGAAAGGTGGGTGGAACAGGGAGGAGCTAATGACCATATATAAGGAGAACCCTAAGCTGGGAAAGAGCAGAACTGAGAAGGGAACACTTGTGGTGGTCAGCATTCTGTTTGTCTGTGTTGAATTGTGCTTGTGATATTTGTACGGAAGCCCTGGGGCCTTATTGGAAGCCCTGAAAGAGGATTTTCTTGTTGTCTATTTACAGAAGTCCTAGAGGAAGGTTTCAGAGGTTCTGGGACTTTGCTAATGATTTGTGTTGACCTCTCAGACCTTGTTTGTGGGTCTGTGTTGATTGCTATGCTGACAGTGAATTGATGATGGTGCCAGCAATGTGTACAAATGTCATTTTGGCTCTGTTAAGCTTTGTCTTCCCAGAAACAGAAACTGTGAAGAACTTGAAGTAGACTGGACCCTGTGAACTTCCATATAGAACTGGACAAGGAACTGGATGAGGAGCTGAGAGCTGTGTAACTGTGAATCCAGGTGATGGTTGGGTAGATTCAGGCAAGAGTTGGACCCATGGAAGAGGAACTGTGGAATTTGGGAGCCAGCCTTCAACCAAGATGAAAAGACCTTTCCTTGGACCATGGAATTTGGGAGCCAGCCTTGAGCCAAGATGAAAAGACGTCTCCTTGGATACTTAGTGCTGACTGAGGAAATCATGATTTAAGGTGGCCTAGGAATGGGAGAGCTTTGTACTCTGTATTTTGTACCCCTTTAGGATGATTGAGTTAAGGATGATTGGAAGCTAATCTCCAATCAAGAAGAAAGAAGACTTTTTGACTGAGAGATTAAGGTAATGTGACCTTGTGGTGGACAACTTTGACCTTTGTACTTTGTGTCCCTTAAGGAGGCTTGCTCCTTAAGTATGATTGCATTAAAGACTTCCTTTTCTTTTTATCATTTAGTGATAAAGTGTTATGTTGTAACATTGTGAATGCTGTACTTTGGTTTCTTTCACTATACTATGTGATCAGAACCTTAGAGTTATTCTAAGCAGCAGTCCTCTGGATAGCTGCTCATACTTGGTGGAATAGTCTAGAAGGTATATAAAGGTAAATGAAATGTTTCTGCCCTCAAAAAGTTTGCAGTTTGGTAGAGATAAGATACTTGCATCTCCAGTAAGATGAATTTTTCTATAATAAAAATGCCAGGGTTTAACTAGCGATAAATATAAATGTAAGATTAGGCAGATAATACAAACTCTGCCTGGGTATTAGCAAGAAAATTCCATATCTAGGAAGTTAGAGTGATTGTGACTGAATGCAGAGAATTTTTTTTGTCTAAAATAAATTCCCTAGAGATAAAGAGGACACCCCAGGGTTAAAATGAGTTAATTATTATAACAGGTTGTTATATGAGTAAGAAAATTCCTTTCTGAGTGAATGGAAGAGAGAAGGGGCATAGGAAGTCAGATATAGAGAAGAGAGAGCAAAGGTAGGGATATATGCATGAGAAACTGAGGAATTTAGCTTAACTTAAGCATAAAGTAAGAGGGCAGAATTTCCATAGTATGAAATAAGATTGAGAAAGTGAGTTGAGTAGTTGGTTTTTTGTTTGTTTGTTTGTTTTGCCTTTTTGGAGGGCAATTGGGGTTAAGTAACTTGCCCAAGGTCACATGGCTAGGTTTTTGTTTGTGTGTGCGTTAAGTGTCTGAGGTCGGATCCAAACTCAGGTCCTTCTGACTCCAGGGCTGACGCTCTACTTACTGCGCCACCTAGCCACCCCTGAGTAGTTGGTTTTTAAGGTCCTCAAATTTATGAAATAGAACAAGCATTTCCATAACACAGTATAAAAAAAAAAGATGACTGCACATGAAACTATAAATCAATTAAGTACAACTTGCTATTCCTTTTAAATACATAATAAAGTTACCATGTAAATTGTTTTTTCCTTGCCCTCAACATGGCTATCATTAGACAAAAATAAGTGTATACATGTGTGTGTATAAATTATTCTATACATACTTTTATTTATCCATCCACAATTATGACTAGATGAAAAATTCTAAAGAAGATTATTGCAATAGTTAAAATATAATCTTGATTGTGAGAAATTGAAAACATTTTTATGGTTCCAATTTTAGACAGATTTTATTCTCTCAGACAAGAATTGCATTTCCACTTGTTTACAGTACTGATAAAGTGCAATGCTGTCCAGTTCTCTTTCTCTGCACATATTCAAGGATTCAGAATGCCCAGATTTACACAGTACTTTAAATGTTACCTTTAAGCTGCTACTGCCTTGACTCCAAATTTGAGTCCTTCAATTTTTGGAAAGCTGTGTGGAATGTTCTTTCTATGCTTAATCGACCTCTTCAATGGTGGGTCCAGAAGAAGCACCTCTATATGGACCTGTTCCATCTCCCAAGAACCCACCAGTCATGCTTCCTGGCATGTCCCCTGAACTCTAGCATAGCTTAGCAATGATGGGGTTACAGGCTTTCTCCAATTATTTCACCTGATACTCAAATTCTTCCTTCTCAGCAGTCTGATTATTCAGTCAGTTGGTTATTTCATTACATTTGTCAAGATCTTCTGTCTTCATCTCCAATTTTGCTTTGCAGTTTTCATTCTGTATGGTAGCTTTCAAGTTGAACACATAAGATTCAAGAGCATTCTTGGAAGTCACCTGTTCTCTCTGCTTTTCATCCTCAACCTTGTATTACTCAGCCTCCTGGACCATACACTCAATGTCTTCTTTGCTCAGACATCCTTTATCACTGGTGATTGTGATCTTATTCTCCTTGTCTGTGTTCTTAGCCACAGCAGAAACATTGAGGCTGTCATTTCTATCAATTTCAAATGTTACTTCAATCTGAAGAATATCCCTGGGTGCTTGGGGGATTCCCGGGGTCTCAAACTTGCAAAATAGGTTGTGATCCTTTATCATTGCTCTCTCACCTTCATAAACCTGAATAGGCACACCAGGCTGGTTGTCCAAATGGGTGGTAACAGTCTGCATCAGCTTGGTGGTGATGGTGGTGTTGTGTTTGATCAGAACTTTAATAACCCCACTAGCAGTTTCAATTCCAAGGAAAAAGTTAATGACATCAAACAGCAACAAGTCCTGTATATTCTCAGATTTATCTCCAGACAAAATGGTAGAGTCTGCCATAGGCAACAGTTTCATTAGGATTGATATTTTTGTTGAGTTTCTTGCCATTGAAGAAGTCTTGCAGAAGCTTCTGGATTTGGGGGATCTGAATGGAACCACCCACCAGGACATTATTATAAATCAGTGATTTATCTAGCTTGGCATCTCTTAAGGCCTTTTCCACAGGGTTCCATGTGCCATGAAAGTGATCAGCACTCAGCTCTTCAAACAGGTGTAATTGTAATAAGGATTTGAAGATCTTCCCTGCCCCTTGTACTGGCAATCAAACAGGTACTTAGCACCTTATTTCAAGTTCATGATTGTATCAAGTACTAAGATTCAGAACTTGTGAATCCAACAGTGGGAGGAAGTTGCTGATGTAATGGAAGGGGCAGAACAGCGAGGAGCTAATACCATATATAAGGAAAAACCCAAACTAGAGAGCCAGAATTGTTGAGAGAGAGAGAGAACTGCTAGGGTCCTGAGAACTTCTGAGAACTGCTACAAATTGAGAAAAGAATGGAGAATAGAACTTGTGGTGGCAGAACAGAGAACTGAGAACTGAACTGAGAACTGAGAAGAGAATTGAGAAGAAATGAGAAATGAGAAGAGAACTGGGAGGAAGCATGACTGTGGTGCCCGTACTTTGTCTGTTTTGATGTTACTTTGTTAGATTCGTTTGTGATAGAGGACATTGCTGTTGTTACAGGAGCCCTGGGACTTTACTGCTAGTTCAGAAGCCCTCAAAGAGGATTTTCTTGTATATTTACAGAAATGCTGGAATAGGGTCTTACTGGCATTTTCAGAGGTCCTGGGACTATACTGATGATTTGTGTTTATTTCTCAGACCTTGTTGTTGGGTCTATGTTGATTTCACAGGCAGAAAATGAATTGATGGGGATGCTGGCAATGTGCATGAATGTTACTGTGTTAAGCCTTGTCTTCCCAGGAAGAGAAACTGTGAAGGACTTGAGGTGGACTAGACACTGTGAGCTTCAATATAGAACAGGAACTGCACAAAGAGCTGGACAAGGAACTGAGAGCTGTCCACCTTTGAACTCAGGTGACAGTTGGATAGATTCAGGCAGGAGCTGGGACCATGGAAGAGGAACCATAGAAGCTGAGAGCCTGTCTCAAGTTAAGATGAAAAGACCTCTCCTTGGGTATTTAATGCAAACTGATAAAATCATGATTTACTGTGGCCTAGGGGTAGAAAACTTTGACCTTTATATTTAGGTGATTGAGTTAAGAAATTCTCCAATTAAGAAGAAAGAAGACTTTTTGATTGAAGAGATTAAGACAATGTGACCTAGGTGTGAAGAACTTTGATCTTTGTATTTTGTGTCCATTAAGGAGACAAACCTCTTTAAGGATGACTGAATTATGGACTTACTAAATGATTGAGTTACTAAGTGATTGTATCTTTTGCTTAAAACTATGTGACCACTTTGGTGAAAACTATGTGGCCATTTTAATGATAAGTTGTTATGTCATAACATTGTGAATACTGTACTTTGATTTCTGTGAATGCTTTGCCTTAATTTACTGCTGAATAAATAGAGTTCACTATAGCATGTAATCAGTACCTTGAAGCTATTCATAGCAGCAGTCCTCTGGAAAGCTGCTCGTGCTTGGCTTTACAACAGGTCTGGGTGACAGAAGTCTAGAAGCTGATACTTTCATAGAAGGAGTCAATCTTAATACTGACCTGGCTACTGGAAGGGAGGGTGCACTTTTCATGTTGAGAAACGGTTCACAGATTACTAACAGACTTCTTGTTTTCACTAACGTCCTTCATGTGCTTTTCACTTGAACTCAACAATGAAATGTTTGATCATGTGGTTATCAAAGTCCTCCTCACTCAAGTGTGTATCCCCAGCTATGGACTTGATATCAAAGACACTGTCTTCAATGGTAAGAATGGAGATATTGAAAATACCATCTCCAAGTATAACAATCAACACATTTCTCTTGGCACCAACATTTTGTCCAAACCATAAACAATAATGGCAACAGCTGGCTCACTGATGATTCAGACAACATTGAAACCAGCAATGGTTCTAGCATCTTTGGTGGTCTGACATTGGAAATCATGGAAATAGGTTGATACTGTGACCACAACATTTGTGACAATCTTCCCAAGATAGGCTTCAGCAATTTCTTTCATCTTGGTTAACTGTATAGAAGATACTTCATCTGAACAGAAACTTTTGGCCTCCACTTTGTACTTCATTTGGACCTTAGTCCTGGCTACATCATTCACCATTGTGAAAGGCCAATGCTTCATGTCTGACTACAATTGCATAATCAAATATGTGACCAATCAGGTGTTTGGCATCAAAAACTGTTCTGATGGAGTCCATTTCAACTTGATTCTTTGAAGTATCACTGACTAAATGTTCTGTGTTGGTGAAGGCAACATAGCTTGGAGTAGTCCTGTTTCCTTGGTAATTAGCAATGATCTCTACTTTCCCTTGTTGGAAGATTCCCACATAGGAATAAGCGGTGCATAGATCATTGCCAATTCTGGATTCCTTCAACATGGTCATAGGTGACCATAAGTGACAACTATGGAGGAAAAAGGGCTGCTTCTGTGCTGAAGAGATGAAAACATTTTCCAAAAAATTATTTCAGCTAGAATAAGATGAATAATTACTGCTTGGTGAAAAATTTGCATTAAATATCTCTCTTAAAGGTCTACTAAATGTTAAAGGAAATTATAACAGATATCTAAAAACAAGATCCATTTTGCAAAGATAAGTGGTCAAGAATTATAAACAAACAATTCTCAAATGGAAATTTGAAAACTCAACAGCCACATGGAAGACTGATTCAAATGACTAATAATCTAAGAAATGCAAATTAAAACGTCTATATTGTTTAGTTTTATATCCATCAAATTAGCAAAGATAATGAAAGACAGATATGGTCTGCTTTCTAGAGGTTGGGAGAAGATGGACACACTAATATAAAGTTGTTATGACTATGAATTGGTTCAATTTTAAAATCAACAAGTTGTTATTATATGGGTAGATGGAAGAAGTGGCAAAAACACGTAAAATCCTTTGAATCTGTGATACTTTTGTTGGGCATATACCCACAGATATCAGTGACCTATAGAAAAGTCATGTATATATAGAAAAGTATTCATAACAGTATTTTTTATAGTACCAAAAAATTAGAAATAAAGTAGCTATCCATCAATTAAGGAATAACTAAAAAATATATCTGAATGTAATGGAAAATTATTTTATTGTAAAAAACTAAATATAAAGAATTCATAGAAACATGAGCAAACTTATTTGGGCTAATGCAGAGTGAAGCAGAACCAGTGAAATAATAGATACAATGACAACAAAGCAAGAATATCAACAAAAAGAATAATAAATGAAAGTGAATGTTGTATAATTATAAGGTCCTTTCACAATGTAAAAGGGGGACTATAGATGGGTGGTTCAGTAGATAGAACATTGGGCCTGGAGTCAGAAAGACTTGAGTTCAAATTCAGCCTCAGACATTTAATAAGTGGTGAACAAGTCACTTAATCTTGTTTGCTTTGGTTACTCTTCTGTAAAGTGAGTGGGAGAAGGAAATGGCAAATCATTTCAGTATCTTTGCCAAGAAAACACCAAATGGGATCACAAAGAGTCAGACATGACTGAAAAAACTCAACAACTATAATATGGGTGGGTGTGTATGAAGGCAGCTAGATGGCTCAGTGAAAAGAGTTCTGGACCTGGAGTCAAGAAGATCTGAGTTCAAATTTTACCTCAGATCTATGCAAACTGTGTTAGGGTTAGGGTTAGGGTTAAGGTTAGGGCAAGGTTCCAGGCAAGGAAACTTATCTCTGTTTGATTTAATCCACTGGAGAAGGAAATGATAAACCATTCCATTTTCTTTGCCAAGAAAACCCATTGGGCAGTAGAGGCATGATATGGTCCACTGGGTCATGAAGTCAGATAGGTTGAACGACTAAACAACAATAGGTGGGCAATATTACATAAAATCTCAAAATTATATCCTTGCTGCTTTTCTCTTCTTTTGTTATAAGGAGAGGATCATGGAGTGGTGGAGGCAAGAGAGACAAGCATATTGATAGATAACCGTGATTTAAAAAGCAAAGCTATCAGTAAAAAGTATTTGCTTTGGGTTGTTTTGTTTGCTTGTTTTTCCTGGAGAAAGGAAGACTTGGGAAGAATTGTATTTTAATTTTCTAGGAAAAGAGAAGTAATGAAATGTGGTTGTGAAAATGATAAGTAGAGCATACTTTGGAGGGTTATTCTGGAGGTCTAATCCATGTAACTTGGCACCTAATTGGATGTAGTGATTGAAAGAAAAAGAATAACACAAGATAACATAACACAAAGGTTTTATGCCTGGATGATTGGGAGCATGGTCATGTTATGACAGAAACAAAATTGCTGATAAAGTAAAAATAAAATATAAAGAACAAGAGAAAAAAGTGGATGTGTTGAAGATAATAATGCCATCTTTTATGATAATATATTTTAGCCTAAAAGATTTCAAAGATTTGGCCATTTTGTTAAAAGAGGAAGGAAATAAAATATTTTTCTTCAGTCAGACTTAGCAATTTACAAATTATTTACCTTCAGTGAAGTTGGTCCCCTTTAGGTGGACCTAGTAATCATATTACAAAAAGTGGTATATTCTCATTAAAAGTCTTCCTATAAACAACAGAATTGCTAATATTGTCTTAGGTGAAAGAATTAAAATAAATCCAGATTATGACATGTTTTATGACATGGCATCTCAGAATACAAGTATCTTTACTAACTACAAATTATTTCATGTATTTTACTTACATGCTTTTTTGCATAACAAAGATCTTGAGATGTCATGCTAACATATATATGTTTTGTTAAAAGACAAGAATGAAAATTTGTATCTTTTTTAGTCAAGAAACTTAGAGTGGAAAGAATAAAAGTGATCTGCCAGGAAGACATGGAATTGCTTAGGTTCTTGATTAGGAAAATTTTGCTTGATTCAATAATTAAAAAGGAAAACCATAGCTCTCTGTGCCCACAAATGAATACAACAGTGTAGTTGCTTATCATTTGAGTGTTTAAAGAAACAGATAGGGGCAGCTAGGTGGCACAGTGAATAAAGCATGGCTCTGAAGTCAGGAGGACCTGAATTCAACTCTGACCTCAAACACTTGACACAATTACTAGCCGTGTGACTTTGGGCAAGTCATTTAACCCCAATTGCCCTTTCCCCCCCCCCCCAAAAAAAGAAACATACAGGGTTAGACCTTTGGAAGAAAATGAATAAGGAAATACCCTTGATTACTGCAATGTGGGAAAATAAAACAACCTATCTTCAAGGAGACATAGTGACAATTAATTTTAATATTTAATAGAATAGTGTTTTGCAAGTGTAATCTAAATCCAAATTCCCATATTCTCAATGACCTAATGCTAATAAGATATACTCACACAAACACAGGGGAAGTAAAATAGTGTCTGTCCCTGTACCTATGAATTACCTACAATTATCAAGATAATGTTTTAGGGAAAAGGGTTAGGAATAGGAACAAAATATATTTGCCTCCATTATCTTTTTGTTTTGGACAAAATATTTAAGGACTTGAATAATTTTATTAATTTGAATTTTCAAATCCCACTATTTACTTGATAAGTTGTAATGGTAATGTAATTTGAATTTGAAGATCCCTTTGTGTTGGCAAAGTAGCAGGTACTTAGCACTTGGTAATTGATCAAGCCTCTGTTGGGGAAACAGAAGGTATGAATCCTGTCTCCTGTTATGATGTAACAGGAAGGGGTTGGCTGAAACAGGTTGTATGTATATAAGGAAAATCCCCAGAGAGGCACACTCAGAATTTCTTGAGACCAGTATCTGGTGGCAGAGCAGCTACAGTAGAAAGAATGGAGAACTGAGCCAGAATTTCCTGAGAACTTGTCATGGTGGAGCTTCTTCTAAACAGGAGCTCAGGAGCCCAGAGCCCAGGGCCCTGAGCCGGCAGCCCGCAGCCCGCAGCCAGGAGCCTGGAGCCCATGTGACTGAGGAAACATGACTGGGATGCTGAAACTTTGTTTGTTTGTGGCTTGGTTGAGCCTTGAATTCCCTGGAGCAGAAATGGTGAAGGACCTGACATGGACCAGACACTGTGAACTTCAGTGTGGAACAGGATTTGCCCAGAGAGCTGGACAAGGATCTGGGAGCTGTCTGCCAGTGAACCCAGGTGACAGTCTGGTGAATCCAGGTAGAATCTGGGACCATGGAAGGGGATCCAGGGAATCTGAGAACTGGCCCCAAGTCAAGATGAAAAGACCTCTCCTTGGGTACTGAGTAAAGATGAAATTGTAGTTTACTAGTGACCTAGGGGTAGAGGGGCTTGTGTATGATACTTAGTAATTGATTGATAAACAAGTAACTGATTGAGTTAATCAAGACTTTGCCCCATGAGTGGAAGGCTTTGACTACTGTACTTTGAGACTATGTTGTGATCTTAGTAATTGATTGTTGAATAAGTGACTGACTGAGTTAACTTAAGACTTTGCCCCATGAGTGGAAGACTTTGACTATTGTACTTTGAGATAACTGTTCTTTGTTCTAAATATTGGGACCACTTTGGTGAAAACTATGTGGTCATTTTAATGATAAGCTGTTGTGTTGTGATAAGCTGTAATATTGTGAATGCTGTATCTTGATTTTCTGTGAATATTCTGCTTTGATTTGTTATGGAATAAATAGAGTGATCACTTACAGTGTAATCAGAACCTTAAAGGCTGTTCACAGTAGCAGTCTTCTGGAAAGCTGCTATGCATGGCAATACACAAGTGCAAATACAACTGAACATGCAATATCCTGTTTAGAGCCATATATGAAGTGACAGTGAAAGTTCTTTGGAAAGGATTTAAAAATGTATAATTATAAAGGATTAAAAAATGGTAATGATGATGGTGGTGGTGATAGATAATAATAACCAAACCTGGGGTTCAGTTCCTAAATCAAAATAACATAAGCTTAAAGAAACAATGCAATTATGCCAAGAGAAAAAATAGAACTATTGGCCTCAGTGGTCCCACAGAACAAGACAAGTGTCATACAAGTCAAGAGATCTTAATTCAGTCTTTTCCTCTGCTACCCAGGACTAACCACCTAGGCACTCTGAGCCTATTTCTACCTCTCTTGTAAACTCATGATAACAAAGCTGCCCTATCCCTTTCATGGACTTGTTACAATTGGTTTTATTCTGAACTTGAATATACACCAAAAAAACCTTATTGTAGAGTTGTTCCAGTAGTGTCCAACTCTTTGTGACACCATTTGGGTTTTCCTTGACAAAGATAAAGGAGTGTTTGTCATTCCTTTCTTCAGTTCATTTTATGTATGAGGAACTGAGACAAACAGGGTTAAGTGGCTTGTGCAGGATCACATAGCTAGTAAGTGTCCAGGGACAGTGCTCTATCCACTCACTGCCTAGCTTCCCCACACCAGAAAATAGCAGGATGAAAAAAGAGGACTATATATGAAACTGTGAATTTCCATTTCATTTTTCTTCCTTGAATATATATGTGTGTGTGTGTGTATAAATGTATGTAAATTACACATACTCTCTTCAAAACTCTCCTGCTTATCTGTGCACCTTTCTGAATACCCTTCTACTTTCTTCTGTGAAATCAAAATAGTTTCAATGGTCTTTTTGGGTTTCATTTTTGTTAACTGCTCATCTTCTGGTGAATACCCTCTCCATTATCACTGAGTGAAAGGACAGGAAAAATAAAAACAAAAAAGAAAACTCATCCTAAAACAAATAAGCATAGACAAGCAAGATGAAAAGACAGAATTATCATTTCCAAAATGCATTTTGAGTATTTCTTTCTGCACTTTTAGTCCATCAAATCATTCAATAAGTAAGTTATGCCTCATTTTACCATATAGTCAAATGGTTAAATAGTTGGTCACTGCATTGATTAGAATTCTTATATTTTGATACTGTATATTTCTTTACAATATTATCATTCACAAATTACTCTTCTGGATCATCTCACTTCACTTTGCATCAATTTATACCCAGGATTCTCTGAAATTGTTTCTTTTATCATCACTTATTTCCCAGCAATATTTGCATGGGACTTTCAAGCATGGATAGGTTGCAGTCCACATTTTGGAAGAGAATCCTTATTCATAGATGAGATTATTCTCCATTTTATTATTAGAGAGCATTATTATTAGAGATACCTGAGTTAATAGCCTGGTTCTACTACACAGGGTCACAGATGTAAGACTAGAAAAGACTTTAGAGGCTATCAAGTCTGTTCCAAGGCTATGTAACAATCCTTTGAATCTGTTTCTTCACTGCTAAATAGGTGATATTACTTAAGATAATACATCATAGACCCTGCTTATAAAAGGCCTTAAAGCCAACTAGTCCAACCACTTCACAGAGGAGGAAATGAGGCCCAGAGAGATTAAGTTACACACAGGAAAGTAGGAGGAGCAGGAGGAGGAGGAGGAGTAGCAACAGCAACAATAACAGCAGTAGCAGTAGTAGTACTAAGTCCTTCCTAAATATTTATTGAGTTGAAACAAAATGCTTTAGATGAAATAAGGAAGCATAATTAAAAACAATAGGCTGGCATAAAGTGATAAAAATCTTCAGCTTCTAGTAAAGTTGTATTACATTCCATATATTTCCAGCTTAAAAACATTGGTTTCATTATTAAATTAACATTTCTCAACTCTGTATTCTACTTTATGATTTTTCCCCATGCTGGAGAAAAAGTAGTGGTATTTAATTTTAGAAAATTCCACCTTTTCTCTTTGAACATAGATAAGTTAGTTGTGGCATACAGCTGCTGAATCAAATTGTTTTCGAAGCCTTTCTTGATAATCTTAAGATCAAGGCCTATGTGACTATACTTTGTTAATTACTGGTATTCTTTACCAGTAGGGTGTATATCATTCCAAAGTAGCCTGGTTGCTTTTATCTTGGCTTGTGACTTCTAATATTTCACAATATTTTACCTATTCTGAGAGCTAATAGAGAAGTGAATACAAAGATGGATAAAATATCTCATGAAGTAGATGCAGAAGAAAAGTTAATCGAGTTAAAAAATAATATTTCTCAAAGGAACAAAATGTAAAGAAAAACAATGCAATATTGGTGCCTGATGCATGCTAATTGTGAGAGCCTCCAGCAATATGAGGGTAGTAAGAAGGCCTAATTCAATAATTCCCAGTACCCAAACATAAGTCTAATGATGCCATGGAGGGGGAGGGTTAAAAATACAAGGAGTTATTTTGAAAAAAAAAAGCTTAAAATATTATCTAAATTCAGTACATTGTCACTATAACAGTTTTTAAAGAGACTAGATTTCTTTGATGGTAGAATCTGATAGAAGTATTCCAGAAAATGGTAAACACATGCATTCGGTCTTTAGGAGACACCTTATTAAAATAACATCTACTCTTTCAGTTTGTAAAGTAAGATAATTAGAAATATTGGTGTTTATGTGCCACTGACTTCGTTACTGTTTTATACTGGACAAGGGACTATGCCATGGTGGGGGGGGGTGACTTTTTCGTTCTCCCATTTTTAGAAAACTTTTTAATGTCAATTTCAAAAAAAAGGAAGAAAGAAAGAAAGAAAGAAAGAAAGAAAGAAAGAAAGAAAGAAAGAAAGAAAGAAAGAAAGAAAGAAAGAAAGAAAGAAAGAAAGAAAGAAAACCTTAGGTCTATTCCTTTTAAGTTATCAAGCTGAGCATTTAGAGCTCCAGTGAGATTTCCTTAATAACTGAAAAAAAAAGTTAACCGTTCCAGCCAACAACTTGGGTGCAAAGATAAATAGAATTTAATGAATAAAAAAAGTCTAAGGCATGAGATTGTCTGCTTGCAAAAAGATTTAGATTTTAAACAAACATTTGTAAGTTGCTTCTGAGCAGGAGCCAGTGATAAACACTATCAGCCCTCAAGGTAAACATGCTTGTTATGAGAAAAGAGTTATTGATAGAAAATGCCAGAATATAGATGTTGAATCATGAAGGGACTAAGGTTAAAGGCATATTCAATAGTGCCAGAAGCAAATCATTATCCGAGGATGAATCAATCTACATCCTATTAAAAAAAATTGCTGAAATTTGCACTAACCCAGATTAGGAACCCAGATGTAGGCAACCAGAATTATGCAATGGATAAGAATTTTTCTACTTTAGGAGAAGTGACATAGTAGAAAGAGCAATCAACTTAGAATTAAGTGTCCTAGCTTTTGCTACCAGTTCCTCTTTCTTCCTGCTGTGCAATCATGGGCAAGTTACTTAACCTCTCTGAGATTCAGATTCCAAAATGGAAAAAATAATATTTAAGCTACCTGCCTTACAGACATATGCTTCAAAAAAGTGTTTTGCAAACCACAAAAATACTATAGGAAGGTGAGCTCTTATTAAGATTAACCTCCATTCATATTAAGTAACTTATCCTTTAAACCCCAGGTCTAATTTTCCAGATGTCACTTGGACTTCTCCACTTAGATGTCCCACTGGTTCCTCAGACTCTCTATGCCAGAATGATTTCACCATTTGTCCCATAAACCTGCTTTTCCTTCCTTCTTCCTTATATCTGTTGATCTCTCCATCATCCTTCTAATGATTCAAAACCTAGAAATCATCATTTACTTATCTGTCCTACTCATCTCCCATGTTCAACCATTTTCCAAGCCTTGTGGATTATTCCTTCACAACAGTTCTTGACTCCGTTTGTTTTTATCATATTGCCACTACCATAATTCAGGCCCTCATTACTTCTTGCCTATATTATAATAGCCTCTTAAATTATTTTTTATTTTTGAGTGTCTTCTTTAATCATTCCATTCCAGAGCTGTCAAAAATGTTTTTAGTGCAAAAGTTTAACCACATCTCTCCTGTCTTCAAAAGCATTCAGTGATGTCCCCTTAACCCCATTATTTTAAAAGTAAAATACACTTATCTCTGCCACAATGTGGGGATTAGGGTGCACTGCCACATGATCTGGAAAATCTGCATAAAATTTCTTTGCCCTCTCTTCCTATCACAGAAGTCTGAATTATTATGATATTAAAATATTTTAAAATTTGACATTATATAATACTGTACATATATTTTATGCATTTCAGAGTTTCTAAACTTGTTTTTTTTTTTGCTTTTGCTTTTTGGAGGGGGGAAGTTAGGGCAGTTGGGGTTAAGTGACTTGCCCCATAGTCACATGGCTAGTTTTTCATGTAAGTGTCTGAGACTGCATTTGAACTCAGGTCCTCCTGACTCCAGAGCCGGTGCTCTATTCATTGCTCCACCTAGCCGTCCCCTAAACTTTTTTTCTATGTCATCTGCTGGCCTTTGTGTATTGTCTGTGGCTTTCACAAAACTTTCCAAAAATTTCCATTTAGTTTCTTATGCTTGCCCATGATATATTGAAACCATAACAGGGAAAGTCATGATGTGGAAAGGCTAAATGTACATGCTATGTAGGCTGCTATATAAGGCTGCCTTCTATAATCTTGTTCCAACCCATCTTTTTAGGTTTTATCACATAAAATGACATGAGTAAAATGGAAGGCTTGTATATGTAGGCTTGATGAATTTATAAAGGAATGAAATTGGTTCTCAATACATGAAAATTGGTCTCATCACTTTATTGCTGGAAGGAGTAACGGATAAAGAGATGAACTTAAGAAGCATGGAGACTTGAGTTAGAATCCAGCAGTCAATAAGTACTACATAACCCTGGACCAGTACCTTACTCTCTCTCAGCTTCAGTTTTCTCACCTTTAAAATGGGAACAATTATAGTCCCTACCTCACAGGGCTGTTGAGAGGACCAAATGAGGTGATATGTATAAAGCATTTCATAAACTTTAGACCATTATATAAATGTTAGATAGTAGCAATGTTATTGTTTTGTATATATAATTCTGAGGGGAGAAATGGATATTTCTTAACTACAATGTATGCCAACCAGGCATATACCTCAGAGTTTTTATTTACAATATGAAATACATTTTCCACGCTCATTTTACCTCTACAGGATAGAGACACCTTTGTATTCAAGGCATTTTGGCTGACGTCCCAATTCATCATTTTGTATAAGAGATGTGTGAAGAGTGCTCTTTTCAAGCCTAACACTCATAACTGGAAATGCAGACTTCTTGGACAACTACAGAAAAACACTATATCACCCTGGGAAACTCCCATTTCTTTTTTTTTTTTTTTGCTTTTCTTTTCTTTTTTATCTTTTTTCTTTTTTTGCTTTTTGGAGGGCAACTGGGGTTAAGTGACTTGCCCAGGGTCACATGCCTAGTTTTTGTGTTAAGTGTCTGAGGCCAGATCCAAACCCCCTGCACCCCAGGGCTGGTGCTCTATTCTCTGAGCCACCTAGCCACCCCAAAACTCCTTTTTTTTTCTTTTTGGAGGGCAATTGGGGTTAAGTAACTTGCCCAAGTTTACACGGCTAGGTTTTTGTTTGTGTTTGTTAAATGTCTGAGGCTGGATCCAAACTCAGGTCCTTCTGACTCCAGTGATGACACTCTACTCACTGCACCACCAGCCACCCTGAAACTCCCATTTCTTAACATATCATCACTGGTTTTGTGACTTTGGGGTAACATTCTTACATCCTTCACCTTACTAGTCAAAAGATAATCACTGCCCCATTACTTTAGATCTTTTGTTCTCATACAGGTGAAGAAACTCTTCTCTAATCAGAGATTCTAGGATTGTAGAATCCCACATACATTCTCAGAGGCCATCAAGTCTGAACCACTTCTGAAAAACTGATCCCCTCGACAATATATGGTACAATTGGTCATTCAGTTTTGTTTTGTTTGTTTGTTTGTTTGTTTTGGAGGGGAGGTGGGGGTGGGGGTGGAGGGAGTGTTACAACCAGTGTCGAATATTTGCATGAGCTTTCAACATGAATCTTGCCTAATTGGACTTTGCCTAACCTCACCCTTGAAAATAATGGAAATGATTCAGAGCAAATCCATGACTGAATGAATCGGCAGCTGGCCACCAGATGTCACTACCCTTTTTCTTTTTGAAAAAGGTACATACTTTACAAGAAGACTAATGCAGTTGAAATACAATATGAGGAAAGGTAAGGCAGTCAGTCACCTTTTCTAAGAAAAAAAAAGATATTTAAAGATATTTTTTAAGGAAAAAATATATTTAAAATGCTTAGATTGTCCTTTTCAATTTATTTGAGTTCTACAATTCTTTTTTAAAATGTATCTATACCTCAACTGCTCAGTATATAGTCATAACAGAATCTCTCCATCAGCATAAATCTTCTGTCAAGAATCCAACAGCAAAGACTTGGTGTTGTACATGCTAAGGCACCCACATCTAATATCCTTACTTACTTTTGTATTTGTTTTCTCTCTGAATATGCATATTTTCTACTCATATTATATTATTCCATATTGAAATTTAAAATTTGAGAAGGAAATTTGAGGGTAGAAAATGTAAAAAACTAAATATTTTTAGGTTCAGGGACTATAGGTCTATGCTCCTATAAAACAAATTTTTATCTTGTGTATGTATCACTCTCTAGGGATTAATTTCCTTTTGACATCTATCTCCAGAAATAACAGAAAGAGATTTGATTTTACTTTGAGCTCTCTGACATAGGAATTGCTTTTGAAGTCCAAGTCCAAGGATGCAAATTATTCAGAGTGCACAAATAGTAGTAGTGCACAAATATATGAGTGCTGGCAACAGCGAATGAATAGCACTATACATGAGGCTTTTTATGATTGTTTTAGAGATCAGGAATTTCAAATATGGTCATAGAGGCTCTTTTTCATGTCTATATAAAGCAGAGGCAGAAAGGTCAACCAATGAGAAAAAAGGCGTAATCCTTTCTCCTCATTCCCCCATGTATCTTTGCCCTTTTGTACTGTAAATTGCATAGGCTGGCATTTAAAATGCACAGTGTCATCAGCAGCCGCTTGCATCCAACCTGTGCAAAGGGAATGCTGGCAACAGGCAGAAAAGAGTCAAATACAGCCCTGATGCCTTAAACTCTAAGCTGCCAACTCCACACACCAACTCCTCTATCCCTATTTTTACAGCATTTGCCCCCTAGACAAAGGAGCTGTAGCCAAAGGAGCTATTTCCTTCCAAATGAACAATAGCTACATTCCACTTCTGGGACCTGATCGAAACACTTAGCTGCTGCCTTCAGTCAGCAAAGAAACCAGGGATGGTGATCTGAATAATTTCATCCTTTGTATTATGTTTGTAGCAACAGCTATTTTTGTGAAGGGCTGTTTCCACATTTTGCTTACTTGGCTCTCACATTGAAAATTATTCATCAAAAGACTGGGTAGGTGTAATGCATAAATGGCAAGCAGGATGCAGACACTAATAAGGACATGTTGTAATAATTCGGTCCAGAGGCAGCTTGTCATAATAGGTAGGGTGAGTGTGATAGTTATTTCCCAGCTTTAGGAATAAAAGCCAGCTGGCACAGTGGGTGGATATGCCTGCTATTTTCCTCTCCTAATTCAGGCCGGACAGAAGCTGAAAAAAAAATCAGCTGGCTTTTCAAAGAAGACTCCTGCCTGTGTCTTCTCTCATCATGTGGGTATGAACAGCTGATGGATCCCACGCACAGCTAAGATTGAGTTAAGGTTGTCAGAACCAACTCAAGGATGACCGACTCAAGAATGTCCAGCTCAGCCTCTACAGCCCCAGCATGCTTACACATTTAAGGATGCTAGCATGTGGATAAGTTCATTCCTAATGCTCATCACTAACAGACAAAAGAATATCCAAAGGGCTAAGAGAGGTGGAGATTTTCATTTCTCACTTTCACTGTCCACTATTCTCAACCCAACCCCTCCATCCCTCACCCATCTTTTTTATTCTCTAGATAAGTCAACCACAGAAATTAAAGACTGAGACTCTTTTAAGGAACTCACTGTTTAAAATTCTAGGATGGGTCAAATTTTAGGAATCCATCAAAGCTATGATTTCATTTCATAGGAAATGAATATCCAGAGGAGTATATAACCTATACTTTAGGGGGCTTTATCTGTTTGGTTGTTTTTTTCTTGCTTTTCTTTTGTTTTAATCAGACTTATGATCATAGATATAGAGAATTTGCATTTATGAAATCCCACCACAAAAGTATTTCCATTTTCTGCTTAGTGGAAGGCCTCCCCCTATTTCACCAACTACCACTAGTTTTATATCAGAAAATTGTTTGTTTCTTTACCAATGACAGAACCTGCTATTCCAAGAGCGCCACTATTTTTAGTTTCAAATGCCACCTCTTGAAAAGATAGGTCAAGCTCTTATTTTCTAAAACCTTCTTAAACCATGCCATGGAAAGATACCCGTTGGGGTCTCCTTACTTACTCTTCTATCAAAATAAATACAAAAACCACAAACTCCACAATCATACCAGTATTTCTGCCTATCCCCCTTTTCCTCCTGTCTCCATGATCTAAACCTTCCAGTTGGCCAAGCATTAATGCCTAATGGGTGCAGTCCTGTTATATAAAATGGTTACCTCAGATAGTGAAGACCAAGAACACACCAAGGGATCTAGCAATGCATCCCACCCCCATCTTTAATGTAGTATGACTCAACTACCTACATTTAATTGGAGGAGCAGTATTTTTCACCACCTACTTCTGAAATGTTATTCTGACCTTGTGCTTTTCTTAAATGTTTTGCAAAGTACTAGTTATCTTAAAAAACCTAGTCAAAGGATAAACCTCCCTGAGATTCAAGTCAATTTCTAAAGCATTTACTAGATACCTACTGTGTACAAAGGAATTCATGCTAGGTACAGGTCACTATTCACATTCCCATTTCAGAAGTGTGAAAAATTAATTTATGCTTGTGAATGCTATGAATGATTGGTTTTCTTTCATAACATGGGGAAATATTACAACTAAAAACTATGGCTTCTCCTAAACCTTCCTCCTTGTGCTGCTGCTTTTCGGAAAGATATATTTTTCAATATAATAGTAAACTATCTATTTTTTCTCCCTTGAAACAATTAGAACAAATGTTTTTGTATTTAGTGAAGGTCAGAAGATTAATAGGTTTACCCATGATGTCTTTGAAAAGCTAATTAAGGATCTTTGTACAGCACAAAAAAGGCTTGGAACACAGTGTTTTGCTTTGTCTGTAGGGCAGCAGTGATCATGAGACTGGTTAAAAAAGAGAGCCAAAGTGAAAGAACCTGGCAGATCCCAGATAATATGTGTACTGTGTATACTCTGTATATAGCAGGGTCACAAACACCTGTTGTGAATTGGTGACAACTCAGTTCCTTTAAAGTATAAGAAAAAAGGGCCAGGAGGACACCAAAAAATAACAAAAATAATTGTATTGAGGCTACCTACTGTGAAAAATAACAATTATATAGATAGATAGATAGATATAACTATATATGTATATAGATATATCTATGTATATAGATACATATATATACATACAAGCATAATATATAGTTTTAAGTACTTATTTATTTATTATTTTACTTTAAGTAATCTATTTATGAAGTCTTGTTTTAAGATAAATATTGATGAGATAGACTAAGTCTAGACATAGGAGAGCAGAACTCCAACCACATTACACATGCCAAATACTTAGACTATCATTTGCATGAGGGATTAAGACTTAACGCTGTTGGCCCCAGATGAGAGAGGAATAACCAAGTGGTGAAAGTTATAGAGAAACAATTTTACAATTTGTCCTATCCAGTAACAAAATGAGCTGTTTTTTCAAGCAGTATGTAAACCCCTAGATAGCAGGAACTAATTAGTTGGTTTTGGTTGTGTCTCTAGTTGTGCAAAACAGTATTTGCCACATTGCAGGTACTCAATAAATGCTTACTGATAAAAAAAAAAAAAGAAAGAAGTTTCTCATCACCTGAACAAAAGATATGGAATGAGAGAGACAACAACAATAGCTAGCATTCACACAGTGCTTTA
Source organism: Gymnobelideus leadbeateri (assembly GCA_011680675.1). Taxonomy (NCBI): domain Eukaryota; kingdom Metazoa; phylum Chordata; class Mammalia; order Diprotodontia; family Petauridae; genus Gymnobelideus; species Gymnobelideus leadbeateri. Next base: position 359,534 of record WOXC01000291.1, read on the forward strand.
AATTTTGCAAAGTATTTTACATATATTATGTCATTTGAATTTTATAACAACCCTGTGATAGAGGTACTATTACTGCCCCCAGATTATAGATGAATAAATTGAGGCGGGGGTGAGGGGGTGGGGAAGGGATTATAGGGTTTGCCCAGCTAGTAAATATCTTTGAACTCATATCTTCCAGATTCCTAGTTCAATAGACTTTATCCACTGTGTTTCTTAGCTGCCTTTTACATATTAATAAATGAAGATGGGTGTGTGTGTGGGTGTGGGTGTAAATGACTTACCCATGGTCACTTAGCTAGTAATAGAGTGCAAATTCAAACCCAGTTCTTCTGACTCTACACTAAGTATTAATTTCATAATACCAACCTATCTACTCTAATGTTCCCTCAAAGCCTTAATGACCACCACTTAAGGATGTCATAGGAAGGGTTCTTTGATCACAGTGGCAAGGCTAAGAAGCCATTTTACATCTAATTTATGAAGATAGTTATTTCATTTTTAAAAAAACAAATTGGAGAAGAAAATTAGCATTTGTTATCCAGATAAAATTACCCACTTAGTTCCTTAGACTCATTCTTAGAAAAGAAACTTAAGAGTCTCAGGAGAAAAACAGAGCAGTAGTTCTTAGCATAAGGTATATATATATATATTTGATCTGATTCTAGTCTGTTGTCTTCCTAGCTATTATTATTTGGGGGAGCTGGTATTTTCTGATATACCACATAATGCTTACATTCCCAATGTGGAAGTCTTAGAAATCTTGCAATATTCACTTGAGGTTTATAACTGTTAGAAAACAGGTCTATTAAATTCCTTAACAGTTAAAGCATGGGAAAGAATTATTAACCACAATTCACAGAAGGACATATTTAAGGATAAAATGATTCAGTTAAGTCCCCTCCCACCACCCAAGACTCAGGGAAGAGTAACTGGGCTCTCTTGAGTTCAATGGCTAAGGCCCTTTTTCAGTCTTCAATCCAATATGATTACAATCTGTTGAAAACAGTTGAAAAAATAATAACTACCTTACATTTTAACCCAATAGGTTTACAGTAGGCATGGTCAAGTAACAATGAAAGAATATGTAGCTTCAAAAGATAACTAGAATGTAAATAACAAAAAAGTTTTACTGTCATAAATGGATTAGGTACATTGCTGATCCCAATTTTCAACACAAAGACTAATAGTCTCTTAGGAACTGAGGTTACTAAAGAAGCTAATAAATGTAACAGTATTAAGGGGATGCTGTGTTTTGTCTAATTTGTCTATTAGGCTGACTCACTATGTTTATTAATAGTTTGCAGATCTAAACAGGTTGTTAATTTTATACTCTAGCCATAAAATGCAATTTTCCCAATTTGGAACTCACACAAGGAAGGCAAGTTTAAACTCAGAATAAAATTGTAAGATACTTGTATCTGATTCATCATCTAAAAAATAAAATTTTAAATAAAATTATGCTTTAAATGATTAAAATTATAATTTCAAAGTAAATGAATTACCTTTTATGATTATTATATCTAAAATTATATATTGTGATTGTAACGTTGTTAATATGACAACTTTACCTTTGCAACCCTTATCAAGTTTCTTTACTTGAGTCATAGTTATTTCCATGAATTAAGAAAAAAATTCAAATTTTCTGATTCCAAGAATAATGATCTATCCTTTACTAAGTAACCTCTAACATTTAAGTAATGTAGTATTAAAATGATGGGTAAATCTATTGAAACTTTCATTTAACAGCAGCATTTTACTATCTGACCATTTTTTAAAAATAGACATTGGTCTATGAAAAAGCACCTGCAACTAAGTGCCATATAAAAATGATTTCCCATTATAAGCAGTCTTTAGTAATGAAGAGCCATAAAATATAAGTAAACTGATGTGATTAGCAAATTGTCCCCCAATAAATGAGAGTTGATAGTCTATACAATACAATTTCTATTATTATCAAAAATGGCAATGAAAGCCATTAAGTATAGCTGTTACCTAGATAAGAACATAAGGGCCCTAAAATGTTTGCAAAATGGATCTATTTAGGTCTCATTTTATCTCTTCCAACTTTATTCTTAGTCAAACTAATAAAGAAATCTAAAATATCTTTTCTCCAGAAAAATCATCGATTCTTGACTGTCCTTTCCTTCCCACATTCAATCTATTTCATCTTATTATTCGTGTGTTTGTTTGTCTATCTGTTTTCTTAAATCTCACAGATTCATCTCTTTCAATTCATGCCTAATATAGATCTTTGGAGTAATTTCAATTTACTACAATATTTAGGTGAGGATTCAGTCTGTTATTTTACTAGTTGCCTGCAAACACTTAGGTGCTTCCTTAGTTCTGTGATCTCATCTCTGCAGATTCCCCACAGTGCATGCATGCTTTCTTATTCTATGAAACTGTTGTCCATATCTTCCCCTAAATCCTGTACATGGAGGTTCATCCACTGCATCGATAAATCTTTTGACATTATGTGGGCACTAGTGGAGCACACTGATAATTCCTATGTTCCTTTTTTCTTTTTAAATTGTTTCTCAACTAACAAGCATTTATAATATCACATAACAAATATTAATTTTATCAAACCGTGAAAAAGGAAAATAAAACAGAACCCTTTAACTGATATGCTGTATGACTGGCCTACTTTCTCTTCTGTTCATCTCTGCTGATATCTTTCATGATGATTTTTGTGTAAATTTCTTCTCTGGGGACGTACTTCAGCTTCTTCCACTCACACTACATCTCCCCATTGCCCTTTCGCTCACCCACAACTTTAATTCTTCAGAGATGATGGTGTGCTATGATTTATACCCATGTAATATATTACAAAGAACATTGGTATTAAAAAAAAACGGGTCTCTCTGGAAGAAGCTTTGTATCATTAAAAGTTCATCCTTCTATCCTTGTTTCATTTAAGGTCATTTCTATTTCTTATTGGAGATTATGATATTAGAATCCAATTGTAGTGACTTCATTGTTATTGATGGAGAAAATGATTTGTTATAAAAATCTTGGCACCCCTTTTGAGTGTTTTCTCTGGTTGTTATCCTCTAATATTTAGATGTCCAACTAAGCTTTCTGCAAATTTATTTTTGCATGCATTGCTACTGGCTGTTTTATGAGGCAATACTGCCCATAATCTTCCAATGTCTTCTTTGTAAAGTTTATACAAATGAATATATATTTTGAATTACTGTTATTCTTTTTTTTTTTGCTTTTTGGAGGGCAATTGGGGTTAAGTGACTTGCCCAAAGTCACACAGCTAGTAAGTGTGTCAAGTGTCTGATACCGGATTTGAACTCAGGTCCTCCTAACTCCTAAGGGCAGGTGCTCTATTCACTATACCACCTAGCCACCCTAAATTATTATTATTCTTGACTCATACCTTTCTGTTTAGCAAGGTGGTCAAGTGTCTGCTGCATGAAATAATTTGTAAGTTCACTGAAGTCACCACATATTGCAGTGCATGTTGAAGACCTTTGTAGAATGTCTCTACTTCTTTATCCTCTGCAAGATATTTTTTCTGCAAAAACTGAAACTAATTTCTTTGTAGTCTTTTGTAAATAGTTACCATGAGCACTAAAATATAAAACGACCAAATCTCCCAGAAATGGTGTTTCTTGTTCCATTTGAACATATAACTAAACATCTCTCCAAGCTCCTATATCTATCTATTCAGGTAGGACCTGTGGGTCACCCTTCAGTTTAGCAACAACTTTGCCTTTTTTTTTTCATTTAATTTATAAGAATAAAGTTGAGATGTCAAGATTCATTTATTCTATTCCTCTAGAAGTACATCATTAGGGGGCAACTAGGTGGTGTAGTGAATAGAGCACCAGCCCTGAAGTCAGGAGGACCTGAGTTTAAATCCTGCCTCAAACACTTAACATTTACTAGCCATGTGACCTTGGGCAAGTCACTTAACCCCAACTGCCTCACAAAAAGCAAAAAAAAAAAAAAGTACATCATTACAAAAGGACCTCACTTTCAGATTGCAACTGCTAAACTAAAGCTTATATACCATCTAAAAACTGATTTTTAACAACTTTTCTGCCACAGTCTCTGTAAAAAAAGATAAAATTATGCAGATTTGAGGACCACTTCACTTCATTTTATAAGTTACCCTGGAGAAAGAATTCATCGATAAGTTACCAGCCTACTGGTAAAACAATTTGTTTGCACTTGATCAGTCTGTTCTTTGGAATGCAAGTCTATTGCTGACACCATACTTGAAGCCTACCTAGCATTGTAGACACTTTGCAGAAACTGTGATCTGTTAGCAGTCTTCGAGAAGCTAGAGTTACCATCACACTAGGATTAAGCATAAAAATAAGTCTTTTGTGGAGGGGTCTACAAATAAGGAAAGAAATTAGTCAATTAATTGAGGCTCTTTAACTCTAATGGAGGAATATATAAGGATATTAGCTGAAATTGAAATCCAGTTTGATTACAGCTATCTTTTCATGGAAGTTGACTCGGATTCTCCATCACTGAACCTAAGTCAGCTGACCATAGCAACAGAAAGTACAAGTTCTCACATGCCCTTAGGGTTTATATAAACAAGGTAGGAAAGATCGATTCAAAAAAATAATTAGAAGTAACAAGAAAAGTATAACCAAGAATTTAATTAATGAATTTTCTGATTGAAAGATTATTTAATACTTAAAAGGAACTAAATATTTGGAATAAAGAAAAAATATAAAAACACCCCCCCAAGGCATTGATTGGCCTGAAGAAATTCATAATGTATCAGATTTATAAGGGGTGTGATTACATTAAAAAAAATCCAGGGACGGCTAGGTGGCACAGTGAGTTGAGCTTCGGCCCTGAAGTCAGAAGGACCTGAGTTCGGATCCGGCCTCAGACACTTAACGCACACAAAAACAAAAACCTATCCATGTGACCTTGGGCAAGTTACTTAACCCCAATTGCCCTCCAAAAAGAAAAAAAAAATCCAGTATTATAAAAGTTAGAAAATAGCTAAGTATTGAGGAGACATCAAACAAAAATGTCATAAAAGATTCAAGGAAGAAGAAAGTACTCCAAACTTGGAGAGGCAAAGAAAGGCTCCATGGTGGAGATGGTGCCTGTGTTGATCCATTACAATGGAGAATTTTAATAGATGGAGATGAGGGGGAGGAGGGAGGTCTGTTCTTTTTATGGGAGAAATTTATATGCATAAAAGAAGTTTGATATGAATGTAGGATATGCAAAAGGATAAACCATGAAATATACCTGCAAAGGTAGATTGGAGGCAGATTTCAGAAAGTTTTAAATGATACATTTTATTTGGATTTTCATTCAATAGGGTCCAGAAATCCACTGAAGATTTGTGATTTGATCAGTATCTTTGGGAACAGTGTGAAGGATATCTGTCTCCAGGAAAGCTGGAGACAGAGAGGAGTTAGGGTTTGAAACATCCACAGGACAACTAGATACATTCAGTAAGTAATTTAGCAAGCAATCAGAACTCAACCCTGGAATTCAAATTGCTGGGGCTGGAAATATAGATTTGGGAATCATTCTCTCCTCTGATACTGCCTGATACAACAGGCTCTCATTACTCCACACTTAGAACAATAGCATTGCTGGTTAATGTTATTGCCATAAGTATCTCTACTCTCTAGTACTCTCTTCACTCAACAGTCAAAGTGATTTGCCTAAAACTCAAATTTGACCAAGTCAGCCACCATTTGATAAACTACCTATATGGCTCCCTATAACTACCAGAATCAATTATAAATCATCTGGCATTCAAAGCTCTTCATAACTTGCCTACCCTTTACCCTTTCAGTCTTATCCATTTATCATCTTTCTCAATTTAAAAGGAGAGAAAACAATATTTTAACTAAAATAAAGATGTTATGAATAAAAAGCATGCAAACTAATAATAATAATAACCATAGCTAGCATTTACATAATGTATTAAGGTTTGCAAAGTGCTTTACAAATTTATCTCATCTTATTCTTACAACACTGGGGGTAGGTGCTATTATTATCCCAATTTTAGAGATGAGGAAAATGAAGCAGGGACAAATTGTGACTTGCCCAGGGTCCTACAGCTAATAGGTATCTGAGGCTAGATTTGATTTCCAGTCTTTCTGATTCCATTTACTACACTCTATCTACTATGCCACCTAGCCACTCCAGGTTTCTTTCTGTCTTCTTACACACAAACTATGTGACTCTAGGCAAGTGAGCCTTTCAGCACCCCAGGTAACTCTCTATACCATGGTAAAATCTATTTATAATGACTGAATGGCCTGTTTCTTATCAAGCATTTCAGGAAGCAAAGTGGCGTGGTAGCATTATTTTGAAAGAGAATTCTTTTCATTCATCTATATCTTGAATTAAAATTCTATTTTGCCTCTACAATTTTGAAGAATGAATTTCCCATTCATTCATTGATTTATTCATATCAAAAATATTTCTGAAACCCACTATGTGCAAGATACTATAGGAATGTAAAGAAGTACAAAACCCAATCCCAATCCCTTACAATCAATAGTTTATAATTTACCTATTAACAAATGATCATAAAGAGTAGCTCTAACGGGTCTTATTAAAGTTTCATGAAGTATATTTGCTGAAGTCTTTCAAGTCCCTGACCCTCAAACCTTCAATTTCTATGGTTAGACAGAAGGGAACAAGAGTGATTTCACTGAAATGATATTGGGTACTGGTAATAGGATTCATAGCCACACAGCTTGGTTACTGTGTGTCAGTGCTATACTGTAGAACAAGACGCTTCAGGAATCAGGAGGCACCTGGGTTTGAATGTTGGTTCTTGTGCTCTTTGTATAGCTCTTGGGTAGGACATTTAACACAGGTCTTACTTTCCTCATTCATACATCAAGACAACAATACTTTTATTTACAGGAGTCTGATAAAGAAAACCCTTTGCAAAGCTTCAACTGCCTAATGAATTTCCCAGACCAAACAGCTGCAGGGGTAATCCTTTTCTCTAGGACTTTCTATTAATGGAAGTTGTCTTCTCTTCAGAGGGCATAATAGAAGGAGATAGGTTAGAAAGAGTAGAATTTGTTATAGGAGGAAATACAGAAGTGAATACTAATATCAAGGTTACAGGTAAGAAAGGCCCCCAGAAAATATCACAGGTCTTGACGTTCTGGAATAAACTCTTCTGCTGTCTGAAAGTTTTTTGCCCCCATCGTTGGCATCAAGAGTCATAACTATAACGCACTACCTACTAGACCCATATTGTCATTTCAGCCCTTAGGTTTCCCACAAAGATGTCTTAAGGCATGCATTCTCATTGAAGGCTGTTAAGCCACTACTCCATTTAAGGAAATAATCTATTCAGTGTTCCTTTATTCACTGAGCAACTGGGTTCTATTTTTTTTAATGAAGTATGCCATGATCATATTAAGATAAATGGTTCAATTTTATCTTCTTTTTTATATTCTTTCTCACATACAAGATGTGTGATCATGAATGAGTTAATGTCTCAGCATACCAGGTAGCTTTCTAAGGCCATAAGTAGAAAGAGTCACTGGTCTGCTTCTGTGGAAAGAGTTTCCACACTGGGAATTATCCATCTTACTTCTATCCCAACAGGTTTGTACTATAAAATAATAGCATGTTCTTAGACTAGGCAAATGTCCACATATACCTGTAGAGTTAGGCAGCAAAAGATTGACTTAAATGTGTTCTACCATGTTCTTACCTTAATATCCTATGTACAGCTTAAGATCATAGACCGAGATCATAGCATAGAACTGTAAGCAGCCTCAGAGGCCATCTAGTGCAAACCCCTTATTTTGCAGATGAGAAAATTAGACCTAGAGAGATTAAGTGACTTGTCTAATGTCACAAAGATAGTAAATGACAGAGTCAAGATTCAAATTCAGGTTCTATGACTTCACTTTCAGCACTCTTGACACTATTCCAATGGCAATTCATACCTTTTTTTTGGCCTTTGCTTTTTTTTCTTCTGCTAGGATATGTATCGTCTTCAAAGCCACTAAATTGTCATCTGTATAGGCTATTTTCATTTGACCCCACTTCTAAAATTCTATCCTTTCTATTCACTTTCCCTCCTCAAGGCATTTAATTATGGTTTCCGGTTATTGTGTTGGAAAGCAGCATAATTCCCATGATCTTTAGTCTCTGCATTCTTGATATTTTCACTTAATGTAATGCTTGAATTCTTAAAATGCTCTTTTAAACAGAGTAAAATGGAACATTTCTTGAAAACAATCTTTGCAGCTATAGTCTATCCATTGTCGATTATTCAAAACCTAACTCCATCCTTTATAAAGAGAGTAACAAAAGCTCATTGCTCATGGTCAAGAGAATAGTGCAGCAATTCATGATTGGTGGGCATGAGCCAGTGATCCCAAATTAAATGATCTTCAGTGCTTCTAGTAATGGTGACAGTGTGACATGAGAGTAGTGCAAAACTCTCATGGTGTTTGTTTATTTCATTTCCTTCCTGGTCCTGCAACGATTTGCTGCAACATGATTAATTTCAAACACAGAGAAGCTATGTATGTCCTACTCTATATTTCCTTCAGTAATTTGCAGGTGACCTTAACAGCAAACAAGTATAGTTACTATTTTCCTGACTGAATTTTTGAATTATCTAAAAGGATTTCATCCTCATCCTTTGCATCAAGGTAATGATTGCTACCTACCTTAGCCATACCCTAATTTAATCATTGTTTTTTTGTACTGAGATATCCTAAGACAGGCCTTCACACTGAAGGCAGTTAACCATTATTGCATCGTTGAAAATGATATGTTTTATCTGTCTTTATTCATACTACAATTGGGATATGTTTATATCACAGAAACATGCCCTGATTATCCTTGATTATCTAGGAACAATGCTTCTGTTATTATCCTGCTATATTATATCACTAGAGGAGGTAGTAAACATTAAAGGCATTTACTTAAAATGCTACATTAACTGCAATCCAAACAGGTGGACTACAAAATTTGGCAAAAATGTGTTTGCTATTCACTTTTAAGAGAAAGAAACTCACTACTATAAAGTCAGTTTAAAACAGGTTTAAATTTTAAAAATCAATTTCCTGAAGAGATCTTAAAATCACAGATAGAAAGATCTCATATTTGGAAGAGGCCTCAAAGTCCTATCGGTCTAACCCATATCTAAATAAAAATGTCATTTTTATGAACTGATGCTGAGTGAACTGAGCAGAACCAGGAGAATATTGTATACAGGAATAGCCACATTATATGATGACTAACTTTGATTGACTTATCTCTTCTTAGCAATGCAAGAATCTAAGAAAATCCAAAAGACTAATGGTGGAAAATGCCGTCCACACCAGAAAAAGAACTATGGAATCTGGATGCAGATCGAAGCATATCTCTTTTTTTGTGTGTTTCTTCTTTCTCATGGTTTCTCCCATTTGTTCTAATTCTTATTCACATACAAATATGTGAATAGGTTTAATATGAATGTACATGTTGAACCTATATCAATTTATATGCCGTCTTTGGGTGGGAGAAGGGGAGAGATGGGGAGTAAATGTGGAACTCAAAATCCCATGGAAATAAATGTTGAAAACTAAAAATGAATAAACAAAATAAAAGAATAACAATAATAAAAGAATATCATTTTAAAAATACCCAACTGATAGCCATCATCCCCCAGTAAAGAAGAATCCACTTGCTAAAACCATCATGTCACTGAATGGTTCTAAATAGATTTTTTTTTATTAAAGAGACCATGGAAAACAAGTGGAATCTTTCTTCCATGAGATAGCCCTTTAAATATGAAATGCATATTTTAAAGTTGTCCCTTCTGTAGTCTTTACTTTAATAGCATCCTACTACATAGGGATGTTCCCTCTGCATTTTTCTAACTTATAGATATCAATAAGAGAAAAAAATGTTGAGCTAAATAATCCCATGGGGAAAGGGGGAAGGAGAACCATTTTTTAAAAAGCAGCTGTTATAGACTGTACTTATCTTACTTTGGGGTTATATTTTTAAAGGGACCTGCACAGTATGTAGTAGTGCTAACTTTTGGTATGATGAGTACAGATTCTGAGGCAAAGTTGGAATAATGGAAGAAAACACAGAAACTAAGACTGATCATGTGGGAGGTTCTGGGATAGGTTCCTAGGTCCAGCACATGGGAATCCTTAAAAAAATTGGTGACTCATTCTTAGACATCCAGCTATATCCATGACACATCAAAAGAACATATACATAAAGATATTGGATTGTATATGCAGCCTGTGGCTATTTTCCCAATACCAGGTTCTAAAGTGTTTTTTGAAATCTTCTATGGGGGTGGCTAGGTGGCACAGTGAACTGAGCATCGGCCCTGGAGTCAGGAGGACTTGAGTTCAAATTCAGCCTCTGACACTTAACATACTCACACAAAAACCTAGCCGTGTGACATTGGGCAAGTCACTTAACCCCAATTGCCCTTCCCCCCTCCAAAAAGCAAAAATCAACAACAACAACAACAAAACGATCTTCTATAAATTCTTTTTGGGCAAGTGACCATTTGATGCAACCCTTTGGGATAGAAGGGGTTTCTTTGTTTCAATATCCTCCTCTGAAGATGAATCCCATTCTTCTCTATTCCCATAATAGCCTCCTGTGGTTGGATCTTTTCTCCTTTTCCCGTGCATTTTTTGTGGTAATAGCTTAACTTCTGCAATCACCTCAAGCCCTGGGATGGTACATACTTCCTGCCCCAGATCTTCAGTTCTCCTCTCTAACCTGCAACCAAACACAAACCTCCAAACTCCTGTAGTGCCCACAGCCAGGGGTTTTCTGCCCCACTGCTTTCAGCACTCACTGGGTACTGGTTCCTTCTCGCTTCCAAGGCTCGTAGCACAGCTGGGTATGGCATTCCTTGTTAGCAAACATTCCCCATTTACAGGGAATAAATCTCTTCCAGGGATTTTTATTCTGATCTTCACAGATTGTCCCTGGATGACCCCCGTTGTGCCCCTATTTTTGTTTAATTTTGCCCACACTTTTTTTTTTTATCTTGAGGTGCTATTTTATCTCTTTTATGGGAGAAAATCTTGAGAGCTTGGAATTTTCTGACCTATTCCACCATCTTCCCAGAATCCTCTCCAACTAGCTTCTAAAGTATGGAATTACAGGTTCAGGTGGCTGCAGGACAGACTAGAGTCCATGACCATTAGCAATTATTCAAGTATACTACTACCTATTGTGACCTTAAACCGTGATTGGTAGTCTTTGAGTGTTCCTATCATATTTTCCATGTGAGAAAAGTCTAAAACAAGGTATACATAAATTCCCATTGTACCCTGCAATCATTAGAACATAACTGGGATCCAGAGCAAATGGAGATATATAAGCCATGATAATAATGAATTATATTTGTAATTATTCTAAGATCCATAGACAGGAACATTGTACTTGGAAAGCACTGGAACTGATTGTATAGAGGTGATGGGAGGTTTTCTGTATTTCTAGTATGCCTAGAGGCACAGTAGACAGAAATCTGAACCTGGAATCAGGAAGATATGAAGTCAAATCCAGCCTCAGACACTTCCTAGCTGTAGTAACTCAGGTAAGTCACTCAGCCTTTTCCTGGCTCGGTTTCCTCATCTGAAAATGGGGATAATAAGGATATGTGCCTTGAAGATCTGTTGTAAGGAGCAAATGAGATGTTTGTAAATTGCTTGGCAAAAGTTAGAGGACTGTATAAATGCTAAAAGTAATAGTAGTAGTAGTAGTAGTAGTAGTAGTAGTACTCATGGTAGTAGTAATGGACATGCCTTGGCACAAGTTATAGCTACCTAAGCAACTATTCTAAGCCATAACCCCTTAATTCTAGCAAGCAACAGTGCTCCTCCTGAGACCCAAATTTTCCCTATGCAAGAGAGTACAGGAGAAAAGGTATCAGTGTTTTACTTCAACTGATATTTGCTTCCTTATACCTGTGTCACAGGGCTCCCAGTTCTATCTTCCCTACCTATGCAGAATAAGTTTAATTTATTTTTCTATATGATAGCTCCTTGCATATATGGACACAATGAAGTCCCCCTTAGAAGCAATATGGCAGGATGGATAGAACCCTCTGCTTGGAATCAGTCTGAAACTTATATACTTGTTATCTTTGTGATCCTGGAAAAGACACAGCTTCAGTTTCCACATTTGTAAAATGTCATCATCCCGGGGCAGATAGGTGGCACAGTGAGTAGAGCGCTGGCCCTGGAGTCAGAAGGACCTGAGTTCGGATCTGTCCTCAGACATTTAACACAAACAAACAAAAACCTAGCTGTGTGACCTTGGGCAAGTTACTTAACCCCAATTGCCCTCCAAAAAGCAAAATAAATAAATAAAATGTCATCATCGATATATGAAAGATTATATGCAAAGTGGCCATACAAATGTGAGCTCCTATTCCTACACGATCTTTTCTTATGTTTAACAGCACTATTGGTGTCCCTATAGAAGTGGGAAGGAGGTTTGTACTGGCACATATATAAGAACCACTGGTTCATATAAAAAAATGAGATGACAATATCCAAGCATAATTTCCCTTTCTAGGGAATTTCAACAGATAATAAAGTCCAAAGGTCACAGCCAGAAATAAGTGCACTACAGATCTTAGTAGTATGGCAAAAAAAAATAAAATGTAGCCTACTTCTAAATTCAGATGTAATGAATATAAAGCCAAGAGATATAAAGTCAGAAGGACAAAATGGAAGAAAGAATATAAAGGAACAGTATGTATTGGAATAACATTTACTTCATGCAGAATCAAGCCTACGTCTCATCATTTATAGCAGCACCAAGCTAGTCATTTTCCTCCTTTACTCAGCACATACACACAGACAGACCTAGACACAGACACACAGACACAGACACACAAACACACACACACACACACACACACACGGTTTCATAATTTTTCACTTTCATCTCCTTTGCCCTCTCTCTGGACACACACTAGATTTTTTGTATTTTTCTTGCAAAGAAATGAACTTAGGATTCCAGATGAGTTTTAATCATTTCAGAATATAATGAGACTCTTCTGTCCCTTTATCCACACATAAATACTGCCTAATGCCTCATCATTAAGTTTTGTGGCAGTCACTTCACACATTTAGAACCCTGGGAATGTAAAGAACTAAGAATCTTATACTTGAACTGCTGTTAAGGAAGATTTCCCACACTCTGGATTGCTGGGGTTTTGTTTTGTTTTGTTTTGTTTTTAGTTGATATTTGAACCTACTAAGGGCAGTACTCTGCTTTTATTCCTATTAATTTCACCTGATTCAATTTAACATAATGGCTGAAAAACTGGACTTTGTCAGTAAGAGCAGGGTTTAAATCCCACCTAAAGGGGAATGACTGTCCTTTCACCCACTTCTCTGAAAGAAAGGAATGCTGGTTTTTTGAACAAATAAACAAAAACTTTTTTGTTGTTCTTTTCAAACTTACAGAGTATCAGTTATTTTTAGGGAAAGATACTAGTCCAGCCTCCTTTGGCCTTTAATTGAAGTTGGCTTAGTTTTATAAGACTGTCTTAGATTCTGAGTATCTTAAAAGAAAATGTGATAATCATTTCTTTTTCACCTCACAGTCATTTCCCAATTAACTCGACTTTTTAACAACAACAACAACAAAAACAGCAGGTTGGGGAAAACCAGCAAAACAACTATATCTGGCAATGAATTTAGCAGCTGTGGTCCAGCTTTCCACTAAGAAAATGAAATATATTTCATAAGTCACTTTCTAGGAGCAAAATTCTCAGCATCTTTTAGAAGTATATTTAAAGTAATTTATTTTCAGAAAATTTCCATAGAATGCCCACAATTTAATCCTACTACCATGACATTTTAAGTCCTATGTAAATGTTAATTATTACCAAGGTTTTTTTTTTTTTTTTGCTTTTCTTTTTTGGAGGGCAATTGGGGTTAAGTAACTTGCCCAAGGTCACACAGCTAAGTTTTTGCTTGTGTGTTAAGTGTCAGAGGCCGGATCCGAACTCAGGTCCTTCTGACTCCAGGGCTGGTGCCCTACTCACTGCGCCACCTCGCCGCCCCCAAAGGATTTTTTTTTCTTTTCTGTCCTGGACCCTGTTCTCTGCCTTCCTCTGTATTATTTCACTTGGTGATCTTCTCAGCTACCATGGATTCAATTATCATCTCTATATTGGTGATACTCAAAGTTAGTCATCTGGCTCTAACCTCTCAGCTGACCTCCAGTCTCACACCCAACTGTCTAGTAGACATTTTGAACTGAATCTACAGACATCTTAAACTCAGCATGTCCAAAAACCACCTCATTATTTTTTCCCCCAAATCCTTCCATTTTCTTAACTTCCTTATTACAGTGGAGGGTACTAACCATCCTCCCAGTCAGTCAGGCTTGCATCTCAGGTTTCATTCTCAGTTCATCATTCCCTTTTACCCTTCACCCCACCTTCCTCATATACAACCTGTTGTCATGCTGCCTGATTTTACCTTTGAGATATCTCTTGCCCACACCCCCTTTCCTCTCTCTGATAACAACATAACCTACCTTTGTGCAAGTCCTCATCACCTCATGCTGGGCTTATTTTAATAGTCTGCTGGTTGATTAGCCTGCCATAAATTTCTCCCCAATCCAGTTCATCTTCCACCCAGCTGCTAAAATATTCCTACTTAAGTACAGATCTAATCATGTCACAACCCTAATCAATAAACTCCATTGGCTCCACATCACCTCCAGGGTCACATAAAATCCTCTGTTTGATGACCAAAGCTCTTTATAACCTTCCCCTCACCTTTATAGTATTCCTAACCTTTATGCTTCCCCCTAAGTCCCCCACATACTCTGCAATACAATGACTGACCCCCTTGCTATTCCTCCTATACAATCTTCCATCTTTTTACTCCAGGCATCTTCCCTGCATCATGCCTGGAATGCTCTCTACTCTCTACTCATTATCTCTTTCTCCTGGCTTCCCTGAGTTTCTTCAAGTCCACACTAAAACCCCACCTTCAATAGGCCTTTCCCAATTCCTCCTAATTCTAGCACATTTTCTCCATTAATGATTTCCATTTTATTTTGTATATATTTTCTTTTTAGATAGTTATTTGCACTAATGTCTTTCCAATTAGATTATTTACTCCTGGAGAGCAGCGGTTGGGTATGTTTTGCCTTTCTTTGTATTCCCAGTACTTAGAAGACTACCTGGAACATAGTATGTCCATAAAAAATGAAGAGAGACTAATTGATAACCTACTTAATGGAGAGAGAAGTTATGTATTGTTGTGAGTATGGCACTACTAAGTCTGTAAGTCATAGGTTCAAATCTTCCCTTTGACACAATATCTATGTGAGCCAGTGTAGACAGATTCATATGTCTTGAGATGAACTCAGTGGAAATAATAGCAACAGCTAGTATTTATATAATAGTACTTTAAAGTTTACAAGATAATTTACATATATTACCTCACTTGATCCTCACAAAAACACTGAGACAGAAGAGCTATTATTCCCATTTTATAGATGATGGAACTAAGACTGAAAGAAGTTAAATGATTCCCCTAGTTATGTAGCTATTTGAGGCAGGATTTGAATTCAGATCCTCCTAACTCCAAATTCAGCACTTAAGATGCTAAGCATAATTTGTCACATTAAAACTCCATATACTTAAAGAGAATCACTGCAGAAAGAGCACTGGCACTGGAATCAGAGAAAATGAGGTCAAAGTCTATGTCTAGTGTTTGATATTTGCATGATATTTAACCTCCTTGCATCTCAGTTTCTTCACCTCTAAAATGAGATAATGGATTAAGTGTCTTTTGAGGTCCCTTCCAACTCTAGATCTATGATACTATGAACTTTCTCAGTTTCTGAATTCTGTGTCTGTTATTTTAATTTGAAACCAAAATCAAATATATGAACTTTTTGCTGCTTTAGTTCAAGGTTAGATATGGTTAACAGCAGGACTAAATATGATGGCAAAACATCTTGCAATTCCTTAAACATTTTTTAAACCACAAAAAAAACCTTCATTCCTTAAAGCTGTCAATGACTAAAAGCATCATAAAACATAGTTGTTGCTTTGTTAAATATCAAAAGGAATAAATGTAATAAGGAGCATTCTAATGTTGTCACCTCTCGATTATCAACAATCAGATGGTACATACCGTCAGCATGTATCCCATAATCCATTCTGAAAGAAATTCTATTGTTGACTGTAATTATTCGATTAGTGATTATAGAACCCAATTAACTTGAGGAATTGAGATTATTTATGGGGCTGAGGTGAATTATTGGAGTGTGTTTAATTATCTGCAGTGAAGCTTCATTACATTAGCTTGAATAGTCACTTAAAAGAAAAAAACAAAAAAAGAAAAAGAAATTGTAAGCCAGAATATCAATGTGAAGAAGTTATTCCTTGAGATTCATTAGATTATTGAGGAAGTACTATTGTACAGATGTTCTCTGCAATCCAGAAAATCTATAACAATGACCATCTCTAAGGCCTCAGGAAAAAAATAAACAAAAACCCAGTGCAAATACAGTATATGAAAAGAAAACGAAGTTCTAAAAATTAGTCCTAATTAGGACGTTTACTTTATCTACTTTTTTCTTTTCAAGTACACTAATGATTCAGCTATTTTCACTTTTTTTGTACCATGCTGCAGCTGACATAAAACCTGGTAAGTGCATTCAAGTGCAGTTGGTCTAGGATTGAATAAGAAAAATTTTTGCATGCTAAATTTCAGGATGCCCCTTGACTTGAAGTCAAGCCAAATGGCTTTCTTGGCCCCCCTTTACTGGCCTTGCTAGTGCTCCATTTTGCATTAATAGCAATTTACCAACTTATTTCTAGTTTCCTGTAAGAATTAATTTAAGATTTCAAAATGCATGTTGAGCAGACATTTGTAGAATCCTGCTTTAACCCATGTGTGTAGAATGCAAAAAGGCTACAGAAGTCTGGCAATTCAATGAAATCATACACTATCAACAAGTATATGCACAGTCATGTGAAAATAATAAAAACAGAAATTACTTCCTTTAATAAATTATTAAGGATGACATGTAATTTAACATTTCATACTGTCATGCAATATGCCATGTAAATTATTTTGAGCTCTGGTAGACAGTTCAAATAACCTGTTACAAAATGCTCATAAACTGAAATCCATAAAATTATATGTATAGCAGCTATAAAACTTAATGTTATTTCCATGGCCAAGGGCTTGTGAAAGGGGTTCTTTGAAATCCCTCTGTGACAGTATTTACTCTTGGATGCAAAAACCAACAGCCAAATGCTTTAGTTGGCTTTTGCAGAATTTAATACAATTTGCCCCAGGGTCTCTTATTCTTTGTATAGAAATTGTTTTAGAGATTTCAGGGAAAGAGTTATGAATGTATCTTTCACAACAGTATGTTCTTTTATGAGTTATGCTCAATGTTACTTTTATAGGGTCAATTCTTTGTATGGTTCATAGATATCTGAATGTAAAGTTTGAATGGAATGTTTTTGAGCACATAAAGAATCCTGAAAGAACAATGCTAAACTCTCTCTTCCACAGAATGATCTTTTGACTTCAGGGTACAAGGGATGTATTGGTTACATCCTATTCTGATGATTTAGCTTTTCCTTTCCAAATTGAACAATTTAAAATCATGTTTTCTTTGTATGTGCTTGCTGTTAGACTACTAGCCCAAAATGAGTATGTATCTTTATTACAGATTCATCATCTCAGAAGGTTACAGATGATAGTCTTAAACTCAGCTAAGCATTTTGCAAATGTATGCAGCTAGTTATAAGAACTTGATGAATGAATCCTGATTACTAAGTAAATATCTCTGAGTATATACACTAGTGATGATGGACCACTAGTATAATCTTTATATTCAATGGAAAGCATATTCATTCATTCATTCATAAAATCATAACATCTTTAGGCTGTCTTATTTCTCTGTAGAAAGGCTAGGTTTAAATCATCCTCAAAATACTGATATCTGATTTTATATTTTTTTAAAGTTGCATAAACCTCCAAGATAATCTATTCTTCATTAACTAAATCTTATATCAGAAAGTTGTTTTGTTTTTAATTAAGTTAGAATTCTGAATACTAGGATTTGTCTCCCACAATTCAGGTAATTCTGACTGAAATTCAAGCATTGCTCAAGGTCAAATAATAAATGATGATATTCATACTACCATCTTATTTCTGTAGTCAAAACTCTCAATCTCAAATTCATATCTCTAGTCCCAAACCCCAAATTTGCCTGTTGAACATCTCTACTTAGATGCCCTATCATGTTTCACATTCAAAGACCCTTCATTTGTTCCTTCAATCCTTGTTTTTCCACCTGATTGCCTTGATTCTGGGATTATCAGCACCATTTCACTAACTATTCATCCTTGAAGTTGCAATTTCTTTCATCTTCCTCAACCCCTCCACCCAATCACCAAATGTTGTTGAGTGATCTGGACATTGAGGACATTGGACCAAAAATTCTGAATATCCTTTCTAGAACAAAAATAATTCTATATCTCACAGTTTCCATCTGCCATACTTTTTCAGCATTATGTCAGTTCTGAAAACCCCTTCTTTTCTCTTCAGTCTTTTTCTACTAAAAATTTTACTTATTCTTAAAGGTTCCACTTATATGGTACCTTCTCCATGATTCTCTCTGTCCACAGACTGGAAGTGATCCCTCCCTTTTCCAAACTCTCAGAGCAATCTCTTTGTTCCTCCTCTATTCACTTAACCCACTCTTTCATAGACATTTTAACATACATACTATATTATAGTTATTTGTGTACATTTTTATCTCTGCTACAAGACTTTGAGCACTTTCCTAATCTCCCTCAGTACCTAACTCAGTACTTTGTACATAATAATAAAGTTGCAAATAATAAGTGTTTAGTATTTGTGATTGACCCCAACCCAAAATTCACAGCCTTTTAAATTGATTATATAATAGTAAAATGGGCTTTTAAGTTTTGAAGTTATATTTCATATATTGAATATCCAAACTCATTGACAAAGTTCTCCAGTTTTTCATGTTTTTTTATAACCAGCTATATACATTTGCAAAATGTTTAGCTGAGGGGTGGCTAGGTAGTGCAGTGAACAGAGCACCAGCCTTGGAGTCAGGAGAAACCAGCCTCAGACACTTAACACTTACTAGTCATGTGACCTTGGGCAAGTCACTTAATCCCAATTGCTCTTCCTTCCCTCCTCCAAAAAAAAAAAAAGGCAAAAAAATTTATCTGAGTTTAAGATTATCATCTGTAATTTTCTGGGATGATGAATCTGGAATAAAGATTGATACTCATTTTAGGCTAGAAGTCTGACAGCAAGGAAGTTAAGGATCAAGGAAGTTATGTGACTTGTCCAAGGTCACACAGGCAATAACTATTAGAGGCAAGATTTGACCTCAGGTTTTCTGACTACAGTGCTAATTTTCTTTCCACTGTACCACTAAATGCTATGATCCTATAAATTTAGCTGTGATTATTAAAAGTCAAAAAGTTTCCATTTATCCCCAAATAAATATATAAGCCTTTAATAACTGGTTTTTACTCCTCTGTGAAAATCTCATTTTATAATTGATCTTTTGAGGCCTCTTGTCTTCCTTTTGAAGAGACTTCTCTCCATATGATTAGTAACCTCCACCCCTTGAGGATTTAAAACTAATTCTCATTATAGCGTTCCAATCAAGCCCATGCCTCCTAGATCATAGCTTCACAATTTATCCTTCTTTCTCTGTTCTGCCCCTTACCAAAAGCAAGCATAAAAAATGGACTGATTTTTCACTGAATAGTTTAATTAAGTTGTCATATTAGAGAAATCTATGAACTTTATTGAACTCACTATTGTGTATAGCTATAGAACTCAATGTGCTACTCCTCCAGGGGTATATTTGCATTTTATATAGCAACAACACCTGAATAATCCAAAGCAACAAATATCTGATAGAATAATTATCTACCATTTGTCAGAGTTCTATTTGCCCTAAATAACAATAAGGACAATAGGATATGTAACCTTCAAGTTGACAGGAAAACATAGAAAGCTAGAGAGTAAGACCAACAAGGAAGAAGTAATTTGTAGAAATATACACAAGGTTCATGAAACAGAACGGGAAAAAAATCCCCTTATCAAGCCTATTATTTACTTCCCCAGAGAACTACTGTAACCTGACCCACACTACACTCTCCACCTTTAGCACTGTTGTGGTTATGGTCTTCAACCAGCTAGTCCTTCAGATATTGTTTACTATCTTTGGACTTTCAATTTGATGATAGGCATATGAATTTCCAGTAACATATCTTGCCTTTCTACGTGAATATTATGCCCCAAATCTTGTAGAGGACCTTCCCACTATGACAACATCCTATCTCCACTCCAATATACCCCCAAAGGGTACCAACCCTTCACCACTAATGAAACAGAAAATACCTACAATCTTCAATATTTCAACATTCGAATTAAATAATAGTAAATGGCAAACCAGGAATTTTGTTCATAAACAACGAACTACTTAATATCAACTAGATGAGTTATACAAATTTCAGAATAAACAAGCCTATTAATAATTAGTGAAAGAGAGAAAGAGAGAGAGAGAGAGAAGGAGAGAGAGTGTGTGTTTGTTTTACCTTTTTTTTTAACCTCGACTATAGTTTCCTTCTCAGAAGTTTTCTTCTTGCCATCTTCCTTTTCTGATATGGAAACAAAAAAGGTTTTTTTTTCCTCTCACATTTAAACATCTCCAATTATAAGTTCATAATTTTAGAATCCTCATGGAGTCTATTTTTTTGAGGAATTTGAGGGCTTAGATGAAAGTCACTGAGCCAGCAAACTCTTCATAAATAAATACAAAATTAAAAAATGAAAGTCACAAATGAATGATTTCAAACCAAATATTACACTGATTTCATGAGGGAAGGGTTGAGAAGGGAGAAAGAAGAACAGAAGGATACAAAGAAAGAAGATTGATCTTTTAGTAGCCATTTTCTTGTTAAATAGAACAAAATTATTCTAATCAGTGGAAATATTAAATTGCATTATTCCATTTTGGGGGCATCTGCAATATTTTTACAATAATGTAATTTCATATTCTCTGATTCCTAGTCACATACAAGTGGAAAGGAGTTGATCAGAGTCACTGCTGGT
The DNA here is from genome assembly GCA_011680675.1 of Gymnobelideus leadbeateri. Classification (NCBI taxonomy): domain Eukaryota; kingdom Metazoa; phylum Chordata; class Mammalia; order Diprotodontia; family Petauridae; genus Gymnobelideus; species Gymnobelideus leadbeateri. The sequence continues at coordinate 380,662 of WOXC01000291.1, forward strand.
CATTTTGATTAGTTCCCCTCCCATCAAATTCCTCTGATTACAAAGCATAGACCTTTGTTGGATGGCACCTCCCATTGAGGTAGAGAGACTCCCTAGCGCCTTCCTGAGAGGATGGAAATGACTTCTGTAACTGCAGCTGCATCAATCAAATCATCAGATTACCTGGCTGTGCAGGTAATTTTCATTAATTTATCTAGAAAATTCCTTCAAGTTTGCTTTAACTTTATGTATAAATGAACATAGAGGTATGCATATATGAATACTTATGTGTGTGCATGATGAGAAAATGAACATTATAATTGTACTACATTATGTTATATTATATTGTATTTTGTAAAATTACATGATATGGCATAACATATATGATATGACATGACATGACATGACACACTTTAGCATAGTGGAGACAGTGCCAGTCTTAAGGTCAGGAAATTGTGGGTTCAAGATTTGTCCTCCGAGATATAGTAGCTATGTGACCATGAAAGCACCAAGAAAAAACATCTTCCAAAAGCTCTTTATAGTTGATGATCTACCTATCTGTATCTGTGGAAATAGTTTTCATACTAGGACATTCAGAATAAAATGGGGACATCGTGTATGTGTGTGTGTGTGTGTGTGTGTGTGTGTGTGTGTGTGTGTGTGTGTGTGTGTGTGTAGACTACTTCTAAACCAATTATGTTACACTATGCTATGTGCCACAGTACTTGAAAGTGTTGATCTTAGAGTCAGGAAGACCTGAGTTCAGATACCAACTTAGACACTTACTATATAACTGATTGTATGACCTGGCTGTGTGACCTTAGGCAAGCCACCTGGCCTCTCTCAGTCTCAGTTTCCTTATTTATAAAATGAGGATAGGAATAGTATCTACCTCATAGGATTATTGTGAGGATCAAATGAGATAGCCATATGTACAATACTTTCCAAGTCTTAGGCACTATGTAAATATCACCATCACCATCACCATCATCATCGTTTTACTAAAATCTGACAGCAAGACCTTAAAAGGGTATGCAGGTAACTCTGGATTCTCAAATTCTATGCCATTAGAACAAGCTCTTGACAGTATGACCAGGCTGGTGAGTCTATATAGTTATTGCCTTATAATCAACTGATGGCAGTGAAGTATGTTTTATTTTATTATATCACATTGTTAAAATATAATATTATGTTTTTCCATTCCAATATTTCAAGCATCTGTAATTTTGTCAGTATTGATAGTTCCTCCACAAATGGAGGGTACAGCTTCTTTGTAATTGAATGGATCATCTTTGAGAGTTGTCTTAAAAGTTCTTTAGCCTGCAGCCAAATTGGAGACCAGCTTCTCTGAACTTAACTCAGCCATTTAACTTACTCACACTTTTGATGACTGTAACCACACTCAAAGACTTACCCCAGATTTATCAAAACAGAGACTGCTCTGACAGTTCCTATTATGGTAGGGAAAGGTTTTGAGTATTTCCTGATATACTTTTTGGGAGTACAGACTTTAAGAGTTGAGACCTTACTAAAAGGTTTTTTTTTAATAATATTATATATTTTGTTGTATTTGTAAGATATGATACAGACTAAACGAGCCTATTAATAATTAGTGAAAGAGAGAGGTTTTGTTTAGACCTATATTAGACATAGCTATTAATTATAGATATAAATCTAAATAGAGGCATAGATGTTATGTATAGCAACAGGTTAGCAGTCAGATGAAATAAATAAAAACATCCCTATGCCAAATTGGATATTTAGTAGTGACTTGTAATAGCATTGCTATGGGGAAGTCCCAGTATGAAACCTCCCTCCACTCGTGCTGCAATACAGTACCTTTTCTCTAATTTACGGTCTAAGGGTATCTATCTGAAGCATTGAGAGCTTAAGTGATTTATTCATGGTTATAGAGACTGTATATATCAGGGACAGAATTTAAACTCAGGTCTTCCTGACTGTTGACCTCTTTTCTTATGAAGTTCAATGCTTTCAATTGTCATAATATGGTTTTATTTTCAAAGGGGAGAGTATTTATTAGGATTAAATAAGTCTTCAGTAAAATCAATAGCACTGTCTTCAACTTGTATAACAACTGACAATAACAATATAAAGAACACTTTTTTTTGAGAGGGGAAGGCAAGGTAATTGGGGTTGACTTACCCAAGGTCACACAGCTAGTTAAGTGTTAAGTGTCTGAGGCTGAATTTGAACTCAGGTCCTCCTAACTCCAGGGTCAGTCCTCTATTCATTGAACCACCTAGCTGCCCCGAGAACATTTTAAAAATGTACATTCAGCCCTTTTTTCTCCTGTCATGGCACCATGGATCACCAGCAGCTCTACATGAGGCACCCTCTCAAATCCAGCCAGGTGTCTTGATCATATTGCAACTCTTAGAACCAGCACAGCCTGATCTGCAAGTAGGGCCTGACCACATGCCTCCTGTACTTGAAGAGATATTGGCTTCATGAAATTGAACTAAGTTATATTTATGATTCTTACTTCAGTGATTACACTGATCATTAATGACTATCATTTTACTGCATTCCAGACAGCTATTTGATTTACCCACCTAAAGATTAATCCTGTTGTACATACTATGCTAATTTGCCTATAGACTTTTAAAAGTTCATCCTAAGAAAAAAAACTAAATGCACAGGCAGCTTAAAATGTCCTTACCCTTTTTAGTTTCAGAAGTCACTTTCTTCTCAGGAGCTTTCTTCTTTTCTTCTTCTTTTCCTGAGGAAGGATTTACAGTCTTTTATTTATTATGCAGTAATACTGAAATTACAGATTACATTTTAAAATAATCCAACATCATAATTTTAACAATAATATTAGTGGACCATGCAAATAATTAGAACATGATCAAATCATAACATTCACAAATAAAAAATCAGTCTTTATTAAATAACCTTTGTGTACACTAGCAGTATTCTTTATTTTTAAATGTCTTCATAGTCTTAATGATACACTTTGCATTTTTACATGCTAAGTGAATTTTGTTATTAATGTCTCTCCTAATCTGCCTCTAACAAAGTGGAATTTGAGATCCTGTCACATTTTGGTTTCCTAAGCCAACAAGTATTTATTTTTGAATAAATTTTATTTATTTCATTAAATATTTACCAATTACATATAAAAATAATCTTTTAAAAATGTTGAGTTCTAAATTCATTCTTTCCCATCCTTCCCCCATCTTTGAGAAGCAAATCAATTTGAGATCAATTATACACTTGAAGCAATGCAAAACATATTTCCATATTAGCCAGGTTGCGAAAGAAAAATAAAGAGGCTAAAATATTACAAAAAGAAACTTCTAAAAAGTATGCTTCAATCTGCATTCAGAGTTTATCGGCTCTCTCTCTCTGGAAATGGAAAGCATTTTTCATTATAGGTCTTTTAGAATTGTCTCAGATCATTGCCTTGATCAGAGTAGCTAAATCTTTCACAGTTTATCATCCTGAAAATATTCCTATTGCTATGTACAATGTTCTTCTGGTTCTGCTCACTTCACTTTGCATCAGTTCCTTTAAGTCTTCTTTAAGTACTGCTCTGGCTGCAACCCCACAAATTTTGGAATATTGTATATCATTGTCATCCCCATTAATTAAATTATATTTCTACATTTTGTTCTTTGACCCATTCATTCTTGAGGATTAGATTATTTTTTAGGGTCATACCAATCAAACTACCAAAAGATTATTTTATGGAGCTAGAAAAAATAATAACAAAAATCATCTGGAAGAACAAGAGGTACAGAATATCAAGGGAATTAATGAAAAGAAATGCTAGGGAAAGCAGCCTATGCATAACAGATTTTTATTGAGAAGGGAAGAATTTATGACCATATAAGAGATAGGGAGCATTACAAAATGCAAAATGGATAATTTTGATTACATTTAATTGAAAAGTTTTTGTACAAAGTGCAACCAAGATTAGTTGGGAAGTGGAAAATTCAGAAAGAATTTTTACAACCAATGTCTCTGATAAAGGCCTCATTTCTAAAATATACAGAAAACTGAGTCAAATTCATAAGAATACAAGTCATTCCCCAATTGATAAATGGTTAAAGGATAAGAACAGTCAGTTTTCCGAAGTTAAAGATATCTATAATCATATGAAAAAATGCTCTAAATCATTATTGATTAGAGAAACAACTCTTAGGCACCACATCTCACCAGTCAGATTGGCTAACATGACAAAACAGGAAAAGGATAAATGCTGGAGAAGACATGGGAACATTGGAACACTAATGCATTGCTGGTGGAATTGTAAATTGAGCCAAACATTCTCAAGCACAATTTGGAACTATGCCCAAATGGCTATAAAATATGTGTATACCATTTTACCAAGCAATATCACTTCTAGGTTGGTATCCCAAAGAGATCATACAAATAAGAAAAAGATCCGTATGTACAAAAATATTTATAGCAGCTTTTTTTGTGGTGGTAAAGAACTGGAAATCAAGGGGAAGTCAATCAATTAGGGAATGACTAAACAAATTGTTGTATATGAATGTAATGGAATACTATTGTAATATAAGAAATAAGGAGCAAATGGAGTTCATAATAACCTGGAAAGACACAAGACATATATGAACTGATGCTGAGTGGAGCAGAGTCAGGAAGACCTGAGTGGGTAAATTTTTATCAGAGACATTGGTTGTAAAAATTTTTTCCAAATTTTCCACTTCCCTACTAATCTTGGTTGCACTGACTTTGTACAAAAACTTTTCAATTAAATGTAATCAAAATTATCCATTTTGCATTTTGTAATGCTCCCTATCTCTTATATGGTCATAAATATAAACATTGTACACAATTACAGACACACTGTATCTGTGATGACTAACTTTGATAGACTTGGCACTGCAAGGTTCTAAGACAATTCCCAAAGATTCATGAAGGAAAAGGCTATCCACATCCAGAGAAAGAATTGTGGAATTTGAATACAGATTGGAGGAAACTATTTGCTCCCTCTTTCTCATTTTGTTTTGTTTTGTTTTAATTTGTTTCTTCTTTCTCATGGTTCATTCCATTGGTTATAATTCTTCTTTACAACTTGACTATTGTGAACATATGTTTAATGTGAAGGTATATGTAGAACCTATGTCAGATTAAGTGCTATCTTGGGGGTATAGGGAGAGGAGAGGGAGGGGAAGAAAATTTGCAACTCGAAAAACTTTTGGAACGGAATGCTGTAAACTAAAAATAAATACATTTTTTAAGAAAGGATAATTTAGTTTCCACTCATATTTTTTCTGTCTATTCTTCTATAGCCCTTTATTAAATGTAATTTTTATTTCATTATGATCTGAAAAGTTTACAACAAAATGCAAAAAAAATGAATTCAAATTTGCAATTTTTATGGTATGTTATATGCAATTAAATTTAGTTATTAAATTATGGTTCTTTTCAGATCATAATGGGGAAGGTGCCATGTACAGCTGAGAAAAAGATATACTCCCTTCTATTTCTAATCAGTTTTCTCCAGTGGTCTACTGTATCTGACTTTTTAAAGATTCTATTCATCTCCTTGACTTATTTCTTATTCAATGGTCAAATTTATCTAACTCTGAGAGTGGAAAATTGAGGACCCCATTAGTATAATTTTACTGTTTATTTTCTCCAGTGATTCATTTAACTTTCCCCTTAAGAAGGTGGATTTCATTTGGTGCAAATATGTTTAGCATTGATATTACTTCATTGTTTGTGTTACCTTTTAATAAGATACAGTTTTCCTGCTTATCCCTTTTAATTAGGTCTATTTTTGCAGTTAGGTGGTGTAATAGATAGAGAGCTAAGCTTGGAATCAGGGAGACCTGAGTTCAAATATGGCCTTAGACATTTATGAACTGTATGATCCTGGGAAAGTCACTTAATCATATTTGCCTCAGTTTCTTCATCTGTAAAATGAGCTGGAGAAGGAAATTGAAAACAACTCCAGTATTTTTGCCAAGAAAACCCCAAAAGGGGGCATGAAGTCAGATACAACTGAAAATGATTAAACAACAAATTTTTTGCTTTTGCTTTGAATGAGATCATTATTGCTACCCCTCCCCTTCCTTTTTTAAACATCAGGTAAAACATAATAGATTCTGTTTCAACCCTTTATTTTAACTCTGTGTGTGTCTCTCTGTTTCAAGTGTGTTTCTTTTAAAAAAACATAGTGTTGGATTTTGGTTTCTAATCCATTCTGCTATCTCCTTCCATTTTATGGGTGACTTCAGTACATTTACATTTATAGTGGTGATTACTAACTGTACATTAACCTCCATACTATTTTCTTCTGTTTATTCTTCTCTCTCTTTTTATCCTGTCCTTCTTCTAAAGTATATTTTGCTTCTGACCAATGACTTCGTTTATCTATCCTCCTTTAATCACCCAATTTCCCTTGTCCCCTTCTGCTCCTCCTCTGTTGGGTAAGATAGATTTCTATTATTGAATGGGTAATTTTTTTTCTCTTTGAACAAATTTAGATGTGAATGAGGTTCAAGCTTTATCCACCTTTTACCCATCATTTTCCCTTCCACTGTTAAAAACAACAACAACAACAACAACAACAAAAAACCCCAACACTTTCCCATTCTTCTTCTCCCCTCCCCTTTGTCTCAGGCTATTCCTCCTTCTCACCTATCCATTTTTTTACATCATCCCAATATAATCAATTCACTTCTGTACCCCTCTGTTTTTGTAGAATTCTTCTACCTACATTAATAATGATAAAGTTTTGGGAAGTTACATGTATCATCTCCCTATAGAGAGAGGTAAATAATTTAACCTCATTAAGTCTCTTATGATTTCTCTTTCATGTTTAGCTTTTTATGCTTATCTTAAGTCTTATATTTGAAAGTAAGAATTTTATTCAGCTCTGGTCTTTTCATCCGGAATGCTCTGAAAGACCTCTATTTCATTAAATATTATTTTTCCCCCTGTGAAGCATTATACTTGGTTAGGCTGGGTAGGTTATTTTTGGTTGTAATCCCAGCTCTTTTGCTTTTAGGACTAAAATATTCCAAATCCTCTTATCCTTAAAGGTATTTTAAGATCCTTTAGTTGCTAAATCTTGTGTGATCCTGACTGTAGTTCCTTGGTATTTAAATGGTTTCTTTCTGGCTGCTTGAAGTATTTTCTCTTTGACTTGGGAACTGGGGAATGTGGCCATGATATTCCTGGAAGTTTTCATTTTGGGATCTCTTTCAGCCAATGATTAATGGATTCTTTCAATTTCTATTTTACTCTGGATTTAAGTTATCAGGGTAGTTTCCTTGATAAGTTCTTGAAATATGATGTGATCATCCTTTTTTTGAATGTGTCTTTCAAGTAGCCCATACTTAGATTATTTCTCCTCAATATATTTTCTAAGTCTGTAGTTTTTCCTATGAGATATTTTACATTTTTCTGCTATTTTTTCATTCTCTTCACTTTGTTTTATTGTTTCTCAGTGTCTCTTGGGGTCATTAGCCTCCATTTGGCCAATTCTGGGTTTTAAGAAATTATTTTCTTCAGTGAACTATTGAACATCTTTTTCCCATTTGGCCACTTCTGCTTTTTTAGGCAGTTATTTTCATCAGAGAATATTTTTTTACCTCATTTTTTTTCAATTTGTTCAATTCTCGGTTTTAAGGTGCTATTTTCTCCAGTATTTTGTGCCCCTTTTATGAAACTCCTAATTTTCTTTTCATAATTTTCTTCCTTTGCCTTCATTTAACTACCAATTTTTCTTCCAGCATTGTTACTTGATTCTGAAAATCATCCTTAACTATTCCAGGAATTCTTGTTTTGCTTCTATCTAATCCACACTCTTTTTGGCTGTTTTGTAATTGTTTTGATTTTGTCTTCTTTTAAATTTGTGTCTTGATTTTCCCTGTCACATAGTAGCTTTCTATGGTAAAGTTCTTTGTGGCGTTGTTGTTTTCTCCTTTTTCCATCCTATTTTTTTTTATTTTGAACTTTATGTTAAAATTGGGGTCTTGGCAATAGGAGGGGGGAAAGGGCTGGACAGGGACTGACACCATATCAAATTTTAGGCTTCATCACACTGCTCTTTTCAGAGCTAGTTCTGATGTTTTGGAAGTTTGGGGTGCTTTCAAGGTAGTGTAACTTGGAGAGAGATAAGATCATTGCTTCTGGTTCACCTTAGGTCCTTACCCAGGAAGGGCTTCTGAATCCTTGGGATTGCAATTAATACTGTTCCTCAGGGCTTCCACTTCTTTGTGAACTAAGCACTCCTCTTCACACTTTTTTTTTTTGGTCTTTATTAATTTGTTTGATTACTTTTAGTTTACAAGATTCAGTTACATAATTCCTTGAGTTTCAAATTTTCTTTCTCTCCCTCTCACGACGGCATACAATCCTCTATAGGATTTACAGATACTTTCACATTAGACATTAGTCAGGTTACAAAGGCGAGTTGTACTAGATGGAATGGAAAATGGTAAAGAGGAAATAAAGCCAAACAATAAAAAGAAAGAGGTCAAGTAGTTTGCTTCAATGAGGATTCAAACTCAGTTCTTTCTAGATCTTTCTCTGGATATAGACATCTCACTCCATCATGAGTCTTTTGGGATTGACTTACATCACTGCACTGCTGAGAATAGTCCAGTCTGTCACAGTTGGTCATCACACATATGAAGTGTCTGTGATTGTATACAAATTTCTCCTGGTTCTACTCTTCTCACTCAGCATCAGTTCATATAAGCCTCTCCAGGTAAATATGAAGTCCTTCTGCTCCTCGTTTCTTATAGCATAATAGTATTCCATTACGTGCATATACCACAACTTGTTCAGCCTTTCCCCAATTGATGGGCACCCCCTTAATTTCCAGTTCGTTGTAACCACAAAAAGAGCTGCTATAAACCTTTTTGTACTTATGGGTCTTCCTCCCACTTCTATGATCTCTTTGGGATATAACCCTAGAAGTGATATTGCTGGGTCAAAGGGTATGAAGTTATTTATAGCCCTTTGGGCATAATTCCAGATTGCTCTCCCTTGAATCAGCTCACAACTCCACCAGCAATGCATTAGTGTTCCAATTTGCCCACATCCTCTCCAGCATTTGTCATTTTCCTGTTTTGTCATCTTAGCCAATCTGACTGGTGAGATGTGGTATCTCAGAGTTGTTTTGATTTGCATTTCTCTAATCAATAGTGATTTAGAGCACTTCTTCATATGCTTATATATATATATATATATATATATATATATATATATATATATATATCTTTAATTTCTTTCTCTGAAAACTGCCTGTTCATATCCTTTGACCATTTATCAATTGGGGAATGACTTGTATTCTTATATATTTGACTCAGTTCTCTGTATATTTTAGAAATGAATCCTTTATCAGAGACATAGGTTATAAAAATTCTTTCCCAGTTTCCCACCTCCTCTTGATCTTGGTTACTTTGGTTTTGTTTGTACAGAAGCTTTTCAATTTAATCTAATCAAAATGATCCATTTTGCATTTTATAATGTTCTCTAATTCTTGTTTGGTCATAAAGTATTTCCCTCTCCACAAATCTGATAAGTAAACTCTTCCATGTTCTCCCAGATTGCTTACAATATCATCCCTTATGCCTAGATCATGTACCCATTTAGACTTGATTTTAGTATATGGTGTTAGATAATTGGCAGTAGATTGTGCCATACTATATTCCAGTTTTCCCAACAGTTTTTATCAAATAATGCATTCTTATCCCAAATACTGGGGTCTTTGGATTTATCAAACAACAGATTACTATACTCATTGATTGCTGAATCTCATGCACCCAATCTATTCCATTGATCCACTACTCTCTCCCTCAGCCAGTACCAAGTAGTTTTGATGACTGCTGCTTTATAATACAGATTAAAATCTGGTATAGCTAGTCCACCTTCCCTAGCATTTTTTTTTCATTAATTCCCTTGATATTCTAGACCATTTGTTCTTCCAAATAAATTTTGTTACTATTTTATCTAGCTCTATAAAGTAGTTTTTTGACAAATTGATTGGTATGGCACTAAATATATAATTTAGTTTGGGTAAAATTGTCATTTTTATTATATTAGCTCGACCCAGCCACGAGCAATTGATATTTTTCCAATTAGTTAGATCTGACTTTGACATTTTGCTCTATTATTGATAAACTATCAATTTAGTAGTGGTGATCATATAGGTCCTGGGTTTGTTTTGGCAGGTAGATTCCCAAATATTTTATAATGTGCTCCTCTTCACTCTTGAATTACAACTCAGAAGTAGGTATAGACAATGGAGTTGCCAAATAGTGCCTGGTCCCAAGTTCAGAGATAGCAAGGAGGTCCATCGGGGTTTCTTTCTGACCAATTGCCAGGTTCCCTTTACTGTCTCCAAATTAAGACATCCCCACACTTTTCCACTTCTGTCACTACAACCTGGTCCCAACAGTAGTATTTCATCCATTTTGGCTTTAGGTTAGCATTTACCCCTATGTCATGGATCTCCCTTTCCAATCTCCTAAGATGTCCTGGACTGGAAAAATGTCTTACTCTGACTCTTTTCTTTTTTTTGACTCTGCCTGTCCAAAACTCAATTAGAAGACTTATTTTAATGTTGTTTGGAGAGAAATGTTAGGAAAACTCAGCTGAGTGCATTTTCTACTCAGCCCTCTTGGCTCTAACCCCAGAAGTCAGAAACATTTTTACAGTGTTAACTATGTATGTGGAACTGTGCTAAGCACTCACATATAAGTACCAGTAAAAAGAAAGACATTCCTTCCCCTCAGAAAGCTTATATTCTAATGGGGAAGATAACATCTAAAAGTAAGTTGAGAAGGGTGTGATAGTTTTCCAGCTCTTGGAATGGTAAAGTCTAAAGAGCCTATAGGCCTTCATTTTAAGAACACAAAGGTTAATGAAGTCTAGTCTTTGTGTCCTTAAAATGGAGGTTTTATAATGGACCAGGCAGTCAAAGGAAGAGGCCATAGGGAAAGCCTTTTACCTTCATTTTCCCATCCAAGCAATATGGTACAAAAGCAAAAAGGCTGCCCTTCTAAAATATTTTTTTTAGTAATATGTTCTTGTATTTTCCTTTATTTTAAATTCAATTTTATTTTCAGTTTCAAAGCCTCCCCTTTCCTCCCACATATTTGAGAAGGCAAGAAAAATGGAAACCATTACAAATATATATAATCATGGAAAACAAATTTCTATATTAGTCATGTTCCAAAAAGAAAAAGAAAGGCAAGAAAAAATAAAGAAGAATATACACTTCAATCTACACTTTGAATCATAGTTTTCTATCTGAAGTTGTATAGTATGTTTCATATTGAGTCTTTGGAATTGTGGGGTTTTTTTATTATGTTTATCACAATGTCTAAGTCTTTCAAAGTTGATTATCTTTATACTATTTCTGTTACTTTGTAATTTGTTCTGGTTCTTCTTACTTCAATCTGCATTAATTAACTAGAAAATTGTTTGTTTGTTTGTTTGTTTTGGAAGGGGGAAGGTAGGGCAATTGGGTTAAGTGACTTGCCCAAGGTCACATGGCTAATTTTTGTCTTAAGTGTCTGAGGCCGGATTGGACTCAGGTTCTCTTGACTCCAGGGCTGGTGCTCTATTCACTGCACCACCATCTGCCCCTTAGAAAATTGTTTCTTAATCTACAGTTGCATACTGACATTAAAATGGGGGCACACAGCTCAGCACTCAGTGTGATATCTTTCTTCAATTTTCAAGAGAACTAGATCCTCTTTTCTCAGATATGAAGCACCCCTGGGAGGCAGACAACATAAGGAACTTATCCTAGCAATAATGAAGGAACAGAATGGGAATTGTAGATCTATTTTTTGTAAGAGGTGTAGCCATTTTAAAAAGGACATGCAAAAGAAGTTACAGATTTATAAGTGATTGAATATTTGGGTCTTCTGAGATTAAGGCTACATTGAAAAGAATACATCCTCAATTAATGCTATTCATAAGATCATACATTTAGAGCTTGAAAGAACTTAGATTTCCAGTTCAACCCCTCATTTTACAAATGAGAAAATAAGGACCAGTAAGATCACCTGACTGACTTATTATTTAAATTACTGAAAGTTTTTTGGTGATTTTTGCCACCTTTCTCAAGAAGGATTTCTATGAACTTTTTTTTTCATCTTTAGTCTCAGGTACTAAGAGATAAACTCTTAAATATTTCATTTGCCCATGACTGTTGCCATTCCTAGGAAACTCAATGATGAGTTCTGATGTGAATGCCCAAGTTAAGTCTACTAATGACTGCATCTAATTAAATACAGGAATTAATTCATTCCCTTAGGTCTTAGGCTTTTTTACCTAAAGGATCAAAGACAACATGTTCTGTCAGTGTTAGAAGCTATAATTAAACAAAAAATGTCTCTACAGGATTTCAAGAGATAGTCAAATGTCTTATACAAAAATATATTCACACCCTGTCTAAAAGTAAATGCAGTCTACTATTATAGCCCCAATAATCAGAAATATAAAGTCAAGAAGTCAATTTTTGATAATTTCATGTAGTCAATGTCATCCCATTTTTCCTTAAATATTTTCTACATACTAAGTAGATAATCCCCAAATAAACATGCTTGCAGAGAATTATCATCATATTCAACTTCTCAGGGCTAAACTTTCTGTAACTAGGGATTTGTCAAATTATAAATAATTGAAGCAACAGAAAAGAACAGAAGCCTAAGTGTCCTAGAAGACTGGGTCTAGGCCCATTCCTATAAGCTCTTCTAATTCTGCCAGTATATGACCTTAGGCAAGTCACTTCTACTCTATGGTCCTCAGTTTCCCCAAATGGAAACTGAGGGGGTTAGGCTAGTTGATTTCTAAGGTCCCTTTCTAAGATTTTTGGCTTCTACAGACATGCTTGTCTAGACATGTACATGTAGACTTTGACAAGAGAGTCAACATGGTATCATGGACCCAGAGCAGTCCTTAGAGATAGGAAGTCTTGGGTTCAAGTTCTGCCTCTGACAAATTTGACCAAAGTACAAGGTAATATTTCAATACTCAGGAGTGTAAAACAAATAAACATGGGACTACTAATCTTTACATAAGGAGCGGGTTATGTATATAGAAAAGCACATATTAATATTATCTATATTTGATTGTATTTTTATTTATTAAATAGTTCCCAGTTACATTTTAATCTGGTTCTGGGCTCACTAGGGAATGTTGTGGGCCAATTGTGCTGTGATGATATCTCTGCTTTACACAACTCACTAAGATCACAAACTGGTAAGAAGGTGCTGACCTGTATTAGTTGAGGGAGCTTCCTCCAGGGAGTTTTCCCAATATCAATGAAACCCCGGTCTAGTCTCTCTGCCTACTCCCCTGATCCCCTAATATTGTCACTGCTTAACAAGAAAGGAGAAAAAGAGAATGGGGTTTTGGACAGTTCCAATTCCTAGAAAAAAGGAATCCAGATCAAAGTCAGAACAGACACAATCATAGACATAGGCCTCCAATTATCCAAACACAGACAAACATTTTATATAAAAAGTTGTCAACTCCCCAATCTTCTATTGAACTTCAGATTCCATTAGCCAAGACCTTGGGATATAAGCTAAAACCAGTCTGAATATCTTGTAATTCTTTTGAAAATATGCTCTGGTGTGATAAATTCTACCCTTTAAATTAACCTAGCTAAGATTTTATTGTGTGCTCCAGTATGCTTGCCTTAGTTCGTACAGAATTAATGCTTCCACTGTACACTCTGACTCTGATTATAGCACAGTTCTGAGAGAGCCATGAATAAGAGCAGAAGCATAGGAAAAGCCTGTATAAATAATGTGCTTTAATAACATTTTTATGAATTGGACCTTTAAGCTGTCATTATGGCATATCTGTTATTCATGGTGAATTGCGGTTAAACCAGAGTTGTTCATAAGAATCCATGGCCCTATAAATACATTTGTTTCTATTCTGTGGGCTCATTGGCAGCAGTATAATTAGGCTTTTCCTTTCTAAAGGACACAACAATTTAATTACATGTTTCTTGGTTGTTTTTGTTTTTTTAAAATTCTACACATATCCTTACTTCCTCTCACTTTTTTCCTACAATATATACCAGTAATAATTTCCCCTCCTTTCCATTGCTTTTCCTACTTTCCACCTTCTCATTCATATATCTCATTTCATCTTCACCCCTTCTACCAGCTACTTTCCTTACTGTGTGTCAAATAGCTTCAGAACAGTTTACTGTAGTTGGCTGGTAAGCTACGTTTTCTGGGAGTTAGTAATTATGTGCAGGCCTAGGATGTCAACAGATTACCACACTGAAATTCCCTGGCAAAAGCATTTTAAGTCATGAGAGTGATAACTCTGTCTGGCAAAGGATCACTAAGAAGAAAAAAAAAATAGACTTGTTGGGAGGGAAAGCATCTCTGAAATGAACAGCTCTAAGCAACAAATATGTTATTAGCTTTCGCATAAATTAACATCAGATGAAAGAAAAAATTAAATGACTTACTTTTACTTCCTAAGCCCTCACAATGGGCTTTTCTCCAGCTTTTAAATGTAAAAAACCCCCCAAAACAAAAGGTCTTCAAAGCCAGGGAACACACAATAGTTAATTACAAATGAAAGGATTTAAAATACTGCAAGTTCCAGTGAAACTAGGAAACAAAGGCAAAATGCTTTTACTCCTTCTATCTTGCCTCATTTCCCCTAGGTCCCTCTCTAGCTTGGGGGTACACTCTAAATCATAGTTGGAAGATCCATCCTTTTTTTTCCTTTCCAAAATCTCAACATTCATTATTATTACTTTACATCCTTAAAAATAGTTTTAAATTTTTCCTTTTGTTTTTCCAGAAGTTATTTCCCCCTAATCATGGTCCTCCTTAAACCCATCCTTGTAATGAAAGAAACAAAAATGGTAAAAAAAAAAAAAAAGAAACCCATTGACAGATCTATATTTGACATTATATATCATATTCCACATCATACCCCAAACTCTTTACTCAAAGTGATGAGGTATGGGCTCTGGGAGCCCCCTAGAGCTCTCCTTTGGTCCTTGAGGTACAGGCTCTGGGAACCTCCCTTGGATTTTGGATTAAATCTTCTCATTTGATGAGGCATTTGCATGAGGCAATAAGTCTTACATTGTGGCTGGGCCCAGACCTCTAGCCTAGTTACTAACTGCCAACTACTAGGCTAGTTACTAGCCTAGCCCTCCATTGTTCATCTACTTCCCATCCAAACTGGCCTAGCCCACCATTGTCTGTAGCCTCCAGCCACCTCCCATCCTTAATCACTCATTGACCTCATTAACTCCTCCTGAAGACCCTCCCCAGGCTCCTCCTCTAGACCACCCCTGGATTCCTCCTACAAATTTCTGTATATAAGACCCTACCTCAACTATGTGGTGTGAGAGTGCCATAGAATGCTATAGAATAGTGAGAATGCCATAGAATAGCGATAGCGCCATAGAATGACCTAGCACAGACTTACTCTGTGTCTAATGCAAGCAAACTTTTAATAAACTTTACTTTTCTTTGGCTGAGAAGACTTGAGTCAAATTCATTCAGCAGGACCCAGAGTGTTGGAATCTGGGGATCTCCAGAACAACCCTAACCCTCTTAGTGGGTATCCTCTTCAAAAGGAGGAAAGTATGTTTTCATAGCAATTCTCTAGGACCCAGATTGTTCACTATGATTCATCATTTCACCATTTTTTAGTGTTACTGCTATTTACTTCATAGTCAATAAACTATTGCTCACTGTGTACCAGGCACTGAGCTAAGTACTGGAGATACAAAGAAAGGGAAAGATTCACCTTGCCCTCCCATTGTTTACTTTCCAATGAGGAAAAAACATGCACATAACTAGATAAATATAAGAAATATTTATGGCGGCTAGGTGGCGCAGTGAGTAGAGTGTTGGCCCTGGAGTCAGAAGGACCTGAGTCCGGATCCGGCCTCAGACACTTAACGCACACACAAATAAAAACCTAGCTGTGTGACCTTGGGCAAGTTACTTTACCCCAATTGCCCTCCAAAAAGCAAAAAAAAAAATATTCGGAGGATGGAAAGTAATTTCACAAGGCATTTTATACATTATTCTCATGGCTTTGTTTTCTTTGCCTTGTATCACTTCAAAAAGTACCTCTGTGTTTCACAGAATTCCTCAGATACTTTATTTCTTTTATGCTGCAAAAATAGTCCCTTGCACTCACATACCACAGTTTATACAGACATTTATCCCCCAATTGGTGGGGGAATTTTGAAACATTTTGTTTCAAGTTTTTTGCTACCACAAAGATATACACTAGTTCTAGTGGCATAAACATAAGCCTACTGCTCCTTACTTAACTTGTACAGAATTCACTTGTACAGAGGTTATTTCCTGGTAGCTCCATGAAAGTTTATCATAGTGATGAGGTACTGGCTCTGGTAACCCCCTTGAGTTCTCCTTTAATCTTCCCACTTGAGGCATTTGCCTGAGGCCATAAGCCTTTCATAGTGGCTCTGCCCAAATCTTAGTTACTAGTTTAACCCTTCTTTGTCCAGCAACTTCCACCCTAGATCCTCCCAAAATATCTATACCCAAATCTGTTACACCCTAGAACTGGCCTAGCCCACCTGTCTCCACCTACTGGTCCCCAGGTAGCCTACAGCAACTTCCCACCCTTAATCCCTCATTCCTGGAGGCTGACCTCATCTGACTCCTCCTGAAGACCTTCCCCAAACTCCTCCTCTAGACCACCCCTAGATTTCTCCCATAACCTTCTGTATATTAGACCCATCTTGCCTCCAAGAGGATGCTGGAGAATGATCTAGCACAGGTTCACTCTGTGTCAGATGATTCTGGATGGCTTGACGAAATGTCACAGATACTGAGTGAACTTTTAATAAGCTTTACTTTCCTTTGGCTGAGAGAAGACTTGAGTTGAATTCATTTGGCAGGACCCAGTGTGTTGGTATTTTGGGGTCTCAAGCACCTCTAACCTTATCAATAGTGCTCTACTCTTATCTTTTAGGAAAACAAACAGTTAACATCAGAAGCAATGCAATCTACAATAATAATTTTAATTTATCCTTTATCTTCCCTCAATGCCATTTGTTGATCTGACCCACAAGAGTAGGTCTTGTTATGGTTTTCTTACATATGGGAAAGGAAAGAGTCTTATTGCCTTTGATGGTCAGCAGATTTTGAAAATTCAAAAGCAAGAGAGAGACAGCAAGGATGATATAATGAATCCTGGCACTGGGAGTAGAGAACTAGCCATTAATCTTGAGCATTAATCTTAGCCCAGTCTTAACCCCCTCTGGCTCTCATTTTCCTCATCACTAAAATGAGGAGGTGGGGATAGTCTACCAGATCTTCAAGGTCTTTTCCTGCTCTAATTATGTTGATTCCAGAAACAAAATAAACAAAGCCCTGTCCATGTGAGAATTAATAGAATTTAACTAATCTTGAGGGCAGGGAATATCTTATTTTTGTCTTTATATTCCCGGCACCTGATACCTTGTCCAGAATGTAATGAATTGTTATCAGCAGCTATGTGGTACAGTGGAGAGCACAAAATTTAACGTCAGGAAGACTTGAGTTCAAGCCTTTTCTTCAACACTAACTCCTGGGCTCTGTCTCAATTTCCTCATCTATAAAATGGGAATAATAATAACACCCATCTCCCATTGTTCCAAGGATCAGATGAAATAATATATGTAAAGTTGGGTTTTTTTTTTTAACAAACTTTAATCACTGCAGAAATGTGAGCTATTAGCTAATGTTATACATTATTATGAGGTAGCTAGATAGTAAAGCAGTAGATCTAGTAAAGCACTTGATCTAGAGGATTAGGAAGACTTGAGCTCAAATCTAGCTTCAGATACTTATTGTCTATGTGACCCTAGGCAAGTTACCAAATTTCTGTTTTCCTGTTTTCTAAACTGTAAAATGTACGTGAATAGCATCACTTCCATTGTAAGGTTGTTGGGAGGATCAAATTAGACAAAACATAGTACCTTGCACATAGTAGGTGCTATAAAAATGCTTATTCTTTTCCCTTCCACTAACACCACCACCACTATCATCATTATATCAATTAAATTGCTACTTCTACATTTCTTTGCCTTTCAAAATCACAACAATTTTCTTACAAATATCACTATGTCCTATACCAAAGGAAGTACCAGGCACTTTAATAAAATTGGAAAAGTTCTGCCCCAACACATGGAACACACCTTTATAGATGTCAGTTACTATCCACAAGGTTGCATACCAATGTAAAATATAAACCAAAGTTCCAGAATAAATGTGTGACCTTAAATAAACCATTTTTGTTATATGGATTTTTTCGGTTTCCTCCTCTTTAAATTGAATGTTTTAGTTGAGAAGACCTTGAGGATGATAAGATCATAGATCTATAGCTAGAAAGAACCTCAGAGACCATCTAGTTCAATCCTCTTTATTTCACAGATAAAAAAAAAAAATTGAAGACCAAGGAAGTTTAGTGACTTGCCCAAGCTAGGACCCTTTTAGCTGTCAAATTCTGTGATTTGTGATTAGAGACCTCACATCAAGAAAAAGATTGAGATAAGCAATGCTGTAATAGATAAGAGGCAACAAAGTATAGTGGAAAGAGCTCAAAAGCTACAAGATAATCCTGTGACTTGGAATAAATCATTCCATTTCTCTGACTCCAATAATGGAGATGTTAGCAATACTTGTGTTATCTAGTTCACAGGATTATTAATGATGATACCTATATAATATTTTACATTTTGTAAAGTGTTTTATAATCATTATTATATTTGAGCCATTCGATAACCTTGTAATATAAGTGGGGTTTTGTGCAACTTTGTCTCCCTTAAATCCAATTTAAATGTAAGTCAAGACATCGTTCCATGATGTCATTGGTCCTCTTCAAAAATGAAGGACAAACAACAAGTAGGGATAGGGATTGAAGCTTCGATTTCATTGACATAGGGAACTTCCATGGGAAAACTCTCATTCTACAAAGGCAAGTAGAGTTGTTTTGAATTGTTTGTCCTTTGTTTCAAAGAGGCCCAGTGACATCACAGGTGATTTCTTGACTTGTACAGGAATTGAATTTAAGTGTGGCAGAGTCCCACAAACTCATCAGCCTCTCTCTCTGTCTCTCTTTCAGTCATCAAAGACCAGCAGCAAGAAAAAAAACGTCAGGATGATTGTTGATCCAGGATACTTGGATGACCTTGGCATCTTCTATGTCTGACTCTCAGCCCTAAGCACTCCACAGTGCCTGCTTCAGGCACCTTCATCACCTCTGGAATAAATTGTTCTCACCCACTCATTCTGCTGAGAGAAGTCTTCACATGCTTGGGGCAAACATACCCCTGTTGGCTATCTTCAACTTGGTTTAGTCCATCTGCCAAGATAATTTTATTGGAATGTGGCTGCTGCACATACTACAGCTTCTTGGACCCACAGGTGAATGTTGCGTGAAGGTGGACACTGAAGGTGAATGAGCAGCCCTGAAAAGGATTTGACAAGCTCTCACACCAGAGGTGTTAGTCTTCTCTGAATACCCCCTAAGCCCCCATATATACACCCATACACAAAAGCAGATAACTAGAAGGTATCATCAGCAAGATTTGAACCCTGGTTTTCTTAGTTTCTTAGTTTCAAGATCAGCTTTTTATCTGCTGCTTCTATCATTTTTTCTTCAATTATAAACATGTATTATCTCTCCTTTCTATCTACCCTTCCACACATGCACTGAAGAAAAAAAAAAAACACCTTCATATATGTATAGTTGAGCAAAGTCCAAAAATATGTCTTCTCATTCATACTGAATCCATCACCGTTCTGTTAGAAGATGAATACCAGGGGCAGCTAGTTGGCACAGTTCGTAGAGTGCCGACCCTGGAGTCAGAAGGTTCTGAGTTCGGATCCAGCCTCAGACACTTAACACACACAAACAAAAACCTAGCCTTGTAACTTGGGCAAGTTACTTAACCCCAATTGCCCTCCAAAAAGCAAAAAAAGAAGAAGAAGAAGATGAATACTATTCTTCTGTTGCTTCCCCATGGGATAGAGACTACAGGTATATAATCTCCAATTTGTAGATTCAGTGACTTACCCACAGTCTTACAGCTAGTAAGTGGTAAAGGCAAGATCTGAACCCAGACATTCCTGACTATAAGTTCAGCAAGCAGAACTTTATGCCATGTGGTCTCCTTATTGTGACTTTCAAATGAGACAATTTAAATAAAACACTTTGTAAACCTTAAATAAATATATAAATATAACCTATAATTAAAGTGAAAATGAAATTACGTAGTTTTTCTGTTACTGAAAGACGAAGTCTTTGAACTACATGTATGGAAACTGCAGAAGAAGATTATTTTTTGTTACTTTAGTCAAATGCACTTATTTTAAAATAACCTTAATGAAATATAAATTGTACAAAAGCTAATAGCACACTACCCCATTTTCCTTTGAAATAGCAAGCACTGCGACTAGCAGCGGCTTTTAAAGGTAGAATATGCTCTGTTTGTCTTGCAAACAGTTAAAGGAGTTGGCTTCTTGTCACCAGCTGAAATGAGTAAAAGAGAGAGGGGGCTTGTTCCTTTGTTCCCCTTATCCTCTCAAGCTAATTCAGTCCTTCTACCTCCTTGTATGTCTTCCTCATGCCCCCTCCCCACCCAACCTTACCCCAGAGAGGGGACAGGCTATTACTATGGATCTTCATTTCTGTGAAGGTATGAAAGCAGGGAGCCAGGGTGAGAGGAGCTACTTGTACCTTTCTCTGCACCATTGACACAGTAAAACTCAGAGGAATTAGCACTGGAAGCTGTCTTTCTTCTCTTTTCCAAGCTCAGTAGGAGGATTCACTGCTGTAGCCTCCTCCTTGAGGCAAGACAGTGAAGTTTTTGCAATTGGGGTTAAGTAACCTGCCGAAGGTTACACGGCCAGTTATTTTTCTGTGGGTGTTAAGTATCTGAGGCTAGAACTGATCCCGGGTCCTCCTGACTCCAGGGCTGGCGATCACTGTGCTACCAAGCCACCCTGACAGTGAGTTTTGAATCAATGGATTTGCCTATATTGGAGCCTGGTGACCAAGGCTTCATTCACTTCAGGCAGAGTGGATATTGTGACCATAACAGACCCCTTCATTTATCTCAACTACATGGCTTATATATCCCAATAAGATTCCATCCATGGCAAGTTCAGGGACACTGTCAAAGCTAAGAATAGAAAGCTGGTTATCAGTGTAAAAGTCATTACTATATTCCAGGAGCATGATCCAATCAATACATGTTTCAGTTTAAACTCTGTGACACCAAAAACTGTTGGAGTTTTGTGATATGTTGTGGTGGAACTGTCTCAAAGAGTTCAGTCAGATCACCTCTTATCCAAGTATAGGCATTTACTGAGAATGATGCCTTTCATGAAGCTGGCTAAGTTCCAAGAGGAACAAGCAAAATGGATTTTTATAGAGTAAAGATACAATTACCTAACAGAAATAATGAATATTTAAAAAACAGGAGGAGATTGTTAAGGAATTAGATAATGGAAGAGGGGTTCCAGTCACAGTGGAACTGTGCATGAGATTACCCACAATGCATACAGAAAAACCCATTTTGGGATAATACATATCTATGATAATGATATTATAAGAATTCTGTCTACATCATAAGTTCACTCTAGGTCAATTATTTACTATTACTATGCAAGTACCTACTTAGGAAAAGTCCCTTCTATTGTTTTGGGGTCTGCAATATGCTCAGGCATCCTCGTGGTGCTGCTTTCTAATTAACTGAGTTTTGTGGTCCTGACTAGGACTAGATGTATGTGGTTGTGGTTGAGTGCATGGACATACCTGCTGTTTCTGTGGGAAATATGAGGAATGGGTCTGGGGGCAGTTGTTGGGATCCCATCACATGGACACACCTGCCATTCTGTGAGAACTATGAGTTCCTGGACAGCCCTGTTGTTCTAGTGAGCAGTGAGGCATATTGGCAGGGGGGCTAGGTGGGTACATTGGGGCCTGCTGTTCAGCAGGACCTATAATGAAGCTAGAATATCAGGACTGGGGGCAGCTTTATTAGTATTATATCACATAGATGCTGGAGCTGAATATGTAGTAGAGTACATTGGTATCTTTACCATCATGGGAAAGGCCAGGACTCACATGATGGGTAGAGCTAAGCATGACATCACCTCTGTCCCTTTTGCTAATGCTTCTGTGTTTGTGGTGGGAGTGCACCATTAAGATTAAGATAATTCCTTTAAGATTGTATTACCTCCTGCACAACCAAATGCTTGGACCCCCCTGGCCAAAGTCATTCATGACAACTTTGGCATTGTGAAAAGATTTATGACCATAATACGTGCCATTACTACTACCCAGAAGACAGTAGATGGCCCCTCTGGCAAGCTGTGAAATGATGAGCATGGGCATTGAAATGCCAAAGACATCATCCCTGACTGGTACTGTTAAGGCTGTGGGCAAGGTTAATCCTGAGCTGAATGGGAAGACTATAGTCAGGGCCTTTCTGTATTCCTACTCCCAATGTATCAGTTGTATATATAACCTATCATTGGAGAAACCTGCCAAATTTGATAGCAAGAAAATGGTGGAGCAAACATCAGAAGAACTCTTGAAGTACATCATGGGCAACACAGAGGATCCGGTTATATCTTGTGATGTTAAAGGTGATATCCATTCATGTCAGAAAAGTGGAAAGTCATAGTTCTTCTTCCCCATATCCCTAACCTATCTCCCTGTACTGGGGATCTCATGCCACATTCACAGTCCTTTTCCCAAGACTCTCCTGTAACAGGGGAAAAGCAGAGTCCTATGTTGTATACCAGTAATAAAGTCAACATATTCACTGCAAAACAAGAACAAAAAGAAATTGCATTGGACTAGAATTAAGAAATGGGTTCTAGTTCTGGCTTTGCTATCACCTAGGTGAACAATTTAGACAGGTCCTTAACTTTTCAGGGTCTCAGTTGCCTTGTCTGTAAAAATGAGGCAGCTGTTTGTTTCTATAGTCCCTTTTATATCTAAGAATCAATGATTATATCATTAAAGGCTGTGCCTGTAAGGCTATGAAAAAATGATTCCTATTAAGAGGCAGTATGATGTAATGAATTGAGATCCATTCTTAAAGTCAAGGAGCTGGATTCAAGTCTAGCTTATGACATGTACTATGACCCTGGACAAGTCATTTAACTTCTCAATGTTCCAGAAATAGGAGCATTAGAGGTGTAGCCCTTAAGACTATATGTGGCAGAGAACTGGTATAGAAGGCTCCTTATTGAAACCTCCCAACATCACTGAAATTACAAGCCTCAGCCCATTTCATCCCATCCATGGACAGAGGAAAGAATGTTCTTATTTGCAAAACTGTGCTAACCAAAAGTTACCGTTGAGTTTATTGACAAATTTTATGTGTATGTATATATTTACATATACGTATGTATTTATATAACATGCATAGATATAGATATTTATGTGTATACACATGAACATATACAACTCCCATAAAACTTTAATATGGTATGGAGTGCAGAATAATTAAACATTGAACATATAAAGTAGCAATAAGGAAGTTGAGAAACCCATTTTTGTGATTATTTAGATAATTAGATGGAAGAGGGGAAGAGGACAGTAGCAGTGTGTAATGGAAATGCAGATTTGAAGGCCCCTAGGCCCTTTGATTGGCTTAAGAGACTTTGATTGACTTAAGTGACTCTGAGAACCTTCCTTGATTTGAGAATATACTCTGCCCCCTAATAGGCTGAATGTGGTCACATGGAGCCTGTGGTAGGAGGCTTGGTTTTCAGGAATGACCACACCTTGATGCTGTGTGATTGGGCAGTGGGTCAAGAGGGTGGTTACATTCTCTGAGCCAGAAGACTATATAATCCCTGATTTGAGGCTTTTGCTTTGGGGCTCACTTTGAGAAGTGTTGTGTGATTTGACCAGATGAGACTCTGGGCAGCCATTGAGAGCCCCCCGGCTTTGAAAACCCAGATGTTGATGCTTCCCTCTCTAGTAACTGTGATTTGGTATTGATATAATGGTTGGACAGTTTGGAAGCCTGTCTGTTTGATCTATAAGTTCTGTAACTCTGAAGTTCGGGGTGCTGACCTTTTTCCCCTGAACTAGGTAATATATGTTTGTTTGATTAAAGTAAGCTTGTTAACCCATTTTGAGTTGCTTTCCTTTTGAAAAGCAGATCTAAGAACCTGTGTTGGCAGCCACTCTGGGGATGCTGGGGTGCTTGCTGCTACACAGTGGTTGTGTCATCTGACCTGGGAACACCTCAGCATGAGAGCTCCATCCACTACAATGGAAAACAAACTGTGTGTCCTCTTATTCTGTTCAATTCTTATCCAAGCCTTTCATCAAATCCTCCTTTGGCAACTACCCAATTGTTTGTACTCTTTCCTCTTGTAATTTTATTCTTTCATAGTCACAAGAGCAACATTTGGCCAGTCCATCTGTTATTTTTCACTCTTACTATAGGATCAGCCAATCTTCTTTACTAATCATATATGCACTTGATGTTTTCTTTTACACAACTACTTACTGACAAGTCAACATTTGTACATATATACTAAATATGTTCCTTCACATTATCCTTTAGGTCTTCTGCCATTATAATTGACCTAAGATCACAATACAAGGGGCTATGCTAACACAAATATAAAAATGACACAATTCCTTCCCTTAGAGAACTTGCATTTTAAAGGATAGGGAATTTTTAAAAGTCTGATACACAATAGGTGATTTGGAGTCAGAAACCAAAAATTCCAATTCTAATTACATGTATCTCAATTCATTCTCTTAAGCTCTCTGGGCTTCAGCTTCCTTTCAGCTCTAAATCCATGATACAATGACCTTATGTGAGAGGGACAATGGAGAGATTTAAACAAAATGCTCTAAGGAAAATGGAAGGATAGAAAGATATATCACATTCAACTAGAAGAAGTCTTCATGGATGAAGTAACTCCTGTATTGGGACTGGAAGGAAAAGAAGGATTTCAACAGGCAGGGATAAAGAACATAGACCTATTTAGCACATATTCTATCCATGTCCTTCAGCTGACCCTGGTTCTCATTATATGAATGGCCCATCATTTTTTTTCTACTTCTGCATTTCTCTGATGATATGCTTCACAACACTTCTGGGTAATTCCTCATTTGTAATGTTGCAGTCCATTCACCCACTATGTGCCTTTCTAACGCCCTTGGTTGGTCCTCAACTTCAGTTCTTTAGAGACAATAGTATTCTAAAATTCACATTCTTATAACATCACTAGAAAAATACCAATGTTAAATGAGAAACTAAACGATTTTCCAAAGACAGTTTAGCCTATTCTTTCCATCTAGTTAGGAGTCCAACTAGTTAGGAGTCTATCTAGTTAGGAGTCCATCTAGTTAGGAGTCCAACTAGTTAGGAGTGAGTCCAACTCACTGACCATTTTTACAACACACACACACACACACACACACACACGTATATAATATTATATGCACACAGATATGTAAATTTCCAAGTGCATTCATATAATAACCTGGAAAATAGGAATTTATCATTCACTTTTTTTTTGACTGATTATGGTTCTCATTTAAGAATATCTTCAACAGCTAAGGGCTGGATGCAATCAGTACAATGTATTCCACAAATAGGCATATCTCGATGATTTCACCATTTAGTAGGAATCCTTTTTCAAAGTAGGCTTTGTACTGGACATCATTCATGATAATGCTAATTACCCTGGTGAGCATATTTCTGTTTTGTGTCTCACTTGATTTTCTTAATTAGAAAGGTAAAAGTCAGATTGAATATGTAAACCTAGAAGGCAACTGCATAGAGACGAGAAAAAAGAGCCTTGGAAGTGTAGGAGAGAATGTAGAGAGAAAAAGAGGGGTCTGAGAAGCATAAACATTCAGGGGCAAAGAGAATGAATAAACAAAGGTTATTAAGAAGAAGTGAAGAGACAGGAAAGTGATTACATAATGGTAAAGAATGCCTTGTTGAAAGAATTACTTACAAGGTCTACCACTGTAAAGGGTACAAACTGAATCCAGGACAGGCATAATGCATTAGATTAGAAGGGTCAGGAGGGAATGAAGGGGCACAGGCAGTGATAAAAGGAAGTCTCAGTGAGGGCAAAGAGTATATTTAGGAGGATAGAATTGATGGAAGAAGCAGACAGAAAAGCAATTTTAATCAGAAAGGGGCATTTCAGGGTCAAATATAAGTCACTATATAAATATAACATATTAATGCTATTACTGTATAAGAGAAGGTAAGTAGAGAGATACTCTCATTTTCCTATATAAAGATTTGGACAGCTCTACAGCTTTCAAAGCATGATATGGAGAGGTAGACTAGATGTCTATCTCATATTTTCTCCTCTCCCTATTCATTCCGGGCCTGACTCTCTCTAGTGTTTGGGAGGATAGAAACAACAGCATGGAAAAGAAAACCTTTCTCTTAACTTTTGGGACATGTAAATATGTGTAAATTAGATTAAATGAATTAGATTTTCCAAAATCTTTACCCCAAATTTACACAGAAACTTTTTAGATCTGTTTTCAAAATGCTACCTCAATTATTTCTCTTGTATGACTCTTCATTTCTATATACCAGTAAATTAAGAGAACATACCAATAAAAGAATAGAGTAAACTAGAGTATATGACGCCATTCTAGTTGAAGCCTAGCTCAGGCTAGTCCAGTGTTTCAGGTTTAGGATTAGAATACAATGCAACATTAGTCAACCAGAAAACACGATAAAAACAATGTTATTTAAGATAAAGTTTTGTTTGTTTTTTTTAAAGGATAGAGCTGCTAGTTTCCCATTTGCTTTGACTTCCACCCTGACAAGGAAGTTTGATTAGAAAGGTATACCTATTGAATAGTAAGAATTCAGCTAAACCTCTATATCATGAGCTCCTCTTAGATTGGAATTTTTATACCTCAGGCACATGAAAGCCAGGCAGATAATTCAATCTCAAATCTGCTATACCAATAGAAACCCAATTTTGCCTGCCTATCCCCTTAAAGACAAACCAACCCTAAGGAACCATTCTTAACACATATACCAATACAAGTAGCTAAAAAAAAATGGAAGAAGAGGGGCAAGCAATATTTTTATTAAAAATAACACAGCAATACCAATATCTATCTCTTTAAAATTATGTTATTTTTGTTGTTGTTTAGTCATTTTCAAGCACATCCAATTCTTTGTGACCCCATTTGGGGTTTTCTTGGTGAAGACACTGGAGTGGTTTGCCTTTTCCTTCTCCAGATCATTTTACAGATTAGGAAATTGAGGCAAATAGTGTTAAATGACTTGCCCAGGGTTACAAAGCTATTAAGTGTCTGCAGTCAGATTTGAACTCGGGAGATGAATCTTCCTAACTCTAGTTCACTGCACCTGGGAGGATCTCAGCAATAATAATAATTTTTAAAATGCCTAAAATATATGTTCCTTTTTAAGTATATGAAAATACTCTGAGTTCAAATCTGTCTATAGTCAATTCCTATGATATGGGCGTGGTATGGAAAAGTCCTCAGGATTGATCTGAGGTAGGGACAAATTAATTTATTTTTTTTGTTGTAGTTGTTTAGTCCTTCAGTTATGTCCTACTTTTCATGATTCTGTGGATCATAGCCCATACAACTAGTAAGAATCAGAGGTGGGATTTGAATACAAGTCTTCCCAAACTGAAATCTAGCATTGTATCTGCTACAACAAGTTAACTCTCAGCTAGTATGTGAAGACAAAATCCATCACAGTTGTAACATATATATATATATTTTTAATATTATATCATATGCAGGTAATTCTGAAATTGGAGACATGGTACATAGTGCAGCCAATTTAAATACATGCATATATATTCATGCTGCACAAATGTTTTTATATTTTAGGGGTTTACACCAAAGAAAGTAAATAAAACTTACCAAAAAAAGAGAAAATAATTAGTGTTAAACGTACTAAATGGAGGACTTATAAAAAAGAGCCTCAGAATCTTGGGAGAAAACTGAGGTCACTAAAGTATCATTATCCCAACAGAGCAGTTATATGGAGTAAACATGCCCCAAACTTCCATATTCAGTTGTGAGAAGGAAAGAAACAAAAGAGATGCATAAAGAAATGCTTTAAAAAAAAATTGTCATGCTGAGCCCAATGTCACAGTGGCAGATTAGACACGGAATTATGGGATAATTTCGTTACAATTTGCCCAATTTAATGTCTTCTCATGACTAATGTTTGTCTTTGGGAATTATTGTGAAGAGTCACCAATATAATCTGCAGAGTTGGTCCTTGGTGTTTTCCTCAGTTTCTTACATCTATGCAGCCCCTTTTCTAGCTTATCTCAATGGTCTCTCTGCTGCTTTTGTCAGCAAGGAAAGAATCGGATAAAATAATTCAAAGTAAGATGACTGAAAACAGTTTAAATGTTACCCTTTTAGAGATCTATTCACAATTTAAAAGACAAAGCCCTAATTTAATAAATAGGGCCAGATTCTTGTCTAATATATACATATAATAAAATAGAAAGTGATATGATGTGACATGGCATGACATGGTATGATGTGATATATGGTATGTATATAAACATATATTGATTAATAAATTAAATTAAGACTTTATTGAGGGCTAGGCAGGAGGAAGCCAATGACCTTTCCCATTCTAGCTCCCCTCCAAGCTTAGTATTAGTTCTTGTGCATTCCTCCACTTAATTCATAGCTAGGGAGAACAAAAGAAGGTGGTAGTTTTAGAAGTGGGAAGCACTGGACCCAGAGAACTATTGATAGTTTATTTTAAGAGCAACCAATGAAACTAATGCTGTCTGGATGTAACTTAACAATCAGACATTAAGCAAAGAACCACAAAGAATTCCTTACTCTAAAATAGGAATTTTAACAGGCACTCATTAGGTAAGTAGAAGTTAAAAAAAAATGTAGAACTGAGCCTGCAAATCCTTAGTTTCCCAGGATTGTTCTATGTATCCAAAAAGAAAAGAAAAGCAAAAACTTTGTTGTCAAGGCCAGAAATTTCTATCTGGAGAAGAAACATTCATTTTAGCCAACTCAGAGAATAGACAGACTCTCCTTAATGGAAGAATATTCACTGAAGCTTATTTGCTGCTTCAAGAATTAAGTTGGGGCTTTGTCCTAAAAGAGCTAGAATTAAGTCCTTCACTTTAAGCTGCAAGAGGAAAAAGCAATGTTCTCTCTACTTCCTCTTGTGTACATGCACCTCACTTCACCTCCCGTGTACGGGGAGGTGAGGAGGAGTGCACTCACATAACCTGGCTCTTGCAGTTCTGACTTTCTATGAGAAAAAGGAAAGGAAAGGATGATAATATTGTGTGGGAGATGAATGGATATTAGAACTGCTAAAGGCATTGAACAGTTTGCACAAAACAAAAACTACCAAGGAGAATAAGGACCCTTTTTAAATTAAAATTAAGAAAAGAGATTATTTTTCCAATAAACATTAGCATTCACAAAAATATAATTAATATTAAAAACTAAAATAATAAATAGTTTAAGAAAATTATGTAACTCATGTGTCACTAATTTCTCTCAATGTTGAAATTATGGTAAGGAAAAAAATTGCTATACCCAAAAGGACCCAATAGAGTTAATAAACTCACATCTTATTCCTCCTGTCTCTAAAATTCCCCATAGATTTTACTTGTGATTTGAAAGGAACAAAGCATATATAAAGTGTATGCCTTGCCTAGAGGACTTAGCTGTATTTTGGAATTCACTTGAGTTCCAAGCAAACAGGCCTTCAGGAAGTGATACTTTAACACTGTTATCTAATCTTATTCACATATGGCCTTCCCGCCCAAGGAACATATAATAGGAAGTGATTCTGGAAGATCTCTGCCCAGGAGACACAACTAAGGTAGCATACTTAAATGGAGAATGGGGAGGAGGTAGGGAATAACACAAAAAGTTGAATTCAGCATTGGTAGGGAAATGACTCAATTTTAGGACTAGATAGTATAATTAAAATTAATACCAATGATGTTTAATAATTTCTCAAATTGACATAACAAAAGTGATGGTAAAAAAGAAATGTTGGTTCTGTTTTGCCAAACAAGTGACTTTCTTATGTTCCCCCCTCCCCCAATAAAGTTTTTGGGTCTTTAGAATCTGAAAACTGAAACTAGTATTCACCCAAACTTTTAGGCTCTCTGGTTCCAATCAAGTGAAATAGATTGTAAAAAGGAATCTTTGACAGGATCATCTTGAATTTTGCTTCCGAATCTATGTTAAAGAGGAAAATCAGTATGCTTTAAAAAAAAATAAAAGTGGTTCTGTTCTAATTTTTTATGGGAGATATAAAACGATAGTGTTGTAGTTTATTCCAAATTGTCCATCGCCAAAACTAATATAAATTGCATGTTATTAATTTTTTTCTTACTAAAGTTTTTATTTTATTTTTGTATTTTTGAGAGTATTTGTGGTTGATTGATAATAAGGTTGGGTCCATAAATTATGTGTGTGTGTATGTGTGTGTGTGTGTTGTGAGTATATATGTGCATGCATGCATATCCATACATATACATATATTCATGTTTATAGAAATAAATTCACTTTTATCAAAATAGAGACTGGAATAATCTATGAGGATTTCAGTTCAGACTGAAA
The DNA here is from genome assembly GCA_011680675.1 of Gymnobelideus leadbeateri. Classification (NCBI taxonomy): domain Eukaryota; kingdom Metazoa; phylum Chordata; class Mammalia; order Diprotodontia; family Petauridae; genus Gymnobelideus; species Gymnobelideus leadbeateri. The sequence continues at coordinate 411,256 of WOXC01000291.1, forward strand.
AATAGGACTGTTCTTTTTCAGATTAGACACTCACTGCAGTCTTTTTTTAAACCTGTGACTTTGTCGCTTTAACAGATAAGCACAGATTGCTGCTTTAACCAAACATGGAGCAGATAAGTAAGAGTGGGGAGGTCATTGAGGTCACTACATACCCTGGGATTGTGCTCATAACAATTTGCCTGATTTGAGATTCAAGAAGTCAAAGAATGCCCCATAATTTCCGGGAATCACTGACTATCTGACCAGAAAGAAGAGGACTTGTCAGACAATTTGACAGACTTGGTGAAAATATGTAAGTTACTTTGTCAGCTGAACCTTTTTCAGGTGACCCTTAGACTTCTTGCTAATTAGCTCCTTTGAGCAACTCCCCATTTGGTAGAAGGTTTACTTGGTGTATAAATCACAACCATTATTATTAATTTATATTTATTTGTTTGCTTATTTCTAAAGAAGTATGGCAAGCTCCTACCAATGGAGGTTTTTGGAAAAATCTGGTTTTTTTCTATATGATAGAAATTTATATGAAGTGCTTTGTAAGGATCAAAAGTCTATATAAACGTTCAATATTTTTTCTCATGCTCCCATTCAAATCTGAGTAAGAATCTTTATTTTCTACTTTTCTGATATATGTAAAGTAAAAAATAATGAAAACCAGAAAAAAAATTCATGGCTTGAAAAGTAAACTTAAAATTTAATTTAAAAAAAAGTAAATTTAAATTTGTAACTCGTTTTACTTGTCTCTGATCACTCCTCCTCATTTTGAATTTGAGAGGTTACTCCTTCTGTTAACTAAAGGGACTTGGGGCTCCTAGGGTTCCAGTTCTGCAATACAAATGAAGTGTGAAATTATTTCATTGCCTAAATGAAAATGTCAAGGACTCTGTAGGACATGAAAAAATTAGGATTTTCCTCCTTAAGCCAAGTTATTGGTACCTACAGAAAAGGGTTTGTTTTTAGTTCTAAAGTAATATTCATGTGACTATCTTAATGTTTTTGCTGTCTTACTATCCTTGTGAATCCAGAGCTCAGAAATATGAATAACCTCACTGTGCTTTGAAAATAATTATTTCATAGAGTACTGGCCCTGGAGTCAGGAGAACCTGAGTTCAAATGCGGCCTCAGACACTTAACACATACCAGCTGTGTGACCTTGGGCAAGTCAACCCCAATTGCCCTGCCTTTCCCCCCCAAAAAAAAGCAAAAAAAAATTAATAAACACCAAACAAACAAAAAAGAAAATACTTATTTCTATATCCATACTTTTATACTTAGGAAAATTCCTTTTTCCCTTTCCAAGTCTTTTCACATTTCTAAATTCTACCTAATTATGACTAAGTTTCAGTGTTTCACAAGGAAGCAAGGACCAGTTCAAAAGCTACAAGATTTGAATTTCAAATTTTTTATTCTATAACAAATGTTTGTTATTTGCATGTGACTTTAACTTATTCCTGTGCCTCAAATAAAAAAAAATATTCACTAAGTTCACTTGATTTTGATTACAACAAATCACCTCTAACCTATGCAAAATTGCTTGTACTGAAAATATTCAGATAAGCTGAGGAGAGAGTTTTTTTTTTCTTCCTATATGAATGACTTTCAGTTTCATTTGGTAAATACAAAACAGGTCTTAAATGCAAAATTATAATTCCCTATTATGTTCTGCAAAGGAAGACAAGATCATAGGTTCCGGAGAGAGGAAGAATCTTCTGGTTGTTGTTCAGTCATTTTTATCAGTTGTGACCTGATTTGGGATTTTCTTAGCAAAGATACTTTAGTGATCTGTCATTTCCTTTTTAAGCTCATTTTACAGATGAAGAAACTGTGACAAGGTTAAGTGACTTACCCAGGGTCGCACAGCTGGCAAATGTCTGAGGTCAAATTTGAATTTAGGTCTTCCTGACTTCCAGGCCCACTAGTAAATTGAAATAGGATTTGAAGCAAGGTCTTCTGCCCCCATATGTTGTGTTTTCTCCCTTACAAGTTGCCAGGAGCCACTTAATGACCAGCACTAAACATGATCAGAGAAGTGATAGATAATGAACCAGGACATGTGGGTAGTTCAAGACAGAACTCCACTTATTGATTCTTTGGACAAGGTTTTTTTTCTTTTTAATTTTCTTTTTAATTTATTTGTTTATTTTTAGTTTACAAGATTCAATTCCATAGTTCCTTGAGTTTCAAATTTCCCTTCCCTCCCTCCCCCTCACCCCCCATGACATCATATAGTCCAGTATTGGATCTGCAAATACTTTCACAATAGACATTAGTCAAGTTACAAACGCGTATTGTACTAGATGGGATGAAAAATGGTAAAGAAGAAATAAAACCAAACAATGAAAAGAAAAATATCAATTAGTTTGCTTCCATCAGGATTCAGGCTCAGTTCTTCCTAGGATGTCGCATTTCTCTCCTTCATAAGTCTTTCGGGATTGACTTATATCACTGCATTGCTGAGAAGAGTCCAGTCTGTCATAGTTGGTCATCACATATATGTTGTGTCTGTGATTGTATACAAATTTCTCCTGGTTCTACTCTTCTCACTCAGCATCAGTTTGTATAAGCCTCTCCAGGTAAATATGAAAACCGTCTCCTCCTCATTTCTTGTAGTGCAATTATATTCCATTACATGCATATACCACAACTTGTTTAGCCATTCAAGGAGACAATAAAGAAATGCAACTAATTTTCTTATCACTATTTAGTACAGGAGGTTTAGGTAGTCTGGATGTGACAGAATGCTTCTAATCTAACAAGGATTTAACACCTTTTTGCTAGAATTTTAGAACAAGGCAGAGCCTTTGATCTCAGCACTAAGGTAACTTCTTTTTAAATGCAGCCACATCACAAAGGAGAATCCAGGAGCCAGCTTCAAATGTCTTATCACAAATGACTTCCTTTAGAGCCAGCTATCAAGAATTTATCTGAGTCCCGAATCAAGCCTTTTTGGCTCCCTATAACAAGTTGATGTGGGTTATATACCATTTGGGAATAAAGTCCTAGGTCATTTTCCTAAAGCAGCAAATACATGTTTAAGAAGGAATGCTTATACCCTTAAGACTTTAGTAGACTTTTAATCAGATAGAATTTCTTTCCAGCAGATTTGGAGTTAGAAGATCTTTGTCTGAATCCTGGTTTTATTTCTTATTATAACTCTCAGGAAGTTATTCCTAATCTCTAAGTCTCAGTTTCCTTGTCTATAAAGAGAAGGTTGGACTGGATCAAGGATTTTTAACTGGGATCTCTGGGTCTATCTATGGATTTCAGGAGGTTCATAACCTTGAACAGGAAAAAATAATCACATCTTTATTTCAGTATAATAATTTCCTTGGCAATTCTATACATGTTATTTTTTTTTAACAACATAATTCTGAGAAGGGGTCCTTAGGCCTCACCAGATTGACAGAGAGATCCATGACACATAAATGGGTTAAGAACCTCTGGACTAAAGCATCTTGGATAATACTTCCACCTCTGATTCCTGTAATATCAGTTGATCTCAGCCAGTAGACAACATTTATCCCTTCTGTTCAATACACTGTCACCAGCCATCACAAATTCCCTTATACATCCTGAAAACTCTGCCATGATGGAGAGCAATAGGGCTTCTTTACAGGCCTCAAGTCTGCCTCCACTCTGCCCTATGTAGGAAAAGAGCTTGATTCTTTGAAGAGGTTCAGTTTCGCATTCTGATCAATGATTAGTTATATGATCTTGGTGGAGCAAGGTCATTTATTCTATCTGCTCCTCTGTTCCCTCATCTGCAAAAATGACTCTCTGTATGTATGTATGTGTGTGTGTACATATTTATGTATACACACATATACATATACACATAAATGAAACTTTCCAAGCTCAACGTAAATATAATTGATTATGATTATGACTCCTCTACTAAAGTTCTAATCAAATTCACCATATTTAGGAAAACATGATGATGGATTCTGAAAGGCTTTTCCAAGGAAGCACAAGCTCTGAGAGGTCCTTCCAAGATGAGGTTTGTAACCATGCCAAGGTACAATTTATGTGTGTTTATCAGTGGTAGACCAGCTTCATTAAGTCTGAACAGGCTCATCTTTAGTAGTATGACCACCAGGTAATTGTTAGTTACAATTCTCATTCTCTCTCTCTCTCTCTCTCTCTCTCTCTCTCTCTCTCTCTCCCTCCCTCCCTCTGTTTCTCTCTCAACATAGACAGACAACAGACAGGTAAGTAGATAAGTAGATAGGAGGGAATCTCTTTTTTTTCCCCCTAATAGTTCATTTAGACAAGTTTGGATGTTTTTAAAGGAAAGAAACTGAGAGAAAATAGAAAAAAACACATTTTATGGAGTAGAGCTTTTTGATCCAAACTCCACTAAACTTTAACCACAGTTTGTTTGTATGCCATGGTATAGATCACCTATTCTTTGTATCTTTGGGGTAGAAACATCCTGCAATTCCACCTTTGTTTTTTTTCTTTTTTCTTTTTCCCTCTGCTGTTTCATTAATTTTCTCTGGAGCAAAATCATCACTACCCAATTAAAGCTTATTTTATTATTCTTCCTCCATGGTCAAAAACTCACAGAATCTTAGAGTTGGAAGAGACCTCAGAGGTCATTTTGGTGTTTCAGTCATTTTTCAGTTGTGGACAACTCTTCATGATTCCATTTGGGATTTTCTTGGCAGAGACATTAGATGGCTCACCATTTCCTTCTTTAGCTCATTTTATAGATGAAGAACTAAAGAAAATACAGTTAAGTGACTTTCCCTGCATCATATACTAATAAATGTCTGAGGCCAGATTTGAACTGAGGAAGTCAAAGTCTGACTTTGGGCCTGGTACTTTATCCACTGTGCTACTTGGCCTTCCCCCAGAGGTCATCTAACTCATATAGCTAAATAGCTATATGAGTTATAGTTAGCTATATGAGTTATAGCTGAATAAAAAGCTTTGACAATGCAGTCTCTGTTTAACCACTTCCAATTCAGAAGAACTTATCTATGTCCTCAGACTGTTCATTTCACTTTTTGATAGCTTGAATTGTTGGAAAGTTTCCCCTTAAATCAAATTAAAAATCTTCCTCTCTTTAACTTCTACCCATTGCTCCCTGTTCAGCCTTCTAGGGTCAAGAAGTTCAAGTCTAAAGACAATTATTCTGATTCCCATAAATCTCCTCTCCTCTTTTCTAATTATCTCTACTTTTTTATCTGATCCTCCTTTAGTGTTAACCATACCTCTCACCACACCATCCTATTCACTTTCTTTTGATTGTTCTCTAATTTGCCAGTGTTTTTACTGATTATAAATACTGTGAGAATCCTCTTTTAGAAAGACTGCAGGGGCTCTTTTTTGTTCATTTTTTCCCCCAAAAGTTGTCAGTTAACAAGCATTTATTAACCACTGCCTTCTGTGTTCCAGGCACCGTGCTAAGGTCTGGGAATACAAAGACAGATGCAAACATCAGTCCTTACTCTCAAGACAGTCACAGTCTAATGACAGAGACAAGATGCAAACAACTAAGTACAAACAAGCTGTACCCATGATAAACAGGGCAAATCAACAAGAGGGGGAAGGCACTAAAATTAAGGAGCATCAGGAAAGACTTCCTTGCATGGTGGCATTTTAGCTGGGACTTAAAGGAAGCCAAAAATGCTAGGAAGAGGAGGTGAGGAAGGAGAGTATTCCAGGCATGGGGGAGAGCCAGTGAAAATGCCCAGAGCTAGGACATGGCTTTCAAAAATGACTGCTTTGAATATTATTTTTCTCTGTGTGTACAGTTCCCTGAAACTATCTCCATTATTTCTTGGCTGCTTTCCAGACATCTTTAGTACAGGTAGCCGAAGTGATGGAAATGCCATACTAGGTATGTTCACTTAAAGAAAACATGCCTTATCTCCTTAAGACTTAAACATTTCTTTTCTGGAGCTGAACTCGAGGAGGGTCTTGAGAGTCCTGAAGTTCATTTACACTCAGCAAAGAGAAAGGTCGGATACAAGCAACATGGTAAAACAAACAAACAAACAAACAAGACCCCCCCCCCCCCAAAAGAAGGAAAGAACATCAAGGAAGCAAAAGCTAAGAAAATAGCAATATGGGAATTGGCAAAACAGATACTAAAAGCAACATCCCTTTTGTCAGTGACTGTTTTCTGTTCATAAACAATCATCGAATATATAAATTATATAATTAAGCTACAGACAGGATTGTCTCTATCTATAGGCAGGAAAGGTATAGATGGTATCCTTTGAATGTTTGCTTATATGATAAAATTTGAAAAGTTGCACATGCTCCATTAATCCTTTTCCTCCAGTTTTCTAGTGAAGTCATTGTCCCAATGTAATCCCAGATTCCCTCCTTTATTCTCACTACACTGGTTCTGACAACAAAAATAAACATATCAACTCCTTCATGTTCCATAAATATCAAAAACTCTAAAACAGAGCTCATTGTCATTTAAAAAAATCTAACTCTCTTAGTAACTTCTCTTTTTTCTGTCAAGGGCACCCTCATCCTTCCAGTCTCTCAGATTTGCAACTTCGGTGACTCCTTCCTGTAAGAGGGGATATTATGCTATCTTGTTTTGCTCCCACAAAAGTTATTGGGAGATCAGTAGCTGTGGGAAGGGTCACATCTTATTTTACAAAGACAAGGGCCATCCTGGGCCCAGGGGGAACCAAAATGTGGGGATGTAAAACAACTCAGATCCTAGAGGTCATCCCAGTCACAAGTATCCTTACTACCATACCCATGCTATCTGCATAAAGAGGGAATGTAGGGAAATAAGATGAGCAATTCCAGGAATTTCAACAAACCAGGAAGGACCAAACTGTATAACCTTATTCTTGCTTCTGTATTGGTGTGGGTGTGTTTCTAGTGAGCTCCATACCTGCTTCCTAACTGGAAGCTTAATAAACACCTTCTTCTGCATACTCTGTTTCTGAGATCTTTCAGTAAGAAGGGTTTTATCATTTTAAGGGGCATCTCATGTGAATCTTTCTAAGGGCTCCCAGGGAAGCAGTAGACAGTGGAAGCTCATCTGGGCTAACTCCCTGACCCTGCCTGGGAAGTCCTGTGATCCCCACAAGCTTGTTTCCCACACCCCATATAACCAATTATGATGAGCACCGAATATAGACAAATTTTGTCATTTATACCTCCACAGTATCTCATAATCTAACTCCATCTCTTAACTTAAACAATTACACCCCTTGTTCAGGACTATTACATTATCTCTTACCTGGACTATTATAAGATATCCCAAACCCTCAGTGGTGTATGTATGTATGTGTGTATATATATATATATATATACACACACACACACACACACACACACATATAGTCATATATATATATAGGTGACTGGAGCATCACATCTCAATGACTTTGCCCCTCTATCACTGTACCTTGTAACATAGAAGTGCAGTTAAACAAACTAAATCAACAATGTTTTTGTAGTTACATAAATTATTCTGGTTCTGCTCACTTCACTGTAATACCAGTTGATGTAAGTCTTCCCAGGCTTTTTTTAAATCATCCCCTTCTTGGTTTCATATAGCAAAATAGCATTTCATTATAGTCAAATACTATCATTTGTTCAACTATTGCACAATTGATGGATTCTGTTAGCTGAAAGCTAAAAAAACAAATATGCAAGACTGAAAGAAGTCTTAGCAACGCAATAATCATCCTTGATTCCAAAGGACTAATGAAGAATGCTATGTACCTTTTGATAGGTGATGGATTAAATATGCAGAATGAGAAACACATCTTTGGATGTAGTTAACATAGAACTTTGTTTTTCTCAAGTATCCATATTTATTATAAAAATTTTCTTTCCAGTAGGTAGAAGAGAAATACATGCTTATTAATTGAACAAATAATTAAAAACCAGAACAAAAGCTCTCAACAACACACTAGTTGTGTCTAACAAAGTTGGCTTTATTCTACACCAAAAATTCAGCAGTAATAGGCTGACTTATAACAATATTGATGTTCTTGTTATAATTAAACTCAGGGGAAAGAATGAAGTTGAATGCAAGTAGAATGGCTGCTCCTAGTTCTCCTTGTAAAGTCAGAGAAGCTGATAGAATAGAATTTAGGTATTCTCAGCAATACCATGATCCAACACAACTCAGGGGAGAGTCGGAGAGAGGTGGAGGAGGGAGAGAATTTAGAAGTCAAAATTAAAAAAAAAAAGTTAAATTTGTTTTTACTTGTTCTTGGGAAAATAAGATACAAAATAGGAAAGAATGAAATGGTAAGGTGGAAAGAAATAAATGGGAAAGCATAATTCTAGAAGAAAGAATGAAAGAGGCCTAAAATTCATGGATTAGATGGATTCCCTCGCTCACACTTCTATATTAGGAACATTTTCTTCAACAGTAACAAAATAATTCCAGGTACTAGGGTGACTGAAGCAGATCTCTTGAGGCTTCAAAGTTCTAAGCCTCAGAGAGCTATGCTGATTGGGTGTCTGCAATGTTTAGTATTAATATGTTTAGTCCCAAGGGTCAGGAATTGATGTGGTGGCATGGGGAGGTTGCCTGAAGGTGGGTAATCTAGCCCAGGTTGGAACTGGGGCAGGTCAAAGTTCCTTGCCAGTTAGTAAAGGGATCTGGCACATAAAGATTCCCTATATTTTCAGACTGGGCAAGATAGGAAGCACCATCCTCAGGGAAAAAAAGAAAGAAAGAAAAATAGTAGACAATGGATATGGCAAGCAGTAAGTAGTGCTGGAAAAAAAAAATATATATATATATATATATAAATACAGCAGACTAAAGGACAACTCCTCATCAGTCACAAGTCTTTTCTGACTTAAATTATGTGTATATATATATATATATATATATACATATATATGTGTGTGTGTGTGTATACATAATATATGACATATATTGTCATATATATTATATATGATATATATGTGATATATATTATATATCACATATATTGTCATATATTAAATTATGTATATATGTGTGTATATATGCATAATATATGACATATATGATATATATTATATGTGTGATATATAATATATATGAAATATATTGTAATATATTATATATAGTCATATATATGTACATATATATATATATATACATAATTTAAGTCAGAAAAGACTTGTGACTGATGAGGAGTTGCCCTTTAGTCTGCTGTATTTATATAGTAAGACAATCTATACACCAGAACCAGGATCAGAATTAGAAAATTTTAAAAATAGGAAAAAAAATTTTTAAATATAAAATTGCAATTTAAACAAGGCAACTGAACTAAAATAAAAATAATCAAACAACAAAAATGGGAGATGGGCACTAGAAAGGACATTAACATCAACTATAATAATTTTGTCTATGGATTAGTTTAATCAATATTAGTGAATTGCCACAAAAAAAAGGAGGAATGAAATCCCAGAAAATACCTTAGTTAGAAAACATCTTATGCACTTGCCAAACCAAGAGATATAGTTGTCAAATATAAAATTGGGTGAGAATATAAATCCATTTATAAATTCTTATGTCAAGTTCATTTTTTATGATGTTAGTCAGGGTTCTCTATGATCATTGCATTCCAACTGTATTCTAGAAGAATATATTAATGAGGAGGTTTTTGTGTTAACCAGATAATAGACATATTGAATCTCCAATAACATCACAAGCAATAAGTTGTCTGACTATATCTTAACAAGCAGAACATAATAAGTTAGCAATATTGGAGATATTTCCTAGAATTTCTCAACTTCTTTATCCTTCTCAACAAATATTGATGCTTTTGCTCATCGTGAACATGAATACATGATAACCAAGTGTCCCTTGATTTTTTTTTTCTGGATATGATAAAACCAATGTATAGACTAAGTTATTATAAGTGACCATTCTGCATAAAGTTCTATTTGATTCTATAGCTATAATAAAACAGGTAGATTAGAGGGAAGGGTATAAAAACAAATGAGATAAACAATAAGAAACTGATGATGTTTTGGAATGAAAAGAGTAGGATATAAGAAGAGGGAAAAAAAGATGGTCAATAGAGAAAAGAGGGAAGAAGATACTAAGCAAGGAATGGAAAAATTATGATAAAGCAGAATTATTGGGGGAAAAACTCTACATGTGGATATTTTAAACTTCAAATATTTTTATATTTTTTAAATTTAAAGAAAGGTAAGCTTGAATGAGCATTTACTATATTTTGGGGACTTTTATGAAAAAAAAAACAGCCCAACTGATTGTTTAAACTAGAAATTAAGAAATGTGGATAAAGAAATGTTAACAATGCTTCACATTAACAGCTTAAATCACAATCCCATTATCCTAAATTAGCCTCTCAGGGCTCTAAAATGTCAAAAATCAAACGTGTACTCTTGATCTCTGAGGCCCCTACCAACTCTCAGATTCTTAAGTTTACTTTTAATACCAACATGAAACTACTGCCAAAATTAATGAACACTGAAGGAAATGTTCTCATACTTACTTATCTGTTTAAGCTGAATATGTGTCTGACAGTATGTCCATTAAGAAGAGTAGAGGCATTCTTTTGTCTATGTGGCCACCCCAAACACAGAGAAAAACATTATTTTTCACTGGAGTTGGATAAATACCATTATCTAATAGTGCTAATGAGATAATCCAGCACTACATTTATCATTTATTATTTTATGTTCTTTGCTTTTCATCATACATTTCACTGTCTTCCCATTAAAGTCAATGTGGTATAATAGAAAGAGTGATGGACTAAGAGTAAGAAGTTCTGAATTCTAATTCTGACTTTTCTAGTTATTTGATAATTAATTGGGAAAAAACATTTAAATATTTTGAGCTTTATTCTCTTTATATATAAAATGAAGGAAAAAAATGAGATAGAAAACTTCCCAAGGTGATATAGAAATATTAAATAAAATATTAATATCTCTTACGTAGCCACTTAAAGATCCATGCCATGATGTAACACATGTACCATTGGTTTTACATGACTTTGGACACTTGTTATTCTCGGTCTGGTGTGACTCCTCCACAGAGGCACTTTTCTGTTCACTTTTCACTCTCCATTGTAAGACATTCTATTCAAGTGATATACATTTCTAATAGCAAAAGTATTTAATTAAAACATGAAAGTGTAAATAATATTAAAGAAATATTGGGTGTATTCAGAAAAAGGAAGACACTGTTACAGTAGGATTAATTTGAAATATGTGAATTGATTGTGTCTTTGTTTTACTTCTGATAGTTTTGTGAGAAAAGTTAAAGTAACATAGCACACATTGAGATAAGTAGAATGATCCTTAAATTGGATGTGAGAATTCTTGATTATGCTTTTATTACTATTAGGCTTGCTAGCCTCCCCATCAGAACATACCATGAATTAGAATGAAAATAAATAGAAAAAAATATAACCAAATATGAATATAATCACTGTATAGACAATAGTTTAAGTCAGCATTAAACATTTAAGGTGACATCAACTTGTATTAACACAATGGCTATGGGTAGTTTATAATTTCTCCAGTCTTCTGTTTTTCTTTTTTTATAGTAAAGGTCATCTGTATTCTTTCTATGGAGGTAGGATTTTGTATACAAATGAATTGTTCCTGGAGTGGCCAGTTCTCTGGAGAACAGTGAAATGTACAGTGAAAAACAAAGAACATGCTGATATAGGAGTGACCTGAGTTCTAGGTCTAACTCTGTCATCTCTGTACTGTCAAATTTTGATCAGGTCACTTCACCATTCTGGATTTCAGATTCCTTGTTTGTAGAAAGAGGATCATGGGTTAGATCCAGTCCAATTCAATAAACATTTAATAATCCCAGACTATGACCAGACATTGTATTAAGTAATAATGATACAATTCATAAAAAGAAAGATAATTCATGTCTTCAAGGACTTACAATTTAATCAAAGGAGACAACATATAAAAGGAGGCAGGAAAGTGAAGGTTGGAGGGGCACTCCTCTTGTTTCATGGACTTGAAACCAAGGGGAACAGTGGATGCAGAGTGGAGTAGGAAAGAAAATTCAGTTTGCCCTCTGTAGAGAAAGGCATTAGGAAGAGTTTGGTATTCCACCACCCCTAGCCCTATTCCCAGCCTTCTAAAGAGGGGAGAGGAGACTGAGGGAGGTGAAGTCATACGTAAATTGATGAGATTAGAGGAGATGAGATTAACCTGGGAGGGGCTGCTTGTTCCTTGGAGAGTGGCTGATAGAGTCCCTTCCAATTCTAAGTGACCAATTCATTTTTGCAAAAAAAGATGAGTCTGTTGTAATCCCTTTTAAGACAATATGACCCTACACAGCTATAGAATGATAAAAGACCCCCAAGAGGAATGTGCATAGTAGGAGTTGATCTAAAAGGACCTGGAAAACAAAGTTGAAGGGGAAAGAGTTGAAAAATGAGATCATAAGAGAACAGAGAGGGAAGATATAACTCCAGTGCCCAATTTTGACAATTACCAGAGAGAACTCGACTGGATAAAAATATTTTCTGGGAGGGGTGTGATTGTTCCTATAATTTAGAAAGACCCTCACCCTGAGTGGGTAACTGTTAATAGCACCTATAATGAGTCTTTTTGGGAGAAAGAAGCATGAGGAAACTGTCCACCTACTACAACTGATCTTAGGTATAATTTTGCATCTTTATGCTTGATTTCTGTAACTTTTGTTGCATTAAGATAAGATTAGTATTATTGTCTCTGAGAGTTCATTCTAAACCAAATCCAGAACCTGAAGCCCAAGAGGCATAATTCAAAACACAAGGTTTTTGATCCCAAGTTGTTTGTATGGCCATACAAAAATTGCCTATTATTATAACTAGTTCCTGTTAATAATATAGTAAAGTAACATTTTAATGTTAATACTAGACTTTAATTTGTTTACTAAAAGTTTATACAGTGCATACCATATTTGAGTTGCTTTTCTCTCCTCCCATCCCCCAACCAAACTTTCAAATTTACTTTCATCCTGGTCTTGAGAGGAAGGTCAGACTTTGTGCCTCAAGAGGGCTGCACATAATCAACCTCACTAAAAACAACTTGATTAATACTAAATATGTCCTGCTTCCAAATCCATTATGTTAATGAAGGTACAGAAGGCACATCTGCATGACTGGAGGCCCTGACAAAGCCCATATTCTCATATAACTTGAAAATGGCTCTTCCTGGACTGATCCTCAATGTGAGCACCCCAGGTGCTTGCTTTTCTTCATAGCAGTAGGAACTGATAGCAACTGTGCACATTTATGACCATTTTCAAAATATTTTCTGGCATAAGAGGTAATTCCTATTATTCTTGCCTAATAAAAAAAATATAGACTCCCAAGCTGTGCTTTGAATCATCCTAATTTCAGTTTGAAATGTGTAACTTAGAATTATACAAGGTTTTGCAGTGACAAAGTATACATTTTCTTAGTTGATCAGATCTCCACAGTTCTCCCAGGATGTAGGTACTATAAATATCATTATCCCAGCTCTGGAGATGAGGAAGCTAAAGCTCAGGGACGTCCAAAGTCCTGGTCAAAGTCACACTTTTAGTAAGAAGCAGAGCCTGAGCTCAAATCTAGAGTTTTTGACTCATGGTGGTATAGTGGTTAGAGCACAAGGCATGGAATAAGGAAAATCTGAGTTCCAATTTGGCTTCCAACATTGATTATCTGTGTGATTCAAGTCTATAGTTACAACTACCTGCAAGAGCTGTTGTGAAGTTAAAATGAAATAATATTTGTAAAATTCTTAGCACATTGTGGGGTGCATGGCAGACACTTAGTTAAATACTTTTCCTCCCTCCCTTTCTCTTCTCATATTCTATACTGTCCCTCTAGTATAGGCCTGACTTCATGACTAGATGATCAAGAGGGCTTTTTGAACTTAAATAGAAACTTTAAGAATTTGACAGAAAGATGGTGCTACACATCCCCTTACTGTTACCAATTGGAATTCCTTTCATAGGCTTTTTTTTTTAAAGAAAAAAAAAACATTTGCAACAACCAAGTTCCATCTGATGTCAGTTTAATTTCTTTGCTCTCTCTCCATAACACTCTAGGTTATTTTATGTATTTTCATGCCTCTTCTATTCTGATATGTGTGTATTTTAATACTTAAGCAAAAATGACTAAATTCTAAGAATTAGATGCCAAATGAGGTAATCTGTAAATTTAACAATGGCAAGTAAGTGTCCCCGCTTTTGCCAAGTGACAGATTGATTTGACACTAACATTTACTGCTTAATGTTTTATGGACCTCTGTTTGGTGATAAGCGGAATCCAAACATTTGAATCATTTGACTATCAAAGTCAGCCTCACTTGAGCAGATTGGCACCCCCTGATTTATGTGTATCTTCTTACAACAGAATTATGTTCATGTCAAGCCTAAGGTACCAATATTATTTATAGTGTATTTCTTGTCCTAAATGCACTTTGACAATGAGATAGTCACTAGACTCTTTTTTCTGTCAAATTATTTTAATTCACATAGGCTATTACATTCCAAATTCAAAATGAAATCTGATACTGGCCTTTTGGCCAAGGGCTCTGTAAATTCCAATCCAATTCTCTCACAAGTTAAAGCAAATGGGCACATGATTGTAATAAGGGATAAGCTTTTCCCTATAGCAGTACATACATCAAAAGATATAGTAAGGTATTTTTTTTCTAATTTTTAATTTCTATCAGGGAAATTGATATTAGTTTTGTAAGTTGAGTGTTTACTGGATGCATAAACACATCACAGGAAAAGGGCAAAAGCTCAGATCTTTGGAAATGGGAAATTTTCAAGGCTTTAATTATTTAATATAATAAACATTAAAGCTATCTTACTAGCATTATGTTGATTAGATTCAGGAATTTCCTAAGTCAATCAGTAATTAGGAAATTATTTTCCAAAGATGAATTTGACTTCACATAAAGAAAGTTTTTGGTGCTGGATAATTTTCAGGATCCTAGAATAATTTTAAGATTCACATGTAATATTTAAACCAAACATACTCTTTTAGTTTCTTGTTGGCCCAGTGCTGGTTAAATGAATTTTGTATAGGTTTTCACTACAAATGTGCATGTATTAAAATGTCCAGTTTATGAAGGTTGTTGGAGTTATTTAGCACATTTTTTACATACTTAGATATTTAGCACGAGGTACTCTTCATTTCTGTAATACCTCTTTAATTCACTGCTGCAATATTCCCCCCTTCACTCCAGTTATCTTCTCTAGCATGCTTGGACATCTGGCAAACCAACTTGAAATATTGGTAGGATCTGTGATCAACCAACATTTCCAGGGTGAACTTTTAGGCATTCTGAAGGAATTTGGCTGCTCTGTCACAAATTATGATGAGCATCACTTGGAAGCCATCTCTAGTCATCTTGATTTATATCTTGCCACTCTACCCAGACGGCTCCAGAGGAGAAAGTGAGGCTGGTGACTTTGCACAGCTCTCCCTCACTTAAATTCAATTCACTTGCAAGTCATGGCATCACCTTCTTAAAGTCAGGGTCCTCTTTGAGAACAAAGGACAAACAACAATTCAAGTGGCTAGGGCCAGCCAAAGATTATTCTCAGATCTTTCAGAATGCAAGAAAACCTAATTTTGCATATTTCACTCCTACCCCCCAGGGAAAGAATTAAACCTTGAGGATGAAAGATACTAGGAGGAATATTCAGTTGAGCCCTTGTCCAGGGACAGGTATCCTCTTGTGGGAGCAGATAGGAAATGGGCAAAGAAATATAAACTCAGGGGTGGCTAGGTGGCTCAGTGAATAGAGCGCCGGCCCTGGAGTCAGAAGGACCTGAGTTCGGAGCGAGCCGGCCTCCGACACTTAACCCACACAAACAAAAACAAAAACAAAAAAAACCTAGCCTTGTAACCTTGGGCAAGTTACTTAACCCCAATTGCCCTAAAGGGGCGGCTAGGTGGCTCAGTAAGTAAGAGCGCCGGCCTCTGAGTTGGCATGACCCGAGATCAGATCCGGCCTCAGAAAATGAGCACCCACGCATAAATAATGACTAGCCGTGTAACCTTGAGCAAGTTAACCCCAATTGATTTAAAAAAAAAAAAAGAAATATAAACTCAAGGTAACAGATCTACCCCGGTTGGCTAAGCTTTTTATTTGAGGTATCAAAGGAACGTGGGGATACCATGAGTGTTTAATGGATTTCAAATTCTGATCTATATAAGTTCCTCTTAGATAATTCCTATCTATCTTCTCATACCCTAGTCTCAATTTTTTTTCCAATCTATGCCCAAATTTAGCCTTGTCAGCCATACTTTGACCTCACCTGCTCAACTTAGTTCAATTTCTTTTCTGCAATACCAGCCCTGTTTGCCTTTGCAATGGTTCCAACTATGTGTAGTATAATACCCTATTCATTATACCTCACCTGCTATAAATGTCTGGTCTGACCAAGTTCTAATACACTACAGTTTATGAGTACCTAGATCAACCTAGGAATGGATCCCTTACTTGAACTCCAACACATGCAGAGGGAAGAGGGGCATGAATCTCTCATTATTTATGACCATCTTCCCATGAGACTCCAAGGGGCCATAAAGAAGGATAACATCTAGAGTGTTTCCATTAATGAATTAAGCTAAGAAATGCAAGATTAATTTTCTGGAGCCATTTAAAGGTACCTGTCATATTCTGAATGGTGGGTTCAACAGAAAGCCTTTGTGTTACTCCTCGGCATGTTTATAGTATACTCTGGATATATTCTAGATTAGTATTTCCCTGGGTCTCTGCCCTGAGGAGTAATTTAATTTGCTGATTACTTGGCTATTTTATTTAATTTAAGGCGTATTTTTTAAGTTACTCTTTGAACCACATTTGTGGCATTGTCTTTCAAAAGTGAATTGTACTGGGGGCCGCTAGGTGGCGCAGTGAGTAGAGCTTCAACCCTGGAGTCAGAAGGACCTGAGTTTGGATCTGACCTCAGACACTTAATGCACACACAAACAAAAACCTAGCTATGTGACCTTGGGCAAGTTACTTAACCCCAATTGTCCTCCAAAAAGCAAAACAAACAAACAAACAAAAAAACAACAACAACAACAAAGTGAATTGTATTAATCTCCAATCTATTTTATGCTTATCCCAGTGTGTGCCACTTTTAGTCTATTCTCTATGCAAATCCATGGGTTCAATTCAAGTATGGGGAATAAAAGTATAGGGATCCAACACATATGATCATTGTTTATTGTTTATAAAAAATTAACAACATTTTTATATATTTGGGAAACAGAATTAAAATTAAGATGAATTACTCATTAAAAATTAGTTTTTAATAAAACCTGAGGGTCAGTTAGGCTTTTTTTGGAAAAATACTATTGATCTACAAACCAGAAGACCTGTACTATAGTCTGCTCTGACAAATACTATCTATATGACAATGGATAAGTCACTTAACTTCTTTGACCACTTTATCTACAAAATGGGTATAATATAATTTTTCCTACCTCACAGGACTGTGTCTAGAAAAGTGCTTTGAGTTTCAGAATAACAGAATCTTGGAGTTGGAAGGGACCTTAGTAGTCATTTAGTCCAATGAATACTTGACCAAGAATCCACTTTCAACATCCTGAACAAGTGGTCATCTAATCTTCACTTCAAGATCACTAGAGATAGGTAACCCACTTAATTTCTGGAGGCAGCAGTCCTTAGCACTTCTGAATAGCTCTAATTGTTATTTTAAGCTCAGATATGTTTTCCTGTAACTTCTACCCATTGTTCCAGTTTTGCAGTTTAAGTATATACATAATAAATTGAAATTTTATCCAATATAACAACCTTTCATATATTGGAAGATAGCAAGCCTGCCCCTTCCTCCAAGATCTTTCTTCTCCAGGATAAATATTCTCAGTCCTTCAATTACTCCTTACATAGAGTGATCTCAAAATCAAAGTAGTAAAGTGATCCCTCTACTACTCCTTCAGAGGCTCTCTAACATATCAATAATTTGCCAAAAACAAGATACTGAACATGATAATCCATATGTGGTTTAATTGGACATATTATTGCAAAATAATCACCTCCCTAGTCTTAGTTCTTCTCTTAATGCATCATAAAATCATATTAATTTCTTTCTGTTGCCACATGTAGTTGTTGAATTGTATTGAACTTGCTATCTACCTAAAACTTCCAAGGTTTTTTTTCCCCCAAAAAGCACTTCTTAGCTAAAGTTCTCCATTCTGCTTGTAACTTATGTAAGGCTTTTATATTTATTCTTATTAAACCTTTCTGTCTTACAAATATGATTTAAGAGTAAAAGTAGTAGTATGAATTTGTTTGAACTCATAAAATCCTTTGATATTATCCATCTCCCTTTTCTCTTTCTCCTGAATTAACCAGTCTTCTTTACATCTTCTACCACTATTTGGTTTTCCACATCCCACCCACCCCTGCCCAAATGTTAACTGTTCCTCATGGGAAGGTGATATTTACCTCTGTGGGTAAAATTCTTAACTTTCCTATTACTCTTTCAACACACATTAACTCTGTCCTAAGAGACATCACTCAATTTCTTACAGGCTAGGTTGTCCTTTAACCTTTTCTTCTAAGCTTTACCTTCATTAGCACTACAAAGGACTAGATAAAATAACCCTGAAACAATATTAATTACAGTCTCCCTACCCCCCAGGTATCTCTTATTTCCTTAGAGAGCCTTGATAGTAAATAGTGGGGTCTAGAACATCACAATGCTTTTCTTTTCTTTTTTTGTGAGCTTTCTAAAAAAAAAAAATTAGTATTTTATTTTCCCCAAATAATTGCAAAAACAATTTTCAACATTCATTTTTAAAATTTAAGTTCTAAGTTCTCTCCACTCCCTCCCCACCCACCTCAGTGAGAAGGCAAATAATTAGATTTAAGTTATACATTTGCAGTCATGGAAAACATATTTCCATATTAGTCATGCTGTACAAACATAGACCAAAATTAAAAAAAAGAAAGTTAAGAAGTATACTTCAATCAGTTTTCAGACTCCATCAGTTCTTTCTCGGGATGGATAGCATTTTTCATCCTATGTCCTTCAGAGTCTTCTTAGATCACTGTATTGCTGAGAATAACTAAGTCATTTTCAGTCAATCATCTTACAATATTGCTGTTATTGTATACAGTTTTCTCCTGGTTCTACACATTTCACTTTTTACCAGTTCATGCATTTCCAGGTTTGTTTTTCTTTTAATATTTATTCTGTTATTGTTCAGTCATTTCAGTTGTGTCTGAGTCTTTGTGACCCCATTTGGGGTTTTTTTCTTTTTTTTTCTTTTTGGAGGGCAACTGGGGTTAAGTAACTTGCCCAAGGTTACATGGCTAGGTTTTTGTTTGTGTGTGTTAAGTGTCTGAGGCCGGATCACTCCAGGGCCCCCGCTCTACTCACTGTGCCACCTAGCCCTCCCCATGTATTTCCAGGTTTACCTGAGAGCATCTAGCTCATCATTTCTTATAGCACAATAGTATTCCATCACAATCATATACCAAAATTTGTTCATCTATTCCCCAATTTATGGGTATTTCCTCAATTTCCAATTCTTTGTCACCAAAAAAAAAAGCTACTATAAATATTCTTGTATATATTCTTATAAATAAATATTCTTGTACAAAGTAAATATCCTTTTTAAAAATCTCTTTGGGGATATAGAACTAGTAGTGGTATTGCTAGATCAAGGAGTATGCAGGGCTTTATAGGTCTTTGGGCATAGGTCCCAGTTGCTTTACATAATGGATGAATCAGTTCACAATTCTACCAATAGGGCATTAGTGTCTGAATTTTCCACATTCTCTCAAACATTTAATATTTTTATTTTCTATCCTATTACCCAATCTAATATCTGTGAGGTAGTACCTCGGATTACTTTAACTTGGATTTTTTTTAATCAATAGTGATTTAGAACATTTTCTCATACAGCTATAGACAACTTTGATTACTTCATGTGAAATATTTTTTGTTCATATTTTTTGACCATTTGTCAATTGGAGAATGACTCTTATTCCCATAAATTTGACTCATTTCTCTATGTATTTGAGATGAGGCCTTTATCACAGAAACTTGCTTCAAAATTTTTTCAAAGTTATGATTACTAGTAACTGTATTTTCCTCCATCCTCTCCCCCCACCCTGTTTATTCTATTCTCTCCTTTCACCATGTGCCTCCTCAAAAGTGTTTCTCTTCCGCTTACTCACTCCTCCAATCTACCCTCCCTTATACGAGTATTCCCCTTCTCTTTTCCTCTTCTCCTACTTTCCAGTAGTGTGAGATAGATTTCTACACTTAATTGAGTTTGTATATTATTCCCACTTTGAGTCAATTCTGATGAAAGTAAGGTTCAAATGTTCTCTACCACCTTACCTATTTTCTCCTCCATCGTAAAGTTCTTTCATGCATCTTTTATCAGATAATTTCCTTTTCCCTTTCTTCCAGTGCATTCCCCTTTCTTACCCCTTAATTTTATTATTTTTAATATATCATCCCTTCATATTCAATTCACACCTGTGCCCTCTATTTATATATACTCCTTCTAACTGCTCCAATAATAAGAAAGTTCTTATAAGTTACCAGTATCATCTTCCCATGTAGGGATATAAAAAGTTTAACTTTATTAAGTCTCTTATGATTTCTCTTTCTGGTTATGTTTGTGTGGTTCTCTTGAATCTTGTATTTAAAAGTCAAATTTTCTATTCAACTCTAGTCTTTTAATCAAGAATACTTGAAAGTACTCAATTTCATTGAATATTCATTCTAATCCCTTAAGGATTAGATTCAGTTTTCTGAGTACGTGATTCTTGATTGTAATCCTAGCTCCTTTGCACTCTGGAAAATCATATTCCAAGTCCTCTGATCCTTTAATGTCAAAGCTGCTAAATCTTGTGTTATCTTGACTGTGTCTCCATGATACTTGATTTTTTTCTGGCTGCTTATAGTATTTTCTCCTAGACCTGGGAGCTCTGAAATTTGGCTATAATATTCCTGGGCAGTTTCATTTTGGGATGTCTTTTGGGAGATGATCAGTAGATTCTTTCAGTTTCTATTTTGCCCTCTGGTTCTAGAATATCAGGACAGTTTCCACTGATAATTTCTTGAAAGATGATGTCTAAGCTATTTTTTTTTTATTATGGCTTTCAGGTAGTCCAATAATTTTTAAATGATCTATTTTCCAGGTCACTTGTTTTTCCAATGAGATATTTCACATTGCTAGTTTTTCATTCTTTTAGTTTTGTTTCATTGTTTCTTGATTTCTTATAAAGTCATTAGTTTCCATTTGCTCAATTCTTATTTTTAAGAGAAAATTCTTTTTCAGCAAACTTTTTGGCCTCCTTTTCCATTTGGCCAATTACACTTTTTAAGGAGTTCTCCTCATTTAATTTTTGGACCTCTTTTATCATTTGGCCCAGTCTACTTTTTAAGGTGTTAAGGTGTTATTTTCTTCAGGTGTGTGTGTGTGTGTGTGTGTGTGTGTGTGTGTGTGTGTGTGTGTGTGTGTGAGAGAGAGAGAGAGAGAGACAGAGAGAGAGACAGAGAGAGAGAGAGACAGAGAGAGAGACAGAGAGACAGAGAGAGACAGAGAGAGAGAGAGAGAGAGAGAGAGAGAGAGAGAGAGAGAGAGAGAGAGAGAGAGAATAAGAGTGAGAGTGACTCTTTTACCAAGCTGTTGATTCTTTTTTTTTTCATGATTTTCTTTCATCACTCTCATTTGTCTTCCCAATTTTTCCTCTACTTTTCTTACTTGATTTTCAAAATCCTTTATAAGCTCTTCCATGGCCTGAGACCAATTCATATTTTTCTTTGAGTCTTTGGGTGTAGGAGTTTTGACTTTGTTGTCTTCTTCTGAGGGTGTGCTTTTTGATCTTCCTTGTCACCATAGTTACTTTGTATAGCCAGAATTTTTCCCTGTTGTTTGCTCATTTTTCCATCCTATTTCTTGACTTTTAACTCTTTGCTAAAGTGAGGCTTTGCTTCTAGAGTGGAGGGTACAGTGCCCCAAATGTTAGGTGTTTTATGCTGGTGTTTTCAGAGCTACTTCTAGGGACCTATACATTTTCAGTTTTTCCAAGGAGATATGATATAAGGGGAGGTGTGTTTTCTACTCTTCTGGTCTGTGCTCTGGTCTGTGAATGACTACAAGCGTTCTTTTCTGCCCTGGAATTGTGATGAGGGTCCCTGATCCATTGTGCCACAGGCTCTGGTGTAGTAGTGCTCTTCCTCACATGGGGCCTGCCACTCAGGAGTGAGATCTAGATCCGTGCATGAGCAAAGCAACAGAGTCCTGCCCCCCAGTGCCAGCAAAGGGACCCCTGTGGTCTCCTGACCAGCTATTTTAGCCCTTACTGTCTATTTGCTGAGAACTTCAAAAGTAGTTCACTGCTCCTGCTGATTCAGTCACTCCCAAGGCCTGTGCCTAGTTTGCTGGGTCCAGTCTGTGCTGACTCAGCCTCTTCTGGACTATGTTCCACTCCCCTCCTCCCTCACTTCAACTCTCTATAACAGACCTGTCCTCTCAACCTTCTAAATTGTCTTGGGCTGGAAAATTGTTTCACCCCATCCATTCATGAGTTCTGTCATTTCAGAATTTGTTTTGGGGAGATATTTAAAGTTGTTTAGAAGGGTTTGAAGGAGAGTTCAGGTGAGTTCATGCCTTTTTTCTGCCTTCTTAGCTTTCCCCTCCACCACAAAACTTTTCAATCCTGGATGAAGGTGTTATTGAATCCAAAGTTACTTCTGAACTATCCAGCTACTGTGGAGACCTACAGACATTAAGCTACAATGATCTGCCACAGAATGAAGGAAGAAGAACTGAAACAATAGTCAGCAAATATCGGTTGGGTCAAGTCCGCTGGCAACCAAAGAGGTCCAGACACAGAACTAAAGCTGCTGCTACAATTCACTAAACTATTTTGCTTGTGACAAGGAGGACCTTCAGACAACTGTCTCTCCTCAGATTTGTGACTGTGCGTTAAGCTATTGGCTAGAACCCCAAATTTGTTGCTAAAAAGCCTGCCATATGAATATACTTTAAGCAAACAAAATTCAATCAAAGGGAAGCTTTCCAAGTTTCCTACCACCAGGAGAGCACTAAATTTACAGGTTAACATTGCTGTTATTTCTGCAGATATCCAGGTAAGATAGACAGAGTATGTGACAGTACAAGTGGATTTGAATATTTTAGAAGAGAATTGAGATGATTAAACATTTAAGAGAATTGTGTTGTCAGAACTAGGAGACTCAGGATGGGGGATGTATATGGGAGAGCCCTTAATTCAGTTAAAAAGTAGTTCATTAAGTAACTGTTATGCACAAGGCACTGTTTTTGGTACTTGGTGATCTAAAGATTAAAGGTTTTCAGTACCTGATGTTTATAAGTTAATGGGGGTGGGTGGCATATGGAGGTAAGGGGGAATAGATTGTCTATATAGTACATAGCATGATACAGGGTAAAATGTAATAGAGGTAAGGTTATGCATCAGGCCCATAAATCTAGGAAAGTCAGAGAAAAGAGAATTTCTTTCAATGTGGTGATCAGGGTAGGAATAATATATGGAGTAACACTGGTTCTGGTATTTAAAAATGACAGTTAAAAAAAAGCACAATAAAAAGTGGAGGGCTTTTCTCTTATAAAAATCAAGCCAATATTGAGGTTTGGGGAAACAAAGGAGTTATCCCTCAATCTCTATGTATTTTTTTAAGAGATTGGGACTTTTTAAGGGAAAGTTGTGGATTTCTGAATTTTCTAGCCCCTGGTTGTCCTGGGAGTTGACAACTGATACTTAAAACTCAAGTTCTGGCTTCTTTTTTTTTCTTTTCTAAATAAGAACACAGTTCCAATCTAACAATATAGCGAATTCTAATTTTTTTATAATAGACACTTCCACACTCACTTTGTTCTTTCTATCACTGATTCTCTCAGATATAAAGAAAATAGTAGTTTCATCTTCTAATACCAAGAAACAATAAAATAATAGATTTAGCATTACATTTTGACATTTACCCTAAGCATCTACTATGTACCAAAATAATCAGCAATATCTGTATCCACATGTATTGATTTCACTCTGTTGATTTCTCTCAGCAGCATTCTTTCACAGAGGTATATTGTAAGAATTCTAAGGCATCCCAAGACAACCTTCAGCAAGTATATTTACAATAACAAGCATGGTAGAATTCATTTCTGACCTAATGTTCCCTGTCCATTTTCCTTTTTACAGAAATGGGCAGACTTCACAAAGCTAAAGATCACCAGCTTAGAATTCTGTGGGGAAATAATTTGGTTTTCTATGGTATCTAAATATGAAATGCCAAGAAAGAATTAATTATACCTCATAACAGCATTCAAAGCTAATGTGGGAGAAGTACATTGAAAATCTTGCTATACCATCAAGAAGGGGCTATATCTGAAATAAGAAAGTTTCTGAAAAAGAGATAAGAAACTTGCCTCTAAGAGCTGATGGTGCCAGTTCAGGTTGGGAAACTTGTCCAACAGGTAGTGGAGGAGGTATCGCCGGACTTTGTCCTAGTTATAAAATGACAGGAATTAACTTGTGTAGAAAAGAAATTAAAACATTTTAATATCTGCTAATAAAATAGCTAGATTTTCTTCAACATGCATAATTCATCAATCCAAGTATAAATTCATATTGTTATGCAAGATGAAAACTCTTATTAGGTCCGATCTTTAAGTGGATGCATTCACAGAATGAGTTATCTTCCAAACTGTTCCTGAATATATTATCTTTGTAGATGTACACAATGTTGAATATATCTACCAGACTTCATTAATGTAAAACCTACATACTATCAAATAAAACCATCTATTTTCAAACATTCACTTTAAATTATGCAGGCTGAAGTCATAAGAACTGAGAGGAAGCCTGCATATTGAAATACTCATCAATTTTTCCTCAGTAGACTAAAACACCTCAAAAGACGATATTGTGATAAAGTAAGGTTAACATTCTTTCACGAACAGGAACATTTTCTTCTGTCATAAATAAGTGCTCTGTAGTTAAGCAAATAATGAGCCAACTAGGAAATAAATTCATTATGTAGTCCTGTTTCTATTGAACATTGAAATGCTGCCCTAAGTCTCTGGGCTTATTATGAACTGTATAAAAAACCCACAATCATTTGTGAATGTTTCTTATCCCAAACGATTTTCTTAATTAACCAATACCAAGTGGGCCATGAATTGTAAACATTAACTAACTCAGGATCCCCTATGAAATGCTCGCATTTTTCTATCATTAGTTTTCACTCCATAAACTCTGACTGCATATTTCTTCCAGAATCTGATGTAGGCCTATGCCCCTTTGAACATCTCAGTGACAACCAGATATTAGTAAAATGTCAACTTTTCTGATTGCTTACTTGTGATTCTCCCATTTTAGAATTCTTTAGAATTAACTGAATCCTGTGGCTTTGTTGTTTAGGAAAGAGAAAATTCTAATTTGCATGTGCACTCTTCTAGAGCTATGAAAAGAAACCTGCATGCCTAAGGACTTCTGAATAGTGCTAGTACTACATTTATAACAGGTTTTCTTCCAGTCATTACATTCCCACAGGTTGTTCCTGGGGACTATTCAAATATGTATGAAACATAAAACGTTGCTCCTGGATACTAGCAAGAACACTCCAAGGAAAACATTAAATAAAGTTTTTATGTTTTTTAAAAAGTTTTTGTCTTTGGAATAAAAGCTCATTCAAAATGAACTGGTATATAAAAGTATACATATAAAATGAGTTTTGTTTTAAGACAGTGAAATTTGTCATGCTTTTGGACTAGAACAACCAGAAATTTGATTTAAAAGTTAATTGTCAGCTATCAGAGGAAAAAGACACTGGAAGATTGGGAATACAATAGAGCATTCTTTAAAACAAAAAAAAAATCCTTAAAGAAAAATTAGGAAGGTCAGACCAGAGAAATGTAATTTTCCCCCTAAGTCTCAGTGATATGAATGAAGTTTTAGGGGAAAAAAAAACTCCTCAGCTTTTCACTTAATTTTTTTTTGTCCTATAATATCTCCAAAGGAAAATGAATCTAATTCTCTGGGATGACACAAAACATTTGGCAAAATAAACTAAGGTGATGGAGATTGTCTCCCCTTGATTCTCTGGCAGCCTTTGATGTACTGTCTGTTTTGATAGGAGTCCATGTAACTTGCCATTACTACCCAAGGCCCTCAGGGCCTTGCCATTAACCCTTCTCCCTAATTACTATAGAAACATTTCATCTTCCTTGAAATGATCATAAATATGAACCTTTATGTATCCCAGACTAGAAAGTGTGTTCCTTGCAAGAACTATCTTAATTTTTCTATTTGTATTTTCAGCTCTTATCATAGAAATCTGCATATAGCAATAATTTAATAAATACTTTTCTGTTCCATTCTTTGTAATACCTGCTATTATCCTGTGCTTATGAGACATCACAGGACTCTCTACAGACCTTCACATAGGAAAGGAATTTGCCAAGTAGAGTAAATATGGTAAAAAAAAATCACAGAAAGGGTAAAATTTTTATTAGTAGAATTTTGGGAGAATTCTTTAAAATGACCATTGCTTCACACAAGTAAAGCATTCTTTTCAAGGATGTCTAAATATTTTGCATTATGCATTCATTTCAATTTAAGAATTGTTTATTTATCAGTTGTTTACATATCCATTGCAACACAAAGTTTCCTAAACTTTTAGGCAACTCTTTTGTAAACTAGGCAACTCTTTAACTGAAGTTAATAAAATGAAGTTTTTTAAATGCTCTGTAACTCAGATTTCTTTACTAATTTGATACATTTCCCTAAATAGATAATTATCAATGAGAATCAACTGTGAAAAAATAATAGGTGGAATTCCTTCAGTGATGAATTTTGGATCATAGTCAAAATCACATACAATACTTGGCATTCTGAATTAGTCTATATTTTGAGTAACTGAAATTTAGCTCTTTCAGGTTTCTAAATGTCTAAAATTTGAGTCATTTGTGTTGGAAACTTAAAAAAATCTACTACATACTTTCATTTATACTTAAGTTGACACTGAAAATATTTTTATATTTTTTTGATGCCTTAAGTTTTTATAAATCAATTACTGAACAATAAGTCTTCAGGTCTCTACCAACAGC
Organism: Gymnobelideus leadbeateri; assembly: GCA_011680675.1. NCBI lineage: Eukaryota > Metazoa > Chordata > Mammalia > Diprotodontia > Petauridae > Gymnobelideus > Gymnobelideus leadbeateri. The sequence continues at coordinate 438,324 of WOXC01000291.1, forward strand.
TCCTTCTACAACCTCATCATGAAATGGAGTTGACTCCATTTTAACAAATATTGTATTAATAATTACAAGTTCTAGCAAGTTCTACTAGGCTAGCATTATTGAGAGAACACACACAAGTGATAAACTTCCTTTTATCTAAGATCCAGCTAGGTTCATCATAAGAAAGTTTGTGTTCAGTTGATATATTCTGATGTATATCATGTGATATATATTTTCTTCATGAAGATCCAAGAAATGATCTCTTCAAGAAGGCAGGAGTTGTGATCTATAATGATGGTGTTAACATCTACAGCATTGAAATCATAATTCTTTTATGGTCCTGAATGATAAAATAAGTTAATGCAGTTTGTAAAACTATTAACTAGTATAATGAATAGTTCCAATCACTGCTTTTTCCAGAATCTGGTATTATTTTTTCCCCAATATGCTGGCACATGCACCTATGTCATAGTCACACATGCACAGAATCTCCAAATTACAAGAGACCTCATTTGACATAAGCCTACTCCATACTTGATCAAAAATCCCCAACAAGTGGCCAACTAGCCTTATCTTCAAAAGAAGCATAGGAACTCCATCTGAAAAAAAAACCTATGTTAAGTATATCCTGGGCTTGGTCTTCATTCCAGTAGGAAACACATGAAAAATTTCTGATTTGGAGTTTTATCTTGCTACAAGTGGCTTAGAGATTTTTTTTTTTTATGGTGGTTGTTGGTTTTCTGACTATTTTGCCTTTCCTTTATTCCATACTATAAAATTCCAGTAAATGATTTTCAAGCCTTTGCTTGAAGATATCCCATGATGGGAAACCCTCTACTACTCAATGCCACCCATTCAGTATTAGGATAGCTTTAATTGTGTGTGTGTGTGTGTGTGTGTGTGTGTGTGCGCGCGCGCAATGCGCATGAGTGCTTTCCCTGATATCAGGTCTGCATTTATGTCTTTGCTGCCTGTACATTACTCCCGTTTTCATCATCTGAAGCTAACTAGAAGAAACCTAATACTTTTGTGTACTTGATGTGCTCTTTTTCTCCCTCACTAGCCTTCTCTTCTCTAGGCTAATTTTCTCAATTCTTTCAACCAATGCACTCAGTTTATCGATATAACCTTCAAAATATAGTATTCAGGACCCAAAGTAATACTTCAGATATGGTCTGGTCAGGGCAGTGTACAATGGGATGATCCCTTGTTCCCAGAAGTGATATGTCACAGTGCAGCACAAAAATCACATGAACAGATCTAGTCAGATAAAGTCTTGTGTCTTTATTTTACAGAGGAAAAACTAAGGACCAAATACTTTGTCCAAACCAGCTACTTAGCAGACTTGCTCAAGCTTATTTAGCCAGGTACTGGGCTTCTATTGGTTGACTAGTGGCTAGTGATAAGTGCGCTACATAATCTTCCTTTTTATCTTTGTCAAGGCTGTGTTTGAGAAAGTTCTAAAGACTAGACTGGTATTATTTTACTTTTTTATCCTATTGGTGTGATACTTATTGCTAATAATTGTCAAGTCTTCTCTATGCTCTCAGAAAAGTTTAAAGCAAACGGGTCATTTCATTTAAATTGGCTACATGACCTGAGTATGAGGGCATTTAAGGCACCAAAAGCTTCATCCCCACAGATCAAAGAGCATCCCCCAGGCCAATATGTTTCTCCTGACAAGATTTCCTTTGCCTCATGATAAAAAGCTTCCCTAATATTTCCATCTCTTATTATATATCTGCCTATTCACTTTGAAGCAAAAGCAAGAGATAGTAGACAAATAAATATTTCATAAGTTCTTTTGATAAAATATGTTAAAGGTGCTATCACTAAGCATCTTCTCCACCCCTTCTCTTCTCCAATTTATGAAGTGGAAATCATTTGCCATAAGCAAACTGACTGGAGAAAAGATGTGAGATTCATCTAAGAACAGAATGTTGTCCCAGTGATTCTGAGCCTTTGTTTATGACAGAAATTAGTAATGTCACTGAAGTAGTGAGACTGTCATGGTATACAAAATCTCATTGTGTTAATGTTTTGTGGTCATCTAGTCCAAGCCCTTTGTTTTAATAGGAGGAAGACAAGACCCTGAGGTTTAAGTGACTCATTTGTAGAAGAATCAGGATTAGAGCCCAACCCTTCCTACTTCTGGTACAGTGCCCATTGATTCTAGTGATATAAAAAAGGTCAAAAGAATAAGGTAGTAATTTTGCCATTCATTTCCATAGTGTTATGAGGACAATGAAATTCATAAACCTTACGGGACTATACATGTGAATTAATTACAAATGTGAAATTAGGCCTTAATAAGTGCCTACTGTAATAACCTCCCTTTTAAAGTTTACTATATTCCACAGATTTTAATATATTATATGAAATCTTGTTTAACATTGGTTAAAGTTATATTATCCTATAAGAGAGTAGGCCTCAATTTGAAGTGCTTATGAAAGAGAAGTCATGTCACGAGTCCATCTTGCAGGAAAGATCTTATTTAAACTTTTATACAAAGACAGTTCTACGTGATATCCTCAAAACTTCCAGAGGTGAGTTTATAGAAAGCCCTGGTTCTATATACTAAATTTCTATGTGAACTTGAGTAATTTAACCTTTAAATTCTTCCTTTTTTTAACTGTAAAAGGAGGGGTCTATAATAATCTCAGGTATCCCTTCTAGATTTAAATCAATGATACTTTGACCACTACTCCCCCACTCCCAAGTCCTATGGTGACTAATAGCTTTTAAAAATTAATATAGCATATTATCAAAATGAAAGTTGACTAATATTGATAGACATTGAATTAAATACAGGGATAAATAAAAAGATTAGCAAATAGAGAGAGAAGGGATAAAGGGGGTAAAAGATAAGATATCGGGGAAATTACTGTCACATTAGATGGAGCACAGGAAGTTGGGGAAAGAATCTTGCTGAATATGAAACTGTGGCTAGGGCTATTTCTGAAATTCTGGAAACTAAAAAGATTGGGTCATGCTAAATTAACCTGAGAGATGGAGCCTGCAAACTCAATGAAGCTTTAGTCAAGATTTTATAAAAACATTTAGGACATTAAAAAAGGATCGATTTATGGCATGGATTTGTGATTGATGGTTAAGTCATGATCATAGTTAAACATTTCTAATACCCTCAGCCCCTGGAAGCCTATGAAATACTTCCCACCCACAGAAAATCTGATGAAGCTTGCCCTTTTTTTCTCCCCTTTCACAGAAGGAGGGAAAATATGCATTTTTCCCTTTGGGCACTTTTATGGAATCCTTCATGAATGGGACACAGATCATTTCAGTGAAAAAAAAATGAAGCATTACCCACCTTTAGCCATAGTTCGTGGATAAATTGAACTAAATGTCAAAGCTGGAAAAAAAAAAAAAACTAGTTCCATTAAGTAGAGAAGCTTAATTGGAACTACATTTCAGCCATCTACAGAGCTTCTTAAATGTGACAGGCTATATATGAATTGCTAAATCTGCTATTCAGTGGCCTAAAACATTTAGTATCTATACACAGAATATTCATAGAATATTAAAGCAGGAAAGGAACTTTCAAAACTGTCTAATTCATCCCCATATTTTTAAGATGAGGACACTGAAGCCCCAACATGATGGATCTGACTTGACCAAAAGCTTTGTGGCCAAGCAAGAATTTGAACTCAGGTATCCTTGACCCTGTAACATATACCATGCTGCTTGTTTGCTTCCCACTGTTTGCATTCATTTTAAGTCACAAAAGAGGATTGGAAATGACCAGTATAGCTTGCAATAGTTATCACTCCTCCTACTTAAGTTTCATAGCTTTGTGTGAGTAAAATAATACACACTGTCATAGGAAAAGGAAACATTCACAATGATTTCGTACTTCTTCAAAAAAAATAGACAAAACTTACAGTCCAAAGTTTACAAGCAATAGTAGCACTTCACAATATTAAAGGCTACATGGGATTTCAAACTTATATTCACAATTATTTTATTGCCAATAGAAAATGGACAAGAATATTCTCTTTGAAGATGGCTTAAAATACAAAGAAGTGGTTGTCAATCTTGTTAACTAGCAGGAATGTTAATCAAACTTTTTAAAGTATTGATCAGTTAAATTTTCAAGACTTTTCCATCTCTTAAAATATTTTAGCACTCTAAGTCAGTAAAATTGATGTTGTGTGAATATCATAATTGCAATAGTGATTCATTACATTTTTCTGCTTTTCATGTTTTAGAGACAGTGCGGCATAATGGATAGAGAGCCAGGTTTGGTTAGAAAGACATGAGCTGAAAGTCTTTCTCTGACAGTTACCTGCTGTGTCACCAGGGAAAGGCATCTAAATAGTATGAACCTCAGTTTCCTCATCTGTCATGAGGGGCAATTTGACTACATAGCATTTGTGGACACTTTCAGCTATAAATAAGAGATCAGATGAACTATAAGATGTGAATAAAAATGGTATTTATCTGACAGGGTTATTGTGAGAATCAAATGAACCAATTTAAGGAATATTCTTTGTAAAGTTTAAGGCATTATGCCAATTATCATTGTTTCATTGACAAGAAGAAAAAACCTGACTCTAAAATAATATCATTTCATTTAAGTCATTCGAGAGAGATATCAGTAATTTATTTTTACTACCATCATTCTGTGTTATTATTCCCTTTTGTTCTACCTTTGGTTTATCAGTCACCATATTAGCATAGCTTCTCATTTTTGCATTACATATTCACATTTCCCCTAATTGTGCATTCAGTTGTATTTATGTTCTCGTCAGGCTGCCACACAATGCACTTGTATAAGCATTCATGATTGGACTAAATGATATAATTTGGAATATTAACAACAGCCATATTAAATTGGAACCTATTCCAGTACCACCGCATTATTCTTCCCTGTATGCATGACCATTTCTGAACAATTTTGAATTCTCCAAAGTCTGAAAAGAGCTCAAATGTTACTTCATTCTCTACTGAAAGTGAAGCATAAGTATAATTCAAGGCAGAATATTTTAGTCTCTGGGCATCTGGGGCATGTCAACAAAATGAGTTGTAACTTAAGATTCTGGGTCAATATTTTACCCCCAGGTAGATGGAATCACAGACTGCAAATTCCTTAGAGAAAGAAGGAAAGGAAAAAAAACCAAACAAACCAATTACTAAGTGCCTATCATCTGCCAGGCATTATGGTAAGTAAGCACTTTACAAATATTATCTAATTTGATCTTTACAACAAACCTCTGGAGTAAGTGTTGTTATTTCCCTTCTTATAGTTGAGTAAACTGAGGCAGACAGAGTTTCACTGATTTTCCCAGGATCATACAACTAGTAAGCTTCTGAAGCCAGATTTGAATTCAGGTCTTCCTCATTCCAAGGTCAATCTACTGTGCCACCTCCTCTGATGAATATTTAATGTATTGACCCTTTAATACACATGACCAGCAATCACTAAAAATGAAAGTACACATTGTAAAAAGAGCAGAAATCTCCATTATCCACTTAGTCTTCCCAAACACCGAACAATTAATTATACTCCTACATTTATTTTTAAAGGCACTTTATGAAATTACCCTACACACAAACAACAAACTAAATACTAGCCTAATGACTTATGAAAACATGGATAATGAAGCATTACATATTTAATTACATTGATTATCGCTGATAATACAATACAAATTTTAAGCATAGTAAGGTCACCCTTTATCAATGAAAAATGAAGTAATAGAAATAGTATGGCCAATAATTACATTGTCTTATCACTGGAGACCAATGTACTAAATAGCCTAATATGATCTTGTCAGAATCTTACATTTTCAGATTTGGTATTAATAATTAATTTATTTTATTAGGGTTATTTATTTAAAACCAAGACACATAACCTGGAGTCTGTGCAAGTTAAAAAGAGAGAGAGAAAGGCCACATACAATGGTGAGGAAATTAGAGGGGGAAAAATGTTGACTATGACTTCCAATGACTCTCCATTTTACAGTGGCTTCATCATTTCCTAAAAATCAGTTTGTTATGTACATTTGTAAATTCTCTACCTTAAAACTGAAGAGCCCATAATATTTTACAAGCTAACTAAATATTAACAACCTCAACTTCTTTATAGGGATTTTTGCATATGTTTTAGGATTTAGCTTTAGGATTCTCCCCAAAAGGAGAAAGCTAGAGAGAAGCATTTGACTGATGACTCCAGACTAAAAATGCCTGGCATCTATTTCCTTTTTCAGCAGCTCATCAGATTATCCACTGTGATGGAATTTTGGCCCCTCTGAGGTCCCTTTCCTCTAAAATTGTTGTCATAGTAATTGCTGGCAATAAAACACAAAACCAAAATCCCAGGTTGGGTCTTCTTTTGGGGGCTCACTTAAAAACTGAACAGGTTGAAGTCATTCAGAACCTAGATTACCAATTATACTTCTCATACCATTAAGTTAACCTGAAGTTTGAGGGACCAGAGACATAAATAGCATAGGGTTAATGGGGCTTTGTCCCAGGGCACCAACGTTATGCTGGTTATCTTTTCTCCTCTTATAGAGCATTATCCTTGCCCCTTGCCTCTTGTTTCTCCACCAGTTGCAATGTGGTAGAAACATCACTGGACTTTCTTACTCCTATAACCACAGGGCCCTATCTAAGTAGTACACCTTTCCAGGGCCTGAATTTTTCCAACTTATTCAGTGAGTCAACAAGCATCAATTAAACACTTACTGTATGACAAGGACTGTGCTAAAATACAAAGAAAACTAAAAGACAGCTCCTGCTTTCAAGAATATCAAAGTTTAACTCCAGGGGGCAAGAGTTTGCCATTGTGGGAGATGGTCATTCTCTCTCACAGAATGCCCCTGGATGCCCATGCCATAACTGCTGTCTCTCTTTTATGACCTGTGATAATACTGACTTCTTTTTAAATTTTTTATTTACTTCATATTTGTTTTATGGAATACATCAAATGCTAAGCTATATCTCTTTCATTGACCGAAGCTCAACATCGCCAATGGTGGCTAAGAAGCTTAGATCCCTTCTTTGATGTTTTTATTGGAAAGGGCTGTGAGGCTTTAAGGAGTTTAAAGAAAAAAAATGTGTTTCTCAAATGGTAGAAAACCTAAACAAAGCAAAGAGAAGGAAAGCAGTTTCTTGAAAAGCAGGGACAACATTTTGTAATTAATTTATTTTTAACTCACCACTGTGGCTTTAAGAGTGATACCTATGTAACACTCAATAAATATATGATTTCCTGAAGAAAGAAAAAAGACTATCTTTTCCCAACACTAACTTTATCTAGCCCTGAGCATATCTTTGGAACTCTGTGCTAGGTTTCCTTTTCCATTACTCTAAAATAGAGGTGGAAATTTGTCTTTAAATATCAGATATTATATGAGAACCAAGCTGTTATTTTTGCATTCTGGGATTTGATTTTTATCAAAAAGGAAAATTAACTTGGCTCTTTTTGCCATCCCATTTGAACATCTCAAAACCATCATGTTCTTTGGCAAGTGGAGTGTGAGGTTTTAAAAGCTGCTCTATTAGTCTCAATCTATACTTGTAGCATAAAGTCTAAGTTTTTGTTTGGTTATTTCTGGTAATATTTTTGGTTTTTTTTTAAGTGCAAATATGCTAAAAAGATATATTAATTCTTAATAAGTAAATAGGATTATAGTTATAGACACATGGCTACCAATTTTTGGATTTTTAATCCTTTGGCTATTGGCCCTTTAAAAATAATTTAAAGATAGATGAATGTTAGGCTACTCTGGCTGACTAAAGAGCATGATTATTCCCGAGTTCCATCAGCATGCAATTGACCTCCAAAAGCTTTGCTCTGTATTTGACTTTGGTCTTGTCTCGTTTTCCAAATCCTGCTTAATCTCTTCTTGTTTTCTTGGCTCTATATTCATTCTGCTTGCTCAATTCCTCAACTGTTGGCTGGTGTCCCGGCACCATCATGGCTAATCCAGGGCTTTGGCCCCTTTATTGTTGACCTAAATGCCCTAGTTTGTCATTTACTCCTGAATCTTGTTGATATTCTTTGTGTCTTAGCTTCAGTTTGTCAGTATCATCCTTTGTTCACTTCAGTGAAACCTGTGTCCAGAAGTTTGCCATTATTGTTCTGGTTAATTCTATGTCATCCTACACTCCTACTCTGGGCACAATACTACTGGATTTTAATCTGTTTCACTGAGTAAATGACCTTCTTAAGTAAGAAGAATACATTCAGGTTAATAACAGTGTATCCAATGTCAAATTACACATTTGTGGGAAATTCAGAAAGAAAAAAAAGCCTATCAAAAAAATTTCACAGAATTGAGGCCCAATTAAAGAGTAGCCTTCTATTTGGTAGTTATCTTTGCTTTTTTTTTATTTTTGGAGGGGGGAAGGCAGGGCAATTAGGATTAAGTGACTTGCCCAAGGTCACACCACTAGTAATTGTTATATGTCTGAGGCTGCATTTGAACTCAGGTCCTCCTGACTCCAGGGCCCATGCTCTATTCACTGTGCCACCTAGCTGCCCCTTAGTTATCTTTGGAAGAAGAAAAAAGTTTTAAATTCTCTTAGTTGGAAAATTTTTTTTAGAAAAGAGTTGTTTAAATCAAGATGATCAGTCTCAAATCAAATTCAACAAACTATAAAGTTTAGTATTTTTAGCAATGGTTTTTATGCATTTAATATTTCAATTACATTCATGAACATGTTATCTCTTAATTTGTAAACAATACAATTTTAGCTAACTTATAATTGACATTATTTTGTGATTAGAAGAAAAATATACATTATTTTAATATGTATTGGAATACTGTTGATATATTTCTTCTAAAATAGTTATTCATCCCATAAAATACAAAATAATAATTATAGCTTATATTAATTTTATGCTTTGAGGTTTGCAAAACACTTTACAAGGATCTTTTTATTTGAGATTCAGAAAAACGTTGTGAGGTAGATGCTCTTATTATTCCCATTTTTGAGATGAGTTATTGAGGGTATTGAGAAGGTAAATAATTTGTTCAAGTCACATAATTTATGAGTTAACTGAAACAAGATTGCATTTAATCAATCAACAAATATTTATTAAATACTATGTACCAGGCAGAAAGAAAGCATGACAGTAAATAAAGACTGCTGTTTGTCCTTTGTTCTGGAAGAGGATCATGATATTAGAGAGGTGACACCATTGCATGAAAGTGAATTGGATTTAAGTGAGGGAGGACTGTGCAAAGTCACCAGCCTCACTTTCTTCTCTGCAACCATTGGGATTCAGTGATAAGATGTAGACCAGGGCAACTAGAAATGGTCCAGGATGCAGTGGCAGAAATAAAGAACTAACATTGGTATTAGAAAGACTTAGGGTTAAGTCCATCTTCTCAGACCTACTGACTATCCATTCTGAGCAAATGTCTTAAAGGGAATTAATTATTAACTGGGCTAAATTTATTATAGGTGTTATCAATATGTAGCATGAGCTGGGTTAGGTTAAGTAATGGAGATATAAAGACTAAATCACTGTACAGTTTCAAGAAGTTAATATTTTATCAGTGAGCATGGGAGAGGGCAAGATGTAAACATACAGAAACAACATATATGCAAAATAAATACAATGTAATTTCAAGGCAGGGCATTAACAGCTGGAAGGGATCAGGAGAAGCACTGTGTAGGAAATGCTTGAAATGAAATTTGAAGTGAGCAAAATTGTCTAAGGTGTTTAGGGAAGAAGAAAATTCATTTAAAAATGAGAGAAAGTCTGCAAAAAGACAGTAAAATAGGAAATAGGATGTCATGTGTGAAAGATAGTTTGGTTATAAGAATAAGTCTGGAAAATTAGGCTAGAGCTGAATTACAAAGGGCTTTAAAGGTAAATGGATGAGCCGATATTTGATCCCAGAAGCAATAGGGAGCTACTGAAAAATCTTCAGTGCGTGATCAGACCTATGATTTAAGAATATAACTTTGTAGCAAATATCAGGAAAAAAAGTAAATGCCTAAACAAATTGTGATTTATAAATATGTTGCTGTGCTGGGAAAAAATGATAAATTTGGAGAAACCAAAGAGGCCTCAGAAGACAACAGATCTGAATAATGCAAAGTGAAAAAAAGAACTAGGATGATATACATAATGAATAGAACAATGTAAATAGAAAGAATAGGAATAACAAAACAAAGACTGCATGCTGTGTAATAGTAATGATCAAGTTTAAATGGAAAGTAACACGAGAAGGCATCACACTCCCTATATTGTTTTTGTTTGTTTGTTTGCTTGTTTGTTTTGCAGAATATGACAACCATGGATGTGGAATACCATGTACATTGCTAAATGGTTGATTCGTTGGTGAATGGATTTTGATCTGTCTATCTCTCTATCTATCTATTTATCTATTTATCAATCATCTGTTGTGGCTCTTTGGGTGCGTTGGGGGAAAGGAGAGAAAGAAAATAAAGGTTGATAGGAAAGCAAGTGATATCATTATGCTTATGTATGCATATGTATACATGCACATTTATAGCAAGAAATATGAAATGGAGATCCTTAGTTCCACACAGAATCCTTTAATTGTGTTCCACTCTATGTATGAAAATGTTCTTTTTATGTGTAAATTACATTTTAAAATAGTTTTAAAGAAAAAGAGAAGATGTTCCAGGGGTGAGGAGTGATTTGAACCAAAGTCTTGCAGCCTTAAAATCCATTACAACATCTACTACTTCACCAGGCACCTTTATTTAAAATACAAAGCAGTATATAAGTTTCTTTAGGGCAGGGGCCTAAAGCAACAAATGGCCTACATAAGTTCAACCCTTATGCACAATACTTATACTACCCTACTACTCATTAGGTCACCCTATTGTTGATAGGCAGTAAAAGATGCATCTTTGCTTTGTGCAAGATGACTTCCTATAATATGTTAAATCATCATTTTGTTGAGAGTTGAACAAGATCTCTTACATTCTTGATGTCTCATTTCATGTGTGTCATTCAAATTACCACAAAATGAGTCTTGGCGTGGAGACAAATATTCATATTCTAATCACTATGGATTAAAGTAGGAGGTAGTTTTTAGGTGCCAAAATTCTCCTAGAAAGTAGCATATCAACCATATGGCAATAGCTATTTGATAAATAAGAAGAGCTGGGATTTGAGAGATAATGACTTAAGTAATATACCTGTATGAAATGTAATGGACACTAGAAAATATGAACACTGTGTTGGAAGCAAATAACTGTAGGATATTAAGAGCCACCATCTTCATGCCAACTGTATTTGTTTTTAAGCCATGTATTCTTCCAAACAGGTCTCTAGATCCCATAATGAAGTTGAGCTAATTGTTCACTATATCTAGTTGGATACAGACATCATACATATTCTCCCTCTCTCCTTCTCCCTCTCCCCACCCCCTCTTTCCATCTCTTTCTCCTTTATTCTCTGTCTTTGGTTTCTACCTCTTATTCTGCAAACAGTAATCAAGTCAATATTATTAGCAATACTTTGGGAATAGAAACATACTTTGATTTCTCCATGGCTCTATTCACTCTCCTAGTGACTTTACCCTTCCCTGGCTAATATTCCTCTTTATGTAGTATCTCCTTAAAGTTTTTTAAGAGCAAGGCTCTTTGTGTTTTTACCCCCTAATGTATATCACCTTTCCTGGCATACAATAAGTACTTAATCAGTTTTTTTAAATATTCATTCGTTTGAAACAATGGGGATTTAATGTTTATATTTTGCCATGTATATTGACATTTCACTTATCTCTGTGATCTCTATATATTCATTTTTATTCTTTATGTATTTATTCTGTATATACTTACATATGTATTTGTCTCCCCCACTATAATGCAAGTCTATTAAAAATAGGGATTGTTTCATTATATATGTACATACATACAAACATCTTAGCACCTATAACAGTGCATTGTATATAGTAAGCAACAAATGATTGTTGATTATTTGATCTCCTCATTGGTATGAGCAGTCCCTTTCTTCAATCATAACTGTAAAATGTATAAAATAGGGGTGGCTAGGTGGCACAGTGAGTAGAGCGCTGGCCCTGGAGTCAGAAGGACCTGAGTTCGGATCCGGGGCCTCAGACACTTAACACACACAAACAAAAACATAGCTGTGTGCCCTTGGGCAAGTTACTTAACCCCAATTGCCCTCCAAAAAGCAAAAAAAAATGTATAAAATAATCTTCATCTCCATCCTTTTAGACTGAGACAATTCACCCTTTTATTGCTGTTGTTATTGGGTCATTTTAGTCATGTTCACCTCTTCATAATCCATTTGTGGTTTTCTTGGCAAAGATACTGGAGTGGTTTGCCACTTACTTCCCCAGTTCATTTTACAGATGAGGAAACTAAGGCAAACAGAGTTAAATGAATTGCCCAGGTTAACATAGCTGGAAAGTGTCTGAAGTCAGATTTGAACTCAGAAAGATGAGTCTTTTTGGCTTCAGGCTTAGCATCTATCCACTGCATCCCCTAGGTGCCCTAATAATAGCAATAATTATAGTAACAACTACTATAATTACTGCCCAAGTACAGAACCTACAAATACAAAGCAGCAAGCATAATGAATAGGTAACTGGCCTTGGAGTCATGAAGGCCTAGGTTCATGTCCTGCCTCTAACTCATATTGTCTTTGTATATACATGTGCATGTGCGTGTGTGTGTGTGTGTGTGTGTGTGTGTGCATGCATGTGTGCTTGTGTATGTAAGAAAATGGGTAAGTCATTCAATCTTTTAATACAACTAGTTAACTATGACTAAAAATTGAAGAAAATTTCTGATATGCATTCATATGAAATCACAGTCCTGATATGAAATGAATGAATTATAACAATAATAACAAAAGGAAAACATCATTGGTGAGGAGTATAGATGATAACACAGGAGCTTCATTTTCCAAGAAGCCTTCCTAATTATGGCATTTATACTCTCTTGAACTCTTTCCTAGGAGCTACAATATCATTGACATCATGCTTCATAATGTGATGCCTGAGTTGCATCATCTCATTTTATATTTAAACCTAGAAGATACCTCAGATCCCATCTATTTCAACTACTTTATTTCATAGATTTAGGCCTTGGGAGATTAAATCACCCAAGGTTATAAAGGTAGTTAGCATTGGAAATGCAAGATGAATTTAAAACCTTTGACTCCAGTGTTCTTTTCAAAATATTCTGATACACTCTATGCTAAATTACATATTTTTGGTATAATTTTCTTTTTCATGCTTTTTTTTTATTAGTCACATCCTTCAAGTAGATAGTGAACCAAGAAAACAGAAGCAATGGCTTTTACATCCTCTATAATGACCAGATAAATAGTAGGATTTCAAATGATTACACACAAATGCACATGGAAAGGCAGTATGGTATAGTAGAATTAGCAGTGGATTTGGAGTCACTGGGGTTTGGAATAAGTATTGGGATATCTGTTCTGGTTCCACTTCTGATACCTAGATGGTATTTGTACAGGCTTTAAAGCTTACCCAAAGCTTTATATGTTACCTCTTTTGATCCTCTCAACAACCCAGAGAGTTAGGTGCTATTATTATCCTAATTTTACAAATCAGGAAACTGAGGCCAAGAGATTAGGTGACATGCCCAGGGCCACACAGCTAATAATTGTGTGAGGTAGGATTCCTAATCAGGTCTTCCTAACTCTAAGTTCAACAATCAATAAATTCCAAGGACTGCCTATTAGTTATAGGATCAAATATAAAATCCTCTGTTTTGCTTTCAAAGCCCTTCATAACATTGTCACTTCCTACCTTTTTAGTCTTCTTATACCCTGTACTCCTCTGTATGCTCTGCAATCCAGTCAAATGGTCTCCTTGTCATTCCTATATTCAGTGATTGTTCATCAGGCCTAGAATACTCTCCCTCCTTATTTCCACCCCTTAGCTTTCCTGGCTTTCTTCTGTCTCAGTACAAGTCTTATCTTCTGCAAGAAGTCTTTCCCAGGCTCCTTCATTTTAGTTCCTTCCTTCTGAGATTGTTGCTGTTATTATGGTTGCTGTTGTTCAGTCATGTCTAATTCTTCATGACCTCATTTGGGGTTTTCTTGGCAAAGATAGCAGAGTGGTTTGACATTTCCTTCTCCAATTTACAAATGAGGAAACTGAGGCAAACAGGGTTAAGTGACACAGATAGTAAGTACCTAAGACCAGATTTGAGCTCAGGAAGATTCATCTTCCTGACTCCAGTCCTGGTGCTCTATCCACTGTGCCTCCCAATTTATGCTGTATATATCTTATTTGTACATAGTTTTGTTTTTTTTTTTTAATTGTATTTTCTGTTGTTTTTTCACATTGTCTCTCCCATTAGACTGCGAATACCTTGAGAACAGATATTGTTTTCTCCCTTGCTTTGTATCCCCAAAGCCTGGCACATAGTAAGTGATCAATAATTGGTTGTTGATTATATACTGTACCACCTAAAACTCCCTTCCCCTTTCTAAGCCTTGGTTCCTTTTCTATAAAATAGGAAAACATTCATGCTACCAGCCTACTTCAAAGGGAAATTGAAAAGAAATGGCTTTGGATAATTTAAAATCCTATATAAATACACATTGTTATTATTTAAACTGAGGATTCATTACCTTGAATATAGTGAATTATAGCCAGTATCTAATCTTATCAACTGCCAATAAAACGTGGTTTTATTGTCAAATTGTACTGAATGTGAATGTAAGAATATTTTAAAAGTGACCAACTCTGACTGTATTACATAATAATAGGCCAAGAAAACCCAAGCCACAATCTGAATTTGCGTTAAATTAATAATCATAAAATTCATTTAAATTTCTATTTAATTTATACAGATATATAAAAAAACCTTTATAGGGAAAAATTCAATGGTGAATAGCTGATAATGATTAAACATTTTTTTAAAAATTACTTTTTTAAAAAAAAGCAATTGGGGTTAAGTAACTTGCTCAAGGTTACATGGATAGTCATACATAAAATGTATGGGTGCTAACTTTCTGAGGCTGGAACTGATCCCGCATCCTCCTGACTCTGGGGCCAGTGCTCTTACTCACTGAGCCACCCTCCAGCCCCCCAAAATTACTTTTAAAGTCTATTTTTTTCCTCACCAAGAAGTCAGTCCTTTCAAGACTGGTACATCCTTTTGTCCCCCCCTTTCAGATTAAGGTTTAGAAGAGGACAATAGTTCTTTAGCAATAATAGTTGGTTTGCAGATTACTAGTATCATTATTCTTAGGCCTCTGATTTATCCATTAGACCACCCAGATGGAGTATCAGAGCCAGGATATGGTTATGCTTTCACATGACTGATTGTAATTTTTAAAAATCCCCTTTCTCTGCTATTAGCTGACAGATGAGATTATTACAAGACATGGCTCATTAATAAATAACACCTAATTAGTCAGAGATTATTCTGTGATTAAGCCTTAATTTTCTGTGCTTCTCATGTAACTATTCAAATTATTCTTTATTTTTTTTTGTTCCTTTTCAGACTATTTTGGAACGTGCTCTGAATCATCCCAAAAGGTTACTCAAACAGAAATTGACTCTTATCTGACAGCAAGTCCCTGACAGACCTGTGACAGCTAAGAGAGATGCCTTAATAAAAACTTACTCCAATAGGGAAAAGGATTATGCTTTTGTTAAGTGCCTGCTGTGCACCAGGAACTATAATAAGTGCTTTTTAATGTTATATCATTTGATCCTTAAAACAACCCTAAATGTTAGGTACTGTTATCCCCATTTTGCAGTTGAGGAAACTGAGGCAAAGGTTAAGTAACTTGGTCACCATCTTACAGCTAGATGCCATGAGACTGGATTGGAACTAAGTCTTTGTTATTTCAAACCCAGTGCTCTACTCTATTTGGGGTTTTCTTGCCAAAGATACTGGAGTGGTTTGCCATTTCCTTCTCCTGCTCATTTTCCAGATGAGGAAACTGAGGCAAACAGGGTCATATGACTTGCTTAGGATCACACGGCTAATAAGTGTCTGAGGCCAGACTTGAATTCAGGATTATGAGCTTTCCTGATACCAGACCGAGCACCCTATCCATTGCACTACCTAGATGCCCAACTAATTTTTTTCACTTTTAATTAATCATTTATTCATTTATTTTTAGTTTTCAACATTCATTTCCACAAGATTTTGAGTTACAAATTTTCTCCCCATCTTTCCCCTACCCTACCCCAAGATAGCGAGCCTACTAAATACCCCTTCCCCCAATCTGTTCTCTCTTATATCCTCCCCATCTCCCCTATCTAGTAGGACAAGATGGATTTCTATACTGGTTCTGTATACATTATTTCCCATGCCTAACTAATTTTTACATAGATAATATATAACTTCAGCTCTTTGATGATCATGCGATAAGTAAGTTGTAGATTGATTGCTGACCTGCATTGATAGAAGGAGTTTATTATTTACCAGGAGATTGTTATACCAATGAAATCACAGGTCTAAGTGATCTCCTTTCCATCCCTTTCCTCTCCCCATCCACCCTGCCCCCCCCCCCAAACAGTTATTATAATGCCCATTTTGTAGTTGAGGAAACTGAAACTCAGAGATTAAATAACTTGCCCATGATCACATATCTCATAAGCATTTAAAGAAGAATTTGAACCCAAGTATCCCTGAAACTCAAGTCTAGACCTCTATCCAGTATTCTATAACCAGACCCTGGCAATTGATGGGATAAAAGATCATATATCTGGAAGTAGAATCACACACAATATGACTTAATAGATGGGGAAACTGAGGCAGATAGGGATTAAGTGACTTGCTCAGAGATACACAGCTAGGAAGTTTCTGAGGAGGGATATGAATCTAGATCTTCCTGAATCCAAGTCCAGAGCTCTATGCACTCACTACTCCACATTGCCTCTATGAATTGAAACCTGGGAAGGTTAAGTGTCTTGCCCAAGGTCAACATGATGATAGGGGGATAAGGGATGAGATTTGAATTCAGGTTCCCTTAGTCAAGAGGCAGTGCTCTTTCTTCCATACTATGCTACATCCAATGAGGGGTATGACAGAGGAAAGTGTCAAAAATGACTCCAGGGTGTCAAGATTGAGTACCTAATCAAGGTTTAAAATTGTGTGCCTATTGTTTATTGATATCCATAAGAGATTTTGAGCTGAGCACAGGTTTGCCACAAAATACCTGTGTGCCATACTGAGGGAAACTGATTAGAAATTAAAATATGAATAGTAAATGCTTGTGAAAATTGTTATTAAAACATCTCTCTTTATACCCCTCTTTTCCCATCCCCTTAAGGTTTTGGACTCTTGACAGATGCTGGCTGTTTCCTACACCTACTTCTTGGCAAAGCAAGCATCATTAAACCCCCAACACTCTATACCTCAAGCTTATTAGCATTTTGAGGCAGTGAGGATATAAAGAAAAAAAAAGATACACACTGTGTTATAAATAATCAAGAAGTAGAACAGGGGCGGCTGGGTAGCACAGTGAACAGAGCACTGGCACTAGAGTCAGGAGGAACTGAGTTCAAATCCAGCCTCAGACATTTAACACTTACTAGCTGTGTGACCTTGGGCAAATCACTTAACACCAATTGCCCTGCCTTTTCCCCTCCAAAAAAAGCAAAAAAAAAAAAAAAAAAAGCAGAACAGCTTTCCCCTTCAGAAGTCATGACAACTAGAAGTTCAATGAGAGAGACTTTCAAAGGTGGAGGGGGGGAGCAGGAAATGAAGCAAAACAAAACAAATAAACAAAAAAGCATGACTTCCTTCAGAAGCTCTGCTCTCTCTCTATGGTAAGTTAATTCTATTGCTCACTGCATATTTCCAAACTATTTCAGTGTGGCTAGACATTTTAATTGGCCTAATTTAGATAAATACCACAAACTAATACATTTATCTTGAATACTCTCACAGTCTGCAAATGTCAACCCTTATTGAAAGTGTATTGGGATTAGGGTGAAAAGAAGAAGCATTGGGATGATTTAGCACTTGTTCTGGGGATTATATTTCCTCATAGTTGAGTGCTAGATTTCCCTCTCATTCCCCTCACTTCTGCCTAATTCTGTATGCTGCCCGTGTATTATTGCTGCATTTATCAGATCAGTCTTTGGTAATTCTGAGCACCTGTCTCAGGAGGATCCTTTGCAGAACTATATAAAGTAATCTTTAAACAGGGCCCATTTGCAATGCTTAGAAACCTGTCATCTTTTTAGATAACAAGATTATTTATTGCTAGGAAGTTATCTAAAGTGTGTTGCATTACCTTCCTGCCCTGAAATGCTTTTTCAAGTCTTTTACTGGGACAAATGGTAGATACCATAGTGAAAGGTATGTGATTATGCCTCTGACTTGTATCAAGCACTACAACTACAAGGTATAGGATGGTCAGTGTCATATCGGTTGATTTGCTACCATATATGACATGGTCCCTACAATAGCTGCCATGGCAATGCTTATCATAAACAGTAGCAAAATAAATCAATAACCTTTCATCTACAAATATGCTCTTTTAATCAAATGGATTCTGAAACACTTGACAAATTCTTCCCCATCTATGTAGTTAAACAAATAGTGATCACTTTGATCTAATGTAGCTAGTTATAACTATAACTATCATACATATTCTAACACTAAAGTGGAGTTTTAATTTCACTGATGTGAGAATTCCCTCCAACAATGGAAATTATGAACATTCATGCCTGTCTTCTTGTATGAATCTCATTTTTGTCCTCTGATAAGTTAATTTCGAGGGCCATGATTTTCCTGATGGTCCAAGGATATCAGTGGAGTATGCAAGTGGGCCATTCCTCATTTTTGCTGCTTGATTGACTCACCTATTTACAATCCATATCTACTCTCTGAGGACCTCTCTTCGTAAGTATAAAAACACTCATCTCCAATAGCATGTTGAAGTATTTGGCTATGATAACACATGAAGTCACCATCTGCGCTTTCCTTCTATTATATATGGAAGATCCTTAAGGTGTATGATGAATATATTTAACTAGAATATATTCACATGGTGCTAAAGTTACAATGGGATACTATTGCTGAAGAGATAGAAATAATTTTCAAGGGGATAAAGGGATATCACTTTTTGCCACATTTTTTTACCCAAACAACCACCATCTTCTTTTAGACTTCCCCCCCCTTACTACTAGTGTACTACATCCTTTAAATGTATCTTTAAATCTCTCTCTCTCTCTTTTATCTTTCCAGTTCAAGTTCTTGATTTTACAACATTATTCTCCTTTTTAAAATTGACTTCAATTTAAAAATTAGTGGTCAATGATCAAGGGATCCAGAATATCAAATAAACTATCTGAATTAGTAAGGATGGAAGAGTTTGGTATAGCACTCTCTCCACTGTGCCATCTAGTGCCTCAGCAAGGGAATTCGACTAGACAATCTCTGAGGACCCTTTAAGAGAATGAAGTCAGAGATACATATAGAGAATAGAGAGGAAGACATAGATCTGTCTCCCAAAGAACAAAAAGACTAGGAAGCTGCCTGGGGAGGACAGGACAGAGAGAACACCCATAAGCTATATTTTAAAAATATAATTTTTTATAGGAGATGACTTTTTCATGCAGTGGCCTGCATGTTTAAGAATGTCCAGTGGACAGCTTTCTTCATGATGCATTTGGCCCCATAGCAGTCCAGGTCATATGACAATATATAGGGGCTATACACTATTTCTTTTACATTCAGGAAGACAATGAAATCATATGGCCTTGTTTAATTATAGGTCAAAGGTCACAGAGACCACATCAATCTTCTTAGAAGGTTTTTGAGAGTAAGAGTTGATTTACAGGTCTATGGTTGGGTCCTGACTGCCATTTCTCTTTCCTAGAGGGTCATGATTTCAAATGGAAATCTGTTTAGAAAGCCTATCTAATGGGTCAACAGAAATGGCCATATGAATAGTACTATGACACATGTTCACAGGCTATTACTTTTATAGAATCAAAGGTCATTTTAATTAGAAGTCCAAGTAAGAGAAAGGAGGGTCCCCAAATGGGAAGCATGGATCCAAAAGGAAGCCTATTTCATTAGTCTAGGGATGAAGATATAGTCTTAAGAATATTAAGGAGAAGATCTGACCAATGTTATGGAGAAATCTGAAGATTCAATTAAATAAGATTGAAGGACAGAGGGAAAGGGAGTGGCAAGTGAAGACCTGATGTGTTTGTTTTCAGCAGTAATAAAAGAGAAAGTGGATGGCATTTGAGGAATTAGAGAAGGAAGACAGTTGTGAGAGGGAAAAATAAAGCTCTGCTAGGAGATTTTTCGTTATTTGCTCAACCTCAAATTTCTTTCCATTCGTTATTAAAATTATTGCCATATTTCATTTGTTTTCTGCTGCTATTTTTCATATTATATGACTCTGAACATGTTTTGAAGGCCAAAAATTGTTTTTGTAATTGAATATGAAGGGTAAGTTTAGGGCTTATCTGAATACCTAGCTTTCTAGCTTTATTTCACATTATTTCCTTTCTGTGCTTGATGTTCCAGCCAAATTGGGTTACAATGGTAGGCATTCCATTCCCACTTCCATGTATTCAGACCAGCTGTCCCCAAAGCCTGGAAGCCACTCCTAACTTTACTTAAAGATTAAACTCAGATACTGCCTCCTGTGTGAACTCTTCCCTGTTCCTTCCAGTTGTTCACATTCCTGCTCTCCTCAGATGACCTGATATTTACCTCACTTTGTGCATATTATATTGCCCTTGTAGAATATGGCTACCAAGGGAGATTCATTTTCACTTTTCCCTAGGACCTAACATATTACCTTGGACATAGGAGGTACTTAATAAAGATTTGCTGAATGCAACCAAATTGACAAATAAAAGAATTATTTTTATGTGCAAGCATACGAAATAAATCAATGTGGCATAAATCATAACCTAATTTTGTTCCATTCTCTCCCACAAGAGATGGAAAATTTGTTTTTAAAGACCCCATTACATGGCTTTGTGCTAGATTTGGTAACTCTCATCATTCTGTAATTTCACAAGTTTAGACCACCTCGGCTTTTTTGCCACCTTCATCAGCACCATGCAGTTTACATATTGTTTTACGTACTGGAATTTACATTACTTACATACTGCAATTTTCTTTTGCTACTGGAGACCAAAGACTTTTTTTTTTGCTTTGTGGAGGGGGGAAGGCAAAGAAATTGGGGTTAAGTGACTTGCCCAAGGTCACATGGCCTGTATTAAGTGTCTGAGGTTGGATTTGAACTCGGGTCCTCCTGACTCCAGGGCTGGTGCTCTGTTCACTGCGCCACCTAGCTGCCCCCAAGACTTTTCTTTAAATTAAAAACCAGTAAGCAGTTCATCAAACTCATTATTTTATAGAAACTATGATCTAATAGATAATTTTATTTAATTATAATGGTACCTATTTTCTCTCCACAGAAATTCTAGAGTATTAGAAAGTATAAAAGTAGTATTCAGTCATATTCATATGGTAAACTGATGCAAATTTCATATTTGCATAGACTAATCTAGGTTATTTTCATGGTCACTCATATGACCAGATATTTCTTATTATTAATCATTTAAACAGAAATAATCAGTTCAAGGAGCCATTGATGGGAGACAGTAAGGTACTGTAGTAGACAGGATTCTGAATTATGAAACAAGAGGAAGTGGATTCAAATCCTGACTTGGAAACATAACTCTTAGGTGATTCTGGGCACGATATAACCTCTTTTAACTTCAGTTCCTCATCTCTAAAACAAGGATAATTATAGCATACACATTATAGGCCTATTGTGAAGATCAAATGAGATAATATATGCAAAATGCTCTTTAATTTTAAAATGCTTGTATTCATTGTTATTCAGTTGTCTTTCAGTCACGTGCAATTCTTGGTGACCCCATTTGGGATTTTCTTAGCAGATACTGGAGTGGTTTGCCATTCCCTGCTCCAGCTCATTTACAGATGAGGAAATGGAAGGCCAACTGGGTTAAGTGACTTGCTCAGGGTCACATAGTTTTAAGTATCTGAGGCCAGATTTGAACTCAGAAAGATGTGTCTATCTTACTCTAGGCCCAGGCCCAAAACTCTATCCACTGCACTTAATAAATGCTTCCTACTCCCATCCCTTCCTTTCTACATGCCATGCAGTATTCTAATCACTAGGAATACAAATACAAAAATGAAACAAAATGAATAGAATGAGGTTTGAGGGGGGCGGCTAGGTGGCGCAGTGAGTAAGAGTGTGGGTCTCAGAGTTGGGATGACCCGAGATCAGATCCGGCCTCAGAAAATGAGCACCCACACATAAATCATGACTAGTCGTGTAACCTTGAGCAAGTTACTTAACCCCAATTGCTTTAAAAAAAAAAAAAAAGAATGAGGTTTGAGGGAAGAGGTACATTAGGAGCTGAGGGAAAAGAAATGTATTCATGAAAACATGATTGATCTGCATCTTGAAGGAAACCAGGGATTCTAAGAGGTAGAAATCAGGAGAAAGTATATTTTAGGCAGGGGGGACAGCTAGTACAGAGGCATGGAGAAAGGAAGATGGAGTATTATCATGTGTGTTCAACATCAAATAGGCCAGTATGTCTGAATTATAAAGTTGGAAAAGAGTAATAAAGTACATAAAGACTAGAAAGGAAGAAAGGGGCCAGTTATGAGAAGTTTTAAGTGAAAAAAAGAGGAGGTTTTAAAAAAATAAAATAAAATTTAATACCAAAAGCTTCAAAAGGGAGCCACTGGCTATGTCAAGTCAATTACATAACCTTGGTCATGTCATTTCAACTTCAAAAGGGAAACAGTGGCTATGTCAGGTCAAGTATGTAACCTTGGACGTGTCATTTAACAACTCTTGGCTTCATTTATTAAATGAAGCTATTGAACAAGATGACTTTGAAGCTTCCTTTCATCTTTAACTCTATGATTTTACCTATGAACCTAGTTATGGAAAGAGATTTCTTTCGAAAAAAGAATAAACTAGAGAGTAGGTGGCATGGCATTACATGTTAAGGAACTCATAGAAGAGCAAGTTTGACCTAACAGATAGAGAGATGGCCTCAGTCAGGAAGACTGAGGTTAAACTACAGCATCTGATACATACTGAGTGGCACTGGACAAGTAACTTAAACTCTGTGTTCCAGAGAACTCTCTAAGAATATAAAGTGCAGAGAAGATATTGACCTGCATTTGTAGAGTTAATTTCTTCACCCAGCATCTACTATGTCAGTAAAAACTTTGTCCTCTTCCCTACCTTTTATGTGAGGAAATTCAGGAACCAAAAGATTAAGGCAGGATGGAGAACATTTAAAGGTCAGCAGAGGGAGAAATGGGAATGGTATGTCACGACAATATGTTACCAATCAATTGTACAAAAAGAAGAACAAGATGAGAGACTCTGAAAATAGATCATGATACTAGCATAGAAAATTGATATCACAGTGATGAAGGACTTCAATTATCCAGATAGCTGTTGGACTTCTCTCTCATTGAAAAGTAGAACAACTAAAACTTTTTGGCTTAACTTAATGCTAACATCATCCTTTCAAACTTGGAGGAAGCAAAGAGGGGTGATTAATTTGATTCTCCTCTGAAAAAGATGATCTCATTAAATTAAAATTATGGGAACCTTGAAAAGAAGTGATCATTCTGTTTTAAAGTTGTCAAGAGGATTCTGGGAAGATGGTGGAGTAGGTCAGAAAACTTTCAGTTCTCCAGAACTGAAAAAGACAGAACATAGCCTCAGAGGGAATGTAGAGTAGCAGAAAAAAATAAAAGTTAGGATTAAGCAGCTATTCTCCTAAAACAACTGGAGAAGACTCCAGGAAAGACCCAAGGCCTCCAGGGCTGGAGGTTTAGCCTTAGTGAAGTGTGAACATCACCAGGCTGTCTCTAAAGAATCAACTGACAACAAGCCCTGGGGGTAGCTAGGTTGGAGGCAGCCTCAGCCTTAGATCATCTCACAGTCAGTGGGGGCCTGGGAGAAAGGGGCTAATGACTGAGTAGGAGAAGATTGAAGGATTTTCCACTATTGAGGGACACCGAGCACAGCTGTGCTAACCAGAAGTGTCCCCCAGGCTGCAACTGCTGGGGAGAAGGAGCTAGTACACACCTGCTGAGTACAGCAACTGTTGGCTGTGGGCACTTGCAGGAGAGCAGAGTTCCTGGATTCAGTTCCAGAGCAGAGAGGACAGCTGTAGTTTGCAGCCACCAGAGAGACTGCAGGGAGCAAGATTGTCTACAGAAAGGTGGGGGTAGGGGTCTAGTCATGCATTTGAAGTGGAGAGGAGAGCCCAAGGCTGAGTTCCAGGACAAAACTCAGAAAAAAAAACAGTAAGAAGAACCTGACACTTGGGGCATCATTCCCCATATCTTGGGACTATAACTTGATTGCACTAATGGCTGCTAAAAACAAAATAAAACAACAAATAAATAAAAATGAGTAAGCAAAGGAGAAAGAATCAAACCATAGTTAGCTACTAGGGGAATAGGGAAGATAAGGGTTCATAATTCAGAGGATGATAAGAGAGTTTTAAAAAAGCCACTCCCTTTTCAATGATAATTGTCAAATGATCCCAAGCACAAAAAGAGTTCTTGGAAGAACTTAAAAAAAATAACTTTAAAAATCAAATAAGAGAGATCAAGGAAAAATTATGAAAAAATGAGAAATACAAGAAAATTGTGAAAAAATAATCAACCAACTTGAAATAAAGAATAAAAAATTTAAGGAAGAAAATAATTTATTGAAAGCTAGAAGGAAGCTTATAACATTCTAAGACACCAAAAAATAATAAAACAAAATCAGAAGAATTAAAAAAATATATAACAGAAGAGAAGGTGAAATATCTCATCAGAAAAACAATTGATCTGGAGAACAGATTGAGGAGAAATAATATAAGAATAGTCAGACTACCTGAGAATTACAATTTAAAAAATATCTTGATACATCACAAGAAATTATCAAAGAAAATTTCTCTGAATTTTTAGAACAAGAAGGCAAAGCAGAAATCCAAAAATCTACCAATTACCACCTGAAAGAGATCACAGGAAGAAAGTGTACAGGAATATCATAGCCAAGTTTCAAAGTTCACAGGTAAAGAAGAAAATACTGGAAGCAAAAAGAAAAAAATATCATGGAACTACAATAAGGATTATACAAGCCCTAGCAGCTACTACAGTAAAGGGCTACAGGTCTTGGAATAATATGTTTTATAGGGCAAAAGAGCTAGAATTATGATGAAGGGTAACTTAACCAGCAAAGTTAACTATAATCCTGAATGAAAACAAAATGGACATTGAATGGACATATAAGACTTTCAGGTATTTGTGACAAAAACAGCAGAACTTAAAGAAAAAATTTAAACATAATATCTGGGAGAAATATAAGGTAAATATTAAAGACCAGTTATAAGAGACTCAATGAAGTCAAATTGTTTACTTTTTATATGTGAAAATATCATCAGTACTTTTATGACGGTCATCATTATTTGGGTAGTTTGAAAAAAAAAAGGCTTGGGCTAAATGTTAATGGGGATGAGGTTTCACCTCACACCCTGTAAATTGACAAAAATTTTTAAAAAGTTGAAATAATATTAGCGGATTTGTGAAGTGATAAGTACATTAACACATTGGTGGAGCTATGAAATGCTAGAATTCTTTTGGAAAGCAATTTTGAATAATTCAAAAAAAGTGACTATAATGTCCATACATACACTTTGAAAAAGAGACTCCATTACTGGGCTTATTCCTAAAGGAAACTATAGAAGAAAATCCTCATATGCACTAAATATTTATGTTCTTTTGTCATAGCAAAGAATCAGAAATAAAGCAGACAGTCATTAATTAGAGAATAGCAAAAAAAAAAGTTGTGGTACACAAACACAATGGAGTATTACTATGCTAAAAGAAGTTATATGTACGACAAATTCAAAATGGCATGGGAAGATATATATGAACTGATAAAGAGAGAAGCAGAACCAAGAAAACAATATTTGTAACTAAAGTAATATAAATGTAAAGAACAACTATATACCAACATATCAGAAGTGAATGTAACAAAATTACATAGAACAAGCAGAACTTGATTCAAATGAAGAGATATGAGAGGACACCTTCAACTATCCCTTCCTGGAGGTGGGAAGTTCACAGTTGTTATACATTAAACAATTTTTTGGACTTTTTCAATGAACTGATCAGTTATGCTTATGTTTTGTTCTGTTTTGCTTTTTGTTTTTTCCCTTTTTAAGAATATTATTTCTTCAGTGGGATCCTCTTGGGAGGAAAATACTTGAGGAAACTATAATGATGTAAGAAACAGATGTCATCAATTAAGTCTTATTTTTTCAATAGAGATAGGTTTATAGGGGAAGTCAGTACAGGAAGAATGAGAAGTTCTCAAGAATGTAATTCTTAATGGAAAAAAATTAATACCGAGGAAGAAAAGAGGGAAGGTTCTAGAGAATCCATTTTGGATGCATAGGGAGCTCATTGGCCAGCTTAGATTTAAAAATAACATTTCAATTTTACACAGTTCTTTTATCCTACTTTATATATTAAATGTTTGTTTTTATTGATACTTATCAACTCAATACAAATATTTAAAAGTATGTTTAGAAGATGGAAACAGGGGAAAGTAATCCCTAAAACATGTGAAACAAAACAAAAACCCCAAACATGGAACAGTTCTGTAAGAAGAGTGTCAAGAATCCCAAAGATCAGAATGAATGGGGGATGCTCAAGATAACAAAAATAGTCTTTGTTTTTTTTTTGTTGTTGTTGTTTGTTTGTTTGTTTTGTTTTGTTTTTTGCTTTTTTTTTTGGAGGGCAACTGGGGCTAAGTAACTTGCCCAAGGTCACAGGGATAGGTTTTTTTGTTTGTTTGTTTGTGTGTGTTAAGTGTCTGAGGCCCAATCTGAATTCAGGTCCTTCTCACTCTAGTGATGGCTCTCTACTCACTGTACCACTTAGCTGCCCCTCTAAAACAGTCTTATAATTATATATTGGAAAGAGAAGGCTCAAAGGAAGGGACAATAACAATTGGGTCAAAAAAGCAAAACTCTTCATATTTCATTTTTTTTCTGCTTTCTCTCTCAAGAGAGGTAGCAGAGGATATTCAGTAGACAGTTGATCTCCAAGCCAAGAAAACCTAGATTTAAGTTTCACTTCTAAAATCTATTGACTGTGTGACACTGGGAAAGCATTGAATATGTCCATGCTCTAGGTGGCAATCTCTAAGAGTATAATCTGTAGAGATATTGTTGACCATCATTAATGGAGGGACTTTCATTACCTGAGAGTTCCCTGTCTCAAGGGAATAACATTCCAGTTCCTATTCCCTTTTCCCCAAAGTGTACAGTTTTTGTACTGGAAAGTACCAGAAACATGGGATGGCTAGAAGAAAGATAAGGAAAAGCAGTAAAATGTTGTGTGTGAGGAGCAAAGAAAAGACCACTTTGGCTGAATCACAGAGTAGTGGGGTAAGGAGAGGAAGAGTAATGGACAATGAGGCTGAAAGAAAGATTTGGCCATGATTGTGAAGGATTTTAAAAACTAAATAGAAAAGTTCATGTTTTATCCCAGAGGCAATAGGAAGCTAATTCAGTTAACTGAGCAGAGTCAAATTCACATTTAAGGAAATTAATTTTGGTTGAATTGTGGAAAATGGACTATATTAAGGAGAGACTTGAGGCAAAGGGATAAATTAGGAGGCTGTTGTAATACTATAAGCAAGAGGGATAAAGGCCTGAACTAAAATGACAACTATGGGAGTATTGAGAAGGGGGTAGATCCAAGTGATATTGTAGAGGTAGAAATGTCAAGATTTGACAACTGATGGCTATCTGTGATATGAGGAGAGAGGAGTCAAAAATAATACTTAGATTATTAGGACACTCCATTATCTATCTCCCTTATCTTTTGATCAACCATCCCACATATTCCGTCCCTTTCCAAAAGCTGTTCACTTTGAATGAAAGGGATAGGGACTGGAACCATCTATATAAGGAACTCTCAGGTAATGAAAGTCCTTCTACCAATGAAGATCAGCCACTTCTCTATAAAATATATTCTTAGAGAATTGCCCAGGGCACTGACATATTAAATGCTTCTCCAGCATCACATAGCCAATATATTTCAGAAACAGGACTTGAATCTAGGCTTGGGATGCAGGAGATTGGAAGAATGGTGGTGCTTTCAACAGAAATAGGGAAGTTTGGAAAAGTGATAGGTTTGGGGATAAAGAAATGATAGGAATATGGCTCCTTTTTATCTTTGTATCCCTAGTGTAATACACAGTGTCTGGCATGTAGCTAGTGCTTAATACATTTTTAATTGATTGATTAAAAGTCTCATATGCCAGTTGTTTTTTTTTTTCTTAAAAGAACTAAGTGTCTAGCACTGAAAGGGATCTCAGCAGCCATGCAACACAAAGTTTTCATTTTACAGCTAAAAAAACTGAGGTCAGGGGAGCTCAAAAGTACCAGGAGAGAGGGGGTTACATGCTTTATTTTTATTTGTCGTTGTTCGAATCACCAGAAGAAAAACTGGAAGATTTTTATAGTCTCTACTTCATTTGTTATTGTATGCTCTAGAAAATTGTTTGCAAGTTTTTGCTTGTTTCAATCTCACATTTTCAATCCAGGATGAGTAAATCATTCTCAGAGCTTCCACAGAGATGAGAAACAAGATATATAGTTTACTGGCTACTAATATCCCTGTGACTGCATTTCTGGATGGCAAAAACACTGTTCATCTTATTTTTCTGATCATTTGGTTTCTTCTCTTTCAGATATCTTCAAAACTGATTCTTCAATTCTTCCAAAATAGTGTCATCTATAGGATGACTTTTACAGATGAATAGAATGCCAGAATTGGACATTCATCTAGGTAACCTACAGCTGAGAAGGAATTCCCTCTATAATATTCCGGAGACATGGGCACCCAAGTTTCTACTAGAAGGCCTGGAGAACTTGCTACCTTCATCTTCTGTGAGTGCCTTCTCTAGTTCAGTGGCTCTCCCTTAATTTATTTTCTGAAATGTCATTTGCAACATATGGCATTTCTTTAGACTGGCTTCATGATTTGGTGCAGATGGAACTAAATGGCTTCCAAGCTTCATTCCAGTTCTTATACCCTGGGATTTTGTGATATTATGATGCTATTTCCTCATATAGTACGTTGGTAGTGACTAAGATATTAAACTCTAAATGTTATGGTTTCATTGTTTTTAATAAAGAGAAGCTCATAAATCATCTACTTAAAATAATAACCTTGACTTTGATTCCTGGCAAAATTCTAGGTTATAATGATATAGCACAATAAGACCAAGCATATAATAGAATTTTATCAAGAATCAAAGTCAAGCTTATAGTTTTCAGGTTCCCCTTTTCCCTTTGTTGAACACTGCGACATTTTCCCTTTTGTGGTCTTGCAGCAACTGTCCCATTCTCCATAACCTTTCAATGATCACTGACAATAGCTCAGCAGTCGCATATGCCAGTTCTTACTATGATATAATACATCCAAGCACAGTGACTTGGATTCATTTAGGGAGCTTAGATTGCCCCTTATTACTTCCTTTTTTTCTTGACTTTTAAGCCCCATAGCAAATTTTTGTCCTTTCCTTTCTATCCCCTAGAATAGTTCATTCTTTTGTGCTGCAAGTATTCAAAGCAAAATACAACAAAAATAAAGCTGACTCAAGCATTTCTGCTTTTTATGTATCATCCATTTTCAATGTTACTGATATCCTCTTGATCACTATTTTTTTGGCATCCATTGTTTTGTTCTTCCTTCTATTTCAACTTCTATTCTTTCATATATATTGGAACTTAATTGCTCAATGCTTCCCAAGTAATGATCTCATCCCTTATTGATCTTCTTTCACCCGATGTCACTAAAAAAGGTCTAACCAACCCCCCTTCCTCTTAACATTCCTCACCAGCCTCTGCTCCTTCTGAGGCTTATCACTCCTGGCACTATTTAACAGAAACACGCTTCTCTTTTGAATTAATTTGCCATTATCTGCTATCACTTCCATCTTCTTTCTATATGTCTTTTAAAGAACAAAGTTGTTTTATTTATTCCCTGTCCATCTTCACGAAAAGCTTTCCTACCCTTTTTAAATGTACTTTCTAAAAGAATAGTCACATTCTTCTCCAAATTCCTGTCATTTAGACTAACAACCAGAATGACTACTTGACTTCTTCCCAGGTACCTGGTGCTAAGTTTTGGAATCTGACAATAAAAATTAGTTGTGAATTTTCCATCCCAATTCCAAGACCAAAGGACAACATGCCAATGTTCCAATGTATTGGGGCTGCCAACCTACTCTGAGTTCTTTCAGTATTCAACTTCAAGGATGATTCATGACTTGTTTCATCCCTACCTAGTTACCATACTCTTGTAAAGTAATCTTTTATATACTTTAAGATGGATATTAAATGATTCCTTTATTTTTGCTCCATTTTAGTATTTAAATTGAAAGGAACATGATAGCATAGCTTCAAATTCAGTGATTTCAGCGGCCAAATAAAACTTGAAGCTATGCCCCAGAAATTGAGATTTAGGTAGAGGGAGCTGAGTTGATGACAACAAAGAAGGAAGGAAGGTAAAATGCATTTTCTTTGGTATTGAGGCAATTTACTCAAACCCTGTTCCTTTCTTTCTAGAGAGAAGGTGGGGTAGGCACTAAAGCAAAAACAACTGAAATTACTGTTGAGTTCATTTAGTGCTTATTGTTGTTTTTGTTCAGTTATTTCAATTGTGTCTGACTCTGTGATCCCTTTGGGGATTTTCTTGGCAAAGATACTGGAGGTGCTTGCCATTTCCTTTTCCAGCTAATTTTACAGATGAAGAAACTGAGGCCAACAGGGTTAAGTGACTTGCCCAGAGTCACATAGCTAGTAAGTGTCTGGGGCTAGATTTGAACTCATGAAGATGAATCTTTCTCACTCTGGGCCTGACACTTTATCCACAGTGTCACTTAGCTATATATTTAATGGAACTACTGATCAAAAGAATTTTAACAAGTCATAGGATTATAAGACCACAGATTTAGAGTTGGAATGAAACACAGAAGTCATCTAGTTCAAGCACTTTATTTTATAAAGAAATTCAGGCCCAGAGTGATTTGCTTCAAGTAATAAAAGTAAAAAACCTCAGAAGTGGGATAATAACTCTAGTCTTCTGTCTTCAGAATCAGTAATCTTTCTATTCCACCACTCTATCTCCCTATGTATACCTTTTTCTCACTGAAGACAAAGGTGCCTGAGTACTGCTTACTTAAGCCTGCTGAAATCTTAAAGGGCCCTAGCTCCCTTTGTTTTCCTGAATATTGGCAGTTAGGAAGTCACTCAGATCAGTCTGCAGTCTTGGCAGAGTTGACTAGTCCCTGACTGCACTTCATCTATATGTTATATCATTTCCCAGATAAGGACAAAAGGAAATCTAGAGGGTTACCCAAGGAGACACATGTTCTAACTTTAATTTTAGCATTAAATTATATTTGAGTAAACAATTTCCTGCATAAGTTTTGTCTCTTCTCCTCACATAGAAAGAACCCATGAGAATAATCAAAGCCTGTATTACTATAGGTAAATTAATGTACTTTTTTTTAAGAAAAAGAGTAATGAAAGGAAAAGGGAACAAATAAAGGAAAATGCCAAATAGAAGAATGAAGATAATAAAAGAAAAAAGAGACCAGGATGAGCACAAGTCTTAGGAATTTCATATTCCCTATTTGATCTGATTTGTTATAGTGAAATGTTGTTTGCTGAGAAATTTTAAAAAAAGAAAATAAAAACTGTGCAGAAAAGTAAAAAAACCCAACAACACATAAACATTTTTTTCTGTTAATTAAAAAAAAACCCACTGAGAGTTAGTTGCATTCAATATGAGAGGGAATATGGGGTGGAGTGGTGGATTTGAGTCAGGAAGACCTGCATTCCAAATTCACTTCAGACACTGAATACTTGTGTGATCCCAACCAAGTCGTTTAAGGTCTATAAGCGTTGATTTCCTCATTTACAAAATGAGCAGGTTAGATTTGACTACCTCCATCAAAATATGTTACCAGCTCTTAATTTATAACCCCATGAATAGGAAGTTAGTTACTGAAGTATTATGCTTTAATTTCAATCGTGAATGTACTAAAATGTTTAGTTTTACAAAGGCAGGGAAAGTCTTCAAGACTTTTCAAGACCTGAATATAAACTCAGTGGAACATTCAAGTGCCCAGGGGGGCCTGGTTTCTTTGCTAATACAATGATCTGTCTATCTTCAGCATCCACTTCTTTCAACAGGGTTTTCTGGAAGAGAGCAAGGGGCAAGGCTATGTTTGATTTTGCCTTTTCTAACACACTGCAGTTAACTCTGGAAATAAATTTGATTAAACCATTAAATAACAGGGACCATAACACAATTATATTTGACATCTTCTCAGCAGGATCTTACCAAAAGGTAGTTAAGTAACACTAAAGTTCATGAAGAGGGTCATAATAAAATGAGAAAGCTAACTTTTTCCCTGCGGGCCCTTTCCAACTAGGAAATTAAAATCCCTAGAATTGGCAAAGAGACTGCTAGAGAATACCTTATTAGAGTCAAAGGACATTTTTGTCAGGAGAGTACCCTCAATTTTAAGGTCATAAATGACACACCAAGTGTGTTAAATTGCCTTGACATCAAATCATGGCTCAGATGAAATGGAAGTCATGCAATAGTTGATTTGGGGGTGAAAAAAATTATCCAAGAGAAATGTGAACTTAGGTTGAACTTGGCTTGTGATGGCTGTGCAGATGAAGGTATACTCAATGTCAGAGTCAATCATCCAACTATCCATGGCTAGTCCCTTGGATCTGATGTCTAAATGTATCACCATGCCTAAAGTATGACTGCCCTGTTCCATGAGCAAGGTGACTGCTCTTATTTATAACTGTGTCCATTCTTTTATCAACTCAATTTTGTCCATAAGTCCAACTAAGCAAGTGCCTAGATCCTGTACATAACAGATGATTCTCACCCAATCACCCCTCACCCCAAACTTATGTCCACTGGTAATCTGACCAGAAATAATTTAAAAATTGCAAATATGACACACTTCATAAAAGTGCATTCCTTTCTTTTACAATGTACAAAATTATTAGTAGCATAGTACATAATGAAAATTGTGAATAAGCATATACATATTATTTGCTATTTTTTATGAGCCAAAAGATTGGAGACCACTGGTCCACATTAGATGCTCTGGATTTATAAAATGTAATGCCTTTTCAGGTCCATTGGGGGCAGGGGGTGTATATGAAGGATAATGACCCATACATTATGCTATTCAGATAAGTTGTCATGAATCTCTAAATAGCAGCTATTAATTTTGTAAATAGACAGTCTACTTAATATCACAAAGTTTTCACACGTAATTTATAGCTTTAAGATTTTGATGAATTACATACTTCAAATAGATATGCCCTAAAACAGATACATTTTAATCAGGAATAAGATGCAGAATACTGGAAAAGTCATTGAGCTAGTAGTAGTCAGATGATCTGAGTTCCAGTTCTGTTTTTGTTGCCACTAAATGAGAAAACTTTGTATAGTTGAAAGAACACTAGCTTGTAGTCAGAGGATCTGAATTTGAATCTTACCTCTGACACTTTCTACCTGCGTAACCTTAGGCAAATCACTTAACATGAGCCTCAATTTTTCCATCTCTAAGATAATTGGATTACATCACCTTTAAGGCCCCTTCTGATTCTCAAATTTTGATTATATTAAAGGCCCTGATCTTTGCAATTGGCTATACATTAATAAAAAAGACCTTCGAATCACGGACTTATGCATCTGGATCTCCACTCTTCATAAGACTGTGTATGCAAATTATGGAGAATCATAATGTCTACTTAATTCAAATGCATTTTTATAGTCATTGTTAATTATAATATATTGAAATCTTAGTTGATATAATCAAAGGATCATAGATCTTGTCTGTCCCTCATTTTGAAAAGGACCATTGACATCATGGGGTGATATCCTGACTCTCACATGAATTGGATTTAAATGAGGCTGAGTCATATAAAGTCATCAGTCTTACTCCCTCTTCCAGAGCTATCAAAGTCCAGTGGCAAGAAAAGTCAGGGTGACTGGCCTGGGATTCAGTAGATGACCTTGGCATATTTATGTCTGACCAAGCTCTAAGTACTCAACAGTGTCAGCTTCAGCCACTTTCATGGCCATTGGAACAAATTGTTCTCATCCACCTATTTGGCTGGGGGAAGTCTTCACATGCTTGGGGTAATTATCATCCTAACTCACTGAGGAGTTTGTTGGTTCTCTCAGCCTGGTTTAACCCATCTACTGAAATGGTTTTACTGGGGTGTGGCCACTGTGTATGCTACAGCTTCTTGGATCCACAGGTGAGAGTTGGGTGACAGGTGGACAGCAAAGGTACATGAGCAGCTCTGAAAAGGACTAGGCAAGCCCTCACACCAGAAGTGCTAGTTCTCCCTGAACATCCATTACACCCCATCATAGAACTAGAGCTAGAAGTGATCACATCATTCATTAGTCCAAGCTTCTTATTTTTTAGACCAGGAAACTGAGGCCTAGGAGGTTAAAATTTGGCCTAAGTTCATACAGGTAGCAAGTGTCAGAGGTGGGATCTGAACTTAAGTCTTCTCATTTCATTTTGATAGAATGTGAAATTCCTGAAGGCAAAGAATATTTCATTTTTTTCCTTTGTAACTCCAGCATTTATCATAGTACCTCACACAAAGTAGGCACTTAACTATTTTCGATTGCTTGATTATTCCAGAATGTCTGGAGGCTAAATTTGGGAGAATTACCTCAGTATCTAAAATCTCCAACCATGAAATATTATATGCATCCCTAATTCTGTCAAACATCAAACAAGTATAATAAATAGCTGTATGCTACTTCAAAACCATCTCAGATCCTGACATTTGGCACATTTC
This sequence comes from Gymnobelideus leadbeateri, assembly GCA_011680675.1. Taxonomy (NCBI): domain Eukaryota; kingdom Metazoa; phylum Chordata; class Mammalia; order Diprotodontia; family Petauridae; genus Gymnobelideus; species Gymnobelideus leadbeateri. Next base: position 473,210 of record WOXC01000291.1, read on the forward strand.
ACTAATGATCTATTTATAATTTAAGTAATAATTTAGGTTACTGGTGCTGATGTGACAGTATCTTCCAAAGTAAATACTGCACTCCAGAGAGAAAGTCTCAATTTTAGTTATAAAAAAGAGAACTATTATAAATAATTAATAATGAGTTCTAGCTAAACAACAACAGGTGCTCAACTAATCCCAAACAGAAACAGATGGAAACACAAATGTTGGGTAAACATTGAACTAACTACAAGCGGAGCAATAAACTTTGGGGAAAGGCTTTTCTCCCCACCATTTTCCTTTATCTAACTATCAATCATAGACAGAATTTAATTCAAGGCAAAGTTAAAAGAGATATCTTTAGCCCAAATGTAAAGTGTCCCAAAAGTATTAGTGCAGTTTTAAGTTCTTAGGCATCTGTCTAAGATTTAAATTTGAAACTGCATTAGGACTTTGGGGACAGCCTGTATGTTTATAAACTTACAAATTACTCTGAATCATAAGCATTCAAACTATTTAAAATCATGAAGGAAAAAAATGAGAGGGCAAACAGAGAATTGGGGGAAAAATAAAACATACTGGAAAAAGTAACAAAAATCTAAAAATATATAAATACACTATTCACAGACATAAAATTTAAAAATATAGACATAAGTAAATATAGATGCTAAGAACTGAAGAGGACATCATTAAGTCATTTAGTCTAATCACCACTGGAAGCACGAACTCTACACAACACCTCTTTTAGGTAAGTTTACCCAACTTCTGCTTGAAGACCCCCAGTGTTAGAGAACTTACTTCAAAGACAGATGATTCCATCTGGGGACACTTGTCTTGGACAGGAAAGTTTTCCTTACATCAAACTGAAATCTACTTAATTCTATCTTTCATCCATTGTTCTTAGTTCTTGGACGACAAAAATTGGTCTTTTATTTCTTCCCTATCATAGCCCTTCAGGTATTTGAAGACAATCACAGAACTTCAAAGTTGCAAGAATTCTCAGTGATTATCTACTCCAAGACATGAATGTAAACCTCTCCAATGATGATGATGATGATGATGGCAACTGCCATTTAAACAAAACTTTAAAGTTTGTTTTATCGATTATTTCATTATATTATTTCATTAAAAAATCTTGTGAAGCTGGTGTTTTTTATATCCCCATTTTACAGATTAAGCAACTTGCCCTAAGTAACTCAGGATTAGATTCTTAGGTAGAATGTGAAGTCAGGCTTACCTGACTTTAAATTAGCATTCTATTTATTGTGCCACCCAGCACTCTATATTGCCAAATAACCATTTACCTACCATTTAAAACCCCTCAGTGAATGGGAACTCATTGTCTCCAAAAGCCATCCATTCTATTTTTGTACCACTCTAATTGGGTCAAAATTTGTGCTAATATCAAACTGAAATTTTATATAAGGGGGCAAGTGTTCTTTCTTAAGTGTATCTTGCTTGCAGGTGCTAATCTCACTAATTTTCTTATATCATATACACTAACAACTTAATTTCTCAATCTGTAGGCCACTTGTTGCTTTACTTCATTTCTTTGAGCTTCATCTTTGATAGTCCCTGTTGATTAGATCCTGCATCTATGCCACATAATTCCTTGCCTACTAGACCTACGGCATGAACAGTAACTTTTTAAGCCAATGGTTGCCTAATCTGCAAAATGAGGACTTCACAGCAGACGCCTTCTTAGGTCCATTCTTCTGTAATTGTTACAAATCTACCAGATATTTCCTGTCTCACAACCAATTCCTGATTCGGGATCCTCTTAGCCAGATCTGTCTTGCTGCTTCCTATACACTATTATGGTAGCTGATGACATGCAAAATGGAGAGTGTGGAGACCCAATGATACTCTGTATTTGATACCTGGTTAACTCAAGGAGTTCTGTCATTGGGGAAGTGTAGAAGAGAAATTGCTAACTACTCAACTAATACAGAATAGAAAATGTGAAGGTCAAATGTAATGCCATGAGTGTCCCATATACATGGAAAATATAGGCCCAAGGCTGAATCTTTTATTGTTGTTAATTGGTAGGGTATTCCCTTTTCAAATCCCAAGCAAATATATGGTTCTACTCAGCAAGGCATATTGAAAAACAAGTTACCACTTTCAGGTCATCACTATATTCAAAGGAATGGTTATCATTTTGCCAGGAGAAAAGCACTCTTTGTATACATATTAACCATAGCCTCTTATAAATTTACACTGATGGTTGCATCTTGTTTGGCATATCTTTATTGATTGCAATATTGCCAGAAAGAAGAAATAAGTCCTATGTCTATTACACTATAACAATCCCTAACTGATTTTTTAATCAGGAGCCAGTAAGTCCTAATGGTTCACATTTAATCTGACAATACATAATTTTATGACAAATTCCCTATCTACTAGCATAAACTTGGCAAATAACATGATTATCATGTCTTGCAGGATGATGCAGAAAAGATTTAGTGAAATACATAGATAACAGAATTAATAATACACATTAGTCATTTGTTAATTCATGCTAATCATCATTTTTCTTTGCCAACACAATATATGCTATTCACACACTTGTTGCAAAGTTAGCTGTTCATATGAAATTTTTGAAAAATACTGTCACCATCTGTAAATTATGGCTATGCCTTCAATCATGGGGTCCATGAATTTGAAACATACATATGTATAATAATTCATACCTATATAATACATACATATATGAATTTTGTTGTTCTGTTGTTTTAAAGTCAGTCCAACTCTTTATGACTTCATTTTGGGTTTTCTTGGTGAAGATACTAGAGTGGTTTGCCATTCCTCTCTCCAGTTCATTTTGCAGATGATGAAACTGAGGCAAACAGGGTTAAGTGACTTTCCCAGGGTCACTCAGCTAGTAAGTATCTGAGGCCTGATTTGAACTCAGGAAGATAAGTCTTCCTGATTCCAAGCCCAATGTTGTACCCACTGTGCCACCTAGCTGCCCCTATATACATAAATACACCAGTACAACTGGTTTCCTTTGTAATCCTAAATATTTTATTTTATGCATTTAAAAACATTATCCTGAAAAGGCAGTTCTGTCTAAGGGGTCCATGGAACACAAAAAATGATTAAGAACCCTTGGTTTTAATAGGGTATGCAATAAGTAGGACTAGAATCTGATGTCTTCCTCAAGGGAAAATAGTCAGATATAAAGGTGAGTACAGTAGATTGACTGAAGTCTTTCCTGTGTGATTTGGGCATACTAGTAATAACACTTAAGACTATTCATTTTCAATGGTCTTGACATAATGATTTATTAAATAATAATAATATAACTTTAAGATTTGCACAGTTTGACTCATTTGATCTTCAAGACAACTCTGCAAGGTAGGAGTTATTTTTATCTCTTTTATAGATGAGGCAATTTAAGGCTGTGATTTACCCAGGGTTACAGAGCTAGTAACTGTCTGATGTTGGATTTGAACTCAGAGGTTCCTGACTCCAAGTCTCTTAACTATTGTATCACCTAGTTGCTGCCCCAGAACATTTCTCATAGCATTGAGATTTCTGTGTTTCTAATATTTGAAGTAATATTTTAGTGTGATAAAGCCTTGGTTATTCAGAAGTCTTGAAAAATGAGTCATTCTAATAGACAAAATTTTGAGATAGCTGAGGCTTCAGAACTCAAGACAGTTCTCCTTAAAGTCTAGGTAAAGAAAACCCTAATGCTTTGTAGTTTAGATTTTTTTTAATCACAAGAATTATTAATCAAATGATTACTTTTGGAAAACTATCAAAAGATTTATTCATTTCTATTTTTAAGTATGCGGTGCTGAAAGAGATGAGACATTTTACCATATTTGAAAGTGTATTACCAAATGCAAGCATTAAAAAGTATCAATTAGGTAATAATGTGATATTCAATAATATCAGTACTGATATTACTAAAAGGTATAGTTCTAAAATATATGTAACATATTAATCATCTTAATAGATGTTAACAAAATAGCTCTATTGGTGCTTCTAAGTGATAAGCCCAGTATATGTGAGTTAAATTAACTTGAAAAGAACCTTCACTATTCACTTCACCATTATCTATGAGATCACATATAAATAAATCATCAAGAGTAGTTATCAGAATTCATCTATCAGGCACATATATGGCAGTTAGAATGAAAGGAAAAGGGGCTATTATCTAGTGAGATCAAAAATATAACTTCTTTTGTATTAAAAATAAGGTGACTTGTCTCATGATTTTTTTTTCTCACTTGCCTCTCCTGACATGTTAAGATGATTCTTTGCTTCACTTCAAGAGATTAGTAAAGATATTAGCACTTGTAGCTTTCAATTGCTTCAGCTTGCAATAACCCATGCAATAATGACTATTTCTGTTTCATTTGTTTCATTTTCCACAACAACAAAAACAACCACCACAAAAAAAGAAACTTATTAGTCCACAGAGCAGCAGAAAACCTCAGAAATAAAGATTATTAAAACAGAAAAGTGCAAAAATTGGTTTGGAGTACCTGGTTTTAAATCCCCTTGGGCAAACATGTCAATCATATAGCGACAGAATGCAAACTGATCTAACAGAATGGAAAGAAAAAAGAGCAATGAAGAAAGTTTAACAACTTTGTTTTTACTCTTCAGGGAAGAAGCAGTCTAACAATGAAAACCAACAACCGGGATTTTGGGTCATTCAACTTCTTTTTTCAGGAAATAATTTCCACTTACCCATACATTTCACATGCAAGAAAATATATGTTAACATTATGTTCCATTAAGGATAATAGACTTGAGAGATGGGATAAACTCATTATATACTGTAATTTTATATTGAGATTCACCCATTATTTAGCAGCACTGATGAGAAAGTCATTATATTCCTGCAAAAATGCTCAGTGTCCTTTTGTAGATTGGAGATAACCAATCACAGAATCTGCCTGAGGCAAGAATTTCTAAAACTTACTGTTTGGCCTCAAGTCTTCTTTCCCCAAATGCATCTAGAGAGCAATCAGAGAAAGAAAACCCACTGACAACCTACCAACAATCTTTTGTACTGAAAATTCTCTGCAGTGTGGATGAGAATTGCGTTCTTCATTCTTAAAGAACCAAGCTATAGGGTGATTGAGTGAGTTAAGTCATTTTCAAAAACAAATTGAATCATCTTACGATCAATCTATTTTATTGCCAATGAAGAACTTAATATAGAAATAGGTATATCAATAGTAGTTTAGCAATATAGTTATAGTGATTAAGCTCTACATATGAATGTGTGTATGTGTACACACAGAGTTGTACGTATGTATACATTTATAAGTTGGCAATTGTTTGTAGTCGCTGCCCAAGGTACTGACAGATCAATGATTGTTATATTCTCTTCAAGACTGACATTGACTGATTTGATTCACAATAAATAAAATATTTGTTTTCCCTCGGGTAGATACAGCTTAAATCTCAACTGAACAAAAATCAGAGGAATTAAGTATTTTCTATTAATTTCTATGGATATCTTTTAAAATGGTTTACAATTTAATATATGCAAAGCAGGAAGTTAACTGATGCCACATTGGAAAAACTACTTTATGACTAATAGTATTAATTATGCATAAAACAAATTATCTTATAAAATCACATTTTGATACATTAAATCAGAAGTTATGTGAATACAAGTTCAGACAATTAGAAATCCATATTATGATCATAATAGAGTATAAGAAAACTTTTAGTTATCCCATTTCATTTTGATTCTTTCAAGATAAAAACAAGAATTTTACATGCACACTAATATATGTATATATTTCAGTTGTTAGAGTAGTTCAATTGGTTCTTTAAAAGCAAATCCTTTTAACTATTATTGTTTATTTAAATACAACTAATGATTGGGTGTTCCAAGAGCTTATTTTTGATTCACTCAAATCATACAGAAATGATAGCAATCAGGTCCTCATTTGCCTATTTAACTCTTGTGAAATAGCTCCTGTGACTAGGAAGCCATATGATAAAGGATAAGAAAGGGCTTCTACTGCCTGTACTCACTATAGGTTTGGCCTATGTCAACATAATGACATTATGGGATTATGGGTAAGTCTAACTGTCAAAGTTGCAGTAGATGGCCTAGTCCTTTTTGTTGTTGTTCAGTCATTCAGTCTTTTCAATTCTATTGGACTTTGTATAGAATTTTCTTGGCAAAGATACTGGAGTGGTTTGCCATTTCCTTCTCTAGTGTGTCCCCATTTTACAGATGTGGAATTGAGGAAAATTGATTAAGTGACTTGCCCAGTGTCATACAGCTAGTAAGTGTCTGAGGCCACATTTGAACTCAGGTCTTCCTGACTTCAAGTCAGGAACTTTATCCACTGTGCCACATAGCTGTTCCTATTTTTTCTTTAACATCATCCCACCTCCCTTTGCCATCTAATGTTTCTCGTCCCCAAGCCTTTGCGTGCAGAGTGCCCTCAATGTCTAATACCATTACTCACTAACCTCAAGGTTTCAAGATTATTTATCTGCCCTAAGAAATCCTTTCTTATACCAACACATTCATTTCCTCACTGTAGATTCCTCAACTAGCTATTAGGAAGAAAACAATCTAATTTAAATATCAGGTCTTTATATAACAAAGTCTATGATTTGGATAAAGTTCATAATACCTTTTGGCCTCAGTCATTTTATCTATAAAGTGAAGAGGTTGGATAAGATGATCTTTAAGTTTCCTTTCCAACTCTGATTAGTTCCAGCATCCCACAGGTTCCCAGGTCTAAGTTGGACTGGGGTTGTGCTGGACAGTGTATTTTGTACAAGATATATGTATCTTCTCAATCTTACTAAAACAAATAAAAAAATCAAACATTGCTGTAAAGAGATAATTTTCAAATATGAAGCAGATCAGGTGCTGATATTGTTGCCATTAGTCCAGATCTGTGTTTGTAAAGCAAAAGATCTTCCATGAGTCATTTGTATGAGCTAAAGTTTTAACATTAGAAGAGCCCATGGTCTCCATGGTTCTACCCTAGGTGTTTTTGTTTGTTTGCTTTCTTTGTTTTTTGTAAGTGTACGGTGGAACTTTCCCCTCCAAACAGAGAAACAGATTTGATAAGCAGAATTCAGAGAATGAAAAAAGGCTACTAATGTTTGGCAGCGTGACTCATGCATAAATGAATTTTAAGTATAATGATAATAGTAATGAAGCATTTCAACTTAAGACTAAACTCTATTTAGATTTTCAGTTTCAAAACTGGACTGTCTACTCCCACACATTCATAAGGCTTATTTTTATTTGATAGCTTTATGCTCTTTATTTAGATGCCAGTTTGCCTCCCTCAAGTTGTTGGTTTATTTGTTTTAGTCCTGACTCAGGATTTTATTTTGTGAAGGCCACTCCCTTTGTGGACAGAAGTAAACCAGTAACTTGTAGGGAGAGGGGGTAGAGTGTGGAGCTCTACCCTTAGTTCAGGGAGAGTAAAGGAGCATCTCTGATCCAAGCCATGTCTCCTTCTTGGATCTGGATGGAAGGATTCCAGGCTAAAGAAGAGGTGATGATATTGAAGGTACAGGGAAACAAAATTCAGTTCTTACAAACAAAATTATAATCAGGAAACTTTTTCCCCCGTGGGATTACTTGATTGGATTTATGGTTCAGTTTCTTGACGATATACTACAACTTCATATATAAATATATTCCTATATAGTATCATATCATATCTCCTTATATGTTATATAGAGATAGATATAATTTCGTATCCAGTCAATATATATTTATATATTTGTATACATGTATCTATCTACATACATATACATGTGTGTACATATATATGGGTATATACATACATGCAAACAAATATAATTTTTTTTTATTCAATCACTATTTTTGGATTTCCTTTTTTACCCTACGCAAATGAATTCTGTCCTAGAAAAGAAAAAAAAAAGACTTTTTGTTTCCCATTTCTCCCTTTTAGGTTCTAAGGGAATAGTGATAGACATCACTCAGCTGATGCCTTGGCTGCATGCCCAGATTTATGGCAACTAAGAAAAGGTCATTCTAGGTGAGATAAGTCAGCAGACAGAAAACTCAGCTTCAGTTGGGATGGTACCCTCTAGTGGACCATCATTGGTCCTCTCTATATTACCATTTTGTACTCATATCAAAGGCACATATGTGAACATGAAGTATAATTTTCAAGAGTTCCAGATACCTAATACTTTTTATATTCAAGGTATCTAAATACAATAACTCCAAACACCTTTTTATTAAATTTTAAAGATTTATTCATATTCTCCCCCCAAAAATATGACAGTTTGAGCTACATTCTATACATTCTAGACTACATATTTCATTTACTATATTTGTAGTCCAAGAAGCATAACTGCCCAAATAACATTTTGTATGGATAAAAATTCCTATCTTCTCTAATATTTTTCCACTCTTTTCCTATTATTTTTCATTGTGAAGGGCGACCCAAACACAAAGACGTTTAGAAAACTGACAAATAAAATTCTGGTCTATGAAAATATCAACAAAATAGGAGATAGCTTCAAGGGCACCTGGCTATTTTCCATTATGGTACAATAGGAACTAATCAATAGTCATTCAGAATCTATTCTCTATGTGCTCTATATATGGATCCATGAACATTTCAGGACCCAAATAATAATGATGGAAAGAGCAAGTGTTATTTCTAATTCTTTTTCAGCTTATATTAGTTTAAAAATTGAAGAAGAAAAAGGCTTCTAAGAGTCCCAAGGACAGTTAACAGGCAACTGATTTCTTCATGCTCACAGTCTGCAGTTCACTGATGAGAAAAAGGGGCTTATAAAAAAAATCAAATGCCTTAAAATTTACAGAATACTAAGAAATGGGTGGGCTGATTTTGTTGTGCTTTCATACTACTACTTCAAATCTTAAAATTATTATTTGAAGATTCAGAAAAAAATTGTTTTGATTTTAAAATAAAAAAACTGGAATTTTGGACATCTAACTACCATTCTCTGTGTTGCCCTGCTATTTGTATAGGCTGCACCTTTCTAAAAGGGAGGGGGAACCTCGTTAATTTCCAGAATTTCATGCTCCAAATTGTATTAATTACTATCAATGTTACTTCAACTGCATTTAACTTCAAGTTTTATGTTTTCCTGTCTTATTTAATTTAAAATTGTGGGGGGAAATGATCCTCAAATAAAACTCAAGCAATCAAAACATGTAAAAAGATGATCATTTTCTTTCACCTATGCCCCCAGAATCATTTATTGAAATTCCTTAAAATAAACTAGGAGAAAGCTGGTTATGAAGCATGAACAATTCTAGATGAGAGGTTATTAACCTCTATTTGTATCTTGGAACCCTTTGGCAGTCTGTGAAGCCTACTACGGACCTCTTCAAAGAATGTTTTCAAATGCATAAAATAAAACACATAGGATTTTAAAGTAAACTAATTATATTGAAATAGTTATCAAAATGTTTGAAAACCCAAAGTTCATGAATTAAGAACTCCAGTTTAACAACTCTTGTTCTAGAAGCAAAAAGTTTGTTGTCTATGTGGGAAATAGAGAGTTTATGTGCCAAGTGAACAGGGAGGGAACTGAAGTCAAAGTTGGAATGAAGACAGAATCAATTGTGACCAGAAGAATGCTGCTACTATGCTTTTACAGATCCACTAAAACATTGCTCCTTTACGTTTACATAGCACCATTCTACCAAGAAACTCAAGACTTTAAATGAATTATATTTCATATATTACATATAAATACTGTCATATGCCTACACATTTACATCTACAAGCATTCGAACAATATTTAACCTGATATCCCTTTGATATTAATAATTATTTTTTTCTTTTTGGAAGGGGACCAAATCGATCATCCCATTAGTATTTTGAATTTCTACTGATCAAACACTCTCTGCTAATGTAACCCAACACCTGCTCTGCAATTTAGTATTAGACAATTGCCTTGGAAACAGGGATTAAGTGACTTTTCCAGGGTCACAGACTGGGTTGTGTCAGAGGCAAGAATGGAATATTCTGACTTTGAGGATGACTCTCTATACCTTTTACTATGCTGCTGCCTACATATCATTATTTTAATTTTTGCAGGTGAGGAATACTGAGGTAGCTGTGGAGCCTAAGGTCTTTACATGAGTCCCTGGAATCTGGATCCAAAGTTCAAGGTTCCATTAGTTCTTGCTGCCTATTAAGATGATATCATTTCCATAAGGTTATATTTTCCTGAAATGGTACCACTGAAAGGGGCTGCATAATTGAGACAACTATAAAATATGTACAGATGCTCCCCCAATCCTCCCCCACTAACACACACATACACATACTTCCAGTTTTACCTGGGACTCCTGTTTTATTTAACCTGTCGGAAACCAGTTTAGGCTAAGCAGATCCCCCAAAGACAATTCTCTATGCTGGTCTCTCCTGGCAACAAATGTTTGGTTTGGTGTCCCCAAAAGGAAGCCTACCTGGGTGGTCCTGATTGGGTGGTTTTGCTTTTCTAGCCAATATTATTAGAGGCCTTGAGGCCCATAAATCCATTAACATTTCTTAATTGTAGGAGAGCAGTGATCAGCCACACCTGAAGACCAACTCACTTTCCCCAGCCTGAGCTAATTGTAAGGCTTCCCAATCATCCCAGCCCTCCTTTCCTGTGTCTCAATATGTTTGTTTTCTGTACCATTTGTGCCACTGACCTGAGGAGGTCAGTCTGATCCACTTTATTAACAACTATAAGTGTCACTGTTAATAAACTTATCTTCCCCCTCCCCTGGCAAAAAAAAAGAAAAAAATATGTACAGATGCTCCTATTTTTTTCATTATACTCAACTTATACATATAATATTTGAGATAGAAAAATACATTGTAATCATGACCAGGTTATATTGTATTTTCCAAATTTTGGTTAATGAGTCATTCTGGGAAGCACATTTTATAGGGGTGTTCTTCATGTTTTGCCTCTCTGAAATCTCATCTAAATAAATAGACCTCATAAACCAATAGGTTAAAAAGAAATCAACCATATGTGAGCGCCCATCTAATAATAATCACCAAAGCTCAAGACTTGCTTCTATAAAACCAATAACCACACCTTGCAGCTCAATTATGCTGAAGGAAACATATCAAAAAATGAATCTTTAGTTGTGAGAACACATTTTCATCTTGCTGTATCTAAAATTTTAATTCTTAGGTATTGTATTTCCAGTTAGTGATCGCGGAACCCATAGGGGTTTACTTTTATTAGTCTTTATTTTTCTTGCATGAAGTTTGATTCTAGATCTTTCTTAGTTTTAATTGTCATTGTCTCTGTTTCTTTCCCTCTACTCTCTTAGGATCTTCAGATGCTTCCTCCTTGAAATATTTACCTTTCTGTTCACTTTTTGAAACAGCAACAGTTCCTTTTTCTTCTTTGCCTTTGGGTTTAGATGGTGTTTTCTCCACTTTTTTTGCTTTGGCATCAACTTGCTTCACCTTCTCTGGTTTTCCACTTTTCACTTCCTTCTTACTCTTTTCTTCAGCTTTTGAGCTTTTACTCTTCTTCTCATCTACAAAGAGCAGAAATGGTTGTTTAAACAACTCTCCTGACCAAACAAAATATCCTTTTTCTCTTTGGGGCAATAAATTGAGGTTAAAAAAATGAAAGGGGGCGGCTAGGTGGCACAGTGAATACAGCGCCGGCCCTGGAGTCAGAAGGACCTGAGTTCGGAGCCGGCCTCAGACACTTAATCCACACAAACAAAAACCTAGCCGTGTAACCTTGGGCAAGTTATTTAACCCCAATTGCCCTAAAGGGGCGGCTAGGTGGCGCAGTGAGTAAGAGTGCTGGCCTCGGAGTTGGGATGACCTGAGATCAGATCCGGCCTCAGAAAATGAGCACCCATGCATAAATAATGACTAGCCCTGTAACCTTGAGCAAGTTACTTAACCCCAAATGCTTAAAAAAAAATGAAAGACTAAAAAATAACCGACTTCTTCTTACAAACCTGTTGAAAAGATCATTATAATAAAGTATGCACAAGTAGTCTGAACCCTATAGAAAATAAAGATTTACACCCCAAATGAGATCAAAGAAAAAGGAAAAAGACCAATATTTATGGGGGTAAACAACTGGGAATTGAGAGAATGCCCATCAATTGGGAAATGCCTGAACAATTGTTCATTGTTATTATAGATGCTATGATTTTTTTATTATTATTCCAATGTGGTATATTATTACAATGGAATACTTTGTGCTATAAGAAATGACATGAAGTATGCTTTCAAAATAGCCAGGGAAAACTTACAGGAACTGATACATAGTGAAATGAGCAGAACCAGGAGAACATTGTACACAGTAATAGCAATATTGTGCAGTGATCAACTCTGAATATTCTCAGCAATACAATAATCCAAGACAATTTTGAAGGATTTAAGATGAAATGCTATCCATCTTCAGAGAAACTAATGGAATCTTAATGCAGAATGAAGCAGACTTTTTATTATTTAAATTTATTATTATTATTATTTTTTGGTTTGTTTTGTTTCTTGTTCTGCATTTTCTTTTGCAACCGGGTTAATGTGTAAATGTTTTGTATGACTGCACATGTATAATCTATAGCAAATTGCTTTCCTTCTCAAAGAGTAGGAAAGAGCAGGAGAGAGAGGAAGAATATGGAACCCCAAATTTAAAAAATAAGCTAAAAACTAAAAACTTTTCTTTACATATCATTGAGAAAAAATTAAATTGTGTAAAAAAATAAAGATAAAATAAAAGTAAAAGATTATTGTATTGGTCTCTGTATAATCTCCACCCATATTTTGAGGGAAATAATATACAGATATACAGTAAAAAATAACACTGATTATAAACCACTCAGGTTTGCCACAATCAATATTCCAAATATCAATATACCAAAAAAGTACCCTAGTGTAAGACTTTAATTTCTCTATTCTTTATTGTTGACTTCAAAGGCTTTATTCTTTTTGTCAACCAATTTGTAAAATATTGACTTATTACTGAATAATCAGTAGCACCAACAAGCCAATCAATAGATTTTTTAAATTAATCTTAGTATATGTGTGTGTATACATGCATGTGTATATATATGTATATATGTACATATATATGTAAGTATGTATTTATGTACATACACACAAATATTACAAGCACATCCACATTGAGAAAGTGGCCTAAATATATTCAAATAGGTTTAGCATTCATGTATTAAAGGCTGTCAACAAATATCCTTCAAAATGCTTCAAAAATATTTTCAATGATGCAAATGTGACATTACTAGTATTTTAAATGAGCAAGACAAATTAAAAAGTATTACCTATTAAAAGGCATGTCTAATTTTTAAGAATTTGGCTTTAAAGAAATTGAAAAGGGAGCTAGATCACACAACTACTGTCATCTCTACTGGAAAGGTAGTGATATGTACTAAGCTTAGGAGGTTAGGTAGTTTTGTGGAAAGATAACATAACATTGAAACTTTTTCTATAGACAATCCCATGTAAACATTTTCAGTTATTTCCAGGAAAAAATAAATTTCTAATGTAACAACATAGGAATTATAATATAATTCCAATTCTGATATTGGGTATATTCACTATAGAGTATGTCAAAACCATGTAATATGTTACCAAAAGAGTATAGTGTGTGGAGGTAGCAGAATCCAATCAATAAAACATAAGATTCAGAGTCAAAAGATATGACTTATGTTTCCTTTTGTGCCCCTTAACATCTGGGAGATCATGGTAAAACTATTCATTTTTATGAGTATTGAGATGATACTTATGATACTATATGCAAAAGTACTCTGTGATGTTCAGAAGAAACATAATACGTAGACAAAATATTATTATTTTGATTTGAATTTGGACTGAGTCACATATAATTTTATGGAAATAAAATATAAATATATACTGAAAAATAACACTGATTATATATATCATTCAAGTTGTACACAATCCAGATGGTGATAGGGAGAGTGGTCTATATATGAATAAATATAGCATATTATTGAGACTCAGCATGAAATAGTGAATTGAAAGTAAGGTTGCACAGTGGATAGAGTACAGGTCCTGGAGTCAGGAGGATCTGAGTTCAAATCCAGCCTTAGAAACTTACTAGCTGTATAATTCTGAGCAAGTCACTTAACCCCAATTACCCCCCCACACCCTCCCCGCCTTGAGTTCAAGTCCTACTTTTAATAAATACTGGTTATATGACCCTTGGAAAGTCCTATGACCTCTCAGTGTCTCAGGTATATAAGTTGTAGAATAAGTACAGATCATTGTTAGCGGGAATTTCTTCACTAAAAGCTCTTTATGCAGATGAAATCACAGGTCTGGTCCAAAAAAATAAAAGTAGTAGTAATACTAGTTAGTAGTACTAATACATAAAGGTGATACTAAAATTGTGCCCATATTTTGTTTTTAAAACTTAGGTGTGCAGGTAACAATGACAGTGTCCAAGAATATAATAAAGGCTATTAAAAACATTTTGCAGAAATGGAAAATCATTGGTGTTGCCTCCCTACTCAGTGGCTTCATTACAAAAAAAAGGCTAGGGAGGTCAGCAACTTGCAGATGCTATCAAAGGACCTATTGGTCTATTTGGTAAAAACCTTGACTCAGAGAATTAGATCAAAATAAAGGTACTTTAATCTTGTCTGTCTAGACATAAGGTTGACTGTACTGTGCCCTAAAAGGGTTTTGATAATCATGTGTGTTGAAAGTGAGAGCTGCTGGGTGAAATTTTTTGTGCTGATTCCTCTATCAAGGACAGAATGGTCAGAATCCTAGACCACAGATCCCTAATGAGGAGGGTTTGGGGTGTGTTTGTGTGAGATGGGGATGTAAGGTAAGGGAATATTGGGAAGAGAGAAGGGACCCTTAAGGATATCAAGTCCAGAGTTTCTCACCACTCTAGAGACCCCATGTTTCAATTAAGAATCTAGGACTATCAATCCTGCTGCTTCCCCCTCCCCCAAGCCACCTCATATTTCATTTCCTTTTCTTCATCAAGAGATTTAAGTAATTACTTTTTAATGACTCATCCCATCAACCAAGTTTGAAAGAACAGGGCAGTCAATGTAGAAATATTCAGATGTGTCACAGAATGAGTAAGGATACAAAGCCCTGACACAGCCTCTCTCATATTGTTGTTGTTGTTGTTTTTTAAATAGCCCTTTCCAGATTTCATATAAATATTTAGTTTCATGTTGGCTCAATCTTGTGATGTCTGAGGCTGATATTTTCTACACCAAACTAGTTCAACAGCAAATTGGTACCAACTTTAAGTAAAGTTATGGTCAAGCTCAGAATTTCTTTTTCTTTTAAAATCTAAAATTTATCCACCTATCCATCTATCTATCTATCTATCTATCTATCTATCTATCTATCTATCTATAGTCAAAAAAAGCATTCCTATAACTTGAATTGGTGGGCTAACCCTTGCTTTCTTTCTGTTTAACTTTATATCTTGACTTATTGATAGATATCTATTTAGCTCTATCTTGATATCTAGATTTATCCAACAGATAAATAGAGTGAAGATAAAGAAATCTAATTTCTTCAGCCTCCCATTTTCAGTTATAAGAGTGTTTTTGGCTATCTATGATCAATATACAACCAATTAAAGTACTTTACAATGTCTATGAAGCCTTAGATCTATTAAAAGTAGGAATTACATTAAACAAAATGAAGAGTATAATTCTAACTTCCAGATCTATTATGCCTTTTCATTATCCTGTCATGTTTGGTGACTTTTATATATGCTTTTTGAATGTTAACAATTGTAAACTTTATTTTGAACATACATGAATCAGTCAGTTCAAAAGCATTTAGTAAGTGCACAAGGTTAAGTTGAGGGAATTCAAAAATGGTAAAACACAGTCCCTGGTCTCATGGATTTCCCTGTCTAAAAGGGGGGGACGAAGAACAATAGTACACAATTGTGCACAAACTATGTGTGTGTGTGTGTGTGTGTGTGTGTGTGTGTGTACGTATGTATGTATATATGTATGTACAGGATAAATTGAAGATAAGTGACAGGGAAAGGGCACTAGCATTAAGGAAGAGTTCATAATTCTATTATTTATGCACATTGATCTGTATCAATTTTCAAAACCTATCTGGAAGTATAAGTGGATTCATATAACTATTATTCTATCTGCTTATTAAACACATCAACTTTTTGTTAAAAAATACACATCATCATGAAAGAATCACTAGCAATTACCTTTGGGTAGTGTTCTTGTTTCTGGTTTTTCTTTTTTCTCAGGTTTATCTTTATGACTTGCTAGAAAGGAAAAGAAATGATTGTGAGTTTGAATCTAACAATTAATAATTAAAGGAGTTCAAGTCACATGAGCAAATTTCTTTTTTCACATTAATAATAGGTAACATTTGTATTATGTTTTAAGGTTTGCAAAGAACTTTACACATCTCATTTGACTCCCATAAAAGTTCTGTGTTAGGTGTTATTTTTGTTGCCATCTTATGGATAATAAGACTGGTGACTTTTAAAGACAAAAAACAACTTAAGAAGAATGAATGATAATGGGGGAAATTTATATTTTGGGCCACAAAATGATCTGTTCAACTAATTTTTTTTAAAGCAATTGGGTTTAAGTAACTTGCTCAAGATTACACGGCTAGTCATGATTTATGTGTGGGTGCTCATTTTCTGAGGCCAGTTTCGATCCCGGGTCATCCCAACTCCGAGGCCAGCGCTCTTACTTACTGTGCCACCTAGCCGCCCCTCAACTAATTCTTAAAGCCATTCTTGGCACTGGGTATCAGGGCTGAGGGAAATATTGCTTATTCCTCCTGCCACTAGAATCCATGTGCTCCCAACCAACACTCCCATTATATCCTGCATAAGTTTCTGTCAATAGATCTTCCTTGCATTCCAAACAGCTTTAGGAGGGTAGCCCACGTGACAACCTCAGTCACTGAATTATTCCTAATGAGAAATAACATGGTTTAGTGGATGGAACACAGGACATGAAGTCAGGAACACCTGGGTTTGAATCAACCCTCAGTTGGTAACTGTTGTCTGGAAACCTTATGTGTTACATAAATATGAGCTTTTATTTTTAGTGAAAGAGAGTGATCATGAATTTCTTCAGAAATAAAGGAAGAGAACAAGTAAGTAGGGCATTGCATGGTACTCTTATATGTTTCTGATCAGAGTTCTATATATTAATCTATATTAACACATAACATAGGAGAGTTGATCACAGTAGATGAAAAAAATAATGGTTTTCCAAGGCAAATGGACTCTCTAAATATGAATTCTACCTCAAAGAAAAGTCAGTAGCAATCAAGGAGAGAGCTAGAGTCAAAGAGGACTGCAGGATACAATATGCATTATGCAATAGTTGTTGCTGTATGTGAGCTGATATACTATTGCCTTAGCTTTAATCTAATACATTAATTTTAGAATCTGTAATTTCATCAGGATGGGTATATACCCTCTATAAATTAATTGAGTTATAAAGTTATAGAAAAAATAAGCAGCAAAAGGTTGGGGGGTAATGGGTTATCTTATATGGAGCAACAAGGGTTCTGGGTGGGAGACATTAACTGATGGGGATTGTAGTCTGAGTAATTTTTGTTCATGAATATTTTTATTTCAGTCACATAAAATATAGTAGAGTCCCCCCCAGTACTTAATCATTCATACATCATCCTTAAGTTCCTCTAACCATTTGGTTTAGTGTATAAACTCTGGGTATCAGGGATCAAACACTATACAATAGTATTTGAATAGATACATTCATAGTGCACTGGAAAGTATGAGAGCTCATTAGAACGGCACTATCTAAAACTGGTTTCTAATCCCATTTCTTCTGTTAAGTAACAGTATAGTGTCAAATACATTATTTCACTTATCGGGGCCTTTCTTTTCTTTTCTATTTAGGAAAAGGGTTCAACTATATTCTTTCTATAGCCTGGAATTCACTGGTAAATATTTAACAACTGGCTCTTTATGGGGAAATGTATGCATGACATACCTTTCATTTCAATCTGTATATCAAAATTGTCTCCAACACTTTTTTAAGTCTAGGCCAGTCTCCTGGCCAATGAATGAATGAATGAATGAATTCCTGAATTGTAGCATTTCCTGATTCCTGGGGTGTAAAAGTTTACTGTGAAATTTTAATAATCAGCTTCCATCAGCTGGTAAAATCTGGCTCCAGCACATTCATGTTGGATTCCTTTCCAATGCAAAAGAAGAAAATTATTTATTGAGTGTCTAGGGGGTGATGCTACTCAAATCATTTATTCACATTAAATCAGCTGCTACTAGACCTAATAGGAAATGAATTTCTTATTGCAATTATAGCTGTGATTACTGAAGGATGGCACTTCCATAAAAAGCACCCATCAATTAATTTTTGTGAACTTTTAAATGTTTAATTACTTGATTATTTATTGAGTGTTGTTTGCTATTTTTGAGGAAATCTTTACAAACATGTGAAATAGATCATTCTCTTACAATTGCAGAAGTCAGATTATTCAATAAAACATCAATTTTCCACATACCTATAGTAATTTTAAAATTATAAATTGATTTCCTTTAGTTCTTTAATATACTGCTTTCTCTCCCCAAGTCCCAATGATGTGATCAAACAGTGTGTCTAAGGACCATAAGCCAATTTTAACTTAGGTGAAAAAATAATTGGGAAGGTAAATCTACTTAGCACTTAGGTGAGGCAATGGGTAGAACTAATTGAGACAGGAAGACTTGAGTTTGAATCCTGCCTTAGATTCTTGCTAGCTGTGTAAGCCTGGGAAAGTATATAAACTCTCCTTGACTTAGTTTCATCAACTGTAAAATGGATACTAATACCAACCTACTTCCCAGGGTCATTGTGAGAATCATATGAGTTAATATACATAAAGCATTTTGTAAACCTCAAAGTGCTAGCTATTATTACTATCAATGACACCACTATCAAAATTATGTCTAATTTACAGGATCATAATAATATAGTATGAATTCAATCTTTGAAGTAAAATGACTGTTCCTTTAGGAAAACATCACACATAAATATTTTGCCAAGGTAGCTACACAAACTCTCTGAAACAGAGTAAATCTCCAGAGGTTGGGAAAATAAACAACTTGCTAATGTAATTTGTGTGTGGTGTATTATAAATTGCAATGTCCAGTGATTTTTATTCCATTTCCAATATAAAATATTTCCTCCAGTAGATCTTGCTAAAATTCTAATCAAAATAACTAGCTCGTAAATATCTACCTCTGAAAAAAACAGCAAGAACATGATGAACTTGAGGCAGCAGGATTCTGAAAGGGCTTGCTTTTATATACTGCTATACTACCAACTCTTGGGATCTATGTGACTAAATGAAAATGGTGCTGGGAGTTACCATGCAGTAAGGCTTTAAACTAACTTCAGCTTTTAGGATCCCATTTTCAAACTTTCACATTTTTTAAATCTTCTTATGATTTCTTGTAGTATATGTAGAGAAAGAAAAAGGAATGAATACAAGCTCTAGACAAGAAAATTAATGGAGAGAGGAGAGATGGAGAGAAAGGGGGAGACACAGAGAGGGCCAGACAGACAAACACAGAAACACAGAGAAACACAGAAAGATTCATTAATATATTTGGGAGAGGGGGTCAACTACATTATTACATTTAATGATTTTCCTACTAATATTTAGGAAATTATTGGAGAGGCAATAAGAACTCAGCTCTGTATTTTTCAAGAATAGGAATAGTAATGAACTTCATGACTGCTGGTAAAATTTAAATAGAAAACATACTTAGAATATTCATCCCCAGGTATTTAGGGAAAAAATTAAAAATAATTAAATTTCAGTCTTTAATGGAAATTTCTTTTTACAGATATGGTCTAAACCAGCATTTCAAGTGTAAGAATGTCAAAATGCCACTGATTTTCCAAGCACAGTCTTGTTGAAGGTTTAGAGATTAATGTAGCTAGCTGAGAGCCATGAAGAGCAGAATTAGAATACCTATCCTCTCTGCAACTGTCATTTTATTTTCCCTCTTCAGTCTACCAACCAGCCATTTCCACTACCTCTGCCTGAAACTTCACTTACTAAGTCATATGACATGAAAGACCTGGGTTTAAAATGACTGAGCTAAATTGAATAGAATAAGACTCTCCATTCATACATTATAATCATAGATGCCTTAGTAGCTTATTTTGCCCTAGGCAAGAAACATGGATAATATATAAAAGCCATAAGTATATGTGTTATAATTGGTATGGGATATCTAGTAACTAGAAATGTATCTCTATGATCTTTATCCAATTTCTGTAGGACAACTTTTTTTTTTTAATTTGGGGAATTTCCTGAAAAACTTAAAATTTAAAGAGCAGTGAATTTTCCTTTATGTTTGAAAACAGTATGACTATCAATGTCTTGGGTACATAAATCCAAAAACCTGAATAACATAATTATAAACTAATTATGTTATTACATCTGAATATACATAGCCTGAAATTTAAGTAAAGGTTGATAATATGTTTCAGTACTACAAAAACCCATGATTTAATAAGGGTGGACAGTCTATCCACTTGATGGACTGTAACTCTTCAATGATCATAGATGATCTTTAGGAATTATTATAGCCAAATATTTTATCACACTGTTTCCAACCTGGTATGTATTTTTCTCCTCTAAGTTTGTAAAGGCTGTTGCTCAGATTACATGAATATTATCTTTCACTTACGCCACTACTTGAGGTTTTTCCAAACTGGCAGGCCCTGCCAGAGATACTATTTCATTGGTATAACCTTTTAGAACACAGTGAAATCTCCAGAGTGAGGCATAAAAGGAAAAATTTATTGGAGCATACAGTTCACTAAAAAAAAAAAAGCAAGTGGGTATGCCTTTATCCATAGATTTGAAGATTAACACAAGAAATTCATTTAGATCATCACTCGGAAAAAAATAATAAAAAGCAAACATTTCATATTCAAATGCTCAAATGTGAAACGAATAAAGGAAATATACAAGTGTCTTCAAAAGAATCTTTAATTGTCAGAGGATTTTTCAGCCCTAAAAGAATACTCTAATTTTTGATGATATAGGATTTCAGTTTGGGTTATTTCTATACTGTCACAGATTTCAACTCTTCTATACCTTAGTAGACATGCTCCATGAGTTGTGGTGAGCTAACAAACCATCAAGAAAAGGGAGGAAGGAAAGAAGGAAAGGGAAGGGGTGAAGGGATGGACCAAGGTGTTATGGGAATGGGAATTTAAGATCTTCCATGCTCCTAGGCCCTTTGATAGACTTAAGTGACTCTGAGAACCCTTCTTGATTTGAAAATATTCTCTGTCCCCTAAAAGCTGAATGTGGTCACATGGAGCCTATGGAGGGAGGCTTGGTTTTCAGGAATGCCCACACTTTGGTGCTGTGTGATTGGGAAGTGGGTCAAGAGGGTTGTGACATTCTCTGAGCCTGGAGAAGGCCATATATATACCCTAATGTGAGATTTTGTTCTGGGGCTCACTTTTAGAAGTGTTGTGTGATTTAACCAGATGAGACTCTGGGCAGCCTTTGAGTTCCCCGGCTTTGAAAACCCAGATGCTGGTGCTTCCCTCTCTGGTAACTGTGACTAGGTATAGATGTAATGGTCAGTCAGTTGGAAGCCTGTCTGCTTGATCTGTTTCTCTGTCTTCTTATAACTTCTGCTTGTAACTTGTTTGTACTCTCTGAAGTTCAGGGTGCTGACTTTTCCCCCTGAACTAGGTAAACGACATATGTTTGATTAAAGTAAGATTGTCAGCCCATTTTGAGTTGCTTTCCTTTAGGAGAGCAGATCTAAGAACCTGTGTTGATAGCCACCCTGGGGATGGTAGGGTGCTTGCTGATACACACGGAAGGAAGGAAGAAGGAAGGGAAGGAGAGGGAAAGGGAGAGACAGACAAGAGGCAGGCAGGCAGGCAAGAAGGAAGGAAGGAAGGAGGGAAGGAGAGAAAGAAGGAAAGAAGGAAGGAAGCAATAAGGGAAAGGTTGGACCAGAAAGGGGAAAAAAAGGAAGGGAGGGAAAGAAGGAAGGAAACAAAGAAAAATGTTGTCACCTAAGAATTATAGAGCTAGAGCTAGACGAGCTGTCAGAGATCACCTAGTCCCATTCCCTAATTTTAGGGATAGAAAAATTAAAGATCAGACAGGTTAAGTGACTTCCCAAGGTGCCACAGATGATGTCAGAAATGGGATTTGTATCCCAGACCCTTAATTCTTAAATCCATGTTCTTTCTACTATAATGTGCTTTCCATGGGTAGACAGGTTGGTCTTTGAAAGACAGACACATTTTTTGCTGGGGGACGGGGAAGTAATAAGCATTTATACAGCACCTACTAAGTTCCAGAAACTGTGTTAAGTGCTTAACAGCTATAGGACTATGACTGATGGCTTTTTAGAATGGTAGACTATCCCTGAACTTGCCTTCTATTGGAATCATAGATCACAAATCACTTTCCTAATCCATCAGAGTAAGACTCTAGTGAGATTCTTCTATAGTTTGGGACTCCTGAACTATGAATCAGTAAAAATCTAATGGTCTAAACAGAAAACAGAGGGAAAAAAGATCTGAATAAAATAGTACATCAAAAGTAAAATAAAATTACATAACAATAATAATTCTCTACCTTTCTTTTCTGGTTTTTCTTTTTCTGGTTTTTCTTTGTGAGTTACTGTAAAGGAATAAATAATATATTTTATTAAGAGGGAAATAATACATTATAAGGTGATATAAAACAGATTTTAGGGTCCTAGAGATTTTTAAAATTGCATATTTAACAATTGTCAACAAACACAAACATTTGTGGATTTATACTTGTTAAAAGAGGACATCTATCTACTTAGAGGATAGGATATAAGCGGGTGCATAGTATAAGATGTGAAAAAAGCATCAATAACACTTTTTAATTTTTATTCATTTTGAAGTTAAATACATCAAGACAAAATAAGAACACTTCTATGTACACAGTACATAATAAAAGGATGATTCAATATAAAACCATGAATTTCCATTTCACATTTTTGCTTTTTTTTTGCTTTTTGTAGGGGGGCGGGCAGGGCAGTTGGAGTTAAGTGACTTGCCCAATGTCACAGGGCTAGTAAGTGTTAAGTGTCCAAATCCAGATTTGAATTCAGGTCCTCCTGACTCCAGGGCCAGTGCTCTATTGACTGTGCCACCTAGCCACCCTCACTGTTTGCTTTTTTAAACTATGTAACAAATACTACATATCATTTTCAAAACTACGCAGTTTTAGGGTGGCTACATGGTGCAGTGAGTAGAGTGTCGGCCCTGGAGTCAGAAGGACCTGAGTTTGGATCCAGCCTCAGACACTTAACACACACACAAACAAAAACCTAGCCGTGTGACGTTGGGCAAGTTACTTAACCCCAATTGCCCTCCAAAAGGCAAAAACAAACAAACAAACAAACAAAAAAAACTACTCAGTTTTCCTGTGCTCCCTCTAAGTTTTCTTTTGTTCTCTGCTATGGTCTTTTTGCTCCTCCCTCCCCAACTCACCCCAGAGAAGGCTACAATTAGATACAAATCTGTGTATATATGTAAAACCATACTATACATATTTCTATGTATCACTCCAACACCACTTTTTAAAGTATTCAGAACAAAGCAGAAAAATATAGCATGATATCTGAACAAACATATAATTTCATTACTTCTTTGTTGAATAAAATCTATGTAGGTCATATGGTACTAATGATATCATGAAATCCCTGTTCTGTTCATGCTAGGCATTGGGGGCTTTTCTGATATTTGTAGATTTCTTTTCTTTCTTCCAATTTTAATCAAGAACCAAGGGTAGTAGAGAAGAGCCCAACAAAGTAAGAAAATATCTCTCAGCTCTTTCAAGCCTCCAACCATTTCTGGCAATGGAATGTGAAGCTCTGAAAGATGATGAGAAAAGCCTTTCTTGTATTTCCATGCAACAAAGTAGCCAGACTTAGGTGTCCTCACAAACACACACACACACACACACACACACACACACACACACACACACACTTATCAGTGTCATAATGACTAGTTAGGGACAGAAAGAGATATAAATTTATTGAAATCTACTCTTTGCTCATTCTTTCATCTGGAGGGCAATTGGGGTTAAAACTTGCCCAAGGTCACATGGCTAGGTTTTTGTTTGTGTGTGTTCTGAGGCCAGATCCGAACGAACTCAGGTCCTTCTGACTCCAGGGCTGGCGCTGTACTCACTGCGCCACCTAGCTGCCCCCTTTTAGGTTATTTTTAACAATACAGATAATTCATACTTTAACATTTTAAGATTTATAAACCTTAAGTTACCTATTTCTAAAGTAAGAAATACAAGTCTTGGGGCGGCTAGGTGGCACAGTGAGTAGAGCGTCGGCCCTGGAGTCAGAAGGACCTGAGTTCGAATGCGGCCTCAGACACTTAATGCACACACAAACAAAAACCTAGCCATGGGACCTTCGGCAAGTTACTTAACCCCAATTGCCCTCCAAAAAGGAAAAAAAAAGAAATACAAGTCTTATTATCCCCATTTTATATACAAAAAGAAGAAGTGTTTAAATAATTTGCTCAATCATCTATCTAGTATCAGAGCTATGACTCACACCCAGATCTTCTAGCTCTGAAGCCAAAAGACTATATTGTCAAAATATCTGGCCAGTGAGTTGGCATACCCCTGCTTGTCCAAAGGCTGGCCTTTCCCCAATGAGGACTTTCAGCTCAACTCAGTTCTAAGAGTTCCTCTCTAACTGTCCCCATATGGTTCTCCCTGAAGCTCTCTGCCAGCTGCCAGGTGGCCTTTTGACTCTATAGTTAAAAGACTCTTTGATATCAGATCAAACTACCTTTGCTAAACTTCCAATAAAATAACAGTATGTCCCAGAAGAAGAAAATAAACATAGCTATAGAAATTTTTATGGATACATTATTCCATTTGGTTCTCAAAACAATCTTTTGAAATAGATAAATCTCCAATATTATTATCCCATTTTGAAGATAATGAGGCCATAAGAAATGAAGTGACTACCCAAAGTAAGTATCTTTTAACTCCTTTTCTTACATCTTTCCCATAGGTGTAAATGGAGCATGGGTTGTATATCCTAGCACTCTTTACAAGATCATTAGTATTTGTCCATTCATTAGACTTGCTTATGGTATTAATGCATATTTTTCATTAATAAGACACCAACACAGAAGCTGTTTAGCTTAGATTTTGTAATATGACTCATATGAAACAAAAACATAATAATAATAATAATAATAGCAAAATACAACCTTTTTAAAGCTCCTCCAAGAGTAACAAGTTTGGCTGTGATAAGCCATTCTTTCTGTACCTTGATTAGAGGAATTCTCAAGAGAATGCCTTGTCTATCTTTCTGCCTCCAGGAAGGACTGGCCCTAACCCACCTCAGACAGATGGTTGTCCATTCTATTCAAGGCTTTTCAGATTGATGGGCACATGGACATAAATGAGAGAATTAATACAAAATCAAAAGAGCAACTGGGCTGAATTCAACCTCAGATTAGCATATTAATGCCTTATCCTCACTGCCCTAGGGAAGGTATGGTACCTCCCAGTGTAAGTTTTGATTAGCAGACCCAGTTACTGTACATTGAAATTTCATTATCCTTAGAAGTAGCAGCATAATACTGCTTAGAGAAGCAGCTGTACCTAAGTACCCCAGGGAGCTCTTCAAAATGGAAACCAGCCACTACAGCATCTTGGGACGAAACTTCAAGAATGGGAGAGATTAAGCAAACTCCAAGTTGGTGTATTTCTGTCATCAAAACTACCATAAGAACCCAATCCAACTTCAGGATTAGAATCATTCTGACATAAAACTAATTTGCAGTAGTAACTACTCTCTTTTTGTGCCTCTTAGCTTGGATTCGATGTCTAAAAATATAAAAGCAGAGGGGAAAACAACAAAAACAAAAAGAAAACATCAACAACATCAACCCTCCTTGCTACTGACACAGTTTGACAAGTTACATATTAGCTGGTACATATTTAGCTCAGGACAAAATAAGCTTTTTGCACCTGCTAGAGCTTAATTTGTTTGTCATCCTTATTTATAAGACACAAAAGTCCCTTAACCATGCTGGTAATTAAAAACAAAAGGAGTCCACCATTTGGAATGGTTTTAATATTTGGCAAGCAATGTGGCATAGCTCTGCTTGTCCAAAGGCTGACCTTTCCCCAACCAGGACTTTCAGCTCGACTCAGCTCCAAGAGCTCCTTCTAACTGTCCCCATATGGTTCTCCCTGCAGCCCTCTGCCAGCTGCCTTAGGTTCTTTCACAGTACTCTTGGCCCTGAATGCTTGCCAGCTGGGTTGGATGTCCTTTGCTGAAAAAGAACTAAGTGCTAACAGTGAGCCTGACCCTACAATTCTTAATCAGACACAATACCACTCCCCAAGCTACAGCTGGAATAGTAGGAATCTTGGTTCCTGAGTCAGGCCAGGCTACTTTGCTCCCCTCTCTTTTCTTAGTGATTGAATGAGAAGTGTGAAACCAGATTTTAAAAGCCCTTCCGAACACTGAGTTATTCTGAGGTAGTACCATGCTTCAATTTAAGATCAACTGATTTTAGTTAAACAAAGTTCTTTCTCATCAACTACTCTCACTAAGTCTTCACAGGCTCAGGGAGACAAAGTTCGCCAAAGCAGGAAATTATGAAGAGTAGGGGAAAAACTTGTATTTCCTGCTCAAAGTTGGGAACATGATAGGTATTCAAAGGTGAGTGGGGAATAATCTAAATAAATACAGTAGCTTCATTTTAGAGATGGGTTCTTTACAATGAGATCTTACTTAATATTACTTTTTTTTTTTGCTTTTTGGAGGGCAATTGGGGTTAAGTAACTTGCCCAAGGTCACACGGCTAGGTTTTTATTTGTGTGTGCATTAAGTGTCTGAGGCTGGATCCGAACTCAGGTCCTTCTGACTCCAGGGCCGATGCTCTACTCAATGCGCCACCTAGCCGCCCTTAATATTACTTTTAACAAAGATTTTACCTTGTACCATTTTCCTCCCTACCCTTGTTCTTTTCTTTTTTGAACCTTCCTTTGAAAATAGAATATTCAAATGCTTTTTTGCATTGATGAAATATTTGCATATTTTGCTCAAACAAAAGTAAAATTCATAAAGATATGAAAGAGTGAATTCACAGTACACTTTTAAAACTAATGGCATAGAGCCAGTTCTCATCCATCACTGAACATGATCCTAGATACTTCCAGATAGCTAATCTAATTTGGGATGACAAATCCTGGGCTCCAATATGCATGCTTTGCACATCTAAAGAATGAAAGCTGAAATACTATTGAATCTGAAACTTTTCTGACACTTTTTGCTATCTCTTAGTTCAGGTTCAATGTTGGGACAAAATGAGGCATGCCTGGATTACTGGATGTTTAACAAAAAAGGTTTACTTTGCTAGCAAGGATATGGTGGCATTTAGTTTCTCTGGACACTGTTCCCATCGTCTACATATAGAAACGTACAGTCATTAGGATCAGTCATCAGGGTGTAGTGACTCCCTTGGTCTAAGAGGTCCTGAACCCACATGTCTTGGGCTTTTTGTTGGCCATGGGTTAGGAAGCTGCGCCAGAGAAATGGGACCACTCAGGTTTTATGAGTGGAAGAAACTTCACCAGGGAAGTCACTAGGGAAGGTCTAAAGAAACTATGTAGGGGATGAAAACTGTGTTTGGATAAGGGGAGATACTTTAGGAAACTGAGGTCCTACCATACCTACCAAGCAGATTTACAATTTTGAATGTCAAAAAACTATAGAATTTACATCCTAGAAATCATCTAATTCAAGTCACCCATCTCATAGATGATATAACATAGGCCCAGGAAGGTTGACTGACTTGCCAAACATTGGACAAACTGTAAATTGGACCTAGGACCTCCTAACTCTCAATCCAGTGTTCTTTCCACATCCTACCATGCCTTTCCTGCATTATGTCACATCATTGGCTCAATTCAAACTCGATGGTTAAGAGATTTTCATTCCAAAGTAAAGTAGATATTCCTAGGATAGGAATGAACTATATTATTTATAAATGTAAGTTTCTTTATTGTAATAAAACTACACTTATAACTAAATAGATATCTGGCAAATACACTGTTATGTCCTTGATTGCATCCAAAAAATTTGGACTCTAAAGTAATTTTTTTCTCCCTAATTATCCTTGTATCTTACATGCTGACTCTATAAAATACTATTGTGATGCTTGTGGCATAAATGGTCTATGGTCACTTATGCCCAGATTATGTCAGCAGAATACAGGTATAGGCAGGTTCTACTACCTGGAAAATGCTTCAAGAGGATAGGGTGGTAACAAACTGTGGGCTAAAGTAACTATTTATGGAGGGGAAGCTCATCCCCAGTAGGTTAGCCAATAGATTATTATTATTATTATTATTATTATTATTATTTTGTAATTCCACTCCATGATATAAAGAAAAACATAATCCTGAGTAGCTTCAGTCTTGAGCAGCTCCTTTTTGCTCCTGACATGACAGAAGTCGTGTTAAAAAAGTAGCAGTGGACACTAATCACTACCAAGGTTTTAGGGCATCTATGAATATTAATATAAATTCAGGGAGTTGTTTATAGACTTTCTGCAAATTGAGTTTACCAAAAATTTGGTGAGAGACTCAGTTAAACAAAATCACATCAAATCATTAAATCTAAGTATGGAACTAGAAGGTTCCATGAAATGAAAAAAGATGATAACTTTAAAGTATCTGCAAAGATTTAATGACAAACCATGTTTTCCATGAGCGAAAATAGATCAATGCATTTCGACAATAACATCATTGTCCCCAATGTATAACATGAGAAAGTAGAAATGGTCCAAGAAAACAAAGACAGGAAGAACGGGTAGATCTCTACCAAGTATATGCAAAGGAAGCTCATGTTTAAGGTACACAATTTTGAGGATCTTGAGAGATTGCTTAAGTGTGTCATAAATAAAAATCTGAGCAGGCTTAAAAAATGATAGTTTTCAATGGACTACGTTTTGTACTCAGATTGACTGAAAAGCATACAGAATACAAAATCTCAATTTGGGGACTAGAGAAAAAAAAGCAGCTTTCAGAAAGCAGCCTACCATTCATAAAATCAATATTATGGAAGTTTTCTTGATAGACATAACTTTGTTCAATGATCTGGTAATTAACAATTCATGCATAACTATGGCAGGAGTGGGTGAGAATCTTTAGGTGAAAAAAGAAGAGGTCACAAAAAGATGTAAATTTGTGATTACATTATGATGGGTTTTAAATGAGCAAAATCAATGAAGCTAGGATTAGAAAGCAAATAATTGGAGAAAAATTGCTGCATCAAATATCTCCACCAAGTGTCTAGTATCCAAGATACGTAAGACATTAATATAATATGTGGACCCCAAACCATTCCCTAGTAGATAAAGACTGCTCCAAATGATTAATAATCAGAAAAATGCAAAATAAAACTAAAACAATCAGGGATTTCACCTGATACTTAGCAAATTGTCAAAGATGACCAAATATTGAAAATGTCACTGTTAGAGAGACTTCACGGTGACTGGCACACTATTACATTGTTGGTGAAGCTATGAATTGACCAACAATTATGGAAAGTAATTTGAAATTTAGTTTTAACAAATATTACTAGGCCCATTGCCCCTTAAAACCTATAGCTGTGCATAATCCCCAAGAAGATCAAAGAAAGAGCCTATATACACCAAAACATTCAAATAAGGACTTTCTTTTGGTAGCGAAGTACTAGAAATAAAATGGATAGTTATTAATTGGGGAATGCTTAGATAAACTGTGGTACATCAGTATAACTGATGCCTTAAGAAACAATGAACATAGAGAATTAAAATAAGAATGAAAAAATGCATATGAACTTATATATGTGAAGTAAGCAGAACCGGGAAAAAACATACACAATGAACGTAATGTAAACAAAACTTAAAGTTGAATAATTACATTGAAAAGATTGGTCAGCATTTCTCTGTCCTTTCATTACAGAGTAAAGGGAACTATGGTTATGGAAAAGTGTATATTACAGAGGTATTGCTGGACATTGATTTGAAGCACAGGAGCATCTTAGTCTAATTAAATTAACTGACTGAAAAATCTCTACTTCATACCTTGTATAAACAAGTAGGATTATAGTTTGTTTTTTTCCACAGGTAAACAATTACTATAAAAATAGGTGATAATAAAACTCTAGGTAGAATGCAAAGAGATTCTGGATCCATCAAATATATCCATCAACGGAATAAATTTAAAAATAAAGTCCTTCAGAAATTTATAATGGGTCACTGAAAGTCAATCTGACTTTTGATTGATTGGCCAAAAGTGCAAAGCTGGGAAAAGTAGGCAATGTATTTAGCTCAGACATATATGAAGCTTAGACTTCTCATGTCTTACTGGTTTAAGAAGGAATAAGTAGTAAATGCTTTTGTACTCTGATGTTTATTCTAAAAATCCTTCAAGATAACATATTTCCTATTTTCATTTCTTTGCAAAGAAAAATGGAAGGTTTGTATGTTTGTCCCAAATATGGGTAAACTCCTTTGTAATCAGTCATTTCTTGCTGAAATATTAAAATAATATCTACTCTCTATTTTATAATGTCACTATAATGATAAAATGAATAACTTGGTCATAAAGAGGAAAGATACTCCAATATAAGGAATGATGTAAGCACATTTCTTTTTTCTCAAAAAAGATGTAAAATACATAGACTATTCAAAAGTTGGAGTGATAATACATACATTTTAAAACCTGAGTTTCATTGTGAGCTCTATTTCCTCTGTTACGACAAAAAAGAGCTTTGTGAACTGAAAATATTTAATTTTTCTATGCTTTTGTTTCTATGTTATTATCTTTGGTTATTTATACTAGCAGAGTGAACCACTAGCTTAAGAAGGGAGCAACCCTGGGGCAGCTAGGTGGTGAAGTGGATAGAGCACTGACCTTGGAATCAGGGAAATCTGAATTAAAATCTAGTCTCAGTCACTTGCCACTTACTAGCTGTGTGACCCTGGGCATCACTTAACCTCAACTGCCTTGCAAAAGGGAGGGAGGGAAGTAGGAAGGGAGGTGGAAAGAAAGAATGAGAGACAGATATAGAGGCAGAGAAACAGACTGACAGGAACACAGAGATACAGACAGATACAGAGACAAACACACAAAGACAGATGAAGAGAAAGAGGCAGAGAGATACAGAGAGAGAGAAAGAGAGAGAGAAAGAGTGAGTGAGTGAGAGAGAGAGAGAGATCCAAGTCAAATGATTCACATTTTCTTAATATTAGACACATATCAGAAGTCCTAGTTTTGAAGAAGAGGGACGAGACACTAAACAAATCGCAAACAATACATGGAATTCTCATTAGGGTTCTGAAGGACTGTGTGGGATAAAAGAGTTCAGAGTCTGAGTCAAAGATCAGAAAAGGTCTTTATTCTTCCTCATGAGAAAGGACTCTGCCCCCTTCTCTCAAATGGTGTCTGCCAGGGAGAGAGCAGTAGGTAGAAGGAAGCCTATGGTTATATAACCTTCTACCGAAGAAACCCAATCCCCCAACTGGCCTTTACTCTCATTGGTGGGGAGGCCGACCCACAACCTAACAAGCATGGGAATCTATCTCGGAGATAAAGGACACAGAAACATGTGGATGTCCAATGCAAGGCCAGGAAGGCAATTTTGTCCTTATTTTGCATCTGGGGAGGGTCTCCATTGCTCTAAGTCCCAGATTCCTGTAAGGTCAGGTGACTTCTAAACTTAGGCCTAGTGGATGCTCAAGCCTTTCTAGATTTGATTTTTCAGAATGAGGAAACTTCACTGCAAAGAAATGTTGAGTTTTTGTTTGCTTGTTTTAAAAACAATTTGTTGTCTTCACTGAGGACACTTCATTTCTGAGCCAGGTCTTGACCTGACTCCCTGGCCACAGAATTAGGGCTGGGTGGAACTAGGACCCCTCTAAACTTGACCTTTTTTCTAAAGGCTATGTACCACTCTTCACACCCTATTACAATTAAGTTTCCTTGCCTGATCTCACCATCCTATTTTTGACTCAACCTGTTCACAACTCAATCCCGTTCCTTACTATTAAGCCCTGCCCCTGCTTTCTTTTTTAAAAGAATGGATAGTTTGCCAGTGGCCCTTCATATTTCCTCTTCTGAGGCAAATTTCCAGTCCCGTGGCAATTTTTTAATTGTCCCATTAATTGGTTACAGTTGTTCCAGTTCTACTACTTGCACTGAGACCTTAGACAAATCACTTCATTTCTCTGATTTATTTTCTACATCTTAAAAATAAAAGAAAGCAGGAAGTGGGTGAATTGGATAATTTCTAAGATGCTTTAAAATTCTAAAATAATCAGATTTTTGGGGGCTTTTTTTTTTGGAGGGCAGTTGGAGTTAAGTGACTTGCCTAAAGTCACCTGGCTAGTTTTTTTGTGTGTATTAAGTGTCTGAGGCCGGATCCAAACCCATGTCCTCCTGACTCCAGGGCCAGTGCTCTATTCACTGCACCACCTAGCCACCCCAAATCATCAGATTTTATTAAATGCATCATGGAAAGTGAATAAAAATTAAGACAATAATGAGAAAAATATCTGATTTCCCTCAAGTCATGATTCTCTCCTATAAAAACACTCTGAATAAAGCATCTGATTTCTCTAAAATCAGTTACTCTTTCAAAAACACCCAATACAAAGTATTTATACCTTTCAACGTCAGACTTACTTCACAGTCCTTGGATAAACAACCAACCCATCATCTCCTTTTACATAACATTAACTACTATTAAAACTTTGTACAACATGTATTTTGTGAGGCAGCTAAAGTACTTTTAAACACAGACTCACACAGAGAAACTAATGCACCATCACATACAAACCTAACATGTGGATATACACATTCACACATTTTTACACATATTTGTGTGTGTATACACACATCCATTTTCTTAAAAATAGGGAGATTCTACTCTGCTCCTGTTCATAAATAAGGACCCTTACAAATTATGTACATTCTCTTAACCTCAATCATACTAGAAGCCAATGTATAGAGTAATGTATAAAATCCATCTACCTAATTCACAGCTCTGTTCTATAACCATTAAAATACATTCCCTCATTACTGAGAAATATTCAGCATCCCAAAATATATCTCAGCTATTCAGAAAACCTATCCAGGCTATTCAACCTTCTTGACTCGAAGGATAGGCTCTGAGAAATTGGGGACTTGCAGCCAAATTCACTGCTTTAATTATTCAACGCTCACAAGCTCTTTTGACAGTTTAATAAACCCACTCTACTCGAAGCCTTTGACTGCATGCTCCAAATAGAGCCAGGTCCAAAAAACAAATGGTGCCATCTGCATAGCTACATACAACCCAGGACTAACACCATTAACTGAGCAGTAAAACCCAGAAAAGGATCAAAACAAGAATCTAAAAACCCCTGTTTTTCTCCTTGATCATATAGCCAAATGGAAACACAGAAACAAGAGATTCAAATTTAGTTTGAATAGGCAAATAACACTCACAAACTATGTCAAACTTCCCTGAACAAAGAAGCAAGGACAAAGAGAGAGAAGGGAGGAGGAGAAAGAGGGAAAGAGGAAGGGAGAGCGGGGGAGAGAGACAGACAGAGACAGACAGAGACAGAGAGACAAAGAGAGACACAGAGACACGGAGAGACTGAAAGAGAGAGAGATTGGTAAACAGACATTCATCCCCTAACAATAAATAAAAATGGTTTCCAGATGAGTAAGGGTTAGTGTACTGTTTTTATATGAGGATTGGCTGAACAATCTGGAACATATGGGGCACTGTTAAGCTTAAAGAGGCCATATCAATAAAGTGTTTTCAGCTCTTCAGAGGAAGATGATTTAGCTTTTAAAAGTGGAATACTATCAAAATGATTCAAATATTAACATAGCTCAGGGTTAATCAGAAGCTAGTTTTGTATTACTTAGATTTGGTAGCTATTACAATTAATTTTGTAGTACACGGTTCTATTATACACAATACTAATTATTCTCCATAATGTGTTGAACTATACCCAAAGGCTTAACACTTGGAATTTCTTTCTTTTTCTACTCAAATCACAAAAACACAGTGGTTATTAAATATTCCTCATTTTACTGGGGCATCTATATATATATATATATATGTAATTTTTATTACATTATATATTATTATTATATATTAATATATATGTTAGGGAGTCACTAATGAAATAGGGAAAGTTGTGAATACAACAGTAAGAAAAATGGCCACTGGTTGGATGCTTTTCCTGTTTTTATTACTATGTCACAATTTAGGTTTGCTCAAATAATCATGGCCAAGAGAGTCACCATAGATGAGGGAAGCTGTCAAGAAGGCAAAGACAAGTATATATCTCTGAGTACTGTTCCTGGATGAAATTCTACTGAAAGGACATTGAATGACCACATTGTCACTTTTAGATATCCATGCTGCATATACACATAAAGGACATGTTATGGGACATGACAAATCCATATTGGGTCATATAATCCCTTTGCATTTTTCCTCCAACTATTTTCAAAAGTGTGTTCCGGCATAGGAAATGAAGGTTCAAATCATGTGTCTCAGTGATTAACACTCAAAATTTGTAATCCAGAAACTATAGTTCCTTAATGACACTTTTAGATTGTTGTGGAGTCCCATCATTTCTCAGGATTGTTGTCAGTTCATGACAATTTTTTTAAGTTCCTTTTAGTACTATATTTATCATCCAGTGGCTTCCTAAAAAGCAGCCAAATACTCATCTAAATGGTCTGACTCCAACAAAAATAAAACTGCAGTAAGTAGCTCAAAACCATTAAACTGCCACATATTTTGAAGTTATTATAATTCCTCTTCATGTCACTCTCATGCTCAAGAGGCTTCTATGACTCCCCATTGCCTACATGATAGAGCACACTCGCTTTTTTTGCCTTTCTTCTTTTCCTCCCTTGCTTCTTCCTTCCTTTTTTTCTCCATTTTTCTCACGCTTTCTCTATCTCATTCTCCTCTAGTTCCCTCTCTTCTGTACCCTCTTTTCCCACTGTCTTGCCCAGGGTCCCATTCTTGGGCCCAATTCAATCACTGATTGGCACAGGAATGTTGATTCACCCTGTTTCCATACTAGGCCTGTTCACCCCTAGCTAGGCATCCTGGTGACACCACTCCTGAAGGCTCACTGTATTGGCACCAGATTCAGAGCAGACACCCATTCAGCTTTAGCCCACTGAAGTTAAAACTTCATGAGCTCAAACAATCCAAAATCTTCAGTCTCCCCCAGCAGCCAGGATTAGAGATATGAATACCATGCCCAGTCAGTCCTTCTTTCTAAATTAATTTCACCCTATTCTCCACCACACTCTGCATTTTCTAGCCAAACTGACCTTCTATCTCCTGCCTCTATTCTTTTGCATATATGTCCCACAAGACTGGGTTTATTTTATTCGTCCTCCTCTTCTTGGGATTCTTAATTCTTTTTCAAGGCTCAACTAAAGTGTTACCTCCTATACAAGGCCCTCACTCCAACAAACCCATAAATTGTTAGTGCTCTGCCTCCAAAATATTTACTTTATATATGACTTCTATGTGTCTATGTGTATTCTGTTTCCATATAACTGCTTCATTTTTGTCCTTGTATTGCCAAGCTTTACAAGGTAGATGTTTAATAAATGTGGACAGTATTGAATTCATTCTTATTATATAATATATCAAACACTTTAGAAATATAAGATAAGTATGATCATCTGGATTTTTAAATTTTAGATATATAGATAGAACAATTACTTCTCTGTTATTTAAAGGCAACTTAGTCTTTAGAATGTCACACACCATAAAAGTATCAAGAAATAAATGTTCACATTCTTATTCACTATTTGCATATAATGGACACATCATTATGTCACCTTAGTCTGTCTGTATACATTGTGTTCATTGGTTGGCATAAAGTTGGCAATGGTCTTGTTCATCTTCCTGAAGTGACATATTTTGAAGATAGTCAAATTAGCCTTATTTATTTTCTCTCCCTCTCTATGTCTCATTAAAGCAAAAATATATTTCAATTTGCTCAGAGAAACTGATACGAAAAGAATATATTCTGAATACAAATAATGAAAAACAAATAAAAACAATTACCTTTAGGTGCTATTTTCTTTTCAGGTTTATCCTTCTTTTCAGCCTTCTCTTTGTGAATTTCTAAAGGGGAAAACATAATTTGCACTTTAGAAAAAAAAGTTTGAATAATGAGAGGAGAAAGAAAAGAACTTCAGATAGAAGTTGATCCTTGAGCTATACAGTATTTCCTGAATTATCATATATGACATGATGGTGACAGACAAAAGGGAAACATTTTTATTACTCATATTGCTGTGTCTTTTACTTATACCATCTTAAAATAAGAGAAATTTTAGTGATTCTATAAAGATAATACCATTGGGGAAAAATCTGGGTAAGCTTGTACCATATTAGAATGCCATAACCAATCACAAACTATAATTACTTTTTATTTCAATTACTCTCACTACAAATTAAGAATCCTTAATCGAAATCTAATTTAGATTTAGTAAGACACAATTTTTACATATTAAATTAAGAATTTGTGAAATGAGCTGTAACAACTACCTAATAGGAAGTATAGCTCAGAATTATGGAGTCAAGTTTCTTAATCAGCATTTGCTATCACATTGAACCAATAATTACGGGGAGTAGATAGATAGATTATATTGAAAGCATCCCACCATATATATATTGAAATGCCCAGTGAATGAATAAGCCTAAGCAGAAAATTAACCCTGGATTTCCCATTAATTTAAACTAGAATAAATAACAGATTAGAATCTTTATAAATATTATCAGAAGTCATTAGGCAGAGAGGCAATGTTAGGATATGAAAAGAGCTATGGGACTGTTATCAGGAAACATGGATTAGTATTCTGAAGCCAACTCTTACTAATTGTATGACCTTGGTTAAGTCCCCTAA
Organism: Gymnobelideus leadbeateri; assembly: GCA_011680675.1. NCBI lineage: Eukaryota > Metazoa > Chordata > Mammalia > Diprotodontia > Petauridae > Gymnobelideus > Gymnobelideus leadbeateri. The sequence continues at coordinate 510,192 of WOXC01000291.1, forward strand.
TCTATCTGAGAGAAGCAGTGTGATATTAACAGATAGAAAGGTGTCTTTTAAGTCTGGAAGACTGAGATGATTCAACTCCTACCTCTGACATACTGGTTATATTGCCCAGGTAACTCTCCAAGACAAAAAACTGCACAGCACATGCTGATTAGCATTGGTAGAAGGAGTTTTACCCTGGGAGTTTCTTATACCAATGATGGTAATTTTTTTTTAATGAAGCATAACAACATTTGTACTATTGTTATCCCTTCCACATAGTGATTGGCCCCATTGTGATTTTGATAGAGACATAAGAAATTAAATGCGAATTTAAGGGGAATCTTGCTTTGTGAAGACCAGCAGATGACACAGAAAGAGTTTAGAAACTTGAAAATGCATAAAATATATGCATAGTATTGCATAATATCAAAATATTTTTCTTTTAATACCATAATAATTCAGACTTCTTCTCTGGTGTGGAGGGAGAGACCAAAAAATGTACATGGATTTTCCAGATCATGTGGGGGCACCATGGCTCTAACCCCAGAGATACTGAAGGGAAAACTGTACTCACTTAAAGGGGTTGCTACAAAAAATATCATCATTTGCTATCTGAATATCAGGAATTTTTTGTTTATTTGGTTTTGTTTTTGGAAGGGAAGGGGAAGAAAATTGCTTTTAAGTAGCTTTTCAAAGCATATTTTGGACACACAAACAGAAATGTTGCCAATCTTGTATTTCAGAAAATTGTGGAAGTCTTATGTGGTGAGGATTGGGGGGAGAGAGAGAGAGAGAGAGAGAGAGAGAGAGAGAGAGAGAGAGAAACAGAGACAGAGACAGAGAAAGAGAGAGATCCTTATTTGAGACCAGCTTTTAGTAGGTTTAAGACTTTGGAAGCTTTTTGTACTTCATCTCTTGGACAGATGGCCTATCTTTCTGCAGTAGCTCTGTTGGGAATTAGGTAATTACCATAGTAGCTTTCACAATAGACTAAAAAATGATATAATGAGCTAGGATTTTGGGGGAGGGTGTCAGGAATGTTTCCATAAGATTATTTTCATTAGGATTTATCAGAAATTATTGATTTGAAATATTTACATAAATACACAAAGACATAGTTTATAAAAAAAATTAAAATGGAATATTTAATTTTGCCCAGCAACCATTCTGGAACAAAATTAAGTATATCGTTTTGCTTTTTGTGTGTGTAACTATTTCAAATCACCACAAGACTGATGGTTTACAATTAAATGTATTTGGTTACTTTTGTAGCAATGGAGAACATGTTAGATGAGGAGCTAGCCCAAGGAACTAACTCCCCCATCCAATATGTGGTCCAGTGCCACAAAACTAACCAAGTACATTTATTTGTAAACCATGTTGGTTTTGTGATGATTTCATTCCAAATGGCATATACAGTGGAGGATTTGGCATACATTTTCTTCATGGACCTAATATTTTAGGCAGAGCCAGCTGACTCATTCTCATTGCTCTAGGGGCAAGCTATATGAATGAATATTGTCTTTTCTTTGCAAAGTACTCAGTCACTAAACTGACTAGTGAAGTTGTTTAAAATAGGATGCAAGTGAGATCAAGTTTGCAGATCCTCTTCCTATATTTCAGCTTTACACAAAGGAAAACTGCTTCCCTGAGTCCCTAACTGAAGTTGGCTCTCTCAGAAGTGAGTGCTACTGTTCAAAAGGAAAGGCCAGAGAAGCTGTGGATGATTGGAGCCATCACTGTTACTCGGAAAGAAACATAAAAAACCCCACACACAGACAGCAAGGCAGTAATGTCACTTTGACAGACAAACAGCAATGCTATTTTTTTTTTAAGTAATTGCTTAGAGCCCAAATCAGGCAATTCCCAGCAGCAATACCTGATCAATCAGATGCTAATAAACCTGCATTTTGTGTTCATGAATGTGAGAAATAAGGGTTTAGTTCTAATGATTCAGTCAAAGTTAGATTGTGCCTATTTGCTCTTTTCATGTTCCACTGGGGCCTTGTGCTTTATCTCATAAATAAAGTTAACCAGTTTTAGTCTATGACTGTCAAGTGTCTTAACAATAAAAAGAAATTGCTACAGAGTGTGTCTGCTCTCCTACTCCTTGGCTAAGGAATAATGACCATTTAGTCTCTTACCTTAAATGCTATGATTACAGATAAACCTTAAAAATAGGTAACTCCTTATGAACTAATGATTCCCTCAGTTACCTTTTCCTATTAATTAAATGCCTGATTCTTTCAACTCAGCTTTGCATTAGTGATCTTATCCAAGACCTGAGTTGTTAAATGCAAGGATTTCCTGCTCTGAGGTTTTATATGAACATCAAAATAAATAGCACTTATTTCTAAAGGACTTTAAGGTGTGCAGAATATCTTCCTCACAATGTCCCTGTGGTAATGAATGAACTAGACCTGAAAAGTCTTGTGACTTGCCCAAGGTCACAGAGCTTAGATGTGATATTGTTCTTTATATGCTTTAGTTAGCCAGTTAGCCAGAGTAGCCTTTTTGATATTACTTGTGCACCACGTTCCACCTCCTTTTCCTGGCTTTACACAAGCTGTCCCCTAAGTCTAGAATACTTCGCTCCATCTCTCCCGCCCAGGATATCATTCCAAACTCCTTTCAGCTTTCTGAGCTCAGCTTCTTCAAGAGAAAATCTTGTTCCCTCTGATCTATCCACATTAGTCCCAACCCTCAGTCATCTCTATCCTACTCTAACCTATCCTTCCACTGTTCCTTCTTCGATGCCTCTTCTGTGGTTAATTGCCTTTATTATTAGATGGGAATTTACTTTGTATGTATTTTGCATTTATTTATATAAGCATGCTTATTTATATGAATGTATTAATAAGATGTAAGCTTCTTAAGGGCAGGGACGGATTCAATTTTGCCTTCTCATCTTCACAGTATAACTCAACACCTGGCACCAAAAAGGTACTTTATAAACACATGTTGAATTGAATCAAAAGATAAATCTAAACATTACTACCTTACCTGCATGAGGACTTTCCTTTCTTCCCCATTTATTAATGCTCTTGCCCCAAAACCACTTCAATGAGTCAAATCAGCAAGCATTTAATAAGGGTCTATTACTGTACAAGTACTGTATTGAGCATTAATGTATACAGAGAAAGACAAAAGACAGACCTTGCCCTCAAGAAGCTTGCAATATATTGGGGAGACTACCTGCAAACAGCTGTGGATAAATAAGATATAGGTGAGACAGTTGAAAATAATAGAGGGAAGACACTAGAATTAGGGGGAACCAGGAAAGGTTTCTAGTAAAACAAAAATAATAACCCTTTCAGCCTTTGAGCAGAATGCTGTGTCAAAAATGCTGAGATCAGAATCAGATTAAAATGCAGTTGGGAAATACCTAACCAAATAAATAAAAATACAACACAACACTGATCTTGTTAATTTGTCATTTTCGAAGTTAATATGAGATCTACAGAGGTCAATTTCTATTTCCTTGACACTATTCCCAGAAGGTGGGATTTTAGCTGGGACTTGAAGGAATCCAGAAAAGCCAGAAGATGGGGATGAGGCAGAACATATTCAAGGCATGGAGGACAGCCAGTGAAAATCCTACAATTTGGGAGATGGAGTATCATGGTGTAAGAAGAGCAAGGAAATCATTATCATTGGATCGTGTATATGGAGGGTAGTGAAGTGTGTGTGTTTTATTTCCTCTAGTAGAATTTAAAACTTCTTGAAGTCAAGGACTGTTGTTTTGTTTTGTTTTAAATTACTACTGCCTGAAAAACCTGGAAAGACTTATGTTAACTGATGTCAAGTGAAGTGAGTAGAACCAGGAGAGCACTGTACACAGTAACAGCCACATTGTATGATGACTGACTTTGATAGACTTAGCTCTTCTCACCAATGCAAGAACCTAAAACAACTCCAAAAGATGCATGATGGAAAATGCCATCCACATCCACAGAAAGAAATAAGGAGTCTGAATGTAGATTGAAGCAAGCTATTTGCTCTTTTTTGTTTGTTTTTTCATCCTCATGGTTCCTCCCATATGTTCTAATTCTTCTATACAACATGACTAATGTGAAAATATATCTATTAAGAATGTATATGTAGAGCTTATATCAGATTGCATGCCATCTTGGAGAAGGGGGAGGGGAGGGAGGTAGAGAAAATTTAAAACGTATGGAAGTGAATGTTGAAAACTAAAAATAAATTAATGTATTAGAAAAAAATAAAAGAAAAAATAAGTCCTTACTGCCTGACAAAATACCTGCCATAAAAGTAGGTGTTTAAGCATTATGTGGGTCTTCAAACATTTTTGATCACATACGATAATCAAGATAAAAATAAAAAAAAATAACTGATCACACATTACAAATAAGTGTATGTCTCTTTATTAATCATATACATGCACTACTACACTGTAATCATGTGCATTATATATTTAAATTTAAGATAAATTTAAATTATAAGATAAAGTAATACCTGATCTAGAGACAAATGGGAAATATTACAATTTGTAAAGTAAGAGAAAAACATCGTCAGACATGCACTCTGAGGAAATTCTTCTGGAAACTATTTGGAGGATAGTTTGGAGAGGAGATCTGAGTCGAGGAGACCAACAATAGAAGACTGCAATATTTGATAGTGATTTTCAGAACTATTTATCCTACCCTAATCTCTTTTCTGATATCCAGTCTTTCATTACCAATTGACAACTGGACTCCAACTGGATGTCCCAAAGACACCTCAAACTCAATTTATCCAAAATAGAACTTTCTATTTTTCTTCCCAAACACTCTTCCTCCCTGACTTTCCTACTGCTCTTGAGAGTTCCACCAACTTCCCAGTCACCAAGGCTCACAACCTAGATGTCATCCCTCACTCACTCACACTCACCCCATATAAATCTAATGTATTGCCAAGTCTTGTCATTTATCTCTTCATGTCTCTTATATATGCCCCCTTCTCATTATGTATGGAGGTGACACCCTAGTTCAGGCACTTATCACCTCCCACTTGGACTATTGCAAAAGACAAAAGTTTGTCTTCCTGCTGCAAGTCTCTCCCCACTCCAGTCCATATAAAAATGTTTGGATGGACTTGATTTTGTACAGCTGTGTTTCACCTAAATCCAGTTCACATGCACACAAAGGCTACAACTGAACACCTCTTATTCATATGAACAGATTTGTGGGGTGAGGGAATATGAATGAAGAATCAAAAACAACAACAATCCACCCCCACCACAGACAAATATTCTTTTTGTGAACTATTGGGTTTTAAACAGCTAGTAAATGTATGAGTCCAGAATTGAACTCAGGTCCTGACTCCAGAGCTGGTGCTCTATTCTCTGTGCCACCTACCTCCTCCTCCCCCACCCCAACACCCATACTCATATTCAGTAATATCCAGTATCTTCATATTATCTCTAGGATTAAATACAAAATCCTACATTTGGCTTTTAAATTTCTTTACAACCTGGTCCTTCTTACTTTTCCAGTCCTCTTCTCGAATTTCACACTCCTCCTTTTCCAGCATATTTTCTCAGATGAGGAGACTGAGGCAAACCAGGTTAAGTTACTTGCCCAGGGACACAGAGCTAGTAACTATCTGAGGCCAGATTTGAACACATAAAGGTGAATCTTCCTGACTCCAGGTCTGGTGCTCTATCCACTATGCCACCTAGCCCCATACTCTTATGATTCACCAGTACTGACCTTTTTGCTGGTCCTTGTATATAAAATTCCATCTTCAGATCCCATGCCTCTTTACTGTCTGTTCCCTATGCCTAGCTCCCTCCTGACTTCCATGGCTTCCTTCAAGACTCAACTGAAATCCCACCCTTCTGTATGAGACAGACTCGTCCACTATTCATCCCCCTCACATACCACTGCTAATGTATCCCTCTAAGACCACTTCCCATTAACACTGTATCTTGTATGTGCACAGTCATTACATGTTGCCCCACCACCACCACCACCATTAGGATGTGTACTACTTGAGGAAAGAAAACATGTTTTGGTCATTCTTTGTATCCCTGGTTCTTAGGGCAGTGCTTAGAAAATAGTAATTGTTTACTAAATGCTTGTTGAATGACCCAAAGGTGATAAGAGGCTGAATTATAACAGTGGCTATATAAGCAGAAAGAAGAGGACAGATGGAAAATAGAAAGAAGATTTGACAACCATTGGGATATTTGGGGTGAGAGGGAGGGGTCAAGGATGACAGTAAATATGAGTGATTGAAAAGATGGTGATAACTTTGGTCATAATGGGAAAATCTGGAAAAGAGCTAGGTTTAGAAAGACAGACAATATAATGACTAGTGGGATACAAATTATAACCCCTCTACAACTAACAGTTGTTCCACTAAAAAAATGAAAAAAGGTTGGTAGGAAGGGGAGGGCACTGTCTGAGAATACAGAGCCCATCTACTAAGGCATATTTAGCCATAGTAATGACATGATGGGTGACGAAGGATAACATGGAGGGATGCTGTGGGGTAGGTCATTTTGCCTGTGTAGATATTACAGGTAATTGAGGAGGTGACACCTGGTGGGATAGCTATGAGACATAAAGAAATAACAGTCTCGTGCAATGACATTCAGAATGGAGTAAATCTCTAAGCAGTAGCTTCAGGCAAACCTATTGTAAGAGGCAGCCCTGAAAACAATAGTGTGTTCTGTAAATTATGGTTATATCCCCAAATGGAGAAGAATGACCTAATTCCATGGTACAATGGTGAAAAAAAAAAGCATTAGATCAAGAGGGTCTAAGTTCAAACCCCACTTCTGATGTTCACTCCCTTTGGGACCTTGTGCACTCTGGCAAGTTGCATTTATCAACCTGCCATGGTTTTAATTATGTTCTCCACTAATGACTGCTAGATCTCTGAGTCGAGTCCTTGTCTCTTTCCTAAACTCATGTTTTGCATCAACAAATGCCTATGATCATTTCCAACTGAACTCAATATGCCCAAAACAGAACTTACTGTTCATCTCAAACCCTCCCGTCCTCTGAATTTCCCTGTTTCAGGTCAGGGCACCACTTACCTTCTAGTCAACCAGATTTATACCTTTGATGTCATCCTCAACTTTCATATACTTTCACCCCACAAATTTGCCATTTCTTGACAATTCTACTTCCATAACACTTCTAGAATCTATCTCTTTTCTGTACCCATTTAATGAGCATTAAGAAACCAAATAATACAACAAACACACCACTCAGGCCCACATTCTTTTTGCCTGGATTACTGTAACTGACTTCTAGTTGTTCTAATAGTTTTCCCTGATTTAAGTGTCTTTCCTTTCCTCCAATCTGTCTTCCACATGATTGCTAAATGAGTTTCTTGAAATACAGGGCTAAATTACTCAATAAACTTCAGTACCTCCCAGTTGTTCCTGAGAAATTCCAACTTTGCTGATATGGGAAGCTCCTGATGACTATTGAGGTTATAAACCATCTTTTTATACGAATAGGTCAGACATGTCTGACTTTTCATGACCTCATTTGGGCTTTTCTCAGCAAAGATACTGGAGTGGTTTTCCATTTCCTTCTCTAGCTCATTTTATAGATGAGGAGACTGAAGCAAACACAGTCAAGTGACTTGCCTAGGGTCACACAGCTAGTAAATATCTGAGGTCACATTTGAATTCAGGAAGATGACTGTTCCTGACTCCAGACCTGGCACTCTATACACTATGCCACCTAGCTGCCTCTATGAACAAGCGTACTTAACTGTTAAAGATATGTCCTTAGAATCATTTAAATCAATAATCATTGACTATTATAAATACACAAATGAAGTATAAAGGGCATATGAAGAAAGACACTATCTGCATCCAGAGAAAGAACTGATAAAGAGAAGTATGTATTGAATAATTTTACACATATATATCTATTTATATCTAATGGTAGTCATATCTAGGGTGGGGGTGGGGCAAGAAAAATATTTAAATGATAAATTTGTTATATAATTAAAGGAACAGTCAATTATACATAGAAGATTTGCAATTTCATGTGGAATCATCTTTTTAAAAATTAAACTATATTATGAAAATGTTTATTTTATTCCATTAATTAGAGATAAAATAATGTTTTTAATTTTTTTTAAAAGCAATTGGGGTTAAGTAACTTGCTCAAGGTTACATGGCTAGTCATTATTTGTGTGTGGGTGCTCATTTTCTGAGGCCGGATTCGATCTCGGGTCATCCCAACTCCGAGGCCGGCGCTCTTACTCACTGCGCCACCTAGCCGCCCCGTTTTTAAATTTTTTAAAGGTAATAATTAAGTTGGTGAAAAAATATTTAGCTCATAGAAGTTATCAGTTCATTAGAATATAAACAATAGTAGTTATAGTCATTGAAAAAATACTATTAATGTAACATCTAAACATATAGTAGAAATGTAAAATATGGAAGAAAAAGCTCATTTTACTCCTTCACTTTTTCTCCTAATATTCTTCCTTTTTCATTGCAGATTATTTTATAGTACAAAGCCCTACACTTGAAAATGCAGGAATTACAATGTTGGAATTAGACATGGTTGCTTGATCTCATGGAACATAGAGATATAATCAATGTCACCTTCTAATCGTTATTAATGAGATGTCAGAGATCTCTTTTTTGGTCATCAGGAGTTTCCTCCATAAAAGGAGTTTGCTACCCAGAATTAGAGATTAAGTGACTTGTCCATGGTCACATGGATGGTAAGGTTCTATCCATTAGGTCAGTAAAAGAACATAATTTATGCATTATCATGTGGGTGGTAATAAATGTGTTTAAAGACCATCAATGATAAACCAAAATTCTCAAAATATATTCATGTAATATATTGCTTCTAGTTTGGATTAGGGGGTGATTCAATTCTTTTTTGAGTTAAAGAGATGTTACCATATGTCAGGGTATATAAGCACACAGTGACCAAATATAATAAAAACTCAGTTTTATATTTTAACAGGAAATCTGGACATGGAGTTATTGGTAGAATTATGCAGAGATATTTCTACATCTGACATGTTAGGGAATTAGACTGAATTATGAAGTCTTTCCCTGAACACTCCATTTGCAGAGTGGGGGGTCTATGAACAAGAGCATCTCTCTTCTACACTCTATTGTGCAACTCTCAAACCACTTTCAAACTAACAATTACTATATCTGAAAGCTACAAGAAGAATTTCCTCAGATTTGTGGCTAAAAATTAACTGTTCCTTCTCTGAATGTTTTTTTATTAGGAGAAATAATTTTTCTCCCTTATAAAGAGAGCAATGGAAACAAAGTAAACAATAAGCTGACATAGAAGGACCAGGCTAAGACTAATCATGAGATCTAAAGCTCCAAAAGTCACAGACATGAACTTTTAATAATGAAAATAACATCAATGAAACCCAGGCTGGCAATAACTCACATTCATATAATGCTTTATAGTTTACAGGGCATTTTTCTCTATAAATCTAGGAGGGTTGTGATCCAAGTTGTTTTCTTATTTTAATAAGTTTTATTCTGCTTATTTAGAAATGTGAATCTTTTAATAACTGCAAAGAAAAACATCAGCCTCGGCTGAAAAACTAATACAATTGATTAATAGAATGCACTGACATGTCACTCTAAGCAAAAAGTGCTGATGTGTCATAATAAATTGTCTATTGGTAAAAAAACAACAATCCCTCCCCCAAACCCATGTATTTTGAAGTACATAATAGAGCATCTGCATCACAAATTACTTTAGGGATACTTTTCAATATTTTAATCAGACTAGAAAATTTTGAGTGATGCATCTTTCAGATGTAACACTTAAAAATGTAAGAACTCTGTACTCTTATTCTAAAAATACCCTTGTGGTTTTTATCATAGAAATGCAGCTTTATTGATACAAGATGCCAAAACTTCAAGGCCCAAAAGGAATAGGAGCAAATAAAAAGATTTCTCTCTTTTTTTTCTTTTTCTTTTTTTTTTTTTTTGGAAGGGGGAAGGTAGGGCAGTTGGGGTTAAGTAACTTGCCCAAAGTCACACAGCTAGTTTTGTGTTAAGTGTCTGGGATCATATTTGAACTCAGGTCCTCCTGACTCCAGGGCTGGTGCTCTAGTCACTTCACCACCTAGCGGCCCCAAAGAGATCTCTTTAAAGAATTATTTTATTATTGGTGAGAAAGTGCTGTCCTGGGAAAAGTGTGTTGGATTTGGACTACTGATCTCACCCCTAATTTTTGGAATCTTCTCGAAATTACTTTATTTATATTTTATCATACACACTCACAAGCATGTATACAAATATATATGTAGAAACATACATAAATGTATATGCACACATACGCACTGTACATTCATGTGTAGTATTTCCTGGTCAAACCAACTCCTTGGGGGAAGCGCCAATCTTCATTTTTATTTTTATATTAAGATGCTCCACATATAATAGGCACTAAACAAATATTTACTGACTGATGGAATAGTATTACTAAAGTTCAAATCCTGGTTCTGTCACTTACTAGGTGAATAATCTGAAGCTAATTGTTTAATCTTTCTAAGTCTCAGTTTCTTAACCTTTGTAGGCCACCGGTTCCTCATCTATAAAACCACTGGGTTGGCCCAGATGGCCTCAAAGTTTTCCTCTAGCTCTAAATCTTTGTTTCTGTGATAGCTGAGGATACTGAAGGGCAGAGAGGTTAAGGGACTTTACTGGTGTCACACACTTAGTCCATTTTAAAGCTGGTTTCAAAATTGTGTATTCTGATACCAAGCTCTTAGCCTACCCCTCCCTGCTCCCTCTCAAACTGATGAGAGGAAATTATAAATTGGATTTTTAAAAATAGATTTAACTGTCTTAAAAGTTAAATATGCTCACGTCTTTGTAATGGTTGTATTCATTAACAAAGATTGAATACAACCAATTTAAAAACACAGTGGACTCAAACTTAAACTAAATGATTCTTAAGAATACATCTCTGATAGTGCGTGGTGCTCTGTTCTGAGTCATGTTTCCATATTACATATCTTATCCTTCATGACGAATAGTTTTAATTTTCTAATAATCACAGCCTATCTTATTGCTGAGTTGACAAAGAGCTTGTAATTTTATAGAAGACTTCCGTGGCCAGTTTAAAGCAGGTGATTTATCTCTATCAGTGACAAACGGTTAATAAATCCAAAATATTATGAATTCATGTGTAGAAAAAAATGACAGAATCAAGAAACTGAAAGAACAATTTTCATCACCAAGGCAACCATCCTGATTCTTTGAGATGACAGCACAGTTTATTAAATTATTATTAGGGTGTGGAATTTTTTTAAATGCCTTTAGGTTTTCTCTGGCCATTCTACAAGTGTTAGAGTATTTCCATATTATTTTTTCTCATTTCCATGATTCAGTGTTTCCTTGTCTCTTATGCTTACTCTATATCTGCTGTACCAATGATCCTGTGCTGGCAGTAATCAGATAGGAAGGCCAAACCCTGAAGAGTGTCCCATTTAGAGGCCCTGAGAGAAGCCAGAGGACACCACAAAGGCATTGGGTAAGTAGGATCATGGGAAAGTACAGAGAAAATAGGAAATGTCCTCATAGCATAAAGAGGTAAAAAAGATGAATTTCTCCTACAAATCATTGTGAAACTTTCCATGGTAACTTTGAGGATATGTGTTTTGTTACCATTTTGTTTTTTTCATTATAACTACATGTTTTCTAAATAGCCCAGGACACTGGGACTCAAATTCTATGCCAACATCTTATGATGATGTGGGTTCTCAAAGGTTGTGTCCCTAAAACAAAATTCTGACAAATCATGCTAAATTGTAAGGGCTTCAGTCACAGGCCGGGGGGTAGTAAATCCTGGGAAACAGAGGACCTCAGTTTAACTCCTGCCTGGGTCACATACTACCTCTAGGACATAAGGCAAATCACCAAAACTTTGTGGGTTTCAGTTTCTTCTTTTACAATGATGGGATTGTGTTATGTGGCCTGTAAAATTATTTCTGGAGATTCACACACACACACACACGCGCACACACACACACACACACACACACACACTCCTTTATATCATCTGAGAAACATTCCATTTTAGGTCAGAGAAATGTACCACTGAAAGGTGGGTCCACCAGGTGAAGTCTGTTTTAATTTTTTTTCCTTATACTATCATAGCTCATAAAGACTGTCTAGGAAAGTTGGAAGCATTATGATCTATGATGGAAGAAGTAGTACACAGTCTGATAACCTAACAGTATACCATGAAGAATATCAGACGTTTAAAGTTCATGCTAGTACAAGGTATTAAAACTGCCAAGAACAATGGAAGACATGAAAACTTCACCACACAATTTTTCCCTATCTACCTCTATTATGCTGTGATGCAACATTCTGAATGGGCCAATCCTTAAGTCCTGAATATTTATGAAACTCAATTATTCCATCTCCTCCTCATTCACCTTTGCTGTATGTACGGAGCTCTTAGTGACATGAATAAATTAATGGGAAAAAAGATGTGATGAGAGGACTGGGGACTTTTCAACTTGAGGAACTTGAGAGCCTTTTACAAATGTTGGAAAAGTAGAATACGATTTGTTTTGGCCTAAGTAGGGAGGAATCTCCCCTCCTGTCAATGAACTATTTTCTTTAGGAAAAAAAGAAGAAAAACAAAACATAAAAAATACAAAAATGAAACAATATCAATAACACCAAAAAAAGCCAACTGGTCTCACAGAATCATAGTACTTTTCTGTTCTAATACATACTTTTGCAAGTTGGAATAGAGTAGTATGGATAGCAAGTAGTAATGCTGAAAGGGAAGGCATTTTAGGCTGCTAATGTCATATTGAGAGGAGTCTGGAACCATGAAATTTTTGTCTTTAAGATAATCAATCAATCAACAAGCATGTATTAAGCACCAGAAACTGTGCTAAGTATTGGGCACACTAAGAGTGGCAATAAACAGTCCCTAAATTCAAGTAGTTCACTTTTTTTGTAGGCAATCAGGGTTAAGTGACTTTCTTAGGGTCACACAGCTAGTAAGCATTTATGGCTGGATTTGAACACAGGTCCTTCTGATTCCAGTGCCCCTGTTTTATCCACCATGCCACCTAGCTGACCCAAGTAACTTGCATTTTAATGTTGGTTTGTCATTCTACCTACTATGCACTGTGCTACATGCTGGTGATACAAAGTAAGGCAAAAGACAGCTCCTGTTCTCTCAAGTACTCAGTCTAATGGGGAGACAACATGCAAATAAATAAGCAAATATAACATACATAGAAACAAGATGGAAATGAACTTTAGAGGAAAGGGCTCAAATGTGAGAAAGGACCAGAAAAGAAAGGCTTCCCTTACAAGGAGGTGTTAGAACTAAATCTTAAAGGAAGCCAGAGATTCTAAACAAATTCAGAAAATCTAGGTTTACAAAAAGACTGAGATTTTGGATTATGCAAAAGTTGTGTGTGTGTGTGTGTGTGTGTGTGTGTGTGTGTGTGTGTGTAGGTGATCAACTTTCCTCCTTTCTAAACTCAAAGCAAGATCTCAGAAATAGACAATATAAAATATAATTTCTAGTTTAGGAAAAAACAATTATTCTTTTCCAAAACCTCAATTCTAAAAGGATATAAATCTCTCTTACAGCCAATGACTATCTCTTTATAATGCTGCTTACTTAGTATGTAGCAGAATAAACTTAAAAAGGGAGAAAAATGCTTCCATTATATTGTACTTAGAAGCATTAGGAAGAAAATTAAAAAGATATATGGCTACCAAATAAATGCAGCTCCCTGCAAATGTTTAACTAACCCTGAAAAGCCAGCTTCACTAACTATCACTATTAATCTAGAAATATGAAAGCTACAAAATATTAACACTTGTAAGATATTATTATCTTATTTGTGGAAAGCTTAGAAAGAAATGCTGAGCTGTTTAGCATGTGCTGGGTAGATATTGTTAAAGTTTGTTTTATTAGCCCGTTTTTCCCCTTTTTCACTGCATCTCTGAATGTTTATGCATTGCCAAGAGAATAACAAAATGATTAGATAGTTTATTTTTACTGAATACATATATATGTATGTATATATGTATATGTATGTGTGTATATGCATGTGTCTATATGGAATATATATTATACATGGAACATATATGCGTACAGTAGGAATATGGAGCACATATTCCTACACAAGGAATATACATATATATATATATATATATATATATATAGTATATATACACATAGATAGAACAATAGATCAGGCTTCTCATTGTGCAAATAAGGAAACTGAGACTCACAGAGATTGACTAATTTGCCCCAAAATGCCGAGATAACCAGTTTCAGTGATGATAATTGAAGTTAGGATTTTTGGACTCCAAGTCCAGTACTCTTTCCAATATAACAAACTACCTCATCTACTGCCTCTGGTTTTAGAGATGTTTAATAAGGAACTACTATGACTATATCACAACCCTCCTGATTACACAGTAAAGGTCTTGAGAGCAGGGTCTATGCTATATTTATTTTGTATACCCTCTACCTAATATTTTTTCATATAATAGACATTTAATGAATGTTTACTGAATTTAAATGAACTAAATCTTTGCTATTATTATATTTCTTCTTCTGTTATCAATAAATTGTCATTAGGATTTGTTTGCTCTTCTAGGTTAAGTATCTTGGCCACTAAATGCATATATACTCTTGTAATCAAATATGGGGAATTCACTACAGTAAATGTTATTTATTATTTCAATCTTCATTAATATGCAAGTGTGGAGCAGGATTCTGAATGGGAGACCCCTGACCAACTAAGTCCCCTAAACCACCTGATGATATTAATGGCTATAAGGAGAAGAAAAAAGAGACAACAGATAATGGGGTGATAAAGTTTTGCCCCATTTAGTCTTTGAGTGGTTGCATTCACAGTTTGAAAAGGGGATGATACCTTTAGCAGCTCAGACCTGGTTGCAGATTGTAAACTTGTAAAACTGAGAGATCCATTCACACCTTTGAAAGGATTTAGTACAAAGGAAGTGTCAAAAAATGTTCACACTTTTTTATTCCTGTAAGAGATGTGAAAAATTTCCTCAATAAACTTGATGGAATTTTATGGTGGTAAAGCATTGCCTAAAGGATAAAGCCATATCTCTGGTAGCCTTAAAAAGCACAAGCAAAGAGGTCAGCCTCCTAGAGAAGTCCAACTAGAGACAAAGAACCCAATCTCCAAAGGGAATATTTTTGCCTTTTCCCTTGAACAGAATACAGTGGGGGTGGGGGGTTTCCTCTTTCCTCTTCTCTGCCCCCATCATTAATGTCATCTTTCAATATAATAACTCACACAGTAGGAGAAACTATGGCCAGTAGAAAACTGGCCCAATGAGTATACTTCTGATTGTAGTTTAGCTATGGAGAAGAACAGGTCAAGGGAGCCCAGTTGAATAAATTTCTCGGGTGGGGGGAGGGGGGAAGAGGGGACAAATAGCATGGTACCTTCACAAAAAGAGATAAAAAACACTGAGGTACTACAGTGCTTCAATTAGGAATCACTTTGGCCATTGGGGTTCTCTACTGGTGCCTTTCTACCAGTGTATTCTATGAACATGCTTATTCTTCCCACTGAACCAATGTATAGCTAAAGCAGAGTATACCACAGGTTTATTAGATATGTTTGTAGCTACTATTTCAAGCATGCCATTTCAACAAATGCCCATACTTTAAGCTAATCTTGACCACTAGTTAATAACTAAAGGTTAATATACCAGTGAGGAATCACAAATTATAATTTTAGAAGTGTAAATCCATAGTTTCTTGGACTTGGGGTAGCTGTACCTTGGGGAACCCAATCTAAGTGTGAATTGGGTGGTGGAGCAGACCATAGGAAATACTAAAACATGACAATATCTAGATTTACTATTAATCTATTCATTGGTAGGGGTCCATGAGAAAAAAACTACTATATTATCATGTTTTGTTTTAGACTGTAATTATGATTCATTTAAAAGTTTGAAAAATAGATCTGAAATAACTTTCATATGCCTAAATGCTTAAGTCCTGTTACATTACTCTGTCAATTATCAGTACAAAAGCTGAAAACTATGGATACTGTATCCCTAGAATTTTGACTCCTAGCATTACTTCTAGAGTTACACAGAAACCTCCTAGTTAATAGAGTGGCTAAGAGCTCATTATTGATTGTAGGTTCATGGAATAAAGTTTTCCACATGGAAATCCGAGTTATTAAACCTAAGTGTTCAATATCTCTTTGAATCCTATCACATTTTTGAAGTTTTTTCTGAATTTTTTTGGTATTTTTCTATGTTAGCCTCATTTTCATAATGATGGTTGAGTCTAAACTTCCATTTGCAGTTCTTTATATGTTTCTTGGATCTATTGGGGGAATTTTGGGTGTTCCATGTATTACAGGGAACTGACAGAGAATTTTTTTTTTCCTGGACCATAAGTTAAAATGGCCCATCAAACTCCTAAAGTTCCCAGTTTTGTATCATTTACATTCTGCAGAATAGGCCATTTCAGGGTGTGAGCCATATATGTTTTCATTACTTTTACAGACTATTAATATTATAATATTAATATTGATATTAATATTAAGGGGGCAACATTTTGACACCTTATTGTCTTTGTTTCTTGGCTCTTTACTTCCTATAATTCCATAAAGTAGACTGGGCAGACTCAATGGGTCTTTCCCTGCTATATACATGTTGTGTTTGTCCTTCCTTTTCCAAGAGAACCAGCAATGTAATGGTGTGATGCCTTGTCTCATGAGTGAATTGGATTTAAGCACAAAGTTGTCAGTCTCAGTCTCTCTCAGTCACTGAAATTCAGTGACAAGACAGAAGTCAGAACAACTGGTGATGGCTCCAATGCAGTGGATTACCTCGGCATCTTTGATGTCTGACCAAGCTGTAAATTTTCTGCAGCAACTGCTTCAGTTGCCTTCATGTTTATTGGAACAAGGTGTTCTCATCTACCCATTCTGCCAAGGGAAGTCTTCACATACTTGGAGTAGACATCCCCCTAACTCACCAACAGGTCTGAAGCCTATTGGTTACCCTTAATCTGGTCTAGCTGTCTATAGTGATGGTTTTCTAGGATGTGGTCATTACACATGCTATGGTTTCCTGGATCCAAAGGTGAGAGTTGAGTGCCAGGTAGACACCAAATGTGAATAAGCAGCCTTGAAAAGGGCTCGGGAGCACTTAAACCAGAGATTCTAGTCCTCTTTGAACACTTGGTACACCTCAGTTGCTACATACATAAATAGAGATGCTACATACATAAATGTAATTGTATATAAATAAATAAACAAACAAACAAATATATATACATCAATATAATAGGTAGCTAGGTGACACAGTAAAGTACTGGATTTGGGGGTCAGGAAGACCTGACTTCAAAACAAGTCCCAGACACTATCTGTGTGACCTTAGTCAAGTTAACTTCTGTCTGAATCAGTTTCCTTACCTATATTACAGGGACAATAACAACATCTGCCTCCCAAGGTTACTGTGAAGATCAAATAAGATAATATTTGTAAAGTACACTACAAATCTTAAAGCACTATATAAATGCTATTATTATAATTTTATTGTTATTACATTTTCATCTTTCTTTTCTTTGTTTTTTTTTTTTTGTGGGGGGGAAATTGGGGTTAAGTAACTTGCCCAAGGTCACACAGCTGGGTTTTGTGTGTGTATCTGTTAAGTGTCTGATTCCAGATTTGAACTCAGGTCCTTCTGTCTCCATGGCCAGTGCTCTATTCACTGTGCCACCTAGCCACCCCCATCTTTATTTTCAACATGCCTTGAGCTCTGAGTTCACAAGGACCAAAACCAATCTGAGAGGTGACATCAAAAGTTCATCCACTCTTTGTGGGGTTATTCCCCCCGTCAGAATTTGTGCAAGAAAAATCTCCAAATGTAGTTTGTATCTAGGTTTTTTTAAGTATTCAAATCCTTTATAAGTCCTCAAGGTAACAGATGCTTAAAGAGGACAGAATTTATTTAACTTCACATAAAAATACTAAACGTACAAATGATTCAAAGTAGCTCATAACACAGATTCAGGAAGCATATAAAACAATCAAAACAGATCATAAACTCTCCTAACAAGGGCATTGGAATTGGGCTTGCCTGCGGGGTAACACTCTCATGTTGAGGGGAAATTCAACTGTCCCATGTAACTATCTGAAGACCAGCAGGGCTATTACTCTCAAAACTTCATTTGTGAGGCAACCTGAAAATTTGGAACTAGTGGAGAAATCTCCCTTCTCTAGACAGACGGTTGTATTTGGGGTTTATATGCTTCAGAAAATAAATACACCCCTTTCTCTACATAGCAAGTTTGTGTTCAGTAACACTCTTTATGAACACCCTTCATGTTTTTTTGGGACTAAAGTTAAAGAGTACTCTTTCTAGAAAAAAAGAAGGGAAGTTTTTGAGCAATAAACCCTGTGGAGAGAGAAGAGGATTGTTTATATGCTTTGTCCTTTCTCCTTCCCTTCCCCTCACCAGTCTGCTCCCCCCACCTCTATAACAGGAACAGTAACAGACTGAAGATGCTAACATAGGAGCTCAGAGGGCACTAATATCACAAACTTTTAAACTCTCTATAAGTTTTCATTTATTTAATTTTTGGTACTCTGTAAAATACTTAAAATTTTAAATTATCATGCAATGAAAATTCTCCCTAAATTTTCATTTGATCATGATTATTTTATATAATTACATAATTCATATAATTATTTTCTATGAATAATTATGGTAAAACAATTAAATATTGGTGGTATCAGCCAATTTAACTTTGAGTATTCAAGGTGAAATTCTTAAAAACTAAAACAAAAACTTTGGCTACAGCTGAACATGTAAATGTGTTTGACAATTTTGACTGATGGCCATGGAAGCCAGTCGGGGAAAAGCAGCCAAATAAACACTGACTTATTTTTCCTGATGATTACTCAAGTAAGGCAAACATGATTATGCTGTAAAAACATTCTTGTTGGCCACTGGAGCAAAATTAATTCACAAGGTACATCCCAAAAGAAGTTCATGGGGACAGACAAAATAAAATATTAAGCACTGCAAGTAAATAGGTTCAAAACTACAAATTATAAATAGGCACTAAATTAACATTTCTTAAGGTCAAAGTATATGCCAAATACTGTCCTAAGTACTTTGCAAGGTGAAAAAAAATTCTTCTCAAAATTTAGTAGGAGAAACAACTATGTAAAAGCAAACTATATGTATAATAAATTGGAAATAATCAACAGTGGTAAATCATTAGGATTTTGACTGGGACTTGAAGGAAGTCAGAGAAGTTTAAGCTGAAATGAGGAGGGAGAGAATTTCAGGCATGGAGGACAACCAGAAAAAATGTCCAGAGTCTGGAGATGGAATATCTTGCTCCAAAAGCATCGAGGTTTGCACCTGTCACTAAATCACAGAATACATGGGTTGGAGAGCATTGGACATAATATAAGGTGTAAAAAAGTAAGAAAAAAGGGCCAGGTTTTGAAGGGCTTTGCATCAAGAGATGATTTTATATTTAATCCTGGAGGTGATAGGAAGCCATCAGAGTTTATTGAGGAGGGGGATGATATGGTCAGACTTGTACTTTAGGAAGTTCACCTTTACAGGTGTATGGAAGATGGACTGAAGTGGGGAGAGACTTTTGACAGGAAGCCCAACCAGGAAGCTATTGCAATATAATCTACGCAAAGTTGATGAGGGTCTATTTCATGGCAGCAGTAACAGAGGAAAGAAGGGGGAATTTTGAGAGAATCGTGCTTCCCTCACCAGTATCACAGAAGTTAGAATGAGGGGAGGTTTAAAAAAATCAGTTCAGGGGGGCGGAGCCAAGATGGCAGAGTAGAAACAGCTCATCCAAGCCACTCTGCCCCCAGATTCCCCCCAAACTACGTAAAAGGGGACTCTGAACAACTTCTGGAGCCCCAGCACCCACAGAACGACACAGAGAAGCTAACCTCCCACTGAGGACATCCCAGCAGCCCTGCAGGAAGGACCAGCGCAGCAGTCTGGGACCTGGCAGCGCGCAGATCGCAGAGTGCAGTGCGGGAAGCCGAGCCGAGCCGGAGCTGAGGTCCCCGTGAGCCGAGGTTTTAGCCCCAGGGTGGCAGGGCCAACAGCTGACTGGAGGAACTCCAGAACACCAGTAGCTGTGGCGACTCCAGAATTATCAACATAGACATGCCTAGGACAAAGTAAGAGGTTAGTGTCCTATGGACTTTGGGACCTGTATTTGGGGAATGCCTCAGATTCCTCCCCTGGGGGCTAGAAGCCACTGAGGAGACAGGCCATTTTGTAGTTTTCAGAGGCAGCTCCAGCTCCCGGCCTGCAGAACCGTAGGGAGATCCAGCGATCAGTCTTGGGGGGTAATTGCTCTTGCTTTAACCTCCCTGGATCTGGATTGTGATCTAGGGTGGAAGTCGTGGGTGGGTTTACAGCTTGCCAGAAACGGAAGTTGCCCCCCCACACGGTCGGGATGAAAATTCCTCTATCTGGCCTTAAAGCTATGGTGTGGCAACAAGCCCAAAAGTCAAGCAATTAAGTGGCAACATGCCAAGGCAAAGGAAACAGAAAAATGCAACCCTAGACTCCCATTTTGGGGGCATAGAGTGGGAAAGGACTGTGAGGTCAGAAGTCCTCCTCCAAAAGCCCCAGGGGAAAACATGAGCGGGTTGCAGGGCATAGAGGACCTTAAGAAGGACTTTAAAAATCAAATAAGAGAAGTGGAGGAAAAATTGGAAAGAGAAATGAGAAGGATGCAGGAAAAGTATGAAATGAGGGTCAACAGCCTGACTGAGGAAAACAACACCTTAAAAAATAGACTAACTCAAATGGCAAAGGAGGCCCAAAAGGGCAATGAAGAGAAGAATGCCTTAAAAAGTCGAATTTGCCAGATGGAAAAAGAATCTCAAAAGCTCACTGAGGAGATTCATTCCTTCAGAGTTAGACTGGAGCAAATGGAAGCTAATGACTTTATGAGAAATCAAGATGCTGTTAAGCAGATCCAAACAAATGAAAGATTAGAAGGCAATGTGAAACATCTCATGGGAAAAACCACTGACCTGGAAAATAGATCCAGGAGAGACAATTTAAAAATTATTGGACTACCTGAAAGCCATGATCAAAGAAAGAACCTAGAAATCACCCTTCAAGAAATTCAAGGAAAATTGCCCTGATGTTTTAGATCCAGAGGGCAAAATAGAGGTTGAAAGAATCCACAGATCACCTCCTGAAAAAGATCCCAAAAAGAAAACTCCCAGGAATATTATAGCTAGGTTCCAGAATCCCCAGATCAAGGAGAAAATACTACAAGCAGCCAGGAAGAAACAATTTCAATATTGTGGAAACACAATCAGAACAGCCCAGGACCTGGCAGCTTCTACACTGAGGGATCGAAGGGCATGGGATATGATATTCCAGAGGGCAAAAGAACTGGGAATGAACCCACGGGTCACCTACCCAGCAAAACTGAGTATTTTGTTTCAGGGGAAAATATGGTCATTCAGTGGAATAGAGGACTTTCAAGCATTCCTGAGGAAAAAACCAGAATTGAATAGAAAATTTGACATCCAGACACAAGAAGGAAGAGATGCGTAGGAAGGTAATCAGGGAAAAGAAATCAAAAGGAACTTATCAAAGTTGAACTATTTACATTCCTATATGGAAAAGCAATAACTGTGCCTGATGATATCTTTCTCACTATGAAAAAAATGGAAGAAGGGTGTGTGGTCATATGAGTACATATGTGAATGTGTGTGTAGATGGTTACAGTTATATATGGATAGAGGGCATAGGTTGAATTTGTTGGGAAGGGAGAATACTCAAGGGATGAAATTATGAGGTGAGAGAGGAAAGTGGCAAGAGGAGATGGAGAGAGACAGGGTAGGGCAAACTATCTTATGTAGAAGAAGCACGGGGAAGTGGTTGTAAGAGGGTGAAGAATAGGAAGGCAAAAAGGCAAAACCACATTCTCATTGAATTTGGTTCAGGGAGAGAATGACATACATACTAAATGGGATATCTCAACCTGCAGCAGAATAGGGGGAAGGGGGATGAGAGAAGGGAAGATGGATGGGAGGGCATCCTTGGGGGGAGGGGAGGGGAGGTTGGAAGTACCCACTATAGAAGAGGGACAGGATTAAGTAGGGAATGGACCAGGTGGGGGGTGGGATGAGTGGGAGGGAATTATAAGCAGCCTTGTACAATATATCTACTATGAAAATGTTTTGCATAGCTAGACATGTACAACATATACTGAATTACGTATCTCCCCAGAGGGAATGGGTGACAAGGGAAGAAGGAAATGGATCTGAAAGTCGAGGTCTTAACATTAAATGTTTCAAATATATATACATAGTATTATTAGTACTCTTTTGCTTATAATTGGGAGATAAGATGTGCAGGCATTGGGACACAAAGATTCACCTTCCGCTAATGGAAAAGTCGAAGGGGGTATGGGAGAAGGTATGGGAGAGAGCAGATTGGAGGAAGTGATATCTTGTGGGACTGCTATTCTGGGAGGTTGGGTAGGGGAATAATGGGGGGAAAATGATTGTAACTCAAAATCTGGCGGAAATGAATGATGTAAAACAGAAGTTAATAAAGCATTTGTTTAATAAAAAAATTTAAAAAAAGAGTTAAATAAAAAAATTAATTAAAAAAAAATCAGTTCAGATTTGGACTTGCTGTGAGTTTTAGATGTCCATGGGGCATCTAGTTTGAGATATCCAATGGGCAGCTATTAATGTAAGACTGGAGGTCAGGAAACAGGTTAGGGCTGGATAAGCAGATTTGAGAATCATTATCACAGAGGATGATAACTATGCTATCATCTGAATCCATGGAAATTGATGAAATCACCAAGTGACATGGTATCAAGGAGAAGAAAAGAGGGTCCAGGATAAAGACCTGTGGAATGTATACATTAGCAGGTGGGATAGGGATGAAGACCCAGCAAAAGAAACTGGAAAATTAAATGCATCATTAGAAGCACATACAGTGATAATAGTGCCTTCCTGGGAATCAAGAGACCTGGGTTCTAGGTCCGGATTGCCACTATCAAATTACATAATACATTTTTGTTCAGTCATTTCAGTTTTGTCTGACTCTTTTTGACCCCATTTGGGGTTCTTTTGGCAAAGATACTGGAGTGGTTTGCCATTTCCTTCTCCAATTTAACACCTAGAAAGTCATTTAACTTGATAAGTATCATAGCTCTAGAGCTGAAATGGATTTCAGAATCCATGAGGAAGCTGAGGCCCAGGAAAGTTAAGGACCTTGCCTATTACAATGTCTCAAAAGTAATAAACATCAGAGCTGGAATTTGATTCATGGTTCTCTGACTCCAGAGTGAGTCATCTTTCCACTGTATCATGCTACCTCTACGGGCCTCATTTTTTTCAGTATAATGTAGCAGTTAAACTAACAAAAAATATATTTAGATATTCTGAGGGACAGTCATCCAAAGCTGATTTCATCATTTCAGAGGAAATCCCAACATGAAAACTTCTTATGGTCTCATCAAAGCATTAGTTGCTTATGGCATGGAGAAAAGATGTGATTTATCCACAATCAACAACTATTATACATCAGACATGAAATTTCAACCCAGGTGACATTCTACTCCAAGGTCAATACTCTATCCATACTCTATCCATAAACCAACATTTATAGAATACTTTAAAATTTCAACATGCTTTCCTTATAACAGCCTTGTTGGGTAAGTAATGTAAATAGTTCAATTTGTTGTTGTTGTTTAACAGGGTATTAAGTTTTACAATGCACTTTCTTCCCTTAAACTCACCCATGAAGTAGATAGTACAATCATTCTTATCCTCATTTTTTTCTTATCCTCATTTTTAACATGAGGAAAGGAGACTCAGAAAGATTTTTACTTTCTCAAGCCCACAACCTTGATGCTCAGTCTATTTCCATTAAACTATAGTATTATAATATAGTACCATGCTATACTATAGTATTTTTATATTATCATGCCATAGTATAATAATATATAATGTATAAGTATATAACATTATACTTATTACATACTATATACTATACCATATTATTATTATATTATTATTCTATAGTAATATGGTGTACTATAGTATTCTTATTCCTGTTTTACATATAATTGAGGCTCAAAGTTTATTTTCCCCATGGTCATACATTGAGGAAGTAATACAGTCAAAATTTGAATCCAGGTCTCAGGATTCCAATTATCTTTCCATCATATCATATTGTTTCTCTAGGTCTGAATGACTTCTAAGATCACATTAGTGATCTTTGATGTATGAACATATTAGTCCACATCTATAAATATAGTTGACAAATAGTATCTTTTTTTCTCTTGACTATACAAGGTTTTTTATTTTATTTTATTTTTTCCTTTGGTTTTGGGTGAGGCAAGCAGAGTTAAGTGACTTGCCCAGGGTCACATAGCTAGTATAAACATTTTTAAACACACTATATTAACAGAATAATTTCCCTATGAATTTAGTTATCCCTTCTTTCAAAACATCTTTAAAGTTTTAAAGAGTGCTTAGTATTGAGAACATTATAAAAGGATAGTTAGCTCAATGTTTTTTCAGAGTAGGCTCCTAACAAACTCTGGTCTGAATAACTTTACGGTTTTCCAAGGCCAGAGACTACACTCCTAACCCAGGAAGCCATCTCACAAAGGAGGGCAATTAGTCATAAGGGAAAACAGATGAGTAGGGAAAAAAACCTGAAAGAACAAATAAGCATCCCCCATAATTGTAGCAGGTCAAGTGGTAAAAATGATTTCAATTTATGTGATGCTTTAATCTCTATTTTTTCCCCTCACAATGCCCCTGCAACATAGATAACTTTATTTTCCCCCAACTTTGCAAAGGAAGTAAATGAGATCCAGAAGAATAAGTCATTTACCCAAGGCCACATCGCTAGTTAGTTTGGAAGCCTGGACACCCAAAGCTAGTGAACCCCAAGAAACCCTCTTTCTCAGTGCACTGTTCTAGAGCCTCTGTGTATAAAAGACACACCATTTCGCCCTTCTCATTTACAAATTTTAATCTAAGCATTAAGCATTGGCATACAGTGTCAGAAGTCACAGAAAAAATATATTCAATTCCTCATGAGAATAAATATTAACACTACGAAAAACATTTCTTTAAAAGTGAAAGCAACTCACCGTATTTTTTCAAAGGAGGCTCTTCCTCTTCTCCTAATCCAAGACAGAGAGAGTAAATTAGAAAATATTCAGCATGACAATACTGTCTATCTATTTTCTCTTTTTCTTTCATGTACATATTAAATTCCATTGCTAATTTTGACAAGCAAGTCTAGATGAGCTGTGGTCTATTTGTTTTTGCACATAACTTCCTTCACCTCTGTCTCCCAAATTCAAAGCTTTTCAACACTGGATAATCCTAGTTTATACATATTCATTTAAGGCAGTTTCACTTCCATGCATTTAACAAAATTATGGCAGGAAATAATTTCAGACAGTAACAGGTTCGCATCATGCTTTATTCAGTTTGTCTCTGATCTTCATTTTGACCTTTTCTAGGGGGCCAAATGAATCAAACGAAAATTTAAAAGCCATCAAATGAGTTCAAGAAGGGGGATTTATAATAAACACCTGTTAGCCTGACATGGCTGTGACACCCATCAAATCACAGTAGGCCACTGCCTATGACCTTTACTTCTGAAAGCTAACATGGAAATAGCTCCTGAGCCATCATTTTAAAAAGAGGGTTGTAAAAAAACTGGTTTTTTTCTTCCTTTCTTTTTTCTCAAAATATACTTAATAGTTTTTTCCCAATATTTGCAGTTCTTGTTACCCCAATAGATATAACAGAAAAGCTAGGTTAGTTACATAATTATGTCACATTGAATAGAATTGCATTCTGCTTTCCCACGACCCATCCAGTTCAGCTATCTTAGTTGAGACTTTAGCAGCATTACCTCTTACTGTTCTGAGTAGAATGAAAAGGATGTCTCCAGGTTCCCTAAATGTTATGTATACACTTCGTTTCACTGTTGCCCTTTTAGTTCTTCTGGTCTCAAAATCAGAGATAAAGCTGTGGACTAACTAAGTCTTATCCTAAGCAGCATCTGGAAATGTGTTCCTATCATGGGTTTACAGTATCAAATGATCTGGCCCTCTTCTCTGACATTGGAGCTGTAATGGCAAATCGAATGCAAGATGAAAGCTTTATAGAGACCCATTTACTGAGCAGAGCAGTCAGTTGATGTGCTATTAGTACTGGGTTAGAGATCCATTTCATTATTTTCTGGCTTGACTTCAGTGCCACATGTGGTTAAAACTAAACAAGCCATGATAATACATGAAGAATTATAGTAAAAACTGCTAAACACATGCCCTGTTCCTATTACCTTCATCAGTGTCAGCTCCATCATATTCATCTTCTTCTTCTTCACCATCAGAAGATATTATATCAGATAGCAATGAAAAAAATCCATAGATCCAATCTGTAGTTTCTTCCACAGCGTCATGTACAATTTTTAGAGGGTCAGAGCCAATCTTGGAAATAGAGCTTGCTAAAAGTAATTTAAGACAAAAGAAAGAGAATTATATAGTTTATTTTTGTGCATATTTTCTCTACCAAGAAAGCTAAGAAAAATAAATCTTTCTGATTGGTTCCTTTGACAGAAGTTTTATGAATTTGAAAATATCTGTTACCTATACTTGTGTTGCTCAGGGAATGCAACTGAAAATCATGATTTTTTAAGTATAGAAAAACTTTCTGAAAAATGGGTTGATACGGTAGAAAGAACACTAGATTGAGATCAGGAAATCTATGTCCTAGTTTTGACTTTGTTAACTAATTCCCTGTGTGACTTTGCCAGTTGGGCAAGTCTACCCCTCTAGGACTCAATTTGATCAAGTAGATGATCTGTAGGATCCCTCCCAACTCTGATTATTTATGGTTTTATGATTTTAGTCTAACCCTCTTATTTTATAGATAGGACAACTAAGGCCCAGTGAGTTCAAAGGATTCCCGGAAAATCATATTTGATTTAGTGGAAAAATAAAGGCTGAACCACTGGTATTTTAACAATCTTTCCTCCATTCTTTCCACTATACTACAACTTAATAAGAATGTGTATTCCATCAGCAAGTATTTGTTGACTGACTACTTTGTGCCCAATATTGTACTTGTCACTGCATTGCACAGTGAATAGAACACCCAACCTCAGATACACCCTAGCTTCACAACCCTGAGCAATTCCCTTAACCTCTCTGTGTTTCAGCTATTTCATCTCTAAAATGAAGATAAATTATAGCATCCACCTCCCTTCCTTGTTGTGGAGAAAAATGAGAAAATATTTGTAAAGTGCTCTGCAAATTTTAAGTGTTATATAAATGCTATGGATATGACACACATACAAAAGTGTTTGACACATACAAGAAGCTTACAATCTATCTAAGGAAACTTTCATATGTGAAACAATTAGAGAAGATAATAAACCAATCAAGTGCCCCAAAATGTGGAATAAGTTGCAAGTGGTATTATAGATCAAAAAACTAAAGCCAACTCTAGTTTAGAATTATAGAAGGTGATTTCATGAGAGAGGTGAGACTTATTTTGCAAACTAGCATTCCCAATATGATTGGTGAGCTTAGATCCACACTCTTAATATCTTTACAATTCTATTAGGAGAAGGCTGGGAACTTTGGCTGGGCTTCATTTTCACTAGGAACAATATCTGGGTTTAGGATCATATTATGCTGTGCACTCATTAAATAAACTATCTGCCTTTCTGTTCATAGAATTATTGAAATCTGAAACTCATCATCAACCTACTTGTCAAATAAAAGAAGTGAGATATTTATGAGATGAAGAAACCAGTAGTAAATGTACATACAAGTAAAGTGAATGGTATCCTAAGGTTATCCCATTCTCCACTACACCCACTTGAGTTATCTGTAAGTTTATCTACAGGGGTTTACTACAATAACCCATGACTAGATGCCACAGCCCAAATAATATGTTTATATTTCAATATACCCATATATTGTTATTTGTAACTGCACCATCAATTTAGGGCATAGAGGGATTCACCACTAGGGAAAGAGAGGAGCCACAGTAGGCCCGTGCCTCAAAATGGTAATATGTGAAATTGATTGAAAATCTCCAACTGAGAGTGAGGGGAAAGGGTTAGTCTCTATTGATTCTTTAATACATGAGTTTAGTTTAACCAAGAAGAGATAAATGGGAGTGGAGAGGTATACTCACCTGGGAGGGCAGATTCAGAATAAGGAATTAAGTTTTACTGGAAGAAAAAGACATTGAGAAAAGAAGTGCTTCTATATGAGGTAAGAAAGGATCATATGGGATGGTTTTAGGGACAAGAGAGAGAAAAGTTGTTTCTCAATGAAGATTAAAATGGGAAAAGCAGACTTTTCAAGGCTTTGACTAGGAAGTTGATGGTGAAATGACCCATGATGACCAAGCTATAAGGCTAGAAAAGATACACTACTGCTTCAGACCAGACTTTCATAATTTTTACTGAGGGATAGGAGGAGATTTTGGAAACCTGTGAAGGACAAATTTAGTCAGCCAATTTTTTAGCTATAGAATTAAAAATGGGTTATAATAAAGGCTAATAGAATAATTTAAGAGCATGTAGGAGAGAAAGGATGTGGAGGAGGCAAAGGGGAGGTACAACAGGAACTTTCTACATAGTTTGTCTGACAAAAGGCACATTATTGTTTGAGAATATGTTATGATTTGGATTTGGGTTATATCTAAAAATGCTTTAGGACTAGTATATTCTTATTCAGACTTCAAGGACATAGTAAATGGAATGTTTATGCTGAGAATAATTTTCTCCCATTCCCTCAATTCCTAAATTTTAACTGAAGAGCTTAACAGTAAAATTCAATTAAATAGAAATCAGTTTAATTACCTACATTTTGAGCTACAGTATTTATTCTTGGCAGGCATGAATCTTTCCAGGCACTAAAAACAGATTCATAAGACCAAGTTCCCCCATATAATCTAAGTGCCAGTTTTAAAGCCAACTTCCACTTAGAAATGAGCAGAAAAAATTTAAAAAATAAATACATAGGCTGAAATAAAATGAGAGAAAGATGGGCTCATAGCCAGAAATGGACTATACTTAACGAGAGTAGATAAAATATGTTTACTTGTAGATGAGTGAATCTTTTCAAGAGAGTTTAAAAATGAAGATAAAAGGAAATAAAACATCATCACATTCATCAATTGCAACAAAATTCTTATGAAAATGGTATGACATAGGAAGACAACCATTGATAGAGAAGATGAATTATCAGGAGACAATATCTAAGAAGAGGAGCAGTAATAAGATTCATGACCTCAATTGTCCATACAAACAAGCTAAGTTTGGGTAATAAACAAGGTAAACTAGAAACCTTAACATAAAGAAGTATGTTTGACATCACTGATAACTTCCCCCTTAATTCCTAGATAATCCCTTGAGCATACTAAAGAAAGAAATGTCTTGGGAGCTTTTAGAAAGGGAAATGATAATCACTAAGAACAGCATTGGTTCATCAAGACATTCTAGACTAAGCTCATTTTCTATTTTAAAAGATTACTATATTGATAAATGAGAGCAATGTCATGGGCATGGTTTCAACAAGGTATTTAACGGAGCCTTTTATGATATCCTTCTGGAAAAGATGGAGAGATCTTGACTAGATAATAATATGGTTAAGTAGATTCAGAATAGCAAAAAAGGTAGAAACCAATATGTAGTCAGTAATTGACAAATGTAAACTTTAGAGCATCTCTATGGCAGTCTCCCAGTGACCTGTCCTTTGTCATGATTTTTCTCCATATTTTTATTAATAGTTTGGATAAAGGCTATTTATTTGCACATGACATTGCACACCACAATTAAACAATACTATCAGGAGTCAAAATTACTTTGTTAGGCTAAGATAATAGGGCAAAGCTACTAAGATAGAATCTAAATGTGGGCAAACAAATATCTAAATAAACAGTTTAATAAGTATAAGATAAGGGAGACATGGCTAGACAATAGTTTGTATGGATAAGATCTGTAGGTTTTAGAGAACTACAAATACAATGTGAATCAACAATGTAACATTGCATCTGAAACATTTAATATAACCTTGAATTCATTCAGAGACACTGCATTTAGAAATAGGGATATAAAAGCCCTATATATACTCCTTTACCCTTAGACAATATATGGGGTACTCTATTCAGTTCTAGGCACCACATTTTAAGGACATTCAAAAACCACAGTTCGTCTGGAAAAGTGCTATGAGGATGGTGAGGGTACCACAGAGGTCATGCCATATGAGGTTCAGTGGAAGACACTGATGAAGTTTAGTGTGGAGAAGAAAAAACTTAGAATAATATGACCACTGTCTTCAAATACTTGAAGGGGTATCAAAGTGTCATATGGAAGATGAATTAAACTTGTCCTGCTCCGTCTCCAAGTCAGGATTAGGAGACATAGAAAGAAGTTGCAGAGAGCCAGATTTTGGCTCAATACCTGGAAAGACTCCATAATGCACAAGATGGACAGTCTTGAGGGGGGGGGAGGGGGAAGGGAGGAAGGGAAACATCTCCAAAGGTTTTTAAGTTAAGGCTAAATAATCATTTGTCATGACTGATGTGTGGTGGATTCCTGTTCATATGATAATTGTATTTGATATACCTCTAATATATTTTTCAGATCTAAGATTCTATGATTCTTATTCTACAAAATATAATAATCTTATGTAGTGTTATTAAGTTATGTGATTCTATTTTTAAATTTTCTACATAGTAATGTTAACTTATTCCTAAGGTCCTTTTTAGAAATTATTTTATATTGTTATTGAGGGTAGAATTGAAATACTGATATCAGTAGGAATAATACTATCATACAATTGATAAAAACAGGTGCTTGACATCTTGTTTCCTTTGGTAGAGTTTACCATATTCTCCCCCCTTAACTTCCCAATATTCTATACATTAAAGAGACTGATCCAAATGTTCTTCAATCTGCAACTTCATTTTAGGTAGCATAGAAGTGTATATGTAATAATAAACTTGTGCCATTAAAATGGATAAATAAAAGTTTAAAATTCAATAATTAAATGAGATAATAAGCACAATATCTGTCAATATCTGTCACATGATAAACACTATAAAATGTTATTTATTATTATTAACTATAACTAAAAGTAGGTACACTTAAGTCCTGCTAAATTAAAATGAAAAGTCTATGGGATTGAACTGGATTTGAAATTTAATGAATAATTTCTTTAAAAATGAACTACTAGGAAAATTGTGGCATCTAATCATGTCTTTAAAAATAGAATATATTCTTATCTCTCTGATAGGGCTTCAAGTATAATCCTTCATAGGGTAAGGAATTTGGACAAGTAATCTCAAAAGATTCTTTCCTATGAATCTACATCAGAATAAAAGTGTCAGAATTTTTAAGAGAGGCATAGAGTGCTTGACCTGGAGTTAGGAAAAAACAGGTTTAAATATTGCTTCCAATAGTTATTAGTTGAATGGCCATGGGCAAGTCTCTTCTCTAAGCCTCAGTAACCTCATTTTAAATGGGGGCTAATAGTGTCTTTAGCACCTACTTCACAAAGCTTCTATGAAACTCAAATGAAATAAAATATGTATTACTGCTAACAAAACCCAGCAGCAATAGATAGAAAGAGAAATTAAATTTAAAATAATTGCAGACAATATAAAATACTTGGGAGTCTACCTGCCAAGACAAACCAGGGATTATATGAATACAATTACAAAGCACTTTTCACAGAAATAAAGACAGATTTAAACAATTAGAGGAATACTAATTGTTCATCAGCAGGCAAAGCCAACATAATACAAATGACAATCCTACCTGAGTTAATTTACTTATTCAATGCCACACCGATCAAACTACCAAAGAATTATTTCATTCCCCTGGCAGAACAAAAAGATTAAGACTATCAAGGGAATCAGTGGAGGAAAAAAAAAAGTGTAAAGGAAGGCAGCCTAGCAGTTCCAGATTTCAAACTATATTGCAAATTGAAAATCATCAAAAATAATCTGGTGCTGACTATGAAATAGAGTGGTGTATCAGTGGAAGAAAGAAATTACATAATACACAGTAGTAAATGACCATAGTAATCTAGTGTTTGATAGACCCAAAGATCCAAGGAGTAGGAACTCAACAAATGAGAAAAACTGCTGAGAAAACTTTAAGGCAATTTGGCAGAAACTAGGCATAAACCAACATTTTACATAATATACCAAGATAAGGCCAGAATGGATAAGTGATTTAGACATAAAGGGTAATATAATAAGTAAATTAGGGGAACTTGGAAAAATGTACCTATTGTATCTCTGAATAATGAAAGAGTTTAGGACCAAACAAGAGATAGGAAGGATCATGGGAAGTAAAATACATAATTTTGATTACACAAAGTTAAAAAGCTTTTGCATAAACAAAACTAATGCAGTCAAAAACTAGAAGGAAAACAGGGAACTGGGGAAAATATTTCAACAAGCTCTCTGATAAAGGTCTCATCTCTCAAAAACAGAAATCCCACCCTGGCCCCACACTCTTCCTCAGTGGTACTAAGTCCACATTTCATCCAGCTGAGTCACTTCTTCAAGATCAAGCGTCTGTTTCCTAAAGCTCAGATTTTGTCTGTCCCAGGGACCTGCCACTGGATCCATGCCAACCAGCCCCAAGACTTTATGGTCAGTATTAAACACTTCCTGGCCTAGCAGTTGGTTGTCCCCCATCTCCCCATTTCTACGAGCTCTCAAGCACGCAGAGATCAGTGAGGGCTAGGAAGCACGTCCTGTTGGTGAAGAAGGAAGCTCAGCACCATAACCCCAGTCCAGTTCAGAGTGGGCACAACAACCGTTTTAGACTTTAACCAATAAAGCTGTTCCCAGCCTTAAAAGAAAAAAAAAACCCTCTGAGGTACCATCCTACACCTTTCAGATTGGCTAGTATGACAGAAAAGGAAAATGACAAATGCTGAAGAATGTGTGGAAACATTCAGAAATTAATGCACTATGGGTGGTGTTGTCAACTGGTCCAACTGTTCTGGAGAACAATTTGGACCTGTGCTTAAAAGTATACAATACTGTATAATATTGAGGGGCTGTCAATTGATTAGGGAATGGCTGTTATATGCTTGTGATGGAATACTATTGTCCTATAAGAAAATGGTGAGCAGGATGGTTTCAGAAAAACCTTTGAAGACTTATATGACCTCAAAGTGAAGTGAACAGAACAAACACAACACTGTAGCAAGGATGATCAACTGTGACAGACTTAGCTATTTAAAATTATGATTACTATTAATTAAGATAATGACCCTAGACAATTTCAAAGGACCTACAATGAAAAATACTATCAACCTCCAAAGAGAGAATTGATGAATTCTGAATGCAGATGGTAGGGGGTACTTTTTATGACTTTTTTTTTCTTGTTTTATTTTTTGTTTCTGTTTTCTTTTACAACATGGCTACTATGAAAATATGTTTTCCATGACTTCACATGCATAATCAATATCAAATCCTTGCCTTCCCAAGGAACAGAGGAGAGAAGGAGAGAATTTGGAACTCAAAAAAATTGTAAATGATTGTTAAAAATATTTTTATATGTAATTGAGAAATAATTAAATAAAATATTAAAAAAACAAAAGAATAAATAGCATGTGTAAATGACCACAAAAATGTCAGATGTTATTATTAAGAGGTTCCACCTAAGAAAAATTCAAATTTAGCTTAATTTTCAAGCTTTTCTCTTATTTGATCCCAATGTATCTTATCCTAGCATTCAAGCTCATGCATCATCTAGTTCCAATATACCTTTCACACTTCAAGTCTAAACTTCTCCAATATATTCTTTCCAATATAGCCAGGTGGTCAACTCACTGTTCCTAATATACAACTTGAGTTTCTGTTTATATGTCCTTGCTCACACTTGTTTCCCCCCACCCCAACTAGCTCTGTGTTGCTCTACTCATCAATATTTAGTTTTCTAATAATCACTCTAATACACCTCTCATATCTCTGCATATTAAAACCCTTTTCTTTTTTGAAGCCTCATTTCAAATACTTTTCTTCCCTGAAGCTTGATTTCTCTCATATAAGAACAATTTCTTTACATTAAAATTTCTTGGAGAACTGTGTCCATTTAATTCATCTGAACTGGTCACATTCTATCTTTTTCATATTTATTCCTTGAGACCCATGACATTGTTGTCAGAAAGGTCTGGTTTCAAGGCCCAGTTTTGTCCACAATACTGTGTGAGCCTGGGTAAGTCTCCTAAATTCTCAATGCCAAGACCAGGGCTGCTGCTGTCGCTGCTTCTTCTTGTTCTTGTTCTTGTTCTTGTTCTTGTTCTTGTTCTTGTTCTTGTTCTTGTTCTTGTTCTTGTTCTTGCTCTTGCTCTTGCTCTTGTTCTTCTTCTTCTTCTTCTTCTTCTTCTTCTTCTTCTTCTTCTTCTTCTTCTTCTTCTTCTTCTTCTTTTTCTTCTTCTTCTTCTCCTTCTTCCTCTCCTCCTCCTTCTCCTCTTCTCTTCTCCTTCTCCTTCTTTTCTTTTTTTTTTTTTTGGAAGGGGGAGGGCAGGGCAATTGGGGTTAAGTGACTTGCCCAAGGTCACATGGCTAGTAAGTATTAAGTGTCTGAGTCCAAATTGGAGCTCAGTTCCTCCTGACTCCAGGGCCGGTGCTATATTCATTGTGTCACTCAGCTGCTCCTAGACCAGGGCTTCCTAAACTTTTTTCCCCACTCATGATCCCTTCAATGCTTCTTAAACTCCATATGGGGTCATAACCCACAGCTCAGACAACTATAAGACTATAAACTGCAGAGTAGATGCTGATCTACATTATTTGAGGACGTTCCCAATATCAGTTAAATAAAAAGTACTATTTAACTTTTGCTATTTTTGCCTACATCTTATATCACTTAACAGATTGTAAGATCCTGAGGGGTGGCACAACCTTTATATTCTAAGTTCATAGTCCAGTACCTTTGTGTATAGTATGTGTTCAATTAGTGTTTGTTGTATTGATTTGAATAAAGTTGAGAACAGTGCTTTGTGCAGAATAAGTTTTCATTAAATACTTGTCAAATGAATAAAAAATAAGTAAGTGGTATACATCTTTTTTTATCTCCCATAGTACCTAGCACATAGCAGTACACAAAGAGTATATTCAATAAATATTTGCTAGGTGAATAAATGTGGTCACATGAACTATTTCCATGGCAAAAGCAAGAAGAATTACTCCTTACCTTAAAATATCCACACTTAGTCATCAAAATGAAAATACTGGCCCAGAGTCCCAGTAACCAAAAACATCAGGGAGACCTAAAGGCAGTAAGCTTGATTTATGCCTGCCTCTATTTTAATCCCTTTTACTCTGGATTTCTTGGGAATATTTGTTTGTAGAGGAACTCTGAATTAATCTGCCTTTGGCAGATGTGTGTCATCTCTTAGTCTAGTGAGACAGGAAACAATAGGTAAGTATGGGGAATTGGGACTCTGGCAGAAGTATAAGTAGGAGGGACAGATGCAAATTTTCAAACCAAATAGGATTTGTACTTGTCTAATGTTTTGAAAACTGGCCATGCAGATACTTCAGCTGTTGCAGGAAAACTGAACTAAATATCATCTTTTTTTTAACTGGTATTGCTTTGCCACCTCCCTATGTCAACTCCATTCCCATCGTCCTTAACAAGGCTCAACTCTTTGGCTTGGGTTTCTCCATTAATTTCTCTCTTTCTTAAGTTTCTCCTTCATTATATTTCAACAATTCAGTTGACGCTGCTATAATACCACATGTATCTCTATTTTCCTATCTTTCCCCCATGCTTCTTCCTAGCTCACTCAGGTTCTTATTGCTCCTTTCTTAGAATATTACTGTAGATGCCAAGCCTCTCAGAGGATAAACACCACCCATCATGCATATGGTTGTTGCAGTGCTCTTCTTTATAGACTGGTTTGATTCTGCCTCTCTTTTACTTAAAAATGCCTTTTATGGTTCCTCATTGCCATCCATATATATTCTAAATTTATTTGTTTGACATTCAAGGGAAACTAGGTAGTGCAGTGGATAGAATATCAGCCCTGGAGGGCAGCAGACTCATCTTTTTGAGTTCAAATCTGGCCTTAGAAACTTCTAGATGTGTGACCCTAGGCAAGTCACTTAACTCTACCTCAGTTCCTTATCTGTAAAATAATCTGGAGAGGGAAATTGCAAACCACTCTAGTATCTTTGTCAAGAAAACCCCAAAAATGGGGTCACAGAGAGATACACATGACTGAAAAAAAAAATCCAAGAGCAACCAAAAATTGGCTTCAACCTGTTTTTCATCTTAATCCATCACTTGATCCTGTACCTTTGAAGAGGCCATCCCTTATGCCTAGAATGTACTCCCTCATGATAATCATGGTGGTGGTAGTAGTGATAATAACAATATCTAACAGCTATGTAGGGGTTCAAAATCAGTGGAATGATTTACTTATTATCTCATTTAATATTCACAACAACCTTATGAGATAGCTGCTATTGCTACCCTCATTTTGAATGAATATGTAAATAAATAAAACATTTATCAAATGATATGGATACAAATAGAAAAATAAGGTAACATTTCCTTTCAAGAAGCTCACATTTTACTGCAGAAGATAATATAAATGGAAGGATTCAGTTGTGTCCGATGCCAAAGTCCTATGGTCTTTGGGGTACAACACAAAGCAAATGATGCTGCCTCAATATCACTCCGCTGATTACATCACTTTCTGATATTGAACAATCCAATAATACTTCAGTTTGCAGATTAAGAAAATGAGACTGAGAGACATTAACTACCTTGTCACTGGTAATATAACTAGCAAGTATTTCTTTGCCTTAATAGTATGTTATTTTTTCCCAATTACATGTCAAAACAATTTTTAGCATTCATTTTTTACAAAATTTTAAGTTCCAAATTTTCCCCCTCCCTCCCTCCTCCTCTCCTCTTCCTAAAATGGTAGGAAATTTGATATAGGTTATACATGTGCTATCATTTAAAACATATTTCCATATTCGTCACAGTTGTGAAAGAACAAACAGATCAAAAGAAAAAAAAAACCTTTGGAAAAGGATAAAGTGAGTGGAAAAAAATATGCTTCAATGAGCATTCAGAACCCATCAGTTCTTTGTCTAGATATGGGCAGCATTTTCTTTCATGAGTCATTTACTTGCCTTGGATCGTTGTGTTGCTGAGAAGATCTGAGCCATTCATAGTTGATCATCACACAATATCGCTGATACTGTGTACAATGTTTTCCTGGTTCTGCTCATTTCACTTTCATCACTTTGTACAAGACTTTCCAGGTTTTTCTGAAATCTGCCTGTATAATTTCTTATTGTAAAATAGTATTCCATTACATTCATATACCACAGATTTTTTAGCCATGCCCCCAATTGATGGGCATCCCCTCAGTTTCTAATGTTTTGCCACCACAAAAAGGGCTGCTATGAATATTTTTGCACACATAGGGTCCTTTCCCTTTTTTATGATCTCTTTGTGATACAGACTAAGTAGTGGTATTACTAGATGAAAGGGAATATGCAATTTGGTTGCCCATTGTGCGTAGTTCCAAATTGTTCTCCAGAATGGTTAGAGCACAGTTAGTTAGGTAGACCAACCATTGGGACACCATTAGTGTCCCCATTTCCCCACATCCTCTCCACCATTTTTTATTTTCCTTTTTTGTCATATTAGTCAATCTTATAGATATGAAGTAGTACCTTAGAGTTGTTTTAATTTGTAATTCTCTAGTCAAAATTGATTTAAAGCACTTCTTCATATGCCTACAGATAGCTTCTTTATCTAAAAAAATTCCTGTTCATATATTTTGACCATTTTGGGGAATGGCTTGTGTTCTTTTTTCCTTTTCTGGAGGGCAGTTAGGGTTAAGTGATTTGCCCAAGGTCACCCTGCTAGTTTTTGTGTTAAGTTTCTAGGCTGGATTTGTACTCAGGTCCACCTGACTCCAGGGCTGCTGCTCTATTCATTGCACCACCTAGCCGCCCCTATGGTTTGTGTTCTTGTAAATTTCACTCAGTTCTCTACATATTTGAGAAATGAGGTCTTTATCAGAATCATTTGCTGTAAAAATTGTTTCCCAGCTTTCTGCTTTCCTTCTAATCTTGGTTGCATTGAATTTCTTTTTTTTTAACAAAAGCTTATTTTAAAACAATCAAAATTATCTATTTAATGTTTTCTAATGCTCTTTATCTCATTTGATCATAATTTCTTTCCTTTCCCCATAGATCTGAAAGATAGACTATTCCTCTCTTCTAATTTGTTTATGGTGTCACTCTTTATATCTAAATCACGAACCTATTTCGACCTATTGGTCCATACCTAATTTGTGTCCTTTTGTTTTCCCAGTAGTGTTTTGTTTTTTTAATAGTGAGTTCTTATCCAAATGGTCAAGTTCTTTGTGTTTATGAAACACTAGGGTACTATCTTCACTGAAACTGTGTCTTGTATATTTCATTTATTCCACTGATCCAACATTCTATTTCTTAGCCAATACCAGATAGTAATTTTTTTTAATGATTTATGCTTTATAATACAGTACAGGATCTGGTATTGCTAAGACACACTTTGCAGGGTTTTTTTCATAAATTCCTTTGATATTCTTTGAACTTTGTTTCTTCCACATGAATTTTGTTGTATTTTTTCAAGATCTATCAAATAATTTTTGGTAGTTTGATTGGTATGACAGGGAATAAGTAAATTAATTTAGGCAGAATTGTTATTTTTATTATATTGGATCAACCTACCCATTAGCAACTGATATTTTTCCAAATGCTTAGATCTGACTTTATTTGTGTGGAAAGTGTTTTATAATTGTGTTCATAGAGTTCCTGGGTTTATCTTGGCAGGTAGAATCCAAAGTACTTTGTATTGTCTCTAGTTATTTTAAATGGAATTTTTCTTTCAATTTCTTGCTGCTAGACATTGTTGGTCATACAAAGAATTGCTGATGATTCAAGTGGTTTTATTTTATAACTTTGCTAAAGTTGTTAAGTATTTCAAGTAGTTTTTAGTTTATTCTCCAGTGTTCTCTAAGTATAGCATTATATCATCTGCAAAGAGTGATAGTTTTGTTTCCTCATTGTCTATTCTAATTCCTTTGATTTTTCTTCTCTTATTGTTATAACTAATATTTCTAGTATTGGACTGAATAACAGTGGTGAAAATGGAGATCCTTGCTTCACCCCTCATCTTATTGAGAAAGTTTCTAGCTTATCTGCATTATACATAATGTTTGCTAATGCTTTTAGCTGGATTTTGCTAGTAATATAAAGAAATGCTGATGATTTGTGTGGGCTTATTATTATATCTTTCAACTGTGCTAAAGTTGCTAATTGTTTCAACTAGTTTATTAGTTGATTCTCTTAGTGTTCTCTAAGGACAGTATCATATCATCTGTAAAGGGTAAATAGTTTGTTTCCTTGTTGTGTATTCTAATACTTTCTATTTCTTTTTCTTCTCTTCTTGCTATAGTTAGAGTTTCCAATACAGTACTGAAGAACAGTAGTGATAACTGATATCCTTGCTTCAAACCTGATCTTATTGTGAAAGCTTCTAGCTTATCTGCATTATAGATACTGCTTATCATTTTAAGAAACACTCCCTTTATTCCTATGCTTTCTATTGTTTTTAATAGGAATATATGCTATATTTTGTCAAAAGCTTTTCCAGCATGTATTGAGATAATCAAATGATTTCTGTTGGTTTTGTTATTGATATGGACAATTACTTGATAGTTTTACTAATACTGAACCAATACTGAATACTGAATTATTGAATCAATATTGAATCAATCTTGTATTCCTGGTATAAATTCCACCTGGTCATAGTGTATAATCCTTATGATGCATTGCTGTAATCACCTTGCTAGTGTTTTGTTTAAAATTTTTATATCAGTATTCATTAGGGAAATTGGTCCATAATTTTCTTTCTCTGTTTAGCTCTTCCTGGTTTAGGTATCAGCACCCTATTTGTGTCAAAAAAAGGAATTTGTTAAGACTCATTTGCAATCAGAAAGCTGTAGGTTAGCGGGGGAGGAGCCAAGATGGTGGAGTAGAAACAGCACTTCCACTGTGCTCCAGCCCACACCACTTCAAAATTATGTAAAATGACTCTGAACAACCTCTGGAGCTCCAGAACCCACAGAACAACACAGAGAATCTAACTTCCTGCTGTGGACAGCCTGGCAGCCCGGCAGGGGGCGGCCAGCACAGTGCTCTGGGAGCTGAGCCCAGGACCATGTGAGTCAGAGGTTTTAGCCCCAGGGCGGCTGGACCAGCAGCCAACTGGAGGGACCCCAGAACACCAGCAGCTGTGGCTTTTCCAGAATTATCAACAAATAGATGCCTAAGACAAAGTGAGAGGTTAGGGCCCTATAGACTCTGGAACCAGTATTTGGGGAATGCGCCAGCTTCTTCCTCTGGGGGTGAGAAGGAGCCATGGCACAGCCGCCATTTTGCAGCTTCAGTTGCAGCTTCAGCTCCTGGCCTGCAGACTGTAGGGGGATCCAGCCATCAGTCTGGGGGGTAATCACTCTTGCTTTAACCTCCCTGGATCTGGATTGTGGTCCGGGGTGGAGGTCTTGCAGTGTGCGCCCAGTTTACCAGAGGGTGTGGAGGCTTCACAGAGGCCACCCAACGAATACCTCCGGCAGTTGAAAAGACCCAAATGTTTGGGATGGAAGCTGCCCTGTCTGGTGGTAGAGTCCTACTGTGGCAACAAGCCCAAAAGTCAAGTAATTAAGTGGCAACATTCCTAGGCAAAGGAAACAAAATAAACAGTAAAATTCAACATTAGACTCCTATTTTAGGGGCAAAGATGATCGAAGCATGGAACAGGAGGAGGACTGTGAGGTCAGAAATCCTGCACCAAAAGCCACAAATGAAAATGCGAGCAGGTTACAGGCCATAGAGGACCTTAAGAAGGGCTTTAAAAACCAAATAAGAGAAGTGGAGGAAAAATTGGGAAGAGAAATGAGAAGGATGCAGGAAATGTATGAAATGAGAGTCAACAGCCTGACTGAGGAAAATAACATCTTAAAAAATAGACTAACTCAAGTGGCAAAAGAGGCTGAAAAAGGCAATGAGGAAAAGAATGCCTTAAAAAGCCGACTTTGCCAGATGGAAAAAGACTCTCAAAAGCTCACTGAGGAGATTCATTCCTTCAGAATTTGACTGGAGCAAATGGAGGCTAGTGACTTTATGAGAAATCAAGATGCTGTTAAACAGATCCAAGCAATTGAAAGAACAGAAGGCAATGTGAAATGTCTCATGGGAAAAACCACTGACCTGGAAAATAGATACAGGAGAGATAATTTAAAAATTATTGGACTACCTGAAAGCCATGATCAAAGAAATAACCTAGAAATCACCCTTCAAGGAAAACTGCCCTGATATTTTAGAACCTGAAGGCAAAATAGAGGTTGAAAGAATCCACAGATCACCTCCTGAAAAAGATCCCTAAAAGAAAACTCCTAGGAATATTATACCCAGGTTCCAGAATTCCCAGATAAATGAGAAAATACTACAAGCAGCCAGGAAGAAATAATTTCAATATTGTGGAAACACAATCAGAATAGCACAGGACTTGGCAGCTTCTACTTTGAGGGACTGAAGAGCATGGAATATGATATTCTAGAGGGCAAAGGACCTGGGATTAAAACCAAGAATAACCTACCCAGAAAAACTGAGTATCTTGTTTCAGGGGAAAATATGAGTCATTCAGTGGAATAGAGGACTTTCAAGCATTCTTGAGGAAAAAACCAGAGTTGAATAGAAAATTTGACATTCAGATACAACAAGCAAGAGATACTTGAGAAGGTAAACAGGCAAAATAAATCACTATGAACTTATCAAAGTTGTACTATTTACATTCCTTCATGGAAAAACAATAACTGTGACTGATGAAACCTTTCTCAGTATGAAAATCACTGAAGAACAGTATATGGGCATATGAACACATATGTGAATGTGTGTATATATATTTACAAGTATACATGGATAGAGGGCACAGGTTGAATTTAGTGGGAAGGGATGATACTCAAGGGGTGAAGTTAAGAGGTGAGAGAGGAATGTGGCAAGAGGAGATGGGGAGAGATTGGGGGGTAAACTATCTCATGTAGAAGAGGCAAGGGGAAGTAGTCGCAGGGGAGAGGAAGAACAGGAAGGCAAAAAGGCAAAACCACATTCTCAATGAGTTTGGCTCAGGGAGAGAATGACATACATACTAAATGGGATATCTCACCCTGCAGAAGAGTAGGGGGGAGGGGGAATGAGAGGGGTTAGGATGGAGGGGAGGGCATGCTGGGGGGAGGGGAGGTTGGAGGCACCCACTTTTGAAGAGGTACAGGATCAAAGTAGGGAATGGACCAGGTGGGGGGTGGGATGGGTGGGAGGGAAGTATACTCAGTCTTTTACAATATATCTACTATGGTAATGTTTTGCATAGCTATACATGTAACATATACTGAATTGCTTATTGTCACCCAGCAGGAATGGGTGACAAGGGAAGGGAATGGATCTGGAATTCAAAGTTTCAAAATTAAATGTTTCAAATATATATAAATACTATTATTAATACTATTTTGCATGTAACTGGGAGATAAGATTGCAGACATTGGGGCTCAGAGATTCACCTTGCCTTAATGGAAAAGTAGAAGGAGGTATGGGAGAAGATATGGGAGAGAGCAGATTGGATGAGGGGATATCCTATGGGACTGCTATTCTGGGGTGGTGGGAAAAATGGGGAAAAATTGTAACTCAAAATCTGGCTGAAATGAATGATGTAAACCAGAAGTTAATAAGGCATTTGGAAAAAAAGACTCATTTGCCTATTTTTCCAAATAATTTATATAGTATTGTAATTAATTGTACTTTAAATATTTAGTAGAGGGGCAGCTAGGTGGCACAGTGAGTAGAGTGCCGGCCCTGGATTCAGAAGGACCTGAGTTTGGATCAGGCCTCAGACACTTAACACAAACAAACAAAAGCCTAGCTGTGTGACCTTGGGCAAGTTACTTAACCCCAACTGCCCTCCAAAAAGCAAAAAAAAAAAAAAAATATTTAGTAGATTTCACTTGTGAACCCAATTGACTCTAGGGACTTTTTTGGGGGGAGTTCATTAAGTATTAAGATCCAGAATTTGTGAATCCCACAACTTGTGAGCCCTAGAACTTGTAAACTCCTGCAACAGGAAGGGGAGGAGCTAATGACCATATATAAGGAGAGGCCCAAGCTGGAGAGAGCAGAACTGAGAGGGGAGCTCTTATGGTGGAGAAGGAGAAAACTTTTGGTATCCTGGCTCTCTATGTTTGTGTTATGGGAATGGGAATCTGTTGATCTTCCCTGCCCCAGGCCCTTTGATAGGCTTAGGTGACTCTGAGAACCTTCCCTGATTTGAGAATATGCTCTGCCCCTAATAGGCTGAATTTGGTCACCTGGAGCCTGTGGTGGGAGGTTTGTTCTTCAGGAACACCCACACCTTGTTACTTTGTGATTGGGCAGTGGGTCACAAGCATTGTGATGGTCTCTGACCCAGGAGAAGGCTATATATACCTTGATGTGAGGTTTTGCTGTGGGGTTCATTTTGGGAAGAGTTATGTGATTTGCCCAGATGAGACACTGGGCAGCCATTGAGTCTCCTCTTTCCCCCACCCCGCCTCCCCACCTCCAGGCTTTGAAAACCCAGATGTTGGTTCTTCCCTATCTGGTAACTAAGTAGGTATGGATGTAATGGTCAGACAGCTTCAAGTCTGTCTGCTGAATTGTGTTATTTTCAGTTGTAAGTTTATCTTTGACTGATTAAAGTAAGATTGTTAACCCATTTTGAGTTGCTTTCCTATGGAGAAACAGATCTGAGAACCTGTGTTGGCAGCCATCCTGGCTATGCTAGGGTACTTGCTGTTACAGTTTGTTTGTTCTGTCTGTGTTGATGTTCCTTTGTGATACTTTCTACAGAAGCCCTGGGACCTTACTAGAAGCCCTGAAAGAGGATTTTCTTTAAGAATCTGGATGCTATACCACTTTGTGCATATATATTTAGTATTGATGTTGCTTCATTGTCTATGGTACCTTTTAGCAAGATGGAGTTTCCTTTATATCTTTTTAATTAGCTATATTTTTGCTTTTACTTTGAGATCAGGATTGCTACCCTTCCTTTTTTTTTTTTTACTTCAGCTGAAGCATAATAGAATCTGCTCCAGTAAAATACTTACCTTTACTCTGTGTTCCTCTGCTTCAAGTGTATTTCTTATAAACCACATATTGTAGGATTCTCATCTTTGATCCACTCTGCTATCTGCTTCCATTTTATGGGAGAATTCATCCCATTCACATTCAGAGTCATTTTTACTCATAATTACTTACTGTACATTTCCCTCCATCCTATTCTTCCTCCTTTTTGTCCTCTCCTTTCACCCTTTTTCTCTTCATCTATATTTTGCTTCTATCACTTCTCCCAATCTACTTTTCCTTCTTTCAGTTCCCCCTAAATCTCCCCCTGTCC
Source organism: Gymnobelideus leadbeateri (assembly GCA_011680675.1). NCBI lineage: Eukaryota > Metazoa > Chordata > Mammalia > Diprotodontia > Petauridae > Gymnobelideus > Gymnobelideus leadbeateri. Next base: position 554,746 of record WOXC01000291.1, read on the forward strand.
TTTGTTTAATCTCCTCCATTCCTACCTTCCAGTCAGATAATATAGATTTCTATATCCAACTGATTATGTATATTATTTCCTCTATGACCAATACTAATGAAAGTAATATTGAAATAATGCCCATTGCTTCCACCTGCCATCTTCTCCTCCACTGTAATAGGTATGTTGTGTCTCTTTATGTGAAATCATTTATCACATTTTACCCCGCTGTTCCTTCTGAACCCATTCTACTTCTCTTTCTCATTCTTTTTTTAATACCATTCCTTCAAATTCACTTATACTTGCGTTCTATGGCCCTTATATTCCTTCTAGCTTTAACATTAATAGTACAATTTCTTTTTTTATTAAACAAATACTTTATTAACTTCTGTTTTACATCATTCATTTCCGCCAGATTTTGAGTTACAATCATTTTCCCCCATTATTCCCCTACCCAACCTGCCAGAATAGCAGTCCCACAAGATATCGCTTCCTCCAATCTGCTCTCTCCCATACCTTCTCCCATACCCCCATCGACTTTTCCATTAGAGGAAGATGAATCTTTGTGTCCCAATGCCTGCACATCTTATCTCCCAATTATAGGCAAAAGAGTATTAATAATAGTATTTATATATATATTTGAAACATTTAATGTTACGACCTTGAATTTCAGATCCATTTCCTTCCTCCCTTGTCACCCATTCCTTCTTGGGATAGAAGTAATTCAGTATATGTTGTACATGTCTAGCTATGCAAAACATTATCATAGTAGATATATTGTACAAGGCTGCTTATAATTCCCTCCCACTCATCCCACCCCCCACCTGGTCCATTCCCTACATGATCCTGTCCCTCTTCTATAGTGGGTACTTCCAACCTCCCCTCACCCCAAGGATGCCCTCCCATCCATCATCCCTCCTCTCATCCCCCTTCCCCCTATCCTGCTGCAGGTTGAGATATCCCATTTATTATGTATGTCATTTTCTCCCTGAACCAAATTCAATGTGAATGTGGTTTTGCCTTTTTAGCCTTCCTTATTCTCCCCCTCCTTTGCACCCACTTCCCCTACATGAGATAGTTTACCCTACCATGTCTCTCCCCATCTCCTCTTGCCACTTTCCTCTCTCACCTCATAATTTCATCCCTTGAGTACTCTCCCTTCCCAACAAAATCAACCTATGCCCTCTATCCATATATAACTGTAACCATATACACACACATTCACATATGTATTCATATGACCACACCCCCTTCTTCCATTATTTTCATAGTGAGAAAGATATCATCAGTCACAGATATTGCTTTTCCATATAGGAATGTAAATAGTTCAACTTTGATAAGTTCCTTTTGATTTCTTTTCCCTGATTACCTTCTCAGGCATCTCTTGCTTCTTGCGTCTGGATGTCAAATTTTCTATTCAACTCTGGTTTTTTCCTCAAGAATGCTTGAAAGTCCTCTATTCCACTGAATGACCATATTTTCCCCTGAAACAAAATACTCAGTTTTGCTGGGTAGGTGACCCTTGGGTTCATTCCCAGTTCTTTTGCCCTCTGGAATATCATATTCCATGCCCTTCGATCCCTCAGTGTAGAAGCTGCCAGGTCCTGGGCTATTCTGATTGTGTTTCCACAATATTGAAATTGTTTCTTCCTGGCTGCTTGTAGTATTTTCTCCTTGATCTGGGGATTCTGGAACCTGGCTATAATATTCCTGGGAGTTTTCTTTTGGGATCTTTTTCAGGAGGTGATCGGTGGATTCTTTCAACCTCTATTTTGCCCTCTGGATCTAAAACATCAGGGCAGTTTTCCTTGAGAATTTCTTGAAGGGTGATTTCTAGGTTCTTTCCTTGATCATGGCTTTCAGGTAGTCCAATAATTTTTAAATTGTCTCTCCTGGATCTATTCTCCAGGTCAGTGGTTTTTCCCATGAGATATTTCACATTGCCTTCTAATCTTTCATTTGTTTGGATCTGCTTAACAGCATCTTGATTTCTCATAAAGTCACTAGCTTCCATTTGCTCCAGTCTAACTCTGAAGGAATGAATCTCCTCAGTGAACTTTTGAGATTCTTTTTCCATCTGGCAAATTCGACTTTTTAAGGCATTCTTCTCCTCATTGCCCTTTTGGGCCTCCTTTGCCATTTGAGCTAGTCTATTTTTTAAGGTGTTGTTTTCCTCAGTCAGGCTGTTGACCCTCATTTCATACTTTTCCTGCATCCTTCTCATTTCTCTTTCCAATTTTTCCTCCACTTCTCTTATTTGATTTTTAAAGTCCTTCTTAAGGTCCTCTATGGCCTGCAACCGCTCATGTTTTCCCCTGGGGCTTTTGGAGCAGGACTTCTGACCTCACAGTCCTTTTCCCGCTCTATGCCCCCAAAATAGGAGTCTAGGGTTGCATTTTTCTGTTTCCTTTGCCTTGGCATGTTGCCACTTAATTGCTTGACTTTTGGGCTTGTTGCCACACTATGGCTTTAAGGCCAGCTAGAGGAATTTTCGTCCCGAACGTGTGGGGGGCAACTTCCGTTTCTGGCAAGCTGTAAACCCACCCACAACTTCCACCCTAGATCACAATCCAGATCCGGGGAGGTTAAAGCAAGAGCGATTACCCCCCAAGACTGATCGCTGGATCTCCCCACGATTTGTAGGCTGGGAGCCGGAAATGCCTCTGAAAACTACACAGTGGCGTGTCTCCTCAGCAGCTTCTAGCCCCCAGGGGAGGGAGCTGACGCATTCCCCAAATACAGGTCCCAAAGTCCATAGGACACTAACCTCTTACTTTGTCCTAGGCAAGTCTATGTTGATAATTCTGGAATCTCCACAGTTCCTGGTGTTCTGGGGTTCCTCCAGCCGGCTGCTGGCCCTGCCGCCCTGGGGCTAAAACCTCAGCTCAAGTGGACCTGGGCTCTGCGCGCTGCCGGCTCCCAGACCACTGCGCTGGTCCTTCCTGCAGGGTGCTGGGCTGTCCTCAGCGGGAGGTTAGCTTCTCTGTGTCGTTCTGTGGGTGCTGGGGCTCCAGAAGATTTTCAGAGTCCTTTTTTACATAGTTTGTGGAGAATCTGGGGGCAGAGAGGCTTGGACGAGCTGTTTCTACTCCGCCATCTTGGCTCCGCCCCCTAATAGTACAATTTCTTAAGAATTACAAGTGCTGGGCGGCCTCAGACATTTAAAGCACACACAAACAAAAACCTAGCCGTGTGACCTTGGGCAAGTTACTTAACCCCAATTGCCCTCCAAAAGGCAAAAAAAAAGAATTACAAGTGTTATCTTCCCATATAGAGATGTAAACAGTTTAGCTTTATTTAACCTGTTATGTTTTCTTTTCCTTTTCTTTTTACCTTTTTATGCTTCTATTGGTTCTTGATATTGGAGATCAAATTTGGTTTAACTCTGGTCTTCTCCTTATAAAAACTTTGAAATACTTCTATTTCACTGAATGACCATTTTCCCTCTGAATGTATTATGTTTAATTTTGCCAGGTAAGTGATTCTTGGTTATGGGCTTAGTGTCATTGCCTTCTGGAATATCATATTCCATGACCTCTGATATTCTAATGTTGTAGCTGCTAAGTCCTGTATAATTCTGATTGTGTTTCCTGATATTCAAATTACTTCTTTCTGGCTACTTGCAGTGGGTTTTTTTTAACCTGATAGTTGGGAAATTTGGCTATAGTGTCCTTTGAAATTTTTTTTGGGGGGAGGAATCTCTTTCCTGAGTTGATCGTTAGATTCTTTCAATGTTTGTTTTGCCCTCTGGTTCCAGGAAATCAGGTCAGTTTACTTTGATATTTTCTTGAAAGATGTTGTCCAAGTCCTCCTTTTGATTATGGTGTTCAGGTAGTCCAATGATTCTGACAGTGTGTCTCCTGGATCTGTTTTCCAGGTCAGCTGTTTTTCTCATGAGGCATTTTACATTTTCTTGAATTGGTTTGATTCTTGTTATCTCATATGGTCACTAATTTCCACTTGACTAATTCTAACTTTTAAGGACATGTTTTCCTCAATTAGCTTTTCCTCAAGTACCATTTTTGTACTAAGCAAGTTGTACTTTTTAAGGAATTTTCTTCAGTGTATTTTTGTATCTCCTTTTCCATGTGGCCAATTCTAATTTTTAAGTAGAATTTCCAAGCTGTTGAAATAACATCACTCTCATTTCTTATCCCCATTTTCTTCTAACTCCCCTATTTGATTTTTAAGCTCCTTTTTGAGCTTCTCCACAAGCTCCTTCTGGGCTTGAGACCACTTCCCATTTTTCATTGGGGTTTCACATCCACAGGTATTTTGACATTTTTGGACTCTTCAGAGTTTGTGTCTTGATCTTCCTTGTCACCGTAACTTTCTATGGTTAGATTCTTTGTTGTTGTTTGCTCATCTTTTTCTGTTATTTTTTTCCTTTCCTTTAAATTTGAGCTCTGCTCCCAGGGTAGTAGGGGCTCTGTCTTGGGCTTCTTGTGCCATGGGGTAGTACATCTTGGATGTTTACATGGTGTTCAACTGATGTTAGCTTGAGATTTCCAAGGATCCTCATGTCTGGTGCTGTGCTGAGGGAGTTGGGTGGACAATGACTGGCATTTCTGGAGGCCATAAGCATCTGGTAGTTTACCTGGTGTTGAGCCAGCATCCTAGTGGTGGTGTCTGGCATATGCTGAGGCTATTGGAGTGTTTCTTCTTTTTTCTGGAGATACACTGAAACATGATGTGGTTTGGTCACTAGAAGCTGCTTGTTTGCCCAGGGATATACTGAAGCACATGAGAAGGCAGGTGCTGGAGGGTGCCTATTTGCTTAGGAACTTATAGGGTTAGTATCCACCAGTTTACCTGGGAATACACAGAAGCAGTGACAGTTCTCAAAGCTAGAGTCTGCCCATTCCCCTGTCTGTGATGAAACATAGGGGGAGGGGAGGGGCTCCTGGTGTTGGGGTTTACCTGCTTTACTGCACTGGGGATCAGTATCTCCTACTGGTTTAATGAGGTAGGGCTTGCAGCTGGCTTTCAGGGATGCTTCCTCTCCTGGATTGTACTCCCTTTTTACCCAAGTGAGACAGACTTTTCCTGATGGTCTTCCAAGTTTCTTGAACTCAAACTTTGTTTCAGTAAATCTTTTTGCTGGTACTGCTGTTACAGGACTTGCCTGGGGGTATTATTTTATGGTTGTTTGGAGGTTCATAATGGGAGAGTTGTGGAGATTTATTGCTCATTCTGCCATCTTGGCTCCCAGGAGTTCAAATAACAAGTAATTAAATCAGAATTCTAACTCAGGTCTCAACTCCAAAATCCAGCACTTGAGTGATTATGCCAACTAGCTGTCATAAAGTTAATATTTGTAGTAATGTGAATACAGATCCCCATTGGAGACTCAAAATATATTTGAGTTTTCTGATATCTTTACTAATAACGTCCGTGACCAAATTGTAGGTTCTCAGAATTCTCAGAGAAGTTTCTCTAAGAGTCATCCCTTCCTCTGCATTTACAATGGCCACTATTTGAGGTAAAGAGCCCTCATACTTGAATTTTTTAAACACTTATTTTCCCAAATATCCAGTTTCTCTCCTTGTTCTAAATATGGCCCTAAGGTAATCTTCCTCTACCACTACTTTATTCATATAACAGATAACTTTTAAAATCACTGCCTGGGGCGGCTAGGTGGCTCAGTGAGTAGAGCATCAGCCCTGGAGTCAGAAGGACCTAGCAGTGTGACCTTGGCAAGTTACTTAACCCCAATTGCCCTCTAAAAAAGCAAAAAAAAAATAAAAGAAAATCACTGCCAGCTACCTAGTTTGTATAATAAAACATTTGTACATAAATTGACAAATTTGCTCTTATAAAGAAAATTCATTGAATTTAAAAAATTTAGTTATAATTTCTAAATAAAAAAAGGAAATTCTAATTGCTGCCATGCAGCAATGTGGGACATGGTAAGAGCATGGTAAGTATTGCTATTTTAAAATAGCATATTCAAAATTTGATTATTAGAAAATAAAAATGGGGGCAGTTAGGTAGCAGTGTGAATAGAGCACCAGCCCTGGAGTCAGGAGGACCTGAGTTCAAATTCAGCCTCAGAACTTAAAACTTACTAGCCATGTGACCTTGGGCAAGTCACTTAACCCCAATTGCCTGTACTCCCCCTCCAAAAAAAAAAAAAAAAGCAAAGAAATACTCTGCACCAAAAAAGTCCCCTTTTGCAATGGAATTATTTAGGCTCTGCCTTTAGGGTGAGCAGTATTCCTTAGAACTTTGCTATTTCCAAACTGAGCCTCAGATGTACTGTAGTTAATGGTGAAAGGAAGAATAACTCCTAGGCAGAAAGAAGAAAAATCTTGGAGGAGTGTGTGTGTGTGTGTGTGTGTGTGTGTGTGTGTGTGTGTGTGTGTACACGTGTGTTCATGAGGAAAGTCACTCTTGCCACAGGAAGCTAATGTGTTCCTTAGATCCAGGAACACAGCTGCCAGACTGCAAACACCTATTAAATAGTTCAAGCTTGACATTTTGGTATCACACTTAAGAGTAAATCACTTCTTGAATGCATAAGAGATAGGGAAGCTGATTTAATGTAACTTACTTTTAATCGAGATACATCTGAAACCACATGCCTTGGCAGCATGTTAATGTTACAGCACTTGACACAATGCCTGACACATAGGAAACACTTCATAAACAGTTTATTTGTTATATTGATTTGAATTGAATGATACTGTGTCTTTAAACTTTTTGGGTTAAATCAATTAACATTTATTAAGAACCTACTATGTTCCAGGCATTCTGCTAAGCACTGGGGATAAAAAAAAATCAAAACAAAAGCCCACCAGTCTTTGCTTTTGATACCATACCCCATATATATTAAGAATACATTTTAAGAAGCCTTTCTATAGGTCCAGGGGAAGAGGTTACTGAATTAGATGAAGTTGGTCAATATTACTACAACCTGAGTAAGTGAACTACCCAAATATATCTCTCCTACCTAGGTGAAAGAGTATACATAATCTACATCCTTTGGTTCTTTTCCTTAAAGTCCCTTATTTAAAACTAAAGATATAGAAGAAAAACTTCATTTATTTAATAATTTTCCTGGGGTCCATCTCATTGGCAAAATATAACCCTTCCTTTTCTTTTAATAGTCTCATTAAGGAAGATTGAAACTCATGAAGCACCTATTTATTTTTTTAATTCAACCTACAATCTAAATCTTTCTATTTTCCACTGTACCTTTATGACTAATATTTTGAATAGAAAGTATACTTTTATTTACTTAAATAATTTAATTTTGAATAAGTTAAATTTATTTACAAAGTAAATAATCAGCCTCAAGTTTTCAAAGAAATAAGTATGATAAAGTTTCATTTTAATTGTTTAGCTAAAAGTTTTCATGTAGATATCAGAGAAGAATTATAATTATAAAGGGTTCCCTAAATTGCTATATAACTTAAATATGCTTTCCCCCCCATTAAGTAAAATAATAGAAACAAGAGTTTGGCTAGGAACCACTTTTCATCTGACATAGAACTCAAAATATTTGTGACAAAATATTCCAGAACAGTGGACTCCAACCACTCATATTAGAGAATAAAACATTTAGGACTAGAGGTTAAGGGACTTGTCCAAAGTTACCCACATAGTTAAGTCTCAGAGACAGGGTTTGAATCTATATCTTCCAAGTAAAAAGTTAGTAGTATAAAAGAAGACAAAAAGGGAAACCGGGCAATTAGGTGGCATGGTGGATAGAGTGCCTGACCTAGAGTGGGGAAGACTCATATCCCTGAGTTCAAATCTGGCCTCAGATATTTACTAGGGGTGTGACCCTGGATAAGTCACTTGAACCTGTCAGCCTTGGTTTTCCCATCTGCAAAATGAGCTAGGGAAAGAAATGGCAAACTAGTTCAGTATCTTTGCCAAGAAAACCCCAAAAAGGGTCATGAAAAATTGTACACAACTGAAACAACTGAACAACAATAAAAAGGAAACTAGAAAACCCCACTTTAGTCAAAGCTCCACACAACTATCTATCTTACTATTATACTTAAGTTGGGTAAATTATTTTCCCACTTAACTTTACTTTATCTGTAGAATAATAGGTTTCCATTAGGTGACTTCTAAGGTTTCTTCCAAATCTGACATTACTAGAATTTTTTTTCAATCTCTCTACTGGCCAGATGAGATCTACATGTAGCAAGCACTTAAAATATTTGTTGTGGTCATTATTTTCTACAATCTTCTATAGGTTTCTATGATGGAAAAAGACAACATCTAATACAATAGATCAATGTATATTAGGAAAAACCTAATTAGATCTTTTAATACCATCATTCCCTCAACCTTTGTCCTCATTTTATCACTTCTATGATTTCAGCGCAAGAAATTGCAAGAGAAATAAAAGAAGTTATGAACATATAAAACATGCCAATTCTTCTAACTCTTGCATACACGTATTCACAACATACACACATAATCCATTATGTCAATAGAACTTTTTAAAAAATGGGGTTTTCTTTAGGTTGATCTAGAGTTTTAAAAAAATTCCTAGTATTTGCAATCATATACCATATGCACATGCCAAATGTCATCAATATCATCATAATATTATGATGCCACTTCCCTTTCTTCAGGATGAAGAATGCAGAAAGCAAGGAGTGGGTTTGAAAACTCATGCAATTCATCAAGATCTAAAACAGATCTGAACTCCTTTGAATATATTCAGTGCTAACAGATGTTGGGTATTTTACAGCTTTTAAATTTATTAAATTCTACCTACCCAACTTATAAAAATTTTGTGACTCTGATTATCTTTACTATAGAAAGAAGTGGCTGGCACTTCTCTAGTTTGCATCTGAATGGTTATATTTTTTGAAATTTGGTTCAGTGGTGTGGGCCCTTCACCTAGGCTTCCACACTGTTATTTTCCTGAAGTCATCACTTCTTTGCATTTATGTAAATAGCTTAGAAATAGACAATTTAAAGAGAATGCTGAAATTCAAAACCTAATCCTATTCACTTTAATTGAAGCTTTTTCCCCCTATTTAGTAGTCCCCTTATAGCATTTCCCAGTTGTTCTGCCCATGCTCCTGTTCAAAGGCTGCTTTTTCATACTCTGAGAAGCATTACCAGCATTTTTGCTGAATGCAAATAGCAGCACACTTCACCTGTTTTTCTCAATCTGACCCTAATCAACCAATTTTTCCCTTGCAAACTTGCCTTGCAGATGTTTGAGCTTGGAACACTTCCAAGGAACTAGAGCCAAAGCCATGTCAAATGCAAGGCGTTTATATTTCTAAGTAAAGTCTTGACAAAACTGATCCTAATCACAACTCATAGGGCTTTTTAAATTCAATCATTGTATCTGTGGAGAAAAAAAACACAATGATTTAGAACACCCTGTGACATAAACATTTATAAAAATTGGGGGAATGATTAATTAAATAAAAATGATAATTAGATAATAAAAATTGAAATGTGGCATCCTGGAAATAATATCATCATAGTTTTGGCTGCAACATTTACTAATTGTATGACTATGGACAAGTCACTTTAATATTACTGAATCTGAAATTACTCATCTATAAAGTGTGGATGATGATAGTATTTGCAAACCATATCTTATATTATTACTGTGAGAAAACTTATTTATAAACCTAACTGTACTAATATAAATGTGAATTATTATTTTGTCTTAAAAAGAGAAGCTAAGTAGCTCAAATTTTGCTATAAATGCAATGGATTTCCAATAGTTTTTTCATGAGGATGAAATCCATTTGGGATTACAGTTAATTTGTTTATTTTTCAAACATTACTGCTGCAAAAACAGCAAAAGGGGCCAACATTCAAAGGGATGAATTATCACAGGTACCATAGGAACCATCACATTCTGCTTTCAGCAAACTCAGGTGGCTCATATTTTATCTTTGAGTGCTGTAAAAATGAATTTTTATAATGTTCAAAGTCCCAAAAATAGAGTTTGAGCTACTTGGTAGTATTTAAGTACCATACCATCTACTTTCCAGAGAGGATAAGGTTTAGGTAGTCCCTTGAATATGCAAATATCTTTTCTTCTGACCACTGCTTCTCCCAATCTGCCCTCCCTTCTGTCAGTGCCCTCTCCTTTTCTTACCCCCTCCACTTTCCTATAAAGTAAGATTGATTTCTATATCAAACTGATTGTGTATTATTCCCTCCTTGAGCCAATTCAAATGAGAGTAAGTTTCAAGCAATGCTTACTGTTTTTCTGCTCTCACCACTTTCAACTTCGCTGTAATTGGTCTTTCATACCTTTTCATGTGAGATAATTTACCACATTCTACCTCGACTTTCCTTCTGCTCCCAGTGTAATCCTCTTTCTTGCTCCTTAATTTTTTATATCATTCCATCAAAGTCACTTTATACCTGTACCCTCTGTCTATGTATACTTCTTCTAACTTCCCAAACAGTTCTTAAGAAGATGATTAATCCATTATGTTTTCTCTTTCCCTTTTACCTTTTTATATTTTTCTTGAGTCTTGTATTTGAAAATCATCTTTTTTTGTTCAACTCTGGTCTTTTGATAAGGAATGCTTGAAAGTCCTCTATTTCATTGGATGATCATTTCCCCCCCTGAAAGATTGTGTTCAGTTTCATTGGGTAGCTGATTCTTCATTATAATTTTAGCTCCCTTGCCTTCTATTATGCATTCCAAGCCCTTTGATTCTTTAATGTAGAAACTACTAAATCCTGTGTAATCCTGACTGGGACTCCTCAATATTTGAATTGTTTCTTTTTAGTTCTTTACAGTATTTTCTCCTTGACCTGAGAATTCTGGAATTTGACTATGCTATCCTCTTCTGAGTCTGTGTTTTGATCTTCTCTGTCACCATAATAACTTTGATGATCAGTTTTGGAAGTTTTTTAGCTCATTTCTTTCCAGCCTATTTTCTTACTTTTAAAGTTCAGCTCTACCACTGGGGCAGAGGGAGCATTGTCCAAAGCTTCTTGTGCCAGGGGCTGTAGGCCCTCACTACTTATTTCATGTTGTGCTGGTGCCATGGGGGGCCTGACACTGTACTGGAGCCAAGAAGGGATGAGGTAGGTAGGGCTGGCTGTTTGCCCACTGCTGCATCAAGGCCCAACAACTTGTAAGTATCTTTTCAGGAAAATTATATTCTGTATTTCTAACTGTAGAGAGCTTTATGGATGGCCACTCTGGTCATACTAAAATAGAAAATGGCTGGCATACTATTAGCATCACAACTAATATTCATAAAGTGCTCTAAAAGTGTTATATAATAGCAATATATATATACCTTGCCATATCACCACATTTTTCCCTGGCCAACAATCCCCACAAATATTGCTTCACCTTTTTAGAATGTTAGCTCCATGAGGTAAGGGAGTCTTTCACTTCTGTATTTGTATCTCAAAAATTTAGCAGAATTCTTGATACATACCAATTGTTTAACATTTTAACATTTCTATAGAATAATTCAATTATCTCCTTTACTAATAAAGGTCTTAGACAAAGTATTTTTATTATGTAGTTGGTAAATATATGGGTATGATATTTAAAAATCACAGATGATGAAATCAATTCATCTCACTGAAGTACTAAAACATAGCTCATGTCATGAAGACTAAATTAGTACACAGACCACTCCATTCAGGAGTAAAAAAGAAGTATAGCACCATGGATAGAAGACTGGGTTTGGAATCACTTAACCTATAGCATTTTGTACTTTTCTCATATGTAAAATGAATATTGAACACAGTGGTATCTAAGGCACCATCCAGTTCAACTTCTATAACTGTATGAACTCAAGTCATAGAAATAAAGTCGTCAACATTATTTAGTCTGTCAGGCTATGGAATTACCATGTTTTAACTTAATTTCAAATGTTTTATTAAAGAATGCCTTACCTTCCTTTTGATGAGAAGGGCTTTTATGTAGCAATTGCTTGAGGTAACAACAATAATTATAGCATAACAAATGATTATTTCATATAAGGGTGAATGTGTTTATGAGATATAGTTTCATTCATGTATAATGACAAAATGCATGAGAAATAGTTTGGATTGTCTTATATCCTTTTTTAATAAACACATGAAAATACATCCTACACAACCTAAAATAAAAGGTATCAAATTTTAAAATATGCAGTACCTATAAATTACAGTCAACATTAGCATTTATAATTAAGCACCTGTAAGAGGAACCTAGTGAAAAGGCTTCAATAATGATCTTAAAGTCATGAGATTCTACCTGCTATATCACAATATTATCAAATAGCTTGAATCCTAACTACCTCCCTCCCACCTCCATTATGAACATATTTTTATAGAACATCTATCAAGGTGACAGATACTGTGATGTACACATGTGAAAGGAATTAATGCCCTGAAATGGCTCATGATTTACTTAAAGAAAGAGAATATATACCCAGAGTGATTATATATACATATATATTATATATACATATGTATATATATATATATATATATATGTATGTGTATATATTAGCTGTTCTAAGTGTCAAATAACTAGTATAGACATTAACAGCTTCAAAAAATCAGAGGAAGGATGATATGCCCTATATAACTATTTCAAGAGGGGAAGAGTTCTTAGGGTACAAAACAAACACCCCAAGTGTTTTCTACATTTGCCCCAATCAGTCTCTAATACTTTATTTTAACAAGCATCTATTCAATTAGGTAAACATTTTAGCACCTACCTCCTATGTCAGAAGCATTATGCAAAGCATATAGGTTAGAAAAATCAAAGCAAAACAATCCTTAGACTTTAGGGAGATTATATTGAATTAATGTAAGCATATTCAATATAATTATATATTCAAAATTTTCACTGTATCTCCATTAGAAACATTATACACACATATAAAATATATGTAGATACATATGTATTTACTTAATTTTATTATTAAGTGTGAAAGTTCATCTGTGAATTGAGGCTTCCCTGAAGGTCTTTTCTCCCAATTTGAAACCCTGACAAATAGCACACCTGCTTAACTGGGACAAATGCCAGAAAGAAAAAGAAAAAAAAATCAGTGAGATTAATTTTCAAGAGCAATAGATAAATGACACAGTTCATTATGAAACTATTTTTAAACATATTTTATTCATTACTTATAAGACTTTCATATGAAAATGCTAAGTTCTACTATAACTATCTCTTGGACCCAACTCTATTCTTTACTTCCTTTTAGTAACCAAGGCATGTAAAGGAGGCACATGTCTATATTGACAAAATGAATAGATGCCTATTTGGACAATCAGAGCACACTGGCCTTCTTAGTAATCAGTGCACATAGCCAAATAATTGCTTCAATGTTCGTGATTAGTATTGATCATAAAGGTGGCCAGAATGATTGGATTAGCTATGCCTCCATTCAATTCAGTGATTCTTTATAGAAATATTGAATCAGGCCACTAAGATATCCCTTAGCATTCTAAAAGAGTGAATGAATTTTCCTAAGCACCACTGAATACACAAGTGCTCTTGACAGCTAGGCTAACTCTAGAGTTTTCTTAGCTTTCCTCAGTATATTTTTTTTAGATTTGTTGATGCTATTTGTTAAGCAAAATAACAAACCAAATGTTTCTATGCCTAAAATAGTAGACATTAAAATGTTTACTTAGTTAAATTAGAAGAAGTTCCAAATTTATGAGGTAATAAATAAAATTCTTCATCTGTATTATGAATATAGGACCAAAGTTACCAAATGGCAAAAAAAAATAAATATTGCTAACAGAAGGCTATTACTTACAATCCCACAAATCACTGCAACTGAAATGAACTATTTCTTATGATCAATATTAGAAAAGGCAGGTGAGAACTCTCTAAATGGAAATATAAAATTAGCAATTGAATTGGATGAAATGTGTCCAGTTCACCTAAAGATGAAAAGAAATAGCATATTTTATACATAAAAGGAAATTTACTACATTAATCCCATGGTATTTGAATTCATTGTCCAAAGGAACTGAGCATTTAATTTTTAATTAGACCAAATTTTACTGGATCATTGTTCTATTATCCCATTTAATTAAATACCTCATAACTATTAATTAGCTAATTATGTTCTTTTTTTTAAAAATTGAGGCATTGAAACATCTTTTCCAAATACTCTATACTAGATTTCTTTTGCAGTTATTTGTATTTTACTTCAGATTTTTTTAATATATATGACTACTTGGTGAACAGAATCTACATATACTTCCTTTCTTCTAGTTCAAACCTTTGAGGCATGTGATAGTGCCTGATGCACTGCAATACAATAGTAAGGTTCAGTTGCCCAAGTGTTTTCTAAAGTTCAAATCTAAGCCATAAATTGTTCTATAGAGTCATACATAGCAAATAAGGTTTAAAGGCTCTGAAGATTATTTTGTATCTCACTTTTTAAAGGAAATTTGTCTAAAACAGTAATTTTTTTATATTACATGAAAGGAAAATCACTGTGGTGATTCGAAATTATATTTATACTTTTAAATAATTTTAAATGCCCTTACTATATGACTTAACTATTGATTATGATTGAAAAGGAGAACTATTCACACAGAATATTTCAAGATTTTGAAGCTTTTGTGGGGGGTTCACAGACCCTCCAGAATGCTAGAGTACACCATAATGATGAGGAACAGCACGGTGTCTTGAACAAATTCACCTGGACCATCAATAAGTTAATAGAGGCATTTATTGGGGTGACACACCCTGAAGATTCTGTTCCTCATGGGAAGCCAGAGCACTCAGTAGTCCCTGCTCCCCATGGAAGACGACACTTAGCCAGGTTAGTAGTCTGGCCTATATACAGTTTAATAGGATAGAGAGAGGGGGGGAGTTACTAGAATTTATGAAGATGGGATGGGGAGTAGGAAAGGGAGGGGAATCGCAACTCCAGAATGTCACCTAGTCCATACAGATAGGTAAAGGGAACAGGAAAGGGGGAAGGCAAAGGAGTGCTGCTCTGTAATGTCTGGAATGTCAGGGAGTTTGAGGTGCTTTTTGAACGCATATAGATAACCCTATGGGGGCAGGGCTTCAATGCATAGTCTTTGAGCACTTTCTGGCTGGTCACATCCTGCATTTTATCTCATACCTCACATCCTGTATCTTGTTTGCTCCATCTGCCTCACCATTTCGGCATTTATTTATTTATTTATTTTGGAGGGCAGTTGGGGTTAAGCAACTTGCCCATGGTCACAAGGCTAGTAAGTGTTAAGTGTCTGAGGCTGGATTTGACTCCAGGGATGATGCTCTCTATTCACTGCACCACCTAGCCTCCCCTTTGGCATTTATTTTTATAAAAACTAAATTTATTCAGCTGTTAATTAATGTGACCCATGCTGATTGTACTTATGATCATATAGCAAGACTATAAATAACAACATTCTTGAGTAAAATTAAAAAAAAAAAAAACCGGGGCAGAGCCAAGATGACGGAGTAGAAACAGAGTGCCCAAGCCACTCTTCCCCCAGAACACCTCCAAACTATGTAAAAGGGGACTCTGAACAACTTCTGGAGGCCCAGCACCCACAGAACGACACAGAGAAGCTAACCTCCTGCTGAGGACAGCCCAGAAGCCCTGCAGGAAGGAGCAGTGCAGCAGTCTGGGACCTGGCAGCGCGCAGCTCGCAGAGCGCAGCGCGGGAAGCTGAGCCGAGACAGAGCTGAGGTCCCCGTGAGCCGAGGTTTTATCCCCAGGGCGGCAGGGCCAACAGCCGGCTGGAGGAACCCCAGAACACCAGTAGCAGTGGCGACTCCAGAATTATCAACATAGACATGCCTAGGACAAAGTAAGAGGTTAGTGTCCTATGGACTTTGGGACCTGTATTTGGGGAATGCCTCAGCTTCCTCCCCTGGGGGCTAGAAGCCACTGAGGAGACAGGACATTTTGTAGTTTTCAGAGGCAGCTCCAGCTCCCGGCCTGCAGAACCGTAGGGAGATCCAGCGATCAGTCTTGGGGGGTAATTGCTCTTGCTTTAACGTCCCTGGATCTGGACTGTGATCTAGGGTGGAAGTCGTGGGTGGGTTTACAGCTTGCCAGAAACAGAAGCTGCCCCCAACACGTTCGGGACGAAAATTCCTCTATCTGGCCTTAAAGCTATAGTGTGGCAACAAGCCCAAAAGTCAAGCAATTAAGTGGCAACATGCCAAGGCAAAGGAAACAGAAAAATGCAACCCTAGACTCCTATTTTGGGGGCATAGAGCGGGAAAAGGACTGTGAGGTCAGAAGTCCTCCTCCAAAAGCCCCAGGGGAAAACATGAGTGGGTTGCAGGCCATAGAGGACCTTAAGAAGGACTTTACAAATCAAATAAGAGAAGTGGAGGAAAAATTGGAAAGAGAAATGAGAAGGATGCAGGAAAAGTATGAAATGAGGGTCAACAGCCTGACTGAGGAAAACAACACCTTAAATAGACTAACTCAAATGACAAAGGAGGCCCAAAAGGGCAATGAGGAGAAGAATGCCTTAAAAAGTCGAATTTGCCAGATGGAAAAAGAATCTCAAAAGTTCACTGAGGAGATTCATTCCTTCAGAGTTAGACTGGAGCAAATGGAAGCTAATGACTTTATGAGAAATCAAGATGCTGTTAAGCAGATCCAAACAAATGAAAGAATAGAAGGCAATGTGAAATATCTCATGGGAAAAACCACTGACCTGGAAAATAGATCCAGGAGAGACAATTTAAAAATTATTGGACTACCTGAAAGCCATGATCAAAGAAAGAACCTAGAAATCACCCTTCAAGAAATTCTCAAGGAAAACTGCCCTGATGTTTTAGATCCAGAGGGCAAAATAGAGGTTGAAAGAATCCACCGATCACCTCCTGAAAAAGATCCCAAAAAGAAAACTCCCAGGAATATTATAGCCAGGTTCCAGAATCCCCAGATCAAGGAGAAAATACTACAAGCAGCCAGGAAAAAACAATTTCAATATTGTGGAAACACAATCAGAATAGCACAGGAACTGGCAGCTTCTACACTGAGGGATCAAAGGGCATGGAATATGATATTCCAGAGGGCAAAAGAACTGGGAATGAACCCAAGGGTCACCTACCCAGCAAAACTGAGTATTTTGCTTCAGGGGAAAATATGGTCATTCAGTGGAATAGAGGACTTTCAAGCATTCTTGAGGAAAAAACCAGAGTTGAATAGAAAATTTGACATCCAGACACAAGAAGCAAGAGATGCCTGAGAAGGTAATCAGGGAAAAGAAATCAAAAGGAACTTATCAAAGTTGAACTATTTACATTCCTATATGGAAAAACAATAACTATGACTGATGAAACCTTTCTCAGTATGAAAATAATGGCAGAAGGGTGTATGGTCATATGAATACATATGTGAATGTGTGTATATATATGTTTCCAGTTATACATGGATAGAGGGCACAGATTGAATTTGTTGGGAAGTGAAATGAAGGGGTGAAATTATGAGGTGAGAGAGGAAAGTGGCAAAAGGAGATGGAGAGAGACTGGGTAGGGTAAACTATCTCATGTAGAAGAAGCAAGGGGAAGTGGTTGCAAGGGAGGGGCAGAATAGGAAGGCAAAAAGGCAAAACCACATTCTCATTAAATTTGGTTCTGGGAGAGAATGACATACATACTAAATGGGATATCTTAGCCTGCAGCAGAATAGGGGGAAGGGGAATGAGAGGAGGGATGATGGATGGCAGGGCATCCTTGGGGGAAGGGGAGGTTGGAAGTACCCACTATAGAAGAGGAACAGGATCAAGTAGGGAATGGACCAGGTGGGGGGTGGGGTGAGTGGGAGGGAATTATAAGCAGCCTTGTACATTATATCTACTATGGTAATGTTTTGCATAGCTAGACATGTACAACATATACTGAATTACTTATCTTCCCAGAGGGAATGGGTGACAAGAGAGGAAGGAAATGGATCTGAAATTCGAGGTCTTAAGATTAAATGTTTCAAATATATATAAATACTATTATTAATACTCTTTTGCTTGTAATTGGGAGATACGATGTGTAGGCATTGGGACACAGAGACTCACCTTCCTCTAATGGAAAAGTCGAAGGGGGTATGGGAGAGGGTCAGGGAGAGAGCAGATTGGAGGAAGCGATATCTTGTGGGACTGCTATTCTGGGAGGGTGGGTAGGGGAAAAACAGGGGGAAAATAATTGTAACTCAAAATCTGGCAGAAATGAATGATGTAAAACAGAAGTTAATACAGCATTTGTTTAATAAAAAAAAAAAAGAAAGAAAAAAAACCTCCTTAAAAAGCTTTTGGAAAGGCCTTCAATATACCTTTCCAGTCTCACAACCCATCTCTCCATAGTATGTACCCTCCATTCCAGTCAAACTGAATTGCAGTCTATTCCCCTCTCTGGGAACGAACATGATTCAAACCATACCTGCCCAGGAACTCTCTACAATATCCCTGACACATATTTAAAGACCTCCAGAGGTGAGTAGAGCCCACTACTTCCTGAAGCATCCTACTTTACTTTGATCCAGCTCTCTTTGTAGGAAGTTTGTCCTTATTTCCAGTCTCTTATCTCCTTCTTAGCATCTTATTCCCACTGTACTAAGTTCTAACCTCTGGAGCCATGCAAAACAAATCTAATACATCTCCTACTTGACAGCCTTTCAAATATTTGAGGGGAGCTATCTTCTCTCCCCTAAACCTTTTATTCCCTTTGTCTACAAATCCTCAGTTCTTTCATCTGATCCTCATCTGTTAGGATCTGCAGAGCCTTCACCATCCTGGTTGTCCTCCTCTCAATTTATAGCACTTTGTACATCCCTTATGCAACTTGTGCCTTTAATTACATTTATTACTGTCTACATTTTATTGATCCTACTAGATCATCAGTTCCTTGGAGACGTTCATCCCTTACAGTGCTTAGAATAATGCTTTGCTTAAAAGCTACTCAGATATTCACTGCAGAATGAACAAATACATGTAAAATATGCCCCCATCATATGGAATGATAAACACATTATTTCTTTCATTCAACAAATATTTTTCAGCACCTACTATGTACAAATCATTGAGCTAAATGTGTAGAGAAATACAAAGATAAACTGAAATCTAGGTTCTTATAAGATAAATTGGGAGTGGGGTGGGGTGGAAAGAAATATGTACAATTAATTAGAATGGAAACTAAAACATAGTAATAATATCAAAGAACCAGGAGCAAAGTGACTCAAAAGTTTGAGTAAATGGGAGATTAGTTCTTCTTTGGGAGTATGAGATCCATCAGAGAAGTTTACAAGGAAGAGATTCTATTTAATGGGTTGAATTTATGCAGGCAGAGAGGAGGAGAACTAAAGAGAGAGGTGATGGGAGATGAGGAAAAAGTCTTTTTAGCCTATGTTGTGAAAAAAAAGACTTACGGCATGGATCTGGGATACACACACAATTCATATATACAAGTTTATACATGTACATATCTATATACATATCTATGTACATATCTACATATCTATATACATATCTATGTGTGTGCCTGTGTGTATATATGTGATGAGGCAGATGGAGCAAACAGGATATGAGGTATGAGACAAAAGGTGTGTATATGTATGTATGCATGTGTATGTATACACATATTTTTACATTTAATTTTCAAAAGAATTGTATTTAATTTAATATTGTTACTGTATTTTATTATATTCTATATTGTAATTGTATTGTAATATATTGTATTTTAACAGAATTTTCTCTCTCTATAGTATATTTTTACATTTAATTTTTGAGCAATACATTTTTTAGTAGACTAAAGGGGGATACCTATTTTATGCCAGACATTTTGTCCTAATGTTTACATAAATGAAATAATGCTGTTGACTTTAGGAACAGTCTCAAGGGAATTAGATATTTTCAGAAAAAAATGTCATCTATTTTCTATTTAAAAATTAATTTTATTATTTTAATGAATAAGTTGTAAAGGCATTTCAAAACATTTTATGGAAAATAATATACTGTGAACATTTCAATATTGCCTATTTACAGGAGGTCTTTATGGTAACAAATCTTCACACTGAAAACCACCTCAACAATCAGCTTATTATTATGTTTTTTTAAACAAGTAATAAATATGCTTAGGGCCATTACACACATGATAATATGAGGTGGTACTATTATTATTGTCAATTAGTATTAGGATTATATGTAAATTATAATATATGTAAATAATATTTACATATTCATGTGCAGTATATAATTATTAACAATGATCACATATTATAATTAGATTATTAATAATAGTGCCACCTCATATTCATATTCTATATTGTGCAAACATACATAGACATATTCGTGTATTATTGTATTTTTAATATCCCTATGTACATTTGTCCCCAAAGCCGCTATATTGTGTCCTTTTTTTTCTCCTTTCTCTGTACTTTCTCTCAATGATCTCCTCAACTCCAATGCGTTTACTTATCATTTCTATATAGATAATGACCAATTCTACATATACTCATTTCTATCCTGGGCTCCAGCACCATCTTACCAGCTGCCTGCAAAATTGTCTACATAAACATATCATACTCATTTGAAACTCAATCTGTACATAATAAAATTATGATCTTTTCTCCAAAGTTACACCTGCTTCCTAACTTATTTCTTCCTGTCCCTCATTCTGAAAACCTCAGACTCACTGTGACTTCTTCACTTGCCCCCACCCTTACAGCCAGTCTACTGCTAAATCTTATTGAGTCCTGTGTAGCACAAAGAAAGTTCTGATTTGGAATCAGAAACTGGGTTCAAATAATCAGCTTTACCACTTATTAGCTGGGTGACCTTAGGTAAATCACTTCACCTCTCTGGGCACCAGTTCTGTCATCTGTAACAAAAGGAAATCAAACTAGATGGTATCTAAGATCCCTTCCAGCTCCAAATCAATGAACATCTCTTGAATCTACCTTCACACAATGAGTATCCTGGTTCCAGTTTTCATCACTTCTTGATTTAAGCATCACAATCGCCTCTTGATTAATCTGCCTGATTCTAGTCTCTCTTCTTAGTAACCTATCCTCCAAAGAGCCATCAAAATAACCTTAAAGCAGAGATGAGGCCAGAACATTCCCTTATTCATTTCACTGACTTTGTATTGACTTTAGGATAAAATTTTAAAATCCCTAAGCTGGCATTTTAAATTGGCCGGTCTTATTCAAGCCTATATTTACACACTTATTTTGTGTTGCTGTCTCCTCTTAACACCCCTCCACCCCTAAGCCTCCAACACACACACACACACACACACACACACACACACACACACACACACACACACACACTGAACATTCCAGACAAACTGGTCTACTTGCTTCCAGTACATGGCGTTCTTTTTCCCCTCTTCCATCCCCTTTTCTGTGAGAGAAATGATTACTTCTCTTTTATATTAATAATCATTTACTACTGGAGAGATCTAGGGATTTTCCCTCCCTATTTCCTCATTTTCTATTAGGTCATATCAGCTCTGGAAAAATAGGGTTGATAATGAGAATGAATTAACTTTCTCTTCAAATTTGTTCAGACTCGGGCAGAGGCAGTGACGTCAGGTGACCCGGCGCGGGGACAGGCGGGCGGAGGCGGCAGAGCTCTGTACGCTCGGGTCCGTCCGTCGACCGCGACCCCCGATCCCCGGCCCCGGTTCCAGCCTCGGACCCTGGCGCTGTCGCCGCCATGACGGGACTCGCGCTGCTTTATTCCGGCCTGCCCGTGGCCTTCTGGAGCTGCGTGATTGTCGTAGGAATCTGCTATACAATATTCGACTTGGGTTTCCGATTCGATGTGGCCTGGTTCCTCACAGAGACATCACCCTACATGTGGTCCAACCTAGGGATAGGACTGGCCATCTCCCTCTCTGTAGTGGGAGCAGCCTGGGGCATCTATATCACAGGCTCATCCATCATTGGTGGAGGGGTCAAGGCCCCCAGGATCAAGACCAAGAATTTAGTAAGCATCATCTTCTGTGAGGCTGTGGCCATCTATGGCATCATCATGGCCATCGTCATCAGCAACATGGCAGAGCCCTTCAGTGGCACTACCCCCAAAGCCATTGGAAACCGTAACTACCATGCAGGCTATTCCATGTTTGGTGCGGGCCTCACCGTGGGCCTGTCCAACCTCTTCTGTGGTGTGTGTGTGGGCATTGTGGGCAGTGGAGCTGCCCATGCCCAGAATGCCAGCCTCTTCGTCAAGATCCTCATTGTAGAGATCTTTGGCAGTGCCATTGGCCTCTTTGGGGTCATTGTGGCCATCCTTCAGACTTCCAAAGTAAAAATGGGAGACTAGGCCTGAAGCAGTGGGAGGGCCCTGCCCTTCTGTGCCCTACTCTTAATTTATTGGTTTTCCTGGGGGGCCTGGCTGCCCCAGCCAGTGGAGCCGCTCCCCTATGGTGTCCATACTGTATCCCCCTGGCCCTCACTGCGATCTGCCCCTTCTGGAGTCCCTTGGAGGGGCAGGCCCTGGCCTTGGTTTGGGAGGGCATGTCCTCTGCCCACCTGTCCCGCCCCCTGCCCCATCACCCACCTCACCAGTGTTTTAAATAAAGGTCTGTGTCCTGGGTCACCCCCCCAAAAAAAATTTGTTCAGACTCCACCCAAGTGGTAAAACCCTTTGTGTTCTACTCAGGCTTGCATGGGAATAGATGTTTTGTCTAGATCATATAATTTTTACTTTCAGACTACCCTCAGACTACTGGTGGCCTGAGAGTAAAAGTAACATAATCAAAGTCATGTACCCTAGTCCCTCACTAGAATAGGTCCACCTCTCATTATAATATTCATTCTTCCCATTAATTATTAACCTATCAGAGCGGATTGCTACCTGTTCAGAACAGTCATTCTTCCAAATGCATATAAGCATTAAGAACCTACCATGATCCAACTTTGGTTTAAGAGAGATGGCCAAATGACCAATCTTTTTGTTAATTATTTACTAACCATAATTAGTAAAATCTTTAATTACCTGGAAATTATATCTTTTGAACATTTTATACATCACACCTGACCACTCTATCTCTTCACCTGTATGTCTTAGAATAGGGAATAAGTATAAGATAAGAAAAATGTGAAAGTAGAAGCCTGGACATAACACTGCCTTGTCCTAGCAACATTTGCTAGTTTTATGAGTCACATAAAGAGGGCCTTTCATGGTCTCACCACTTGTTAGGGCTCTCCCTTATGTGAAACTACTCTGTTCTTTTCTATGTACCTATTATGGTCTCCATTAGAATTTAAGTTCCTAGAGTGGAGAAATGATTTTATTTATTTTCATTATTTTTTTTTCTTTCTCCAGATCCTAGTGTGGTACTTTGCACACAGTAAGCCCTTAATTGAACTGAATTTTTAAATAATCTTTCATGCATTTATCTTATTTAAATAATGCACTTTAAGCTTCATGAGGATAGAGATTCTGTTTTAGCTATTTCTCAAAGTTCCTAAGCATGGAATTCTGTGTAGAGTAGGTACTTAATAAATGTTTCTTTAATTCACTTAAACAGCATCAGTAGAACAGAAGTAACAAACCATTAAGGAAACTGTATAAGTATTATTCATTCCATTTTATAAATGAGAAAACTGAGGTTTGGAGGGTTAAAGGGCTTGCCCATGGTCATACATCAGCAACTGGGATTTGATCTAAGGAATCCTTCTTCTAGGTTCAGACTTCTTTACACTCAGCAACACAGTCATCGGAGATGATTCCACCTCATTCCTCCTCTTAGATAAATCCAGGTAATCATTATAATAAAAAGGCATGATAAAGAAGATCCTGAGACTTGTTATAATCCCTGTTGTCATCCATGTTGCTACCACTTTAAGTAATTATTTACAAAATAATTTCTTTTCTAATTTCTGAAATGCACCTAATATTTGATCTGATTTATTAATTTAACACAGGCCTTAAACTCCATGATTTCAAAATTGTTTGTTCATGTTATTTCACTTGATAATTTCAGTAGCACATCTGTTAAATGTCACAATGAACATGAGGGAGCCAAATGTCTGAAGCTGAAGCTAGGGTACTTGCAGCTGCCATCCTCCTGTCTCTACTCTTGCTGGAAAAATAAAAAAAAGGCTAAAACCAATGAGGAGAGGATGAGCAACACAGCTGAGAATTTGGAGGGGAAAGAGAGCTTCAGTTCTTGAAAAATATAATCATGGCACAAAATCTCATGTACCCTGTCTTGCTAGATTATTTCAAAGGCCTTTCATTTCATATTGCTTCAGGTTTTGAGTAGTATCAATTTCAATCAATCAATATTTAATTCAGCAAGACTATTAGATGTCTACATGTTTTTCAAAAGATGGATATAATCTATTCACTCCCCATTCTTTTTCCTGAGTTCCATCCCATCTCCCTGTTGGCCACATCCAATCTCTCTCTGTCCTACCTGTATATTAGACTTGATATGTCAACTCCAAAAGTGGACTAATCATCTGTACCTCCTACCCCCAAACTGACCTTCTTCCATACTTCGACCAATGATATCATCTCCCTCCTAAATTTTCAGACTCCCTCTCATTACAATGATATTAACAACTGTTCAAAAGCCAATATTACAAGATTATACTAAACATTTTCAGGGGTTCTTAACCTTTTCTCTCTCTCTCATGACTGATAAATGATATAGTGGATAGAGTGTTGAACCAAGTTAAAAATCTAGCCTCAGACACTAATTATGTAACCCTAGGCAAATCAGTTAACGTGTCAGCTACAGTTTCCTCATCTATAAAAAGGGGATAGTAATAGCATCAAATTTCTAGGGTGGTTGAAAGAATAAAATGAGATAATATAAAGTGATTTGCAAATCTTAAAATAGCATATAAATGATTAGTTATATTATTTATATATTAGATAATATTCTTATATATAAACTACTATTTTATACACACATATATGTATGTGTGTATGTATATGTATATATGGATATACATGTATATGTATGTGTAAGTGATTATGACAGCAATGATTACCATGGACACCTCTGACACTCCAGTCTTGTGAAGACTATGGATCCCTTCTTATAATGTTTGTTGTCTAGAACCAGATTTGAGGAGGTTGTTACATTTCAGTTAATTATTAGCAGAAATAAAGGTGTGATTTTTCCCCCATTCAAATTCATGAACTTCGAAATCTATGCATAATTATCTAGTGCATCTGTATACACTGGGTTAACAACCATTGGTATAGACATATGTACCATTTAATGAATGCATAATAACTCAGCAGCACCCCCAACCCTTCCAAAAAATGGCAGATAAAAAGCAAATCTTAATTAAGATTTCTAAAGCAAAATTCCATGTATCTTACCTGAAAAGTTTTTGTAATCCACTAGATCAAACATGACAACAGCCACAGCTGACCAGGTAATGATTAGAGCAATAACCAGAAGCCATGCAGCTGGAGAGCTGAATGTTGTGACAATATCTTCTGTCACTGATCTTTTCAGTATTTTTCCAGATGTCCTGGGCACAGATCCATTTTTGCCATCTATCACAGTGGTGGTTGTAGATGTGTGACCTATAGAAACATTAAACCATAACAGAAGACACATTTTAGAAATCTACAGGTGTAATGGTAATGGGAATTTGAAGATCTTTCCTGCCCCTTGATAGCCTTAAGTGAATTTGAGAACCTTCCCTGATTTGAAAATATACTCTGCTCCCTAATAGGCTGAATATGGTCACATGGAGTCTGAGGTGGGAGGCTTATTTTTCAGGAATGCCCACATCTTTTTACTTTATGATTGGGCAGTGGGTCACAAGGGTTGTGATGTTCTCTGACCCTGGAGAAGACTTGTGTGATTTGGCCAGATGAGACTCTGGGCAGCCATTGAGCCTCCCTCCTCCTCCCACCGGCTTTGAAATCCCAGATGTTGGTGCTCCTCTCTCTGGTAACTAACTAGATATGGATTAATGGTCAGACAGCTGGAAGCCCTGTCTGTCTGTTTCTCCATCTATATTTTTTTGTCTATTTGTAACTTCTGTTTGTATTTTCTCTGAAGTTCAGGGTGCTGACTTTTCCCTCTGAACTAGGTCAATGATATATATTTGATTAAAGCAAGATGGTTATCCCCTTTTAGAGTTACTTTCCTTTAGAAAAGCAGATCAAAGAACCTAAGCTAGCAGCCATCCTTGGTATCCTAGGGTGCTTGATGCTACAACAAGTTATCCATTTTAAAGGTAATGAAGAACAGAGAAGTTACGTTCATTGTTTAGAACATGCTAAACTATATTCCATTTTCAAGACTAGGAAATCATGGGCAGAGCCAAAATGAAAACTACAA
Source organism: Gymnobelideus leadbeateri (assembly GCA_011680675.1). Taxonomy (NCBI): domain Eukaryota; kingdom Metazoa; phylum Chordata; class Mammalia; order Diprotodontia; family Petauridae; genus Gymnobelideus; species Gymnobelideus leadbeateri. The sequence goes on from WOXC01000291.1 coordinate 580,955, forward strand.
TCACATTATTTTCTAGCTTCCCCTTTGGAGTCTTGATTTCTCTTAATAGCCTAATTATTTTCCCAGTCACCCAATATTCACAAACCTTTTTATAATCTTTGATTTCTTTGTTCCCTATCAGTTGTCTAATTCTTTGTAATGTTATTCCCATCCCTCCCATTTCCTTTCTATTTCTGATTCTACCATGCTATTTTAAGTCAATATATAGTATCAGGCCATGTTCCTATAAAGGGTAGCTAAGTGACAAAGTGAAAAGCACATGGAGCCTGAAGTCAGGAAGTCCTGAGTGCAAATATGACCTCTGATACTTACTAGCTGTGTGACCCATGATAAGTCTTTTAACCTTGGTTGCCTTAATTTCCTCATCTATTAAAAATGATCTGGTAAAGAAAATGACAAAGCACTCTAGTATCTTTGTCAAAAAAAACAAAAACCCAAAACAAATGAGCCTGCAAAGAGTTGGACACAACTGAAATAAACTCCCTTTGAGTGTTTTGTACTGAGTTGTGTTTTTTTATAATTTGAATTTTGAATTCAAATTATAAATTATATATATATATATACATATATAATTATAAATTTGAGTTTGAATTTATTTGCACATCTTTAAAAACAGAAGAATCACATACAATATGCAACATGCTAAAGTAGTAAAGTGGTTGGAATCAGAGCAGATGTTTAATGACTTTCATTTCTTTAAGCTTATTTTTTTTCAATTAATAAGCATTTTTTGGTATTTATTTTTTCTTCCTAACCACTACCTTCACCCCCGCTGTTAAGGGAAGGAAAATAAAAACCAGACAAAACAAAACAAAAAAACAATCCCGTATAACAAATATGCATAGTGAAGCAATTCAAAATTGGCACATTAAGTTTATAACCACTTTGTCAGGAGATGGATGACATTTATCATCATTAGTCCACTGGACTCCTGGTTAGTTATTGCATTGATTAGAGTGCTTAAGCCTTACACATTTGTTCACTTTTACAATACTGTTGTTACTGTGTAAATTATTTTCCTGTTTCTACTCACTTTACTTCTCATCAGTTCACTCAAATTTTCCCAGGTCTTTTAAAACTGTCCTTTTTGTGGTCTCTTATACACAATAGTATTCTGTTGCATCTCTATATTATAATTTCTTTAGGCATTTTTTGTTGACTTGATCCTAAGAAAGGGGCAGAGCAGAATCCTTAATTTCATCTCAGATAATGAAAAAAATAGCTAGGAGTAGGCTCATAACAGTGCTGAGGATCAAAATTAGAACTGATCTATAGTTTTAGAGGATGAAGGCTGTTTACTGCCACCAACCTGGTACAAGCCCTTATTGACTCACACCTGGTCTACTTCAATACCTCCCACAAATTTCTCCCCATTCCAGGCCATCCTTTACTCAACTTTCAAAGTGATCTTCCATAAGTGCAAGTTGCACAATATTACCCCTTACTCAATAAACTCCAATGTCTGCCTATCACATCTAGGATCAAATATAGCATCTTAAGTTTGACATTCAAAGTTCTTCATAACCTATCCTCACCTTTTCCTCTGACTTTTATATTCTTCATATACCTGTAGGGGCACTGTCGAGGATTAGCTCTGAGGGGTCTGCCATGGGAGTGAATCCAGGCCAAGGACCCCCTTGAGCCTGTTTCCACCTGCTTGGGGGCCCAGTATCTCAGAAGGTTGACTCACAACCCTCCGTTCATCCTCCCTCTGTGCAAGGGAGTCTCAGAACATTCTGACATTTCTGAAACTCTGGCCACTTGAGAGATACAGATAAAGTAATGATGCATGAGATAAGTAAGCAGGAAGGTATCCTAAGGGAATAGCCTTCTAAAGGTTGCAAGCTAGGCACCTCATATAATAAACTACATGGTTTCCCATGAGAAATGTATGATGTAAGTGCTTTAGCTATAGTATATAAACTTGGACCTCAGATGCTTATTTGAGATTTGATTGGCGTCCATGAAATAAATGTATGAATGCTTCAGATTTCTGCCTGCCCCACATTTATTAATGCTCCCACATTTCGGTTAGTGCTGCAAGAGCAGGCAACATATACCTACACACGTATGTATTGTGATACGGACACTGGTCTCCTTATTCTTCTTCCCACAAGAAACTTCATGTCTTGAGTCTGGGCATTTTCACTGGCTGTCACCAGTACATGGAATACTCTCCCTCCTCATTTCTGCTGCTTGACTCACCTAGTTTCCTTCAAGCCCCAGCTAAGATCCTACCTTCTAGAGGAAGGCTTTCCCAATGCCTATAAATTCTAGTGCTTTGCCTCTATTGATTATTTCTGATTTATCTTGCATATAGGTTGCTTGTACTTAGTTCTTTGCATATTGTCTCTCCATTAGACTATGAACTCTTTGAAGCAAAGGTTGTATTTGACTTTTCATTGAATCCCCAGGATGTAACAAAATGTCTGGAACAGAGTAGGTGCTTAATAAATATTTACTGACTGATATACACACATGCATATTTGTGCCTCTTTTACAAAACAGTTAATTTTCTTTTCATTTTGGAGTGGGGGAAGGCAGGGCAATTGGGGTTAAGTGACTTACCCAAGGTCACACAACTAGTAAGCATTAAGTGTCTGAGGTCAGATTTGAACTCAGGTCCTCCTAACTCCAGGGCTGGTGCTGTATTCACTGAGCCACCTAGCCACCCATCTTTTCCTATTTTGCACTGCTCTAATTCCTTTTCTCAATTTTTCCTGTATTATTTGATTAATATTTTTTTCTCTTTTAAAAACTTTTTGTTTAGCTCTTCTAAGAATTCTTCTTCAATTCTTGTCCAATCCACCATTTTCTTTGAGGTTATGCTTGTAGATCTTTTCAAGTCACTGTCTTTCTTCTGACTTTGTGTCTTCAGCTTCCCTGACACCATAAAAGCTTTTCACTGTCATGTTCCATTTTTTGCTGTTTCCTGATTTTTCCAGCCTATTTCTCAACTTTGGACTTTATATTAGAATTGGACTCTGCTAACATCAAGGTGGTGGTCAAGGGTAGGGAATGGCTAGCCTGAGCTTCTGTAGCTTGATCTGAGAGCCATGATCTGGGTAGGTTTTAGTGCTTTCAAAGTTGTGTGATTGAGAGAAAAGTCTGGTCATTGCCCTCCTGTTCTATACTCTGGTCCTTACCCAGAAAGGGCCCCCTCTCCCTCATGACTGCTACTGTTCCTCTCCACCCTATAGTTGCAGCCAGGAACTGGTAATTGGAACTGTGTAATAGGCCACAGAATTGTATATTAGGTTGGGTTAATGTTTTAATAAAAGTAATTATTCATGAGTTCATTAAGGAACCCAATTAAGTTTTGAGCTTCTTTTTTTTCCTTTTTGGAGGGCAATTGGGTTTAAGTGACTTGCCCAAAGTCACACGACTAGTGAGTATGTCAAGTATCTGAGGCCAGATTTGAACATAGGTCCTCCTGATTCCAGGGCTGGTGCTCTATTCACTGTGCCTCCTAGCCGCCTCCCCTCCATTAAGTTTTTCATGATATTCCAAAAGAATTTGTTCAATGTTAGAATAAAATGTAATATTGTGCATAATCAGGTATTAATTTATTATCAAGTTACTATCACCATTTGTACTTTAAAGATCATATCTTATAACTAAAAGTGAATAGTTTCAATGTTATTTACTGTATGAATGTCCATTATAATATATTTATTTTATTAGTCTGAGCAATATATTATAGGGGCCTATGTTGCAGTCACATTTGAGAGGCAATAGAATTTTATTCTAGAAGAGAACAAAACCATGACCAAAGCTAAAAGATGAAAAAGAAGCAGAGTTCCAAAGTGACTCAATGTTATATCATATTATTAGGATGCAGACAATCTAAATTAATGGCCAGTTGTAGTAGGAACAAGATATCTATGTTGGCTGTGTCAGTTGTCTGGTGATGTAGAGATGGGGACTGGCATGGGGAAGGGAACAGAGATGGAAGGAATAAATAACATGGTTATAAACAACACCAAAGGGCTCCAAAGCCAAAGGATAAATCAGGAATGGGTCCCAAGGATAAATTACACCAAAGGAATGAATAGAGCAGCCAGGAATGTGAAGTAGATGAGATATAAACTAGGAGAAGTAAAGATCAAACACTAGAAAAACAGGTCACATGTGTATAAAGTTCAAGGAAATCAGGTGATGTTTCAATGCTTTCTTCATAAGACGTGAGATGAAAATTGCCCAAAGGTACATTGATTAGGTACTAATGTCAATCACCAAATCAATGATGCAGTGCTAGTTAATGCAATTTATTATGCTTAGATTGCACTAAATATAAAAAGTGTAAGTCACAAGCCTCAATTTCAGCATGAATTGGTACAATCGAATTTTACAAAAAAAAATTCTAGGTAAGAATCTACACATCAGGAAACAAAAAACAAAAGAGGAAGACAAATATTTCTATATAAGGAAGATCAGGGAACTAGCTGGTCAAAACTGGAGCTGAAATTTAGGTCTCAAGTTTGATTTTGCAGACTTTAGCTCTGTGTCAAGAAAGCTCAAGACAGAGTCTAGGACAGAGTTTTTCTTAGCACAGTGGCAGGAAGAAGACCGAGTCAGAAATTTTCTTGTTACAACAGTAAGTTGGAACATGCCTAACCTAACTACTGTCAATCTTTGAAGGGTCCATTTTGCTGAGTCTTTGGAACACAATGTTAAGAAATGGAATGTGTTAGTGTTGGAAAGTTGAATCATGATTGACCACCAAGGCAAGGAAAACAGCAACAGGGTAATGATTTAAGTGTGTGTGTGTGTGTGTGTGTGTGTGTGTGTGTGTGTGTGTGATGAGAAAATGGGTGATGGTGGGGGAGAATCCAAAGTTTGGGGAGATGATGACAAAGCTATGTGATAAACAACAAACAATGATATCAAATTACTGAGGGAATGGGATACAGACATGAAAATGGAAAAGGAGATACCATATAGGAGAATATAGCCAAAACTCTGACCAGCATTGAGAAATATATGTTTCTTTAAAAAAGTAAGAGCAGAGATTGAAGAACCTAAAGATATGTATCATAAAGGTTAAGGGAAGAAAACATTGGAGGTAAATGGAAGGCCAAGAGAAATAAAGAAAAATCTAAAATCAGTGAGTATTACTCCACAGCTGTCTTGGTGGAGTGCTCAAGTGACACACTGATTAATTTCATTTCAATTTCATTTTTTCCCAATCCCATGGGGTACCATAATATGAAACAAATGGAGAGAGAAAACATATCAAATACACATATACACATACACATACATATATACACACATATATGCATACACATGCACACACACATACATATAGATATCCAGAAATCTCTTTTATTCATTGCTTGTTAATTTCCTAACACACTTCCAATTTGATTTGGTTTTTATAGTTTTAGTTGAAAGGTATTTTGTTCTTCTATTTTCATAGTTATTTCTTCCAGCAGCTTGCCCCCAAATCCTACTCTCTATTATTAATTATCAGTATCTACTAGTTCCTTCCTTGATGCCTGTAGGCATGGCAAGGTCTCCTCATCCCTAAAAATCCTCATTTGACCCTACAAATTTCTCAGCTTTCATTATATCTGAACTCCTTTCTTTCATAGAAGAAAACATAGGGAAAAAAGCTTTCTACATTCATTGCTTCTACTTCCTATCCTTCTACTCATTTCTCAACCTTTCAGTTTCGTTTGTGACCTTACAAACTCAAACTCAGACCATTCTCTCTAAAGATTCCAATGATCTGTTATATTCTAACTCCAAGACCTTTTCTTAAGTCTTATCCTTCTTGCCTTCTCTATTGCATTTGACCCTTCTGACCACATTCTCTTCCCTGGGCTTTTGTGAAAATTTTCTCTCTTGGTTCTACTCCCATTTTCTCCACACAGTTACCAAATTGAATATTCCTGAACCATGTCTATGTTACTCAAGAACCTTTAATGACTCCCTACTGTCTCAGGTATAAATAAAAACTACATTCCTTGTTCTTTGAAAGCCTTCCCAATCTGATACCAGCCTACATTTCTAAGTCTTACCATAATAGGCTTAGAATTATTTAGACACCCTTTTCTTTCATGTGCTCAATATTCCAAAAAAGTTGTCTTACTTGTTCCTCATATATTCATCCATTCTTGTGCTTAAGCTGTCCTCTAATCCTGGATGTATTTACTCCTCACCCCTGTTTCTTAGGATCTTTAGCTTTCTTCAAAGACCAGTTCAAGCATCACCTTATAAATGTGATTTGTCTAGATAGACACAACTGCATGCTCTCCAATTGCTTTACATATGTTTACTAGGATGTGTATAGGTCACTCCTCCCCAATAAAATAGATTGCTGGAGAGCAGTAACTGTTTTACATTTGTCTCTGTATCCCCCCAAAGTCTCTCACAGTGCCTGGCAAATATGTGATCTTTAATGCTTGCAGAATATGTAAAGGTATATGTATGAATGATGTCACAATGCACTGTAGTTCAAACCTTGCATAAAACTTACAAAAGTTTTATGAGCTTAGAAAAGAGCATTTTGGCAGCCTCTGAAGTACATATACAAAATTCTAAAGTACATCCGATTTTTTCCAGTTAAAATAATATTAAGACTTCCTCTTCTTAGAAAACTGTTTATGTCAAATATGTCACTATATAAGCAGGAATCTTCTAAGGAATGATACCATAAAGATCAACCATATCTGTTAAAAATACATTCAATGTTCTTACATTTTTTTCCTTGCATTAGAAATGTTTCAAATGAACTGAATTTGTATCAGCATTCTGAATAAATGAGGCACCACCTGTTCAACATGGCACAAATTTCCTCCTAGAAAGTAATTCGTGTTTTGTGGAATAGAAGAAACAACCCACTTTAATGGGGCAGAACTTGATTGTTTTTTTACTAGAATGCCATTATATTTCCAATCAATATAAGAATAATTCCAAGTTGCTTCTTGCCACCAAAGCCCATCACTTTTAATAACAGTATTCTCCCTGTGATGTTTTATGGCTATCAATCATGGAAAGTCACAATCTCAGAACAAAATTATAGGTGACCCAAAAAAGCAGTGGAAAGACACATAGCATATATGAACACAGTGCACTGAAGCATAAGAACACAATTAGAGTCTAAGACATTATTGAGGATATATACCATAAAAAGGAAGTAGGCCAGGTATGTAGCAAAGAATAAGAAATGACTACCTCAAGGGCTGCAACTGTATCTATGAAATATTAAAAGAACCAAAAAAGGTCTCCAGAGAAAGGAGAAAAACCTTCTATTTAGGGATATGTAGAAAGACATAACAATCAGTAAACATTTTATACATGCATACTATGTTCTAGGCATTGTACTAGATGCTAGGAATAAAAAAAATCAAAATGAAAGTCCTTGATCTCAAGCAGCTTGCATTCTCTCAGGGGAGACAACATAGAAAACATATATGTACAAAATATATTTTAAAATAATCAAGAATTGCATAGAAAGGGAAGGCATGGATGGGTTGTAATCTACCTGAGATGGACCTATATTAATGAGATCATTTATTCATCAAAGTAAGCAATTGTCACATGCTAATATGATTTAATGCTAGTTCATGGGTCATTTTTCTTCCTTCATCAGGAAAATGAAAACAAACAAGCAACAACAAAAGGGTACATATAAAATTGACCTTCTAAGAAAACCAAATCCATCAGACTTCATCCATAACAAAAATATCACTCAGTTTATATCATATGAACTTTGTGGTAAATGAATGAGATAATACATATTAAATTATCTATGAGTATTCAGAAAATATCAGAAGTGAATAATGAATATTCAAACAATCAAATACTTTCTATACTGCTGATAAATTTTAGGACTTTATTGTTTTAAGGGAATGAAGGTTGGCAGAAATCACTGACGATAGAATGATTAAATTAAAATGTCAAAATTAGAAAAAGGAATATATTAGAATAGGAGAAATGAGTATTTTCTTTAATGATGTGAATATAGCTCCCAAGTTTGTGAAGTCAAATAAGTTTAAACAATAGCAAGCTGGAAAATATTTTTAAATAAATTCACCTTATAATGTGTAGTTGCTGTGTTTTTCCCTTTGTTCTCAAAGAGGATCATGACATTAGGAAGGTGATGCCATGACTTGCAAGTGAATTGGATTTAAGTGAAGAAGGGCTGCACAAAATCAGCAGCCTCACTTTCTCCTCCAGAGCCATCTGGGTCCAGTGGTGAGATATAGATCAGGACAATTGGAGATGGCCCCCTGACCTCAGGCCTAGCACTCTAGCCAAGGCACCACTTAGCTGTCCTAGTTTAACATTTACATTTAAAATATTACTTGTCATTCTCACTCAGTATGAGGTTTTTAATAAAAGAATTGTTGAAATAGAGAACTTTTTTTTCAAATTATGAAAGCAATTTACATTTTTAGAAATTAAGATTAGCTATCTCTCATGATTGCCTGTCTCCATTGTAATATAGATCTATTAGTTAAAATAATTCATTGACATATTGTCCACAGATGGCACAATTTAAAACTTTTTCAGTAAGTTTATTATATAGATTTTTTTCAGCACTAAAAAAGGGTGGGGGAGGGAGGAGCAGAATTATGTCACTATATCTGTACTATAAAAACAAACAGTTCCCAAAAAGTAAAAGAAATAAAGTAGGGTTAAAAAGAGAAAGGCTGCAGGTTCAGTGAAAATTGTGCAGTGAACATAAAGTTCTGTAATTGAGATGGTGCTCAAAGGAGGGAAAATTAGACAGGGCCCACCATTGATTTTTGTGCCCAATTCCCATCACCTGTAATGGCCATTCTGAAAATGGATGAAGGATAGGAGTGTTTTGAAATACAATTTAAGACCCAAGTGGGGATACAAGTGAATCAAACCTTTGGAATAATGAGTTGCGGGAGAGTAAGTGAATTATGAGTGTTTAGCAGAAGCATGTCTGAAAGCTGATATGTAGTCAATCCCCAATTTTCTAAATCGAAAATGGCCTCCTATAAACTCCAACTACAGACAGAAACCTTAGGAATTGTATTCACTATTTCATAATTCACTTGAAAAAAAATGTCAGATTAAACAGCACTTAGGCAAACAAGATCTTGTGAACACTTATTTCTAATAACATCATAAAAACAGGACAAAAAGATCCCAAAGAAATCTGATTAAGAATAAAGGAAGAAATTGGAGTTAATAAGATTTTGTGCAAAATAACTAAATATTGGGGTGGCTAGGTGGCACAGTGAATATAGCACTGGGCCTGGAGTCAGGAGGACCTGAGTTCAAATTCGACCTCAGACACGTAACACAAAACTAGCCGTGTGACCTTGGGCAAGTCACTTAACCCCAAATTGCCCTACCTTCCCCTCTCAAAAAAAAAAAAAAACCTAACTAAATAGTCACAACCTTCTAAAATGCTGACAGAATTTTAAAGGAAAACAAAATTTGTATTCTTTTTTAAAATCTAAGTCAGGCTTCTTTTAAATTTTTTTCATAACTACATGTCAAAACAATTTTAACATTATTTTTTAAAAATAATTTTTAAGTTCCAAATTCCTTCCCTCCCTCCACATTTCCCCTTCCTTCAGAAGGGAATTTGATATAGATTTTACATGTGTAGTCATGTAAAACATATTTCCATATTAGCCGTGTTGTAAAAGAGAATTTTTGCTACATAGTGGATCCTTTTCCCAAAAGGTTGGATCTTAGCATTTTCAAATACTGTGGTCATTTACTACTCTGTATTATATACCTCATCTATTCCACTGATCTATTTCTTAGCCAGTAGGAGATTGTTTTGATGATTACAGCTTTGTAATACAATTTGAGATCAAATTCTGCTAGTCCACCTTCATTCACATTTTTTCCCCATTGATTCTCTTGGTATTCTTGACCTTTTGTTCTTCTAGATGAGTTTTGTTATTATTTTTTTCCTTCTCTAAAAAATAATGATTTGGTAGTTTTATGTGGTACTGAATAAGTAAATTAATTTAGGTAGAAATGTCATTTTTATCATATTGTCTTGGCTTAGCCATGTGCAACTAATATTTTACCACTTGTTTACATCTCACTTTATTTCTCTCTGAAAAATGTTTTGTAATGGTGTTCATATAATCTTCAGGTTTGTCTTAGCAGGTAGACTCCCAAATATTTTATATTGTCCACAGTTATTTTAAATGGAATTTCTGTTTCTATCTCTTCCTGCTGAACTTTGTGAGTTTATTTTATATCCTACAACTTTGCTGAAGTTGTTAATTATTTTAACTATTTGTGTTAGTTGATTCTCTAGGATTCTATAAGTATACCATTATATCTTCTGCAAAGAATGATGGTTTTGTTTCCTCATTACCTAGCCTAACACCTTCAATATGTTTTTCTTCTGTTACTGCTATAGCTAGCATTTCTAGTACAATGTTGAATAGTCGTGCTAATGAGTATTATTGCTTCACCCCTCTCTTATTAGGAAGACTTGCAGCTTATCCTCATCACAAATAATACTTGTTGATGGTTTTAGATAGATACTTCAGGCTTCTTTTAACGCTGGAAAATACAGAAATAATGTAGCATAGCAATTAAAAAAGAACTTGGAAGGCATTTAATTTAAAAGAATATTACAGTTTAAACTTGAGTTATTATTGATTATTCATTTGAGGGATAACATGTTTCCAGAATTTAATTTTGCAGAGGCAGATGCTGCATTATTTTGAATAACTCAAACGATTGACTGAAACACCAAGTTTATATTTTTATTTATATTTATATTACAAGTTTATATTTTTCTTTCTTTTTTAAATTTCTTTCTGTTCTAGTCTCTGACAAAAATCTCAGAGATGGATCAGTCAACTCTTAACCTATGGAAAAATAATAAATTAAATGATTAATTATTAATTTTTAATTTAATTTAATAATTATTAAATAATTAAATAATTTTTTAAGAAAACTAAATTCACAGCAATGAATGAATCAGATTTCTGTTACTTATAGAACAGCACTAAGTAGCACCTTTCCATTCCTATAGAAATTTCCAATAACCACTTAGTTCTAGACCAATAAATTTTAGGAAAGTGTTCTCTCCATTCACTTTCCTGAACTTATCTTGACACTACTGTCAAAAAGAATCTGTAATCAGATTATTTAATGTTGGTACAATACTTTGAGAATGACGAGAGGCAATTATAGATATGACTGAAAACAGAAGTGCTAAACATTGCTGAGTCATCCTCAGGAAATTCTGGGATCATATGAAGTTCAAATCTCAAAAGTAAAATCAAGCTGCTTAAGAGGTTTGATAGAAGCTTTGGAGATAAATATGTAGATATATGTGTGTGTATATTACATATGTGTGTGCGTGTTTGTATGTGTACATACAGAAGGAGAGAAATCTTGATTTTTGTTATTGTTTACTCATTTTAGAGATGTCCTACTCTTTGTGAACCCATTTGGGGTTTTCTTGACAAAGACACTGGAATGGTTTTCCATTTGCTCCTGCAGTTCATTTTACAAATGAAGTAACAAACAGAATTAAATGACTTGCCCAGGATCACACAGCCAGTAAGTGTCTGAGGCCAGATGTGAACTCAGGAAGATAAGTTTTCCTGACTCCAGTCTGGCACTCTGTGCACCGTATTACCTAGCTGACAGATAGATAGATAGATAAAAATAGACTATAGATAGACATATGTGTGTATTCACATCTATGTATAGGACTACATAGATCTACTTCTTTCTGTTTCTTTGGAATTTATATAACTATTTTGATTATTATTATTATAGAAATAGTTTCAAAACAATTGCAGAAAGGAAGGTGGTTAGACCATATCTGCAGTATTATGGTCAATTTTGGGTGGGGCCACCTATTTAAGACAATGTCAAGAAGGTAGACCAAGACCAGAGGATGGTAGCAAGGGTGGGGAGGAGAATGGAAACCAGGACACACAAGATCAATTGAATGTAAGCTCTCTGAAGATTTAGATTGTTCCATTGTTTGTACTTGTTTTCCTAGTGCTTAAACAGTGCTTCAAGCTACATAGATGCTTAGAGCTTCTGAATTGATGTTTAGCTAGGCTAGCATGAGGAAGAAAGGACTTAGGGAATTGTAAGAGCTATCTTCAAGTAACATCACACTGAAAATTTGTCATTCTGGGCCCCAGAAGGCAAAACCAGATTTAAGTATAGTATAAGAGCTGCAGGGATTAGGATTTTGGCTCAATATAAGAAAATTATTCCTAACAATATTTGCTATCCAAAAGTAAAATGGGCGGGGGGGAGAAGAGGGAGACTAGGTGGCACTGTGAACAGAGCACTGTCCTGGAGTCAGGAGGACCTGAGTTCAAATGTGACCTCAGACACTTAACACTTACTAGCTGTGTGACCTTGGGCAAGTCACTTAACCTCAATTGCCCTGCCTTCTCTTCTCCAAAAAGCAAAACAAAACAAAACAAAAAACAAACAAACAAACAAAAGTAATATGGATTCACTATCTCCAAAAGCACATGTTTTCCATCATTGGAGGTCCTCAAGCAGAGGCCATTTGGCTACTTTTAAGAATATTTAGAAAGGATTCATTACTTTGAACTAGAGGTCTCTTAAGGTCTCTTCCAATTCTGAGATTTTATGATTTATCAATTGATGAACTGACTAGACAGCTATGGAAGAAAATGTACTTTAAAAATAAAATTTAGTGCCAAGTAGCCACTTATAATAATGGCTAAAGCACTGATTTCATGGTCATTTTATAGTAAGCAAATTCTGTGCTCCATAAAAGAAACTACAGATTATGCTTGACTCTTTTCAGCCCTAGAATGTCCTGTGCTAGGAGACTGTGAAATCTGTTCTGGGAATAAAATAAAAATATGTCCTTACTTGGAAAAGAATTAGGAATAGTTCTTCCTCATTATTACAAAATATTTATTAAATTTCTAAATTTGAACAGGATCATGGTACATACATGTAAATAGAGTCACACTTGGCATCCCTTTATCTCTTTACTTTGCCTATATGAGACAGGCAGCTGCTATGTGATATTTTTGTTTTAACACAAGGATTTTCTCTCCTCCCTTGGTTTCTATGGTGCTATTTCCTCCTGGTTCTCTTATCCTTCCACCTTCATCTCCTTAATATCCAATTTAAATATTAATTAAAAAGAAAAGATACTGGAATCAGACAGGGCAGTTAGGAAGCTATTATGGTAGTGTAAGTGGGGGGTTATCAGGTCCTAAATATGGTAGTATCTGAGGAATTAGAAAGAAAGAGATGGAGGAAAGAGATATTAATTCAAAATTGGCTTTTATTGATATCTTTGTTTGTATATCTCCAGTCTTCCTCCTGTATTCCTTCCCTTGCCTCTATACCAGAGAAAGAACAAAGATTTTTTAAAGGGAAAAAAAGGAAAAGAGGGAAAATAAGGTAAGAAAAATTAGAAAAAAAATATATGGAATGACTATATTAATGTAAATCAAGAAACATCACCTCAACACAATAAAAAATGAATGCTATGAAGAACAAACTTGGCCCCAAAGAAGAGATATGAGAATATTCTCTCCCTTTGATCCTTTGAAGAATTGGGAGTTTGGTGGTGGGAAGGGTTGTCCAAAGATGAGTAACATAGTCTATATGTTACCTTCAAAAAAAAAGTATTGATCTTATATACTGAATCTTTTCTCTGCTTCCTTTATTTTTTATAAATGTCTCCCCTTTGCATTTACTTACAGAAACATATTCTTCTATCCAGTGACACTGGCCTCCTGGTGGTTCCACAAACAAGACATTCCACCTCTTAGTTCCAGGCATTTTCTCTGGCTATCCCCCATGTCTGGAATGTTCTCCCTTTCCTGCTCTGCTCCAATTACTGACCTCCCTGGTTTCCTTTAAATTCCAACAAAAATTCCACCATCTACAAGAAAATTTCACCAATTCCTCTTACTTCCAGTGCCTTTCCTCTGTTATAATTTCTTATTTATACTATATATTATTTGTTTTGTATTTATTTATTTGCTTTTTGTCTCCCTCATTTATATTGTAAGCTCTTTGAGGGCAGGGACTATCTTTTGCCTCTCTTTGTATGGTCAATGCTTAGCACAGTGCCTGACTCATAGTAGAAACTTATTAAGTGTTTACTGATTGATTGATATAACAATACTACTTTCTCCTACTCCTGGTCACTACAATCTACTGACTCCCACTTTCCTGATTGGCATCCTTCCTTCCAGAGGAGTCATCAGTTTTTAGAAAGGCTTCATGGAGCACAAGCTAGAGCTCTAACCTTGGAATCATTTGGATTGTAATCTTTTTTCACCTGTATAAGTCACTTGATACGTGACTTTTTTTTAACGTCACATCGAGTTTCAGTTTCTTCATCTATAAAATGGTGATAGTAATAAGCCCTATGTCACGGAACTGTTTTAAGGATCAAATGAGTTAATGAATGCAAAAGTATTTTCCAAGTACTTAAAAACACTAAATAAGTATCAGCTATTATTAATTTCTTTAATGAGTTGAGGAAGTCTTCATGTAAGGGTCATTTTCAGTAGTTGCTTTCCTAAAGATAATCAGCTTTCTGAATTGGGCTACAGGACAGATGAGAGAACATTTTGTGAATTTAGTGGATTCCCATTTCTTTAAGATATGAGTGGAATGAGTGGCTATCTCTTCTGAAATATCATTTGGAATATCATATATGTAAAATCTGTGAAGTACTTAAGAGATCACCGAAGGAAAAAAAAATCCTGGATGTAATGCTTTTTGTTTAGGTCAATATCTCTTAAGAAAAACTGTGGACAATGAAAAAAAAATGCCTTTTCCCCATCATCCCTCAGACACAATTACTTTATTTATCACCATGAAATAGTAAACTCACTAAAATATAAAAATGAGTTAAAATTTTGCTATGGGAAAAAATGCTAAACTGAGTATTTCAACCTGATGAGTTTCATATGATTTTTTTGGCTGTAATTCTCTTTTCCCTTACTTTCTCTTTCCTAAAGACATTTGCATGGGACCAATTCTCTCTTAAGAATTCCCTCTTCTCCTGCTGCTTCCACCCCACCTAGGGCTATAATCCTTCCTTTGTGATAATACAATGACTTCCATTTTAGTTCTATTAAGAGAAGGAGCATACCTAAAAACACTATCTCCTACTATTTTAATGTAAATATCTCCAATGATAGAAATGAGGAATCTATTCAAAACTTCTGAATAAAATTGTGTCCAAGTGAAATATTTCACTGGGACTGTTATGAAATAGTCCTCAAGAAAATAAGGATATTCAAGAAATAAGACTCTGGGGGTTTTGTCTTTCACATAGAGTCCCCATGTAATTTTTTCCTGGGCTAACAACTCACTTGTTAACATATTTAAATTCAAGAAAAATAGGAGAATTTATTGGCTTTCCTTCAAACACTGGCAGGACTCAAGTTGACTCACTGGTGTTTTCCTTCTGGCTTGCTGGGGAAGTATTGAGTGTTACTTGGGATTTATTCCAAAATATGTACATGTTTCCATTTGAGACATATAAATGTTTAAGAGAAACCTGCAAGGATTTTATCCATCTAAGTACATTATTATTCTCACTCTTATAATATTTTAAGACCACACCACCCTGCTATGAAGTGGTACAACCATTTTAAAAAAAAAGAATTTGAAATTATGTAAACAAAGTGACTAAAATGTCTAAAATGTCTATACCTTTTGAACCAGAGACTCTTGATAAATCTGAAAAATTACAGATAAATGAAAAGTTCTATATTTGGGTTCAAATGTTAACTTCATCTGTGTAAGATGGGACAGGAACCACTAGAATGCAGCTTGTAAGAGATTTAGGGCCTTTGGTAGACTCCACGCTCAACACAAGTTAACAGTTTACTAAAACAGATAAAAAAGTTAATATGATTTTAGGCTATATTAAGAAAATAATTTTTAAGGGGCAGCTAGGTGGTGCAGTAAGAGCTGGCCCCCGAGTTGGGACGACCTGGGATTGGATCCAGCCTCAGAAAATGAGCACCCAAACACAAATAATGACTGGCTGTGTAACCTTGAGCAAGTTACTTAACCCCAATTGCTTAAAAAAAGAAAAAAGAATTTTGGGGCGGCTAGGTGGCACAATGAATAGAGCACAGGCCCTGAAGTTAGGAGAAACTGAGTTCAAGTCTGGCCTCAGACACTTGACTCACTTACTAGCCACAGTGTGACTTTGGGCAAGTCAACCCCAATTGCTCTCTAAAAACCAAAACAAGAAAAAAAAATTTAAAAACTTTTAAAAAATGTTTTTCCAGGATTTGGAAGGTGAGAGCTACTAATAAATTTAGAATATTACATTTTCAGGGAAGAATAGGAAGACAAATAAGTCTGAAAGAGGAACACACAATGACTTCTTCTCAGGGATGTGAGGTACATAAATTAATGTACTTTTACAAGCACCAGAAACTGTAAGTCAGTCAGGAAGAATGAAGTTGTAGGTAGCAGGGAAGAAAACATTGAGGGAACACGTGAACATAAAGAAAATATTGATTACAGGCTGCTCAATAGAAAGTATATTGTTAACTTAAAGTGCAAGCTTCCACTCCCAATTACTAAAAGAAATATTCTTAGAGGAAACCTCTAAGTACTATAGAAGTGATTTGATGAGTAATTAATTGACACAAATGGAAATGCAGAATTGTTAGTGAAGATAAGAGGGACAGTTATAGATTGTCACTGTTTTTGAGCTTTGTGATGCTTTTTAGGGCATTTCAGTAACACTTTTATAATAAAAAAAATCTTGCACTACTTAGAGAAAAATCATTTAGTGATGGGCACTATATAAATAAAATGTTATTATCATCCCAATTGTAATATTTATTATCAGGGTCATTAATTCCTTTATTATTTTATCTATGTTGTATATATATATATATACAACATATATATAACAATATATATAATATATATAACAATATATATAATATAAATAACAATATATATATAGTGTATAACCAAACCTTGGTTATACACTGAAGTGTATGAAAAGTTTATAGAATGTAACATCACAGCCCGCCTCAGAACTGCAAATTTATACATTGCATCTATATTTCCCAAGACAAAAATGCAGCCTGAAAATTAAGAAAGCATTGAGATTTACTAGGCTCTTATAATTTAATCTGCAGGAAAAAAAGAAGCTTCCTATGCCTTTCAAAGGACTTCAAAATGAGCTTGAAGCTCCTTTATATGTTTCTGAAGAAAAAATTAGGCTTTTATACCTACACTGCCAAGCTGCAATCAATTAGGGACATACAAATAATACTTTATGCAAAACCTTTCTTCTGAAGAATTCAAATATTTTTAAAAACATACTCATCCAGAGAGAGGGAGCCATTATTTTATTCCCTTGTGATATTGAAGGAAAAAAAAGCATCATAAAGGTTAACAATTTAATATAAACCAAGAATACAAGTTTTCTAGGTCACTTAGCTCCAAACTGAAGTGCACTGTTTGGTCTCAAATATTTCCCTCCCCTTCAAGCTGTTTGTCTTCATGGAGACAAAAACTATGAAAATGAGGTCAGGTAGGACTGAATCATTTGCAAGCAATAGGGGCCTTTTGACTGGGAAAACTTCACTTGTAAACCAAGAGGCATTTTAAAAACAGAGATGCAAATGCTATTTTTGAAAAAAAAAAAATAGAACAACCTCTTCTCCATCTTCTCATTCTGCCCTGGTCATACCTATTTATTCTATATTTATTTAATTTTCCCTGCATAGAGAACACTTTCCAGAGAACAGTGATGGAAAAGATTATGTACCTCTTTCCTAGAAACTTACATGGCATTTCTTGTTTTGTAGGTACCATGAGTAATTGCAAAGTTGAAGAAAAGAGATTCTTTCCTCACTCCCAGTCTTGGGTAGGATGGATGGATGGATGACCTTTCTGACAGTATTTTAATAAAATCATGTTATTCTCAATCAATGTATGTTTCATATATCTTATTCGGAGAAACTATGCAACCATTAAAATCTAACCCTTAGATTTCCCAGAGAAGTTATTTCTATGGAGCATACATTTTTAAAATAGCTTTTATTTGACTCAGCTTATTCACGTATTGCAGCGGCATGAATTTCACTAAGCCTTATAGCTGATCCTGTGAAATAAGCTTTATGAAATTGTAGTTGCCCTATAGCACAGGTTCTCAGTAATTGCAAAGCAATCTTTCCCTAAGTAAAACAGCTCTGAGCCCTTGCCTAATAATGTATACAATGTGATATATTTTCATGGGACATAGTCAGCAAAGGAACTGTCTATGTGTTAGAAGACAACAGGAAGAAAAATATGTGAGAGCACATTTTATTCACCTATAACAAGATAGAGTGCTCATTGTTCTTTCTTATTGAATAAATGATGATTTTTATTTCACACAGGAAAAGAAAAAAGCTTATTGATCTTTAAAATTTGAATATATAATGCTTTATTTTGATATTGAGAGAATTCCCTACTCTAATTTCCTTTTTTCCTTACTTTATTTCTAACTGAAAATCTAAACCAAAAATAAAACTCTTTAGATGATCTCATGTCAAATTTGAGTGAATGAGATATGAACTTGAGAATTAAAAAATCAATGTGCTTTTCTTTCTATGAGAAAATCATAATGGTAATTATACTGTTTAAAATCTGTGTCACATATAATTATATACCTAAAGCTATATAATTACCTTAAGGTTTCTATATATTCCCGTTCTCTCAAAGACACTTAAACTACAACAAACTACCACAAGTTGTGTCAACTTTTACTAGTATAAATATAAATGACTTCTTGGGAATTACTCAGATATGCTTATAAACAATATTAAACTTCAGGCGTAGTCTGATGATTGATTTCAAAAAGAAACATTCATTAAAGTCGTACTGTGCGCAAAGCATTGTGCTATATACATTACGGAGGAGGAAAAAGAGTTTAGGAAATACATAGCCACCTGCCCTTATAGATGCTTAAAGACAAGTACTAGAGTTGACACAAAGATACATAACTATTAGATAAGGCCACAAGAAAGGTAAAAATAAAGTGCTACAGGAGGACTAAAGAAAGAAAGGTCATTCTTGACCTTTCTCATGAATGGTTTCCTGGAAATGGTAGCATTTGGATAAAAGATAAAAATTTTAGATTTAAGGGGATAAGGAGACAGGGATTGCATGTCAGTCTAACAGGGAAAGGTACACAAAAAAGCATACTAATAATATCTGAAGGATTACAAACAAACAAACAAAAAAGACACAGAGTTGAGCAAAGATAAAAATTACCTTCATCAAATAATTCAATAATATAGAATCTCAATAATATAGTACTCAAATGGATCTGTGATCCCATCAATGTGGTTATTCCTGCTGAAGAGGCTGTTTGCATCCTGTCTGTACTTTCCCATTCCATGAAATTTTTGTCCATGTCCTCCTATGAATAAGCCATGGAGGAGGTCCATCTAACATCTTACTCAAGTACCTGTGGCATTTTGATAGCATGAGGAATATATATGTAACACCAATAGAATGCATGTGTTATCCTTCAGTTATACCTCAGTTTTACTATATGATTAGAGCAGCTTCTTTTTTTCTTTTCTTTTTTTTTTTTAAAGCAATTGGGGTTAAGTAACTTGCCCAAGGTTACATGGCTAGGTTTTTTTTTGTTTGTGTGGATTAAGTGTCGGAGGCCGGCTCAGAACTCAGGTCCTTCTGACTCAAGGGCCGGCGCTCTATTCACTGTGCCACCTAGCCACCCCATCAGCTTCTTTTTTTCAATTAACAAATTTCTTTGAAGGCATCCTTTACACAATTCCCATGTGTAATCCCTTGTTTATAATGTGTTAGAATATATGATTACCCACCCTGTGCCTTTTCATTCTGTGTTAGGTGATGCTCAACCTTCTCTTTTTTTTTGGAGAAAATAGTGTTAAATCACCAGAACATAATATTAAAAGGATAGGCCTTTGTTTCAGAGACAACTAAAAGAACTCTGTAATTTCCCAAAGGTAATATAGCCTGCTCTCATCCTTCTTTTCTTTCTGTACTTAGTTCATTCTCTATAAACTGTTTGTCCAAGTTTACATATGATGTACTGATAGACAAGCTCTCTTTCTCTAGAGCAAAAGATAAATAGGTAGGTAGACAGACAGACAGATAAATATAGATAGATAGGTTATCTATTTAACTGCATATTATAATTTGGAAATCGGATATTCTTCATCTATTTGAATTTTCCGAAGGGTGGACATTTAGAGACCCAAACTCTTTTGAGTTACTATGAATTTCATTTAGAAGGTTCTGGGGCTTGATACAATAGGTAGAATTTCAACACAAACTGGAGCATGTGGAAGACTTCATCATCTATAGAAAACTGCCTATCATGGGATATCAATTGACTCTTCTTTATATGATTCTATTAAATATCTTTGACCAGCATATGTCTCCTTGTTTTGTGCTGTGCCTGATACAGATGATCACAGCGGGTCTTTGAACAGCATTACATTCTTATTTCCTTCAAGAAATAGTGTATAAATTCAACATATACTTGCAAGACATGTTGAGGGGTCTTTATGGTAGTATTTTGCTCTACTAAATCAAACATTTTTGTTTTAAATAAGCAATGTAGTATCAAGTATTCATTACTTTTTTCAATTCATTTTATGATAAATATGAGGTCTATTGTAGAATGTTACTTACAAAATCCTGCCGTTAGCCTTCTGAAATGCTCATAAAGGATGTCCTTGATGAATGTGTAGATTATTGTCATAAAAATTTTAAGTAGATGGGATACAAGGCATATGGGTTGATAGTTACTGATGTTTTCTTTTGGTCAGCTCTTTTGGTAATAGACAAGACTTAATTAATATCTTTCCCTCAATAAGGTACTTTGACAACCAGTTTTAACACCTTGAGAATGGTGTCACCTGCAGCACAGATAGCTTCCGTGGATATACTTGGTCTAAATGGGAATGTTTTGTCCTATCTTCCTCTCTTTCAAAGTCATTTCTGCTTCTCCTATAAGCACATAAAGAACTGTAATATTAGAGTCCAAATATGGGACTCCATAATCCTGGATAGGGAAAGGCATTTGTTAAAAATAATATTTCCTGATCATATATATATATCTCAGCTTGTGCTGTTTTGCTATCTTCCTTCCAGCTGTAATCTTATATGTTCTTGTGATGACTTGGCTTGGTTAGTTCTCTCACCAAGATTTCTTTATACTGGTATCTCCTTGGCTACTCCCCCCCCCTTTTTTTATTTGCTTTTTGGAGGGCAATTGGGGTTAAGTAACTTGCCCAAGGTCATATGGCTAGGTTTGTTTTTTTTTGTTTATGTGTGCGTTAAGTGTCTGAGGCCGGCTCTGAACTCAGGTCCTTCTGACTCCAGGGCCGGCGCTCTATTCACTGCGCCACCTAGCCACCCTACTTCTCATTTTTTTATGTGGCAATAAAATCTTCTACCATATTTCTTGGTAAGGACCTGGTTTTACATCCTAAGCCAGCATTGTGATGGTTGTCATACCTTTTCTCTTTGCATTAAGGTCGAGTGTTTGCCTATTAGCTCTACTTTAGACTCTTTGCTCTCTTATAGTTATTCATTTATATCTGTTAAACTTTTGTATAAATTCATTATTACCTATATTGATGTCCCATCTACTTTCTAGCATTAATAACTTTTTAAAGTAGGTCAGACTGGATTTGTTTTAGCTGTACCTCCTATCTTTTCCTCATTTTTATTCATTCTTATAACATTGTACTAATTTTGATTTTTTTCTCTAACAAGTTGGGAACAATTCTATATAGATAATTTAGAAATAATTCTCAATTCTGTAACAAGTTGTTCCCTATCTGCAAAATATAACTAAATTCATTTGGTGATCTTATTTTGTGCTTGCCAGATCCAACATTTCTTGAGTCTTTTCTTGAAGAAAGGATTCACACTATCTTGGCAGAATGCTTCTGTGTAGTTTACTAACCATTGTCCTCCTCATTTCTTTTTTGAATTATTTTTCTCACTTTTTTCTACATTCACCTTTGCATTGAAATCATTTAGTATCAAAGTACATATAGTCTTTAATTTAAAGTGTATTGTCTACTTCAAAATTTACATTTTTAACCTCTTCATCTTCTATAACGCATATCGGCCACTAATAAGCTAAAATTATTTTCATGGTTGACTCTTTGGAAATACTTATCATGGATTTTTCAATATGAGATCAAATGTACCATGAAATGATGCTTCTTATTGCCTCAAGAGAACAATAAAACCAATTCTACCAGCTTCCTCACTTGCTTCTCTAAGGAAGACCTGTGAGACAACTTTCCAATTAACCGTGACTGTCAATATTGATATGACTCAATTCTTTTAGAAGTATGTCCCCTTGTTGGTCACTGGCAAGAGATCTCAAATTTAGAGTAACAATAGTTTATGTCTGTGGACAGTTTGAAAATTGTCATTCTTAGTAGCATTAGTCTCATTTTTCCACCCTCATTGCATAACACAAAGATGTCTGCACAGGACTACAGGCAATTTTAAAATTTTTATTTCCACATAAATTTACATAGCCAAATAACTCATTACTGACCATTTAGGCTACTGGTGATGAGTTTCTTTGTACTTAGCTGAGATGATCCCAATATAGCTTCTTCTTTTTTTTTTTAGAGGGGGAGCAAAGCTAAGTCATTGTCATTCACAATGACATCAATTTACCCTTTATCCAATGCAACAACAAAAAAATGCAAACTTCATTTTGCTCAAACTCCAAAGAAATGCTAAATCTTGAAAAAGGATACAAGTGTTGGTATATAATAGACTATAAAGAAATTGCTCTTATTTCTTGCATCAGAGGAATTTCAGATTCAGGAAAACATGTTTCTTTTCATTTGGAATCAAAACACATTACATCAGTTCCATTTCATAGAGTGCTAGAATACCAAAATTTAAAGAAACTGTCATTCTGATAGATATTTAACACATATACCACATTTGTACTCTCAATAAATTAGTACAAATTAAAACTACATAGCATAGTATGGTATGATATACTACTACACTAGTATCTAGGGCATAGTTCACTATAGTATAGCATATGCTAGTACTACTACATACCAGTAGTAGTATCTCATACCATACCATACTATATCATACCCTACTCATCACACTCACCATACTATATCCTAAACTATACTATATTACATTATACTACACTATACTATACTACACTACATAATGTCATACCATGTTACAGTCAAGACACATTACATCAGTTCCCTTTCATGGAATGCTAGAATGCAAAAATTTAAAGGAATTGCCATTTTGATAAATATTTAACGCATATATCACCTACTAAAAATAAATCATTTGTACTCAATGAAGTTTTGCAAGCTATCCATTACACTATGAAGAATATCATTGTATGGCATCATATAGTATAGTATAATTTAGGGTATAATTTATACAGTGTATTCCAATAGCACCTCTCAACTATGAACTTTTTGGTTTTTTAGTCACAACTGTGACTATTGGGAGTTATCAGAATTTGAATTATGAATGGCACAGGTTTTTTGCACAATTTGTTTTTCTATAGACTAATGGTAGAGGTCAGATTCTGAACGAAAATGGTGACTCATAATTGTTTGCTCTAGTCATTGGGCAAGCTGGCTCACAACAAAAACATACAATGGCAACAAAAATAGCTGCCATACATGTTGCTTAAGGTTTTGTGTTTGATATGCCCTTGTATCCCCCACAATATCTCAATGGAGAACTGAAATGTTTGAATACCCATTTTGAGAAGTTTAAAGATCTATGGAAATTCTAGCTCTCATTATCATAATTCTCCTCCTCCTCATCATCAAAGAACTACAGACAAAAATATAAAGAACTGCACATATCATATAGTGATGGTGACAATCAACTCATCATATACCATACATTATTTATATCAATGCTAAGACTAAAAGAAATATCTCTCAGTCAAGGTGAATTGTGCTTTATCAAGAAATTCAGTGGGGAGGTGTGGCAGAGAGAGGGTTAGCCTTGAAGGCAGGAAGATCTGAGTTTGAATCTTACCTCAAACACTAACTATATGTGTAACCCTGGGCAAGGCATATAATCTCCCTCCATCTCTGTTTCCTCCCTTGTAAAATGCCAATAATCTCACAAGGTTGCTGTGAAATAATAAAACCTTAAGCATTACATATGGTAGCTATTCTTGTTGCTGCTCTATGTTTTTGTTGTGAGCCTAATGGCTAGAGCAAAGATATGTGTTACTGGAATACACATTACATTAAAAACAGCATCATTTCCAAATGCAATGCATTTTCTCTCAGGAAATCTCAAAATAAAGAATAATCTAGAATATCTAACTCATGACTATGTAAAGCAAAATGAAATCACTTATTAATTTATTCCATTGTACATTTCTCACTTGCACAAATCTTACTTTAAAGTCTTAAAAAAAAAAAGCTCATTACTGTTGAGGTGCCCTGCTGAAAAGGGGGCAATTATTATTTTCATATAGAGTATTCTGTAAGTCATCTTCTGCTCATATTTTATTACCTAAATCAGACTATTAGAGAATGGGACAAAATCAATTTGCATTCCATGGTGAAAGGCTGAATAAGCTGCTAAGTGGACTTTCTGTAAAGTGGTTTGCAAACCCAACTTAGAAATTAGAAAGCATTCAAGCATTGGCAGTTCTGTCCCCCTCCCTCTCCCATTTTTTAGAGAGGGGATTCAGCATATGAAAAGACACAATTAGAAAGGTCTTGCATGATGAGGAACAAGGCAACTAAGTACATACTAGAAATGGAACAGAAATGTATGGTGAAGAGAATATTGGGAGGTAGGGGGAGTAGGGAATAATCATCTATATAGAGCCTACTATGTTTGAGACACTGTGCTAAGTACTTTGTAAATATCATCTCATTTGATATTCACAACAACCTTGGGGGTAGTTGCCATTATCCTCATCTTACAGTTGAAGAAACTGAAGTCAACAGAAGTTAAGTGATCTGCCCAGGGTCACATAGATGTTGAGTGCCTGAGTAGACATTTTCACTCAGGTCTTTTTTACTTCTGGGCCAGGGCTCTACCTACCTCTTTGAGAACAGAGACCTAAACCCTCTTCCCAATTCTGACACTGCATCACCTGCTGAAAGTTGTTTATTTTTTTCTGTGTTTTAATACCTTGATTTTTCAAACGGAACCCCTTCAGGGAGTTTACAGTCTAGGAGGGACAAGGGGGCAGGGAGAAAACAACACACAAAACAAAAAGCAGACACATTTTGGAAGGAGGGAAGGAACCTTAATAACGGGACAAGAAAAATGACTTCCCATAAGAAGTGCCACATAGGAAAACCCTTGATAAAAGAAAGGGATTTTAAGAGGGGGATGCAAGGAGATACTTTATTCCATAAAAAAGGGAAAGCTGAATTCTGAGAGTATCATTTTGGTCTGTAGAGTATAATGAACCAGGAAGGGCTTTGAGATGCCAAACTGAAACATTTATTCTTTATCCTGAGGGAGCTACTGAAGATTTTTTTTTTTAATAAGGGCACAACTCTATGCAAGTTTTATTATGCCCATTTTATAGAGGAAGAAACAGTCTCTAAGAACTCAAGTGATTTGTTCATGGTCACACAATTGCTAAGAGGCAATGCAGCAATAGATAATTAAAGGATCAGTCCAGAAAAGTACATTTATTTTTTTCAGGGTTTTTAAAAGTTTATTTTTAAGAAGCACAAATAAGTCCCGTTTCCTCCGAACTTATAGAACAGAGTTGCTTGAGTCTTTTTTTTTAATTCTATTTAAACAAATGCTTTATTAACTTCTGTTTTACATCATTCATTTCTACCAGATTTTGAATTACAATCATTTCCCCCCCTGTTTTTCCCATACCCACCCTCCCAGAACAGCAGTCCCACAAGACAGCGCTTCCTCCAATCTGCTCTCTCCCCGACCCTCTCCCACACCCCTTTCAACCTCTCCATTAGAGGAAGGTGAATCTTTGTGTCCCAATGCCTGCACATCTTATCTCCCAATTACAAGCAAAAGAGTACTAATAATACTATGTATATATATTTGAAACATTTAATCTTAAGACCTTGAATTTCAGATCCATTTCCTTCCTCCCTTGTCACCCATTCCCTCTGGGGAGATAAGTAATTCAGTATGTTGTACATGTCTAGCTATGCAAAACATTATCATAGTAGATATATTGTACAAGGCTGCTTATAATTCCCTCCCCCTTGTCCCACCCCCAACCTGGTCCATTCCCCACTCGATCCTGTCCCTCTTCCATAGTGGGTACCTCCAACCTCCCCTACTCCCAAGGATGCCCTCCCATCCTTCATCCCTCCTCTCCTCCCTCTTCCCCCCATTCTGCTGTAGGTTGAGATGTCCCACCTAGTATGTATGTCATTCTCTCCCTGAACCAAATTCAAGGAGAATGTGGTTTTGCCCTTTTGCCTTCCTATTTTTCCCCTCCCCTGCAACCACTTTCCCCCTGCTTCCTCTACATGAGAGAGTTTACCCCACCCTGACTCTCCCCATCTCCTCCTGCCACTTTCCTCTCTCACCTCACAACTTCGCCCCTTGAGTATCCTCCCTTCCCAACAAATTCAACCTATGCCCTCTATCCATATATAACTGTAACCATATACACACACATTCACATATGTATTCATATGACCACACACCCTTCTTCCATTATTTTCATAGTGAGAAAGATATCATCAGGCACAGTTATTGCTTTTCCATATAGGAATATAAATAGATCAACTTTGATAAGTTCCTTTTGATTTCTTTTCCCTGATTACCTTCTCAGGCATCTCTTGCTTCTTGTGTCCGGATGTCAATTTTCTATTCAATTCTGTTTTTTTCCTCAAGAATGTTTGAAAGTCCTCTATTCCACTGAATGACCATATTTTCCCCTGAAACAAAATACTCAGTTTTGCTGGGTAGGTGACCCTTGGGTTCATTCCCAGCTCTTATGCCCTCTGGAATATCATATTCCATGCCCTTCGATCCCTCAGTGTAGAAGCTGCCAGGTCCTCTGCTATTCTGATTGTGTTTCCACAATATTAAAATTGTTTCTTCCTGGCTGCTTGTAGTATTTTCTCTCTGATCTGGGGATTCTGGAACCTGGCTATAATATTCCTGAGAGTTTTCTTTTTGGGATCTTTTTCAGGAGGTGATCTGTGGATTCTTTCAACCTCTATTTTGCCCTCTGGATCTAAAACATCAGGGCAGTTTTCCTTGAGAATTTCTTGAAGGGTGATTTCTAGGTTCTTTCTTTGATCATGGCTTTCAGGTAGTCCAATAATTTTTAAATTGTCTCTCCTGGATCTATTTTCCAGGTCAGTGGTTTTTCCCAGGAGATATTCCACATTGCCTTCTAATCTTTCATTTGTTTGGATCTGCTTAACAGCATCTTGATTTCTCATAAAGTCATTAGCTTCCATTTACTCCAGTCTAACTCTGAAGGAATGAATCTCCTCAGTGAACTTTTGAGATTCTTTTTCCATCTGGCAAATTCGACTTTTTAAGGCATTCTTCTCCTCATTGCCCTTTTGGGCCTCCTTTGTCATTTGAGTTAGTCTATTTTTTAAGGTGTTGTTTTCCTCAGTCAGGCTGTTGACCCTCATTTCATACTTTTCCTACATCCTTCTCATTTCTCTTCCCAATTTTTCCTCCACTTCTCTTATTTGATTTTTAAAGTCCTTCTTAAGGTCCTCTATGGCCTGCAACCTGCTCATCTTTTCCCCTGGGACTTTTGGAGCAGGACTTTTGACCTCACAGTCCTCTTCCCGCTCCATGCTTCGACCTTCCTTGCCCCCAAAGTAGGAGTCTAGGGTTGCATTTTTCTGTTTAATTTGTTTCCTTTTCCTTGGCATGTTTTCACTTAATTACTTGACTTTTGGGCTCATTGCCACCCTATGTCTTTGGTGCCAGATAGGGGAATTTTCATCCTGAACATGTGGGGGGGAAACTTCCGTTTCTGGCAAGCTGGAAACCCACCCACGACCTCCACCCCAGATCACAATCCAGATCCAGGAAGGTTAAAGCAAGAGTGATTACCCCCCAAGATTGATCGCTGGATCTCCCTACAGTTTGCAGGCCAGGAGCTGGAGCTGCCTCTGAAAACTACAAAATGGCATGTCTCTTCAGTGGCTTCTAGCCCCCAGGGGAGGAAGCCAACGTGTTCCCCAAATACTGATCCCAAAGTCCATGGGGCATTAACCTCTCACTTTGTCCTAGGCATGTCTATGTTGATAATTCTGGAATCATCACAGCTGCTTGTGTTCTGGGGTCTCTCCAGCCAGTTGCTGGCCCTGCC
Organism: Gymnobelideus leadbeateri; assembly: GCA_011680675.1. Taxonomy (NCBI): domain Eukaryota; kingdom Metazoa; phylum Chordata; class Mammalia; order Diprotodontia; family Petauridae; genus Gymnobelideus; species Gymnobelideus leadbeateri. Next base: position 609,261 of record WOXC01000291.1, read on the forward strand.
GCCCTGGGGCTTAAACCAACTCAGGCGGACCTGGGACCTGTGCTCGGTTCCCCAAGCTCTGCACTACACACTGCTGGCTCCCAGATGGCTGCGCTGGTCCTTCCTGCAGGGCTGCTGGGCTGTCCTCAGCTGGAGGTTAGCTTCTCTGTGTCGTTCGGTGGGTGCTGGGGCTCCAGAAGTTGTTCAGAGTCCCCTTTTACATAGTTTGGAGGAGATCTGGGGGCAGAGTAGCTTGGATGCTCTGTTTCTACTCCGCCATCTTGGCCATTTATTTTATTTTTTAATTTTTAATTTTGTTGCTTTTTGGAGGGCAATTGCAGTTAAGTAACTTGCCCAAGATCACAGGGCTAGGTTTTTGTTTGTGTGTGTTAAGTGTCTGAGGCCAGAACGAACTCAGGTCCTTCTGACTTCAGGGCTGGCGCTCTACTCACTACACCACCTAGCCACCCCTACATTTAACATGAAATTTATCTGAACAGTTATATTACCATATATTCTAAGCACCCTTTTTAATAGTGTTTCTATCCAAAATTAATTTTGATATCTAGTAGAGGTTCCAGGAATAGATCTCCAGGTATAATCAATCCCATTGGCAAGAATGTCATTTTCCAAACTTTATCCTCTACACAAGGGAACAAGAACCTCCCTGTTTGAAAGAAGTCTTTTAGGGTATGGGGAAGGAGGAGCCAAATGGACAGGAATGGGATTGATTTTCCATCTTCAGTGGTTCCAAAATGATAGTGGTTCATGTAAGACTACATTGAGGGCAGAGAGATGGAGATTTGTGTGGGGAACCAAGGAAGCCTGATTCAGGACTCAGACTATGTGCTCTGTAGAAGGCTCTTTGCAATGACATGGCTTTGTAAGCTGGCTCCTTGGGTCTTTTTATAAGGGTTATGTTATGTTTGAGTTCTGAAACCAATAGGCTTTACCCCAGGATTTTAGTTATTGAGAGTCAAAATATTTGATTCAACACTCAGGTATCTTTGGGTGGTCAGCTCTAAACGTGATATCTTTTGATGATTGCAGCTTTGGCTTTGAAGTTTGCTCTCAATTGTATCCGTTTATGACTGTAGCTGCATTAGGAGGTACTTGAGGCCTATATCAAAGGTTTTACCCTAAGACTTAAGTCTCCTAGATAACAAATCCTTATCAAATTATCTATTCTGTGCTACTTCCAGGATATAACAGACTAAGGTAATGATATGAATACTCGAGTCCTATTCCTTTGTCTCTTTTGCTCTAAAAAATCTTGTCCTAAGAATAAATAAATGGAGTTCATGGTTCTTCCTTGAACTACCCACATGGCCTGGTCATTTCTTATTCACGTCTCTAACCATGCTTAATGCTGGACATTGAGCAGCCCATGGCAGTTCAGACATGTGGGTGGGGGTGGAGAGAGGGCTGTTTAAGTGATGATAGTTGAACAAAAGTGAGTGAGATTCCCTGAAGGGGTGGCTCTTTGGGGTGGCAAAACAACAAAGTTTCTTTAAGAACCAGGGTGAGAAGATGCACCTCTTGGGGTGTGTGTGTGTGTGTGTGTGTGTGTGTGTGTGTGTGTGTGTGTGTGTGTGTGTTTTGCCTTAAGTTGACAGTTGGAGCAGCTAAAGTACTGGGTAGCTAACACTAGAGACATAGTTGTTCCTATGGGTTTTCTTGGCAAAGACACTGGAGCAGTTTGCTTTTTCCTCCTCATTTTACAGATAAGGAAGATGAGGCAAACAGGGTTAAGTGACTTGCCCAGGGTCACAGTAATGGTAAGTATCTAAGGAAAGATTTGAACTAAGGAAAAAAGAGTCTTCCTGACACCAGGCCCAGCACTTTACCCACTGCACCTCCTAACTGCTCTACTAGAGGTAATAGCACCAGTATTGATGGCAACAACAACAACAATAACAGTGACAATGATAAGACTGCAGTGCTAAAATCACTAACTATTCACTTATGTGGTTTGTCTCTAAGTCTGTCATTCAGAAGTCCAGGAAGATGTGTGTGGTATCTGTCCTGATTGTAAACCCTGAACTCTGGAAGGCAGGGACTCTGGTTTTGCTCAGCATAATTGAATTCACAGAGCAGCACAGTGAGCATTTATGGTATCTTATAAATTTTTAAAGGAATGCTATAATAATTTATTATTTATATTGTACCCATCAATTGAATATCTGAACACAAATTGCAAATATGAAAATTAAAAAAAAAAGATTTGCCACAATTTTCTAACCCTTTCACACCCCTCCTCCTACCACCAAACACTTCCATGGTCACTGCACAGTTATTAGACTTGGAAGTGAAGTAAGGGGGCCAGTAAAGGCTTCTTGCAAAGCACTTTAATCTAATTTGAAATCTCCTGGATGAGGCAATGAATATCATGCATTTGCATATTCTATTTATCTGAAGCTCTTTGCTCATATTAACCAAATTCTCACATTACCCCAGAGAGAAAAAAAGGGGACTGAATTGGATTTTTATAGATGAAGGACCTCAGGTAACTGAGATGATACATTTTGCAAGGGGCAATGCGGTAATTCAGAGCTCATTGTTTCTTAACTCTTAAATATGTCAAACACAAAGCTTCACTTAACAAAAAATGCCCAAGATCTCTCACTGAGAAAATTATTTTTTAAAAATGTCAAAATCAATTAAAGAAACCTAAAACTTTACATTTTTAAAATATAAGACCTATGATTTCATCAGACTAGGGATCTGGGAATGAAGAACTTTCTCTAATAATGCAGATTGGTACTTTCTTTGCAATTTAGTCTTGGAGAGTGGCTTAACTTGGAACTTTAAACTGCACTAAGACAGTTTTCCATCATTTGTGCCCTCTCTTCAAAAGATAACAATTCTAATGGGATTCCCACAAGAAAATAATTTTCTTTTTTGGAATGAGAAAGAAACTTATCTTGGTAAATCTGGTCCTTTCAAGTGAGTTTAAAATTATAATTAATAAAGTTACTAAAGAATATGTTTGGATCAAAAACAAGCTTCTTTTTTCTCTTATTCTTCTCCATGCTAGCAAGCAGCTCAATAGGGAGTATATGATAGTGGAAGTCCCAATTTCTAGAATTTTGCCTGGCTACAAGGAGCTTTATGAATCAGTGTGCACCCTCAATTATATACATGTATTCGTCCTAGACATGACCACACACATGAAAATATGCAGCAGCTATAATCTTGACCTGGAAGCATAGGAGGGCATGTGCTACTGCACATTTAAAAGTTGTTGTGTAGATAATCTTAGTATTTCAAAGGCCTGTGATTTAGACAACTAAAGGGGACCCATGAGTTAGAAATCAAATTAAAACCAGGAACATAACCATTTTCTATAAAGATGATTACCACATGATCTCAGCAGATTTTACGCATTTAATAAAAAAGGAAACAATTTTCATCAGCCACAAAATGTTGACCAGGCAACTGCTACATCAAATAGATTTCTCATAGATTGTAACTTTTTTCTATGTGGGTCATTTTTCCAAATGCAAATATTTATCCCTCCATTGAAAAACTATTTTTATATTACAAATTAGATATGTATGTATGCATGAATGGGGGGGGTTAGACAATGAGATGTATAAAAATTCATTCTTCCATTTCATTTCCTTCTAGACACTATAATATTCAGCTGACTCATAACTAATAATAATTTATGGAAGAAGCTCACTGGCATCCTGGGCAAAAGTTCATCAGAAGTCTGGGTCCTCTCCTTAGTAGACCCTAAGATGATAAAGATGATAATAGGATAAGTCAGGGTTATTAGGAGAATGCAATTGAAGATGAAGCATTTAAGTAAGTTAATTTTTTTTAGCCTTTAGTTGGTGGCAATTTAAATAATAAGAAATGCTTAGCACAGTCAAAATTTTCCCACCTCTTGGTGGGATACTTGGACCCATGTCCATTAATGCATCTATTCCACATATTAATGGGGGAAATATAATAAGAATATTGTCATCATTATTGCAAAGACTGATCTCCATAGAATTTCGCTTGAATGGCAATATGGAGTCTGACCTCCATAGAATTCCAAAGACTAGCCAGTGGTGGTAGTGGTGTGACGGTGGCTGTGGGATGTGGGGGAGGGGAGAAAAGGGGGATGGGAATAATTGTCTGAGATCTGATTTGAATTCAAGGCTTCTTAACTCCTTGCCCAGCACTTTATTCATGGTACCACTGGGCTGGGCTATCTCATCTCTCAAGAAAGTATTAAACTGGTTACTTTATTTTTTTATAATTTATTTATTTTATTAAAGTAAATTTTATTGGTATGTTTGCTGCTTATATCACCATCATTTCAAAGAAAAAACTGTTTTTTTAATTTCTTTTTCCACCTCCCAAATTTAATCTTCCTTTGTGATACAGAAAAAAAACTTAAGTACTTATGTCAAATACTGTGACCACATCTAATATTACATATTGTATTCTGTCCCAGCAGTTTCACCTTAAGGTATGAGGAGGGTAGATAGGTTTCATTATCTATTCATACAAACTTCTTTGTTTTTTCCTCATCTGACTTCTTTTTAGTTATCTTTTCATTTATTTTCTGTAGTCATTGTTTATACATTACTTTATACAATTCTTCCTTTGTTTATCTGAATTTGTGCGATTTTTTTATAAATACAATGTCATTCTCTTACATTCATGAATCATAGTTTGTTTTGTTTTCTTCAATTTTGTTTCCAGACTTTTGTTTTGATTTGTTGTACTATGATAAAGAATATTGCCCTGATTTGGGGTTGGGTAGTGTCCGTATTAGACCTTTATTTCTCTATTTTTTTAAACTTCCTTGGGGCATATGGCCATTATGGGTTCACAGAGTCAAAAGGTCTAGACAGTTTAGTCACATTTAATACATATTTAGAAAATGATATCTAGACTAATTGGACCAATTTATAGCTCTAGCAAGAGTCTATTAGTGAGCTGTCTCTCCTCCGTCACTCTAACATTGACTGTTTCCATTTTCTTCCCTCTTTGTCAATTTTCAGGTTGTAAGGTGAAACCTCAAAATTGATTTCATTTATATTTTTCTTCTTCCTAGTGAGTCAGATGATGTTTTGATATGGTTATTAAAAGTTTGCAATTCTGATTTTGAAAACTACTAATTTATATTTCATCGATTAGGGAATTAGTACTTTTAGTGTTATGTTTTTGTGTCACTTCCCTATATATCATAAATAACAGACTAGTATCTGCAACATAATGATGCAAATATTTGATCAGCTCTAAAGGAAAATCAATTGTGTTTGGAAATGCTCTTCTAATTAGAACATTATGAAACTATATAGCAAAGCTGTATTGTACTAGTGGCTTTCAATGCAGGAATCTAGCTGTATCTGTGTGTTTGTTTTTATATGAAACCATATCTGGAAAATCACAGTTTCAGTCTGAAACATTTTATTTGTCAAATATTAGGGTGGTTTTTCAGATATTTCAAAATCAAATATCTGTTCATTCATAGTCTAATTTACAATGGGCAGATTATGAATTTACTGAAATCTTATCACAACAATAACAGTCACTCATTGTTACTAGCCTCAGACTATATTTTTCTAACATATTTAGCATAAAATCTCATGGAATGGGCATTGTAGAAGAGGAAAGGATGACTTCTTTTTCCAAATGTGAGTTCCCATGAATTTTAGCCACATACTAAATTAAATCATTATGTCAAGATTTGAAGTGGAAATAAGAATATTCATTTAGCTTTATCAAATAGGCCTTTATATTGGAATTTATAAAAAGTATATATATATATGTATATGTGTGTGTATATACACACATATAGTAGCATCATAAATAAATACAACCCCATTTTATTTTTAGTGAAATTATTGTTTATAAATAGCTGAACATATTTCCTCTACCTCTCAGAGTTTCTTTCATTCATTTGTTTCCTCTTTATATCCGAGTCTGACATTACTTCATGAAAAATTTACCTTGTATTATCTCTGGTTAATATTGACTGAAAGTTTTTGCTATAGAATTGCCTCAACTCAAGCCTGAAAGGCACACCCCATGGGACATATTGTTGGGGAGAGTGGAGTGTGTGCGTGTGTGTGTGTGTGTGTGTGTGTGTGTGTGTGTGTGTGTAAAATACTTAGGTAAGGAAGAAAAAAATACTTGCAGTCAGTAAAATAAATAAATGGAGAAACAAGTACACCTCCCCTTGAAATAAGTTGGTTGAACATGAAGGAAATTTGACAGTCCTTCCTGCTACACAATATAATTTAACAATTAAATTCAGCAAAACTTTATTAAGAACCTACAGAATATTTGATATAGATAATGGGAAAGATAGAAAGTTTAGAAATGGGAACCCCCCCCACCCAAAATCATGGGACTCACAATATAGTTATCAGGCACATAAATAAATGGCTAAATCAAAATGATACATAAGGACTGGATGAGAGATGTGAGAAAAGTGCTATGTGAGAGATATGTCATATATAGAAAATCTTGTTTCCTTTATGATCTGCCTAGACTGAACTCAGCATTCATCACAGAACCCAACATCACATTTTAATGCCATTGATCTTCGCAGGACACCCAGTTTTCTTAAAGGTGACACAATAGATAGAACACTGTGCCTGGAATTAGGAAGACCTGAGATCAACACAAACACTTATTAGTTATATGATCTTGGCCAAGTCACTGAATCCCTTTTTGCCTAAGTTTTCTCACCTATAAAATGGGAATAATAATAGTACCAACTTCTTGGGGGTTGTAGGGTTGTTGTGAGGATCAAATGAGATATATGTGTAAAGTGTTTAGTACAATACTTCCACATAGTTGGTGTTATATAAATGCTTATTGTTACTGTATTATCATCACTATGTATTACTGCCAAAGTAAACACATTTCCTTTGGGATAGTAGAACTGGACAAATTCTTTTCTATTAAATAAATCCTGCATCTATAGTTGAATATATCAAATAAGTGGGACTTTACTGAACTGCACATTGAACTAATTAAGACCATACTTGAGAAACATCCTCTTTGGTGGCTTCATGAAAATGAATTTTGGTGATTAAAGAAAATTTCAGACTTAATACCTGTCTCTGACATATACTGTCAATGTGGCCATGGAGAAGTCACTCAATCTTCTAGTGCAAGGCAAAACTTTAAGCCCAGAGATTACAGAAGAGTTAGCTAACTTCAGTAGCAGAGAGAATTTCCATATCAATTTTCCATATTTATGAAATAACAATTCTGGATTCCTCCTTATCTTCTAACCCATAAAAGAACCACAGGCTACACTTTTGGTAATAGCTTCAATCATTTTGACTAACAAAGTTCTATCAAAGTTTTATTTCTTAGTTTCTGTTAATAATTTTTGTTTGGAATCACTTATAGAAGTAGATTTTCCTATGAAAAATTGATTGTTACATTTGTAGATTCTATATAGTAACAAAAGCTGATAAAATATTATTAGTTATGAAACCATTAATATATGCCATGATCATTAAAGCTTCAGGAAGCTAGAATGTATCCTTGAGCTACCAATGAAGAAAAGGTATGTGAAGTATATTTATAGACCATATCAGATTCCAAGGAGAATATTTCACCCTAAGTGACCTATGATGTGGCTGTACTTTATGGAGTATGAGCAGCTTACATTTTTTCGGTACTTCAAACTTCATAAAGCACTTTCTTCACAAGTCTCTGGATTTAAGTAGTATTCCCACTTTACAGATGAAGCAACCAAGGATCAGGATGGTTTGACCACAGTCACAGTCAATAAGAGGGTTGAGACTTGCAATCCCAAGGTTAGTACAATTTTCCAACCATTACCAGACCATGTCTACTCTGCTTTGATCATCTTCCTCAATTCCCTCTCACTGAAAACACCTGCACTCTTGCCCCGGCACTCTGGACTCAGGTTAGTTTTCATCTTACTTTACCCTGATCTAGGCTCCCATGCCCAAAGCATTCACCTATATATATATATGTTCCCATCAACCTCATCAACCCACCCACCCACTTTATTCCCTTTTAAAAGTTGTTTTCCCTCTTTAAAATGTAAGCTGCTTCTTTTTTTGGGGGGGGTTACTGCACGCAGTATGGTTTATTGCAGGCAGGACCAGGTATCAACCAGCAGTTGCATCAAAAGTAAATGTAGCTTCCTGCAGGTCCTGGAGCAGCACCCAAGGTATGATTATCCTCACTGATAATGCTGAGCAGAAATGTGGTCAAACAGCCTGATCAATCTCCAGGCATTCAGAATGACTCAAGACCACTCTGCTTCCACACCCACTAATGAGATGGGAGGGGTGGGTGGACAATAGTGACAAAGGTGAGTTTGTTTGTTCTAAATCATGGTTTATTTTCCACTGAAACTAGTTTCAACAGGGTCCAAGAGTGCAGGAAAACTGGATTCTGATCTCTGTCACTCGCCTTGCACAGGACAACTGCAGAAAGCCACAGATTGATCAGTCCAAGTGGCTCATGCTTTCCCTATTTCTGGTGGGGAAGTCATGACTTAAGAGATTACTGGAAAATAGACACTTAAGGGGACCATGAGACATGCATTCTGTGTCTACTACACAGAAGGTAAACAGAATAGGTACTGGGATTGACCAATGACTGCTGTCCTCCACGGGTCTCTCCTTGGCATTCCACTCTCATGTCTCACTAATGTAATAGATTATTAGGGAAGTACATGCTTTTGACAGCACTAAGATTGCCACTATCACTTAAACAAAACATAAAGCAAGGAAAAATTATAACAATTGGCAAGCCCTCTCAGGTCCCAGAGAGCTATCCTGATCACTGCTGCTCCGGTTATCTAAAGGCCTCTGGCAGCCAATCCTGGCACCACTTAGAAGTAGGCTCTGTGGTTGGGAGAATAAGAAAACCTCATTTTCAGGAGAAATGCTACTGGCCCAAAGAGCTATGAAAACACATGATGTAACCAAGAGACAAATAGGAAGAAAAAGAACATCACAGAAATTTGGGATTTGTATCAATTTCTGAGTTAAAATGTATGCTTCTTAAAAGCATATACTATCCTGTTTGTACTTGTATCAGTAGGGATTAGCACAAGTCCTGGTAAATAATAAATGCTTAATGTTTTTCATTCATTTTCATTCATTCTATCAGTGAGCTTTCTACTAGATTAATTACCTTCAAAACAATATGATCAAAAAAAAAAAGTAGAATAACCTCTTTAGATAAAGGAGAGCAATAATTAGGTTGCTGCATGTTACCAAGGGTGACTTACACTTACAGAGTAGCCACCCTGACCATCACTTCCTGAAGCTTAGGGATGTTATATTTCACCCCTCCACCAGTTATCTGGTACCCTTGAAGGGAATAAATTGTCTAGGCTCTCTGCAAATTGCTCCAACCTCCATCATAGGTCCCCAGCAAACCATTTCTACTTACTCACTAAGAGTCAGATTACCTTTTATAAAACAATATTTACTTCAAAAGGTGTCCCCACAAATATACACAATTACTCTTCCAACTATAGGGGGTAGGTCCCCAGCAAACCATTTCTACTTACTCACTAAGAGTCAGATTACCTTTTTTTTTTTTTTTTTAAGCAATTGGGGTTAAGTAACTTGCTCAAGGTTACACGGCTAGTCATTATTTATGCATGGGTGCTCATTTTCTGAGGCCGGATCTGATCTCGGGTCATCCCAACTCCAAGGCCAGCACTCTTACTCACTGCGCCACCTAGCCGCCCCTTTAGGGCAATTGGGGTTAAGTAACTTGCCCAAGGTTACACGGCTAGGTTTTTGTTTGTGCGGATTAAGTGTCGGAGGCCGGCTCCGAACTCAGGTCCTTCTGATTCCAGGGCCAGCGCTCTATTCACTGCGCCACCTAGCCGCCCCTGTCAGATTACCTTTTACAAAACAATATTTACTTCAAAAGGTGTCCCCACAAATATACACAATTACTCTTCCAACAGTGGGAGGCATAACCACCACTACAACCTCATACCACCTCAGTCTCTGGAAAGGGAATTAGGTTTGTAGCTTAACACAGTTCTCATAGAGCACAATCCCAATTCCAAGACTAAAACTCCCCCTTGGCCCAAGTCCCAGGCACCCTGGCTTCTCTCAGCTTCCTTGCAGGTAGCTGACTGCACCATCCTGCCTGCAAACAAACAATGGTTACAAAGAATACTTAGGAGATTAAGTGATTTGTCCAGTTTGTTGTTGTTGTTGTTTATTCTTTGTTCTAGAAGAGGATAATGGCATCAGAAAGGTGAAGTCATGACTTGCATTGGATTGAAGTGAGAGAGGGCTGTGCAAAGTCACCAGCCTCACTTTCCTTTCCGGAGCCATCTTGGTCCAGTGGTAAGATATAAATCAGAATGACTGGAGATGGCCCCCAGGTTCACACAACCAATAGTACCAAAGGCTGGACATAAACCTAGATATTCTGCACTTCAACATCAGCTTTTTATCTACCATCCCATGCTGCCTTTTATAAGGTTTATACTATATTAGATAAAATTTATTTTCTCAAAGAATCTTAGCTTTCATTAAAGAAAGAGTACTTTAGCAAAAAGCAGCACAGCTAAATTAAAAGCAAACAACTTGGGGTAAGATCTGAGCTCACTTCCCATCAGTCACTAGTTACATGATCAAGGATATCACTTCTTCTGAATTTCAGTTTCTCTTCTATAAAATGAAGATTGTAATGCATGAGCTACCAATTTTATAGGGTTTTTTATAGGGAACATACTTTCTGAATAATACAATAATGTATAATTAGCATGGGCTAATATTTAACTAGATAAGTTATATTAAATATGTTAAAGTTGTTGGAATATTTTAATGTTGAAAAATCAGCATTTAAATCTATACTATAACTTTTAGAAAAATGATTACTTTTCCAAGTCTTTTGAAGGGACAAGATGAAATGCATTTAGTTAATATCTTATTTACAAAACAGGTTTGTGAGAAAAGCTCCCTCAGGTTAAATAAGGGTAGAGAGGAAGAACAACAAATGTGAGAAATAAGTGAAAACACATTTCCAAGGCATGAAAGATAGGAACAGGAAAGGAAACGTGCATTTTAAAGTGTCTAATCTATACATACATACATACATACATACATACATACATACATACACACATTAGCCATTGTGCTAAGTGTTTTACAAATATTGTCTCATTTGATCCTCATTACAGTACTGTGAGGTATATACTATTATTACCCTCAGTTTACAGTTAAGGAAAATAAGGAAAACAGGTTCAGTGATTTGCTAGGGGTAACACAGAGATTCTAAGTGTCTGAGGTCACATTTGAACTGGCATCTTCCAGTCTCCAGACTCAGCATGCTATCTGCTGCGTCCATATCCAAGAAGTTTATAATCTTCTCATCACAATGATACTTATTTAATGGAAGAAGAATGCTGTTCCCAGGTTCTATATTACCATATACAGTGTACTGCATATAGTGGGCACTCCCAGTTTTGTTGTTGATAATTATGATTGCCACAGAGACTCTATCATCCATTTATAGAAGCATCTCTTCTCTCCCCAAATAATCCCAGAAGTTTTGAAAGGCTTCCTGAAGCCCAAATCTATTTATTATTATTATTATTTAAAATATAATGGAGTTAATTATAGCATAATTAGACTTCCAAATATCTTTTATTAATTTGGAATTTCTGGCACTAATTCTCTTTCATAAATAATTGTTAGATTTTTACTAATGTTATATAGTATCTAGCTATCAACTTAATATTGATATTGATTCAGAACCTTGAAATAAAATATAGTTTAGAAACCATTTTCATTTCTATGTGAATTTAAAGACAGATTAAAGTCAGATAATGTCCATACTAGAGTCTTAAATGGATTATGGTCAGTTAGGGATAAAATAAAACCTCAGAATTTGAATATTTTGCTCTAGAAAGTAATATCAATATATTAACAAAGCTAAAGAAATTCAGATCCCCAAATCACATTCTAATCTATACCCAAATCATGATGATCTGCTGGAGAACAAATGCCTTAAGTTTGTAGGGTGCTTTTAACTTTTGAGGGTGTTTTATCGTCAAGGCTACTCTACATATTTCAAATCATTTTTAAATCTACATAACTATCCACTGTTCAAATGATTTTGATCTCTCCCATATTGCCTACAATCTTTCCCATTCTCTCTATATAATGGGGTTGGTCATGGTTTAATTCAGAAGGCCCATCTCTTCCTTTGTTTCAGAAAGATTTTCAGAATCATTCAGCTTTCCTTGATCCAAATATTACAGTTTGGGGATCACATCCATTGTCAGCATAGTGAAAATGAATGGAGTTACCCTTTACATATTCACACTTTGAGGAGACTTTCTTATATTTTCAGCAAATCTTCAGAGACAGCCACTTACCAATTCACTGTACATAGCTGTGGGACATTACAGTTCTGTTCTCGTCAAAGGGCTATTCATCATCCAACTTTCTTTATTAATTTCCCTCTCTATTCTATGAATTAAGCAAAGTTCTACTATAATTAAGAAAGTGCCAATAAAAAAACTATAAACCTGAGTTTTTACTAAGCATAAATATGACAAAAATGCCAGAATTACATAGTAGCAACCACTAGGCATCAAAAATTCCCTGTTTTGATTTCCCCAATTATGTCACTACTAAAATCTGAAGCTTCAACAAACCACAATCTTCCCTCCTATTTTTCATCATCTATGAAATACCCATAAATTCTATCTTACAAAACAGTTACAAGGAACATGACATTTTAGTTCCAGTGATCTTAGTATACAGGCAGTGTAGCATAGTAAAGTTTCAAGCTTTAGAGTCAGGAAAATCTGGGTTTAAAACTTTTTGACTCTTACTCATTGTGTGACCTTGGACAAGTCATCTAATTTTTTGTATCTCTAGTTTTCTCATTTATAAAATTGAAATGATATTCCTGTTTTCCTCACAGGGTGATGTGAGGCTCAAATAAGATAAATATGTAAATCTCTTTACAAATTTTAAAGTGCTATGCAAATATTAGTTATCATATCTTTAGCTGTTTTAGGGGCTCATGGGAAAAATAAATTCTGAGAGACAAGAAAACCAGGAAACCACCATGTTTAAAAAAGATGATTTCTCAAAGAAATCTACCAGTCTAAGATGGGTGATTGATGCCTTTAGAATGGTACATAGTATGTGCTTTATAGATTTTTGCTAACTGCTTATTTCAGTATGCTACCACCTGAGGAATAAATCAACAAACATTTATTATCTACTAGGTGCAAAATCGGCATGGGCAGGTGGGTGGCATTTTACATAGATCACTAGGCTTGGAACCAAACTCTTCCTGAATATAAATCTGACCTCAGACAGTAATTAAATGTGTGACCCTGGGCAAATCACTTAATCATATTTGCCTCAGTTTCCTCATCTATAAAAAGAGCTGGAGAAAGAAATGGTAAACTACTTCAGTATCTTTGCCAAGAAAACCCTAAAGAACGTCACAAAGAGTTGGACACAACTGAACAACAATTATAACAGATGAAAAGTTATGTGCTAGTTGCAAGAGGGAACATCAAAATGGCACTCAGGAAATCTGTACTCTAAATGCCCCCAAATCAATTGTAGTAACTTAAAATACTACATAAGTGACCTGAAGGAACCATTAAATGAATCTCCATGATTATAAAAGGAATTAACAGTAGAGGGATGCTTTTTTTTAAATAAGAAATTTCTAAAATATTGTACCATCCACAAAAATAAAGGAATAGTTAGTACCATAAATAATAGGCTACACTGATTAAACTATCTAATCTTTGGAAATCTTTAAAAGTCATATTTTCACAAAGGAATAAAGAAAAATGACAATGTCATTATAACAAAATAAGAAAGGTATTCAAGGAAAAATGAAAAAGATATCCAGAGACAAATAAAAGAGGCAATGTCATCATCATCATCATCATCATCATCATCATCATCATCATCATAATAGCTAATATATGTGCCAGGGATGATACTAAGTACTTTACAATTATGATCTCATTTGATAAAATAAAATAAGTCATAATAACTAACAAAAGCCATAAAGGAACTCATGAAAATAAAAATAAAAAGAATAATCAAGAATGAAAAGTACAGATTCACTGTCAGAAAAAAAGAACATAAGGTGATAAACAAGGGAGTAAGCCCTACCCTTCCTCCCCCAATGAGATGTATCCTTGAATCTAAGGTCAAAGTTAACAAGTGCCTCTCTTTGCAAATGAAAATAACAAAAATCCACAAACCATGGATAGATATCAATAGGAAGTCTTCCCAGAAGGAACTATGCTAAAATGAAATTTGTAGTTAATTTACTGATGAGATTATGTTACTTCCCTATATGTTCTTGGGAAGCAGCCAACCTAGAAAATGATCAATGAAAAATTATCTGTTAACATGGGAATACTAACACATTTTGAAGATTTGTTGAAATGAAAGAGATAGATGGAATGTTTCAGATAGAACCAGAAGAACACAGGGACTACTAAAAGTTGGAGAATATGAATTAACCTTTAAGTTTCCTTCTATTTTCAAATCCAGTTTTTCCCCATATTTACCCATTTTCTTTGTCCTTAATTTTGAAGAAGACTAATGACATCATGGAGGGATGTTTTCACTGGCAAGTGAAATGAATGTATATAAAATAGAGTTGCATAGAGACATCAGCCTCATTCTTTCTTTCAGAGTTGTCAAAGTCCAGTGGCAAGACAAAAGTCAGGATGACTGGCAGTGGCCAGTCATGGCCAGGATGTTGTGAATGACCCTGGAGTAAAATTTGTCTGACCAAGCTCTAAGCACTCCATAGTGCCTGCTTTAGTCACCATCATGGTTGCTGAAACAGATTGCTCTCATCCACTCCTTCCACTGGAGAAAGTCTTTACATGGGTAGACATCCCCCTGACTCACCAATGGGCTTGAGGCTGGTTGGTTACCTCACAGGTTTAGCCCCTCTGTAAAACAGTTTTACCAGTATGTGTCTACTTCTCATTCTACAGTTTCCTGGAGTCACAGGTGAGAGACAGGTGAAGGTGGACAAAAAAAAACAAAAAAAAACTGATTGAGCAGTCCTGAAAAGGGCTCAGCAAGACTTTACATCAGAAGTGTTAATCCTTCCTGAACACCCCATACATCTAAGCCACAACATATGGGACTGATCCATATTACCTCTTCACTAGAAAGGGACAGGTCATTTAGTTCTACTATAGCCTATGTGGAATAACACACAAGATCACTTAATTACATTGTTTAGCAATTTATTCTCTATTATGAATTCAGTTTCATAGGTACTTTGACACCAGCGGGTCGGTACTTTGGTTAAAGTACACAAGTGTTAAAGTCAATACACAAGTAATTCCCCATTGTAATTCTTCCCATTAATATTCTGGTTTAATAATAATGACTCATATTTACATAGCACCTATAATATATTATTTGGATTTAGGGAAGAAACATACAGTTCCTTCTCACAGCAAACTTATGCAGTGCAATTTATTGATATGTTATGGATACCACTCAATACCAGACATCTTGATAGGAATTAGCTCATATAACCTAAGACAATAAGCATCAGCATTTATTTGGTGTCTACTATGTGCCATATCATTCTAAGAACTTTCTCATTTTTTCTTTTTTTTCCTTTTAAATAAATACTAAAACTTAAATAATAAGAAAAAGTAACTTTATAAATTTAAATATAAAAGAAAAAACATGTCATGTGACAGCAGATAGAGAGGATTCAGAATATATAGCAATAACTTATCATTTCAAGAAAGCCTATATATTAAATAGTTCATTGTGTTGAAAGCTATCCATTTTTTCTTTGCTTCCTTGTAGGTTTTCATTTGTTCTTTACTGTATACTTTTTACTTTGTTCTTTTTTTCCCCTTCCTCCCCCCTACCCACCACCCCAAAGCTATAATTGAGAATAGATACATTTATATATAGGTATTGATATATACATATATGCATACATGTATACACACACAGACACATGCACACATTTTTACTAAGAGATTCTATTTCTTCCTCTCATACCTCATTTGTATAAGATAATTATTCTTTTAGCCAAATTTTCTATTGAGTTCAGGGTTTGTTTGTTTGTTTTAACAGTCTTGAAAGATGACAGTTGATCAAATGTCAAATTTTTTTCATTCAGCATTATGGTGAATTTTGCTGGGCATGATATTTTTGGCCAAGGCCCAGTTCTTTTGCTCTTCAATACATATACATGCATACACACACACACACACACACACACGTGTGTGTGTGTGTGTTTGTGTGTGTGTATCTGTAGTGTTCCAAGACCTGCAATCTTTCTTTTAGTGTTGCCAAATGCCAGGTCTTGTGTGATTCTAATTGTGGAACTGTCATAAGTAAATTGTTTTTCTTTTTCTTGTTGTGGGTAATATTTTGTCATTGATCTGGGCGGGGGTACAGAATTTAACTATAACATTACTGTGAGTTTGCCTCATAGTATCTCTTTCAGGTGGTGACTGGAGTATTTTTTTTCTATTTCTATTTCAGGACAATTTTTAAAAAATTATTTCTTGTATTATTGTATCAAGATGCCTTTTTAGATCAGAATTTTCAGGTAATATAATCATTCTTATGTTTTCTCTTCTTGATATGTTCTCTAGATCCATTGTTTTGTCTTATGAGATATTCCACATTCCCTTCTATTTTTTCATTACATATATATTTCTTCATCTCATAGATTCACTGGCTTCTCCTTGCCCAATTCTGATTTTTAAGCAGTCATTTTCTTAAGATTCTAGATCTTGGGGCAGAGTCAAGACAGCAGAATAAAAGCAGGACTTCCTTGTGGCTCCCACTTCTACCTCCTCCAATTCATGTAAAAAATGACTCTAAACAAACATCAGAGCAACAGAACCTACAAAATGACAGAGAGGAGCTAACCTCCTGCTGAAGAAAGTCTGGCAGGCTGGGAGGAAGGGGCCAGTGTAGTGCTCTGGGAGCAGAGCCCAGCCCCATGTGAGCCAAAGGTTTTAGACTCAGGGAGGCCACAACCAGCAAGCTGGAGGGACTTCAGATCACCAGCAGCTATGGCAGTTTCCAGAAATATCAACACACAGATGATGAGGACAAAGTGAGAGGTCAGTGCAGTGTGGACTCTGGGAACCAGGAGTTCGGGAGTGCAGTCTGGCCTTTGCCCCCTGGAGGGAGAAGCAGTTGAGGTGTGGCAGCCATGTAGCTATCAACATGTGGCTGCTTCAGAGCTCTTGGTCTGCAGATTGTAGGCAGACCAAACAATCAGTCTAATGGGTAATCACTCTTGCTTTAACCTGCTTGGATCCGGATTGCAGTCTAGGCTGGAGGTCCTGAGGTACGTAACCAGTTTGCCAGAATGGGTGGAGGCTTCAGAGAGGGTACCCAACTAATAGCTCCAGCAGTTGTAAAAACCCCGGCCATTGGGACAAAGCTCCCCTCTTTGGTAGCAGAGTTCTAATGGGGCAAAAAGCTCAAAAGTCATGTAACTGAGTGTTAATATGAGCAAGAAAAGGAAGCAAAGCAAGCACAGCAATGCAACTTTACACTCCTATTTTGGGAACAAAAAGGATCAAAGCATGGAACAGGAGGAAAATATTGAAGTCAGAACTCTTGCACCAAAAGCTTCCAAGAAAAATATGAAGTGGTTTACAGGCCATAGAGGAGCTTAAGAAGGATTTTGAAAACCAAATAAAAGAAGTGGAGGAAAAATTGGGAAGAGAAATGAGAATGATGCAAGAAAATTTTAAAATGAGAGTCAACTACCTGACTAGGAAAATAACACCTTAAAAATAAACTAACTCAAATGGCAAAGGAGGCTCAAAAAGTCAATGAAGAGAAAAATGCCTTAAAAAGACGAACTTGCCAGATGGAAAAAGAATCTCAAAAACTCACTGAAGAGATTCCTTCAGAATTAGATTGGAGCAAATGGAAGCTAGTGACTCTATGAGAAATCAAGATACTATTAAACAGATCCAAACAAATGAAAAAATAGAAGGCAATGTGAAATATCTCATTGAAAAAACCATTGACCTGGAAAATAGATCCAGGAGAAATAATTTAAGAATTATTGGACTACCTGAAAGCCATGATCCAAAAAAGAACCTAGAAATCATCCTACAAGAAATTCTTAAGGAAAACTGCCCTGATATTTTAGAACCAGAGGGCAAAATAGAGGTTGAAAGAATCCACCAATCACCTCCTGAAAAAGATCCCAAAAGAGAAAACTCCTAGGGATATAATAGCCAGGTTCCAGAATTCCCAGATCAAGGAGAGAATATTAGAAGCAGCCAAGAAGAAACAAGTTGAATACTGTTGAAACACAATCAGGATAACACAGGATCTGGCAGCTTCTACACTGAGGGATCAAAGGGCTTGGAATATGATATTCAGGAGGTCAAAGAAATTGAGAGTAAAACCAAGAATCACCTACCCAGCAAAACTGAGTATCATGTTTCAGGGGGAAATATGGTCATTCCGTAGAATAGAGGACTTTCAAGCATTCTTGATGAAAAAACCAGAATTGAATAGAAAATTTGACATTCAGATACAAGAAGCAAGAGAAGCATGAGAAGGTAAATAGGGAAAAGAAATCATAAGGAACTTATCAAAGTTGAACTACTTACATTCCTACATGGAAAAACAATAATTGTAACTTATGAAACTTTTCTCAGTATGAGGATAGTTGAAGGGAATAGAAATATATATATATATATATATATATATATATATATATATATATATACACATACGCATACATACATACATATATATGTATATATGTGTGTGTATATATATATGTATGCATGCATATGTATATATATGTATACATACATATATACCTATATAGGAGGGTATATGGGCATATTAATATATATGTGAGCGTGTGTATCTATGTGTACAGGCATACATAGACAGAGGGCACAGGACCAATTGAATAGGAAGGGATGATACTTAAAAGGTGAAATTAAGAGGTGAGAGAGGAATATAATGAGAGGAGATGGGGAGAGATGGAATGGGGTACATTATCTCATATAGAAGAAGCAAGGGAAAACTGTTACAATGGAGGGGAATAACAGGAAGGCAAAAGGGAATGAGTCAACCTTATTCTTATTGAATTTGCCTTAGGGAGGGAATGACATACATACTAAATAGGGTATCTTGCCATACAAGAAAGTAGGGGGGAAGGGGATGAGGGGGGGGGGATAATGGAAGGGAGGGCAGACTGGGGTGGAGGAAAGTTGGAAGCACCCACTTTTGAAAAGGTACAGGATCAAGGTAGAGAATAGAACAGTTGGCGGGGGGTGGGATAGGATGGAGGGAAATACAGTCAGTCTTTCACAATATATCCACTATGGAAATGTTTTCAATAGCTACACATGTGCAACCTATATTGAATTGCTTATCTTCCCAGTGAGGGTGGGTGTCAAGGGAGAAAGGGAAAGAATCTGTAATTAAAAGTTTTAAAATCAAATTATATATATAGGCACTAGGGCATAGAGATCCACTGTGACCTACTGGAAAGTCGGAGGGGCATGGGGAAGATATGGGAGAGAGCAGATTAGGGGAGGGGATATTCATTGGGATCACTGTTTTGGAGTGGTGGGTAGGGGAAAAACAGGGAGAAAATTTGTAACTCAAAATCTTGTGGAAATGAATGATGTAAACTAAAAAATAAAAAAGAGAGAAAAAAAAGATTCTAGATTTCCTTTTTCAATTGTTTGACTTTCTTGGCATAATGTTCTTGTTTTTCTTGTATTCATTCTCCAAGTGCCAACAGCCAGGGGCCTTCTGTCCCACTGCCTCTGCACTCACTTGGCATATGCTGGGTCCTTCTCTCTCCTGCTGCAGCACAGCTGGTTCTGGTGTTCCTTGTCAGCAGAGGTTCCCTAGGTCTTCCCCAGGTCAGAAACCCAACAACTCCTGTCACTGTCCTGGGCCAGGATGGGGGAGGAAGTGAGGGGAAATTAAAGTTCCAGTGGTTGATTGGGTAGAGGTATCCTCTCAAACCCACTAACCCCAGGGCTTGCTGCTTGTTGTTTAAATGGCTTCTGGCTAGCTGTTAAAGCAGACCCTAGCCTGGAGGTAGCTGATTACTCTTCACAGGAAGGAATCTTATCCTGGGATTTTTCTTCAAGTCTTCTCAGAATGGGAGACCCCTGTTCTGCCCCTACTCTTATTTGTTTTCAAGACTCTATGATTGCCCAGAGGTGCTATTTTATCTCCTTTGCAGAGGCAAATCTTGAGAGCTTGAAATTTTCTGTCCTACTCTGCCATCTTCCCAGTATCATCTCTGAGCTTTATAAATATTATCACAGTTATTCCTCAAAATAATACTGGCAGGTAGGTGTTATTATTATCCTCATTTTATAGCTAAGGAACCTGAAGCAGTGATCACACAGCTAGTAAGTATCCAAGATTGGTTTTAAACTCAGGTCTTCCTGACTCTAGGATCAGCATTCTCCAAAATATACTACCTAGTTACCCTGTTCTCTTTCAGGACTTCAGAGCTATTGTCACTTACACTTAATTCTACCCTTGGCATGGATGATGCTGGCATCTATAATTCCCTAAGGATGTATGAGCTTTGTGTATATGTGTGTTGCACTGTATGTTTGTGTAACAGCAAGTACCCTAGCATATGCAGGGTGGCTGCCAACACAGGTTCTTAGATCTGCTTTTCTAAAGGAAAGCAACTCAAAATGGGTTAACAATCTTATTTTAATCAATCAAACTAATCATTTACCTAGTTCAGGGGAAAAAGTCAGCACCCCAAACTTCAGAGAATACAAACAAGTTACAAGCAGACAACAAATACAGAGAAACATCTGCAGACAGGCTTCCAACTGTCTGACCATTACATCCATACCAAGTCAGTTACCAGAGAGGGAAGCACCAACATCTGGGTTTTCAAAGTCGGGGTGGGGGGGTTTGAGGGGACAGGCTCAATGGCTTCCCAAAGTCTCATCTGCTCTTCACACAACTCTTCCCAAAGTGAGTCCCAAAACAAAAATCTCACATCAGGGTATATATATATAGCCTTCTCCTGGCTCAGAGAATGTCTCAACCCTCTTGACCCACTGCCCAATCACAAAGTATCAAGGTGTGGGCCTTCCTGAAAAATAAGCCTCTGCCACAGGCTCCAGGTGACCACATTTAGCCTATTAGGGGGCAGAGTATATTTTCATATCAAGGAAGGTTCTCAGAGTCACTTAAGCCTATCAAAGGGTCATGGGGAAGGGAAGATCTTAAATTCCCATTCCCATTAACAGATGTTAAAAATCTATCCATTTTCCTGAAGAGAAAATAGGGATTTCCAAGAGGTTAAGTGATTTATCCAGGGTCACATACTTAATAAATTGCATACAATGAGGATGTAGATCTTCTGATGCTAAGTGCAGTGTACTTTGTGTTATTATACTATGCAGTTTCTTCTGGATTTGGCTATAGGGTAAATTCACTCCTTAGAGATTGCTCATTCTATGATGAGACAATAAAATTAACTTTTGCTTGCTAAGGGAGGACCACACCTTAGATTATGGTGAGCCTTCTGAATTGAGGTAATCTTAGGAAAGCTATCCCTAAACAATCTGCTGGCCTACACCTTGTGCTGGAACATAAAAAAAAAAAAATCAACAAAACTGTATGGGTCAAATGTTCTTAACCTGGGGTCTGTAAATTTTTTAAACTAATAACAATTTCAACATAATTGTTTTCTTTTTTTAAAGAACAATGAATTTTATTTTAAGCATTCAAAACATCAAAATAATAATAATGGCATTTATATAGCATTAAATTTAAGGTTTGCAAAGCACATTAAATTTTATCTCATTTGATCCTCATAACAACCTTGAGTGATATGTGATATTTCCATCATTTTATAGAAGAAGAAACATAGATATGACTATATTATTCCCATACTGAAATTCTATTTATTTATTTATTTATTTATTTATTCATTTATTTTTTGCTATTTGAAGGGGGGAAGGTAGGGCATTTGGGGTCAAGTGACTTGCCCAAGGTCACATGGCTAGTTTTTTTGTGTTAAGTGTCTGAGACTGGATTTGAACTCAGGTCCTTCTGACTCCAGGGCTGGTGTTCCAGCCTGAATTCCAGAACTGAAATTCTAGTGACTCCATATTACCTGCAAGATCAGATATAAACTCCTCTGTTATACAAGCAAAATTCTTTACCCTCTGGGCCTTTCCTACTTTTGCCAGCTTCTTACATAGTACTGCCATCTACAAACTCTGTGGTCCAGCCCTCCTAACCTCATAGCTATCCCTCTTATAGCACTCACTCTACCATCTCTATCCCCTGGCTGGAATGCTTATTCTCTTCTGGCCCTTGGAATTCTAGGATTTATTCTATACTCAGTTCAAGCAACATGCTTCATGTGAAGTTTCTCCTGTCCTTCTTAGCTGCCACTATATTTCTCCTAAAACTACCTTGGACTCATTTTGCAAATCTTCTATGCATCTTCCTATATGTACGTGTGATCCTGTATTGACTACCCTTACAATGGTGGCTCCTTGAGAGTAGGAACTATTTCACTTCTGTCTCTATAATCCCCTGAGTTTAGCATAGTGTGTTAGAGTAGGAACTTAATAAATGTTTTTTAATTGATTGATGGCAAAATTATGATAAATCCCCCTTTCCCTGTTCACTTCCTGAAAATCTAAGTTCTTCTGGTAGGAGGCAGAGGATAGTCTAAAGCTTACTTCCATTCATACAACTGTTAAAAATAATTGAAAATCTTTTGATTTCAATAGGTGCTTGCTGCAGTTGGCCTTGAGGTTCATCATATCACTATTTTTCTACAATTCTTCATACACATATTTTTATTGTGGTACTTCTTTTTCATCAGAGGAGCAATGTTAGAAACTGAATGCAACGAAATAGGTGAAATAAGATGCAGTGAGTAATGAAGAAAATTAATGTACTTGGTGAATAATGGCCTATAATAAGGACGAAAGGCAATTACATGATGCTTCACTTACTGAGGCATTGCAATATATCATACCATCGAACAAATCTAATGCTCACAAAATGTGCCAGGAGGACTAGAAAACAGATTCATGAATCAGGAAATGCCAAGTGATCCCAGAGTCTGTGTAAGCAAAAAACAAAAAAAGAAAAAAATATCTGACCCGTATGTATACCAGGAAATATTTCTCATTTAAGCTGAGCCAAATGTATAGATTTTTAGTCAGAACAGATGCCTGGAAATTTATTCTCTGAAAGTTTATTTTGTAAACTTATCTTAATTATCTTAATGTTTAATCAAATATTGTTGCTTTTTTTGCAGCCCTTCCGAATTTATGGTTATGTTTCAGACTAATCAATTAATTAATGTGATTATTAGTATTAATCGGTTATTAGATGCAAGTAAATACTAGCATTTATATTAGGTTTGGGAGATAGCAGATGTTTGTATATGTGGTTGTGTATAGGTGTGTTTACATCAGGATTATGGATTTTATTTTAAAAGTAAACAGCTTATTTACATAGAAACATAACTCTTAAGTGATTTAAAAGTGTCTACCACAATGCAGACACTCACTGGGGATTCAGTGTATCTTAATTGATAAAGGACGATTTTAAAAGTGTTAAATGATTCAGGCTAACTCATTTTACACATCTCTGAATCCCTACAGAATTTTAAGTCATCATAAACACTCACAGCAATGTTCTGAAAAGGTGATAAAATTCCTCTTTAAGTGTTATGGCATTGAAAGCTACTCAGGTGAGATTGATGTGAAATTTTACATACAGTGAGTATATGACTTGGGAGGAACCTTTGGTATCCCATTATTTTGAATGTTGTCTCTTGGAAGGAACAATGATGGGTTTTAGATGATACTTTGAAAATAACCAACTTTCTACTTTATCTTTATGTACTTTGGCTTAATTCATGATTTTTTACTACCTCAGGCTAAAAATCCTCTATCTTTACACTTCCATAATTCTTTGTATTCCTGCATCCTTCTAGAGCTCAAACTAAAATGTTTGGTTTTACGAGAATCAGCCAGTTATTCTAAAGGAAGAGGTTTTCAAGAAATAACCTTTCATGACACCACCTTGCCTCAAGAATATCAGTCCACTCTAAATCAATGTCTTGAAGCATACAAGACCATAAGCACTTCAATTCTGAATGAAGCACTAAGGTGTGCAGCTACATTTCAGTCTCATGCATGGTATATAAAAATGCTATTCCTCCCTTATATAGCTTGCATTTATTATAGATATAGTATTATCTTAAGAAGGTATATATCTTTTGTCCTAGTGTCACTCCTACAGTGTAATTAGCATTATTTGTATTGCCCAGGGTAAATGTTAAGGCTTGATTTTTATTTATTTTTTATCTTCGTTTTTGCTTTTTGGAGGGCAATTTGGGTTAAGTGACTTGCCCAAGGTCACATGGCTAGTTTTTGTGTTAAGTGTCTGAAGCTGGATTTGAACTCAGTTCCTCCTAACTCTAGGGCTGGTGCTCTATTCACAGTGCTACCTAGCTGCCCCAAGGATTGATTTTCACATATGGCCCTATGAGCTGTGAGTTATAAATGGATCACTTGGGATTTTTGCTGTACAACCATAGGTGAGCAATTTAATTTCCCTAATCTGTAGTTTCCTCAACTCTAAAATCAATCAACGACCAAGTAGTAAATTATTAAATAAGGGGGTTGGTGTGGTATGGTGAAAGACCATTGACTGAAGTCAGAAAGCGTGAGCTCTGATCGCGCTTTGATCCTGACACCTGTGCGTACTTAGGCAAGTCACTAAACCATCATGGGCTTTAGTTCTCTTATTGCTTCCAGCTCTACATCTACAATCCTATAATCTACAATCAATTAGAAATGAAGGGAAAGAGGAACTGTACATTGCAACATTCTAGGAGGATCATTTTGGGGAGAAATGAGAAACACCAAAGGGCTATTCATAAATATAATGCCCCAATATACTATGAAAGAAACTGTAGGGAGAGACATCACTACACAGTATTACAGAAGCTTGCTTCAATGATGATGACAATGATGATGAAAATAATGATAATAGTGAAGATGATAAGTGACACAATGGATAAAGCTCTGGAGTCAGAAAGACCTGAGTTCAAATCCAGCATCAGACACTTGCTATCTGTGTAACCCTGGGCAAATCATTTAGCTGCTCTTTGCCTCAGTTTCCTCATCTGTAAAATTGGGATAATAATAGCACATATCCCAGGGTTATTACAATATTGTATAATATATAATATAATATATATAATAATGATATATTAAATAGGATAGCAAGGGTTTGAACACTGAGCCTTCCATTTTCAAATGCAGGATTTTTTTCATTATCAATTACTTCTTAATTCAGGCTAACTCATTTTATGACTGGGATCGTGACCTACAGTTTAAGAAGCTCTGAAGGGGTCCTGAGTGGAAAAAAAATTAAGAATCCCTGTATTACACCATGTTATTTCACAGTATCATAAAACCATAGATTTCAGGCTAGAAGGAACCTTGAAAACCACCTAGTCCAACCCTCTCATTTACTAATTGAGAAAATTGAAGCCCAAGGGGATTAAATCATTTGCTTATGGTTAGACAAATAGTAAGCATAAGGGTCAGGATAAGAATGCAGGATCTCTTATCAAAGCAGTATTGGCAAGCTCAAATTGAGATGGGCACTACTATACCATATATAAAGATCCCTTGTGGGCTGCATACTTAGTTTTAAAATGTAATATTATCTAAATGTTATTGTAGTTTTAATTTATTTTGTTAAATATTTCCTAATCACATTTCAATTTGGCTCTGGCTGTATCAGGGTATTGTGGGCTACTGGTGACTGGCAGGTCCTGTGTTTGATGTCTGCCCCAGAGCAAATTCTCTTTACATTAGATCCCACTGCCTCACAGATTTCTAAACAGCTGTTTCTGATGAAACTATCCTTTGAAAGAACTGTATAACCATGTCACTGTTTACTAGTGGGGCTGGAAGCAGCTAGATGATTCAATGGATAGAGATCTGGGGCTGAAGTCAGGAAGACCTGAGTTCAAATTTGGCCTCAGACACTAGCTGTTGTGACTCAAACAAATCACTTAATCTCTGTTTATCTTAATCAATTGGAGAAAAAATGGCAGACCACTCAAGTATCTTTTATAAGAAAATCTCATGAACAGTAATGGTACACAGGATCATGAAGAGTTGGATATGACTGAATCAACTGAGCAATAATACTAATAGGACTAGTATAGCTAATGTGGGCAACCCACTAGAACTATGAAGCATCATTTAAAGACTTGATCATAGAAATTTGAGAGAAATTTTATGGAGCTTGATGGACCCTTAGAAAACATCTACTTACAGGATCGGTAAAATGTAAAATCTTTTTCATGAGGTTGTTATGAGAAAATGTTCTTGTAAACCTTAAAAAGTACCATAAATGTCACCTATAATCATTAGAAAATAAAAAGCTGCTTCTGCTGAAGGAGGAGACTACAAGGACCCTGATTAAAAGGCTCTAAGAGTCACAAATGCATGGAGTTTTAGTAAGGGGCCCTTAGATATCTATGTTAGAATAAAGAATTACCTTGTAGGAATAGTGTATCAGCCCTTCTTGATATAACTCAATGGGCATGGATGGAAATTATTTTTTTAAGAGCTCTACTGAGTGACTTAGTAGGATTACAGCCTCCAAAACCCTGAGTGGGAAGGAGATATAGTCCAGGAAAGAAGATTATGCAAAAAACCAAAATTATATTTTACTGAAAATTTTATCTTCTATAATAATTTTTAAGTTGCTATTTTTTCACAAATAGGATTCTGAGTTTCCTCAAAAGAAACCAAAACATTATATAAAATATATTTACACTTAATTTATAGATCTCAGAGAAAATCTATAAAGGATAGAGAATCTTAGTATAGTGGAAGGAAAAATTACAGTAGACTGGAAGTAATAATAATAGCTGTAATTTTAAAGTATTTTGTCTATATTGTCTTATTTGACCCTTATAAAATAGTTGGGAAAGTACTAGTATTACCCCCATTTTAAGGAATCTGAGGCTCAAAGATTTGAAGTCACCTACACAGGGTCATCTAACTAGCAAATATCTGAGGCAAGGTTGGTACTCTGATTTTCTTAACTCCTAGTGCTCTGGTCTGTCCACTGTACCACCTACCTAACTAAAAATAGGAATTCCTGGGTGCTACTCATTACTGTCATTTATATATTCATAAATATATACATATATACACACATATGTATATATGTATATACATATACACACATACCTATAGAGCTTTGGGGAAGTCACTGTGGATCCCATTTTCTTTATCTATAAAGTAAGGAGGAGGGGAGACTATATGATTTCTATGGTATATGTTCTATGATCTTTTTTTTTTCAATCTAGATCTTCGCTGTTTTTATGTAATTCCTCATTCGATATCCAGTTCTTTTGCTCATATAATTTACAAATTAAACAGTAAATGAATCAGCCTAAGTAGTCTTATAGTATTTTGTGCTTCCCTTCCCCCCAAAGGACAATAAGTTCTCCATTTCAATTTCTTCTTTCATCTGGGGTATTTATTAGCTGTGTGACCCTGGTCAAGTCACTTAACTCCCAGCCTTGTTTCTTCTCCAAAATTAGCATGGATTTCTTTAGAGTCATCTCCCTCCCTAATGGTCATATGAACTATTTGTGCCCAATCTGTGGTAGAACCTTCTGAGCTCATATTGGTATGATCAGCCATAGCCGAACATACTGTACATTGACCCCAACATCATGATGTCATTTTGATTCCCTTCAAGGACAAAGGACAAACAACAACAAAACCCAGATCTAGTGGCCTTTTCTCTATCCTCATCCTTCTTGATCTCTGTGTAGGCTTTGACACAGTCAAGTGCCCTGTTCTATTTACGATTCCTTCTCTCTAGTTTTTTATGACACTATGTTTCCCTAGCTCTTCTCATAGCTGTTTGAGCATTCCTTCTCAGGCTTCTTTGCTGGATCTTCATCTAAGTTTTATCTGCTAACAGTGAATATTTACCAAAGTTCTTACTTGGGCCCTCTATATCATTACACCATAAATTCAACTCTCATGTCTATGCAAATGATCGTCAGATCTATTTATCCAGGCCTACCCTATTTCCTGTCCTATAGTCATTCATTTTCTTCCATCATTAGATAGTAAGAATGAATGTCTCATAGACATCTTAAACTTAGTGTGTTCAAAATTGAATTCATTATCTTTCCCCAAAATCTTACCCTCTTTCTAATTTCCCAATTAATGTTAAGGCCATCATCATCCTTCCCTGTCACCCAGGCTTACAAACTATGTATCATCCTTTAATGCTTCACTCTATCTCTCACTTCCCAATATACAATTTGTTCCCAAGTCTTGCCAATTCTATCCTACAAAATCTTTTATATATGTTCCCTTTTCTCCTCTTCTGGTACAGGGCCTTATTGCATCACATCTGGGTTGTTTCAATAGTCATTCTGGTTGGCTTCCTTGTATCAAGTTTCTCCCTACTCCATTCCATCCTCCACTCAGCTACTGAAGTAATCTTCCTAAAGTATATGTGTGATTATGTCACCCTCCTATTTTATAAACTCCAGTGAATTCTGAAAAATATACAAAAAATTGAAAAAAAGCAATCTTTGAATATAATAGTAATAATATAGCATCTTCTAGATGTGTGACCATGGGCAAATCACATAACCTCTCTGAGACTTAATTTACTCATCTGTAATATAGCAATGAAATAAGGACTACTTACTCTAGAGGACTGTTGTAAAGAAAGTGTTTTGTAAGTCTTACAAATAATATAATTTTAAGTGAGTTTTGTATACACATGTTCCTGACTGAAGGCAGATAAATATGGTACTTGATTTCTAGAAGACTAATTGTGTCCCCCAATTGATTCTAACATATATCTATTTTAATAATCCATTGTATTTTTGCTTCTTATTATGTGACAGGTAAATTATAAAAGTCAGATAAATTTTCTTGATGTCTTCACTCATCATCAGCAAGCTTTAGTTGAAATATATTCAAAATGCAAAGCAATATGCAGACCATTTTGTTAAGGGGAATTTTGGGGAAAATTAGTGAAAGGTAAGGGCCAGAATGTTGAAAACAAAAAAGGTTAAGATAAGAAATTTAAACTATATTGATGAGGTAAAGTCCAGTCATTTATACTTAGAATATATCCCACCTTCTAAATGAAACTTTTTCTGATACCCCAAGTGACATATGCCTCCCTCCAAAAATCATCTCATATTTACTTTTTGTGTATGTGTGTATGTGTGCATGTATTTACCTAAACATATCTCCTTCCAAAATAACATAATTTCCTTGAAGGAAAAGATGATTTCACTTTGTCTTTATATGCTCAGGGTCACATACTATGTATTTAATAAATGCTTATTGATTTATTTTTTGAGCAAGGAAATAATATGTACAAAAGTATATTTTGGGATGATTAATCAGACAGCATTATATCAAAATGTTTGAAAACTGAATTGAAATACCTCATGCTGATGGTAGATACATACCAAGCATCCTTATACTATTGTTGGTTCATTAAAGAATTTCTTTCTCCCCTCTATCAAACTTTAAATTCAATGAAGGCAGAATCACATTTTTTCTAAACACTGAATCTAACTCGGGTCTTAGGGACAGTATTTTGAGCTTTGGAGGAAATTAATAAATAACTGGTGAATGCTATTGAATGAATGTTATTGTTGAAAAAGCATTTTAGTAAGCAGTAAATGGTATGTAAAGAAGAAAAAAAAGTGTTTGATTGTAATCAGAAATCCTTGGGTTCAAATCCACTTACCAGCCTTGTGATATCTGGCAAACCATTGAGCTTCAGTTCATTCATGTACAAAATGTAGGTAATAATACTTGTACTACTCAACAGGGTTATTGAGAGGAAAGTGCTTTTTAACCCTGAAATTGCTATTGAAATGTGAGCTAATGTTGCATGAATAACATTGAGAGAGACCATATGAATTTAACTGTAAAATACTTTTTGCAGAAATAAAGACAGCCTCAAATAATTGGAGAAATATTAAGTGGTCACAGGCAGATCAAAGCAATATAATGAAAATGAGAGTATTTTCCATATTATTCAGTACTATACCAATTAAACATCTGAAAGAATATCTTATAGAACTAGAAAAAATAATAACAAAATTCACAATGAAGAAAAAAATATCCAAGAATCTAAAGGGTAATAATGAACAAAAGTGGGAAGGAAGAGAGTCTGTCAGGTTTCAAATTGCATTACAAAACAGAAGTCATTAAAATTATTTTGTGCTAATTAAAAAAATATCTTCAGTGAGTAGAGCAGATTAGATATATAACACAGGGAAACAAACAAACATGTCAGCATAGTGTCTGATAAAAACCAAAGAACTTAGTTCCCAGGGGAAAGATTCACTATTTCAGAAAAAAAAATGTTGGAAAAACAAGACATCAGTGTGGCAGAGATTAAGCATCGACCAGGAGCTCATACCATATACCATGCCAAGCTCCAAATGGCAACATAAACCTAGATGACCATGGAGGAGTTACCTAAGTTTTCTATGGCTTAGGTTCCTTATCTGTAGCAGAGATAATAATATCTACCTCCCTTGGTTGTTGTGAGTATCAAATGATATAATGTTTGTAAAGTACTTTGCAAATCTTAAAAGTGTTATAGAAACATTGACTGTTGTTGAAAAGATAATGATTTTTAAAAAATTAAAAGGGGTAAAGAAGAAAATAATTTTATGATACATTGATAAGGGAAGAGTATATGACTAAACAACAGATAAATAAAATTTTATGGGATAAAATATTAAAAGTTTTTGCATAAAGAAATCTAATATATTAAAAATTAAAAGGGGAAGAGTACCTTGGTGGGGGGAAGGGGGGAATGTCTGCAACAAGTTTCTCTGATGAAGACTTTACTTCCAAGTGAATACAGTTTTAAGAAACTGTGCTGAGGGGGACGGAGTCAAGATGGCAGAGTAGAAACAGGACTTCTGTGAGGCTCCAGCTTCCACCTTCCCCGATCCAATGTAAAGGGGGCCTCTGAACAAACTTTGGAGCTACAGAACCCACAAAATGACACAGAGAAGCTAACCTTCCAATGAAGACTGCCTGGCAGCCCGGCAGGGAGTGGCCAGTGCAAGGCTCTGGGAGCCAACCCCATTCCAGCTGGAGCTGAGGTTGTAGCCCTAGGGTGGGTTTGACCAGCAGCTGGCTGGAGGGACTTCAGAACACCAGGAGCTGTGGCCATTTCTAGAATTATCAACACATTGCCAAGGACAAAGTGAGAGGTCAGTGCACTGTGGACTTTGGGACCAGCAGTTGGGAGAGTGTCTCCTTACTTAAAAAATAAAAATAATAAATATCACTTATTTAAAATAAAAAGAAATAGGAAACAAAAAGTAACATTGATAGAGATACTTTGAGGGAGGAAAAATTGATGAACTCCATTGTTGAGGTTAATTTTGAGTTGATAACAGTATTTATGTGTCTTCTCTCCCAGCCTGCCCAACCTTTTTATTATCCCTGCTTGTCTGTTCTAATCTCCAGATCTTCATTCCAGGAATTTAGTGAAGTTGATTATAGCTATTGTATGCTCTTATGAACCTAAAAATATAAAGTACATATTTAGGGTGTTTGTTCTTTAATTAAACTGTAAAATGGATAATCTGTAGGACAAGTGCACACTTACTGTTAAGGAGATGATACTTTTTATTTTGAAACTTATCTAACTGGCTTTAGACTAGAAAACCAAGCCCCTGATGAATCATTACATATATGATTCATGTTTAAACCAAAAGGAAAATTGGATGTCGGAGTGGTGACCTTCCAAATATGTTCACAAGCAGACATGATTTCTGCTTACTTCTAATGGATGGCTAATAACAGTTATACTAAAATTAATTTAATTAATTACATCTTTGTCTTGAACTTTCAAACAAAGATTACTTTCCGAACTATTTCCAGTATTTCTTAGTCTTTGGTAAGATTGTTCATTTATTCTGATCCATCCACAAGAACAAGACCCAGTTCAGTTTCCCCTCTTAACAACAATGAAGATTTGAAAAGTGTTTAGTTGGCTTTAGGTATGCCATTCAAACCCACAGAGCATAACACAGTTAATGGACCACCCAGTGATGACTCAAATTCAAAGTTTTAGTCCAGTAACATAGTCCTGCAATTTGTGACCACCCTAAGCTAGAGAGAGACAGAAAGATAGATATGCTAGAGAGATAGTAATAGGGATAGAGATAGTTATCTATATCTTTCTAAACATCATGATGTAAATGATTTAAATAATAATGTTTACATAATAATGAGTAACAATGTAAATCCTCCCTCCCCAATTTTATGTGGTATAATGATTTAATGAGTACTTGGTATGCGCAAGGTACTCTATTAGCTGTTAGTGTTGAAATCAAAATAATCAGAAGGTAAAGTATCTACTCTCAAGTAATATAACATGAAATTAGGAAGTTCTTAAATACAAAATGAAACAAATCAATTATAATAGAAAGTACATATGTAAAAATAAGATATTTTGTTAAACTGGACATGTGATTTCATTGATACAGGGAATTCCTCTTCAGGTAACTCCCTTTACCAATGCAGACGCTCATCTTTCCAGCTTATTATCTTAGATATTTCTCTGGAGAACTGAGATATTTAGTAATTTGCCCATGGACTTATAACAATTGTATATCAGAAGCAGGAACCAATTTTGAGGCTGACTTTCTATGTATTGTGCCATGTAATTTCTCAAAATAATATACAATATAGACTAAATATCTAAGTGCTTTAGTATGTGATGATATGTGAGAATCTTTAGAGCTGGTATTAACCAAACAGATGACTCAGTTCTCCATTTCAGGTTTAAATGGCAAAATTTACATAAACCTAGAAGTACTGTGGAAGTTATTATTATTAATAACAGGAAATTATTATTTAATATTATTGAATTAAATCATTAAATATTATTTAAATGGAAATTATTATTAATTATCATTATTAATTATCATTATTATTATATTAGTATTACTGAATAGCTAGGTGGTACAGTGCGCACCTAAGCAGTGCAGTGGATAGAGTGCTAGGCCTGGAGTCAAGAATACCTGAGTTCAAATCCAGCCTAAAACACTTACTAGCTGTTTGACCCTGGAAAAGGCACTTAGTCCTTTTTGCCTCAGTTTCCTCATCGGTAAAATGATCTGGAGAGGGAAGTTGCAAACTAATCCAGTATCTTTGCCAAGAAAACCCCAAATGGGATCATGAAGAGTTGGACACAACTGAAACAACTGAACAGCAACAACCAATCGTTATAATCAGTGATAAATATGTCCTCTTTCCCCATTTGCTCCTAACTTAGGGTGACATCAGGACTAACTCTAAAAAGACCACATGCTCTTTTCACAATTTGATCTGTGAACTTTTACGCGGGATAAAGAGAATTTTGTCAGAGGAATGAGCAGACATGTAAAAATCACCATGTCACATTACAGAGTGACTACCATGCTAGCCAAAAAAAGAAATTCGATCTCTTCTCAAGTTTGTGTTTTAGCTTCTGTAAAACTACAATTACCCTTCGGATGACCCACAAGTGCTGTTCCCACCTGTGCCTGTACTCAAATTATGCTGTTCACTTCTTAGCTCATTAATTTAGGGACATAGTAAATAAGCTTTCACTTTTCACTGATTTTTCTTTAGGGGCCAGTGCCCCATTCATCCTCTACAAATACCAATATCCTGTATATAATGAATAGAATCTTGTTTCTTTACTTAATGCATGGTCATATGAACAGCAGACTATTTATAACAAATGGGTTTCTTTGATAATAATGACATCTGCCTTAGGCAAGGAGGCTACTCTAAATAAGAGGGGGCTACCTTCTATCAGGGTAGAGTGACAGACGTGGGGTCACAAGACCTGCTTCACAAGATCTGACTTCAAACACCGGCTAGCAGTGTGACCCTATGCAACTCATAATCTCTGTTTGACTCAGTTTCCTCATATGTAAATGAGGATAATAATAGCACCTTTCTCCTAGAGTGGTTGTAAGGATCAAAGGAAATTATATTGATAAAGCATTTTTCAGACCTTAAAGTGTTATATAAATATATTATTAAACCTCTAGTTTATTGACGTTGATAGATTTAGCTCTTCTCAGCAATGCAAGGACCAAAAATAACCCCCACTCATGATGGAAAATGCCACCCACATCCAAAGAAATACGGAGTCTGAATACGTATCGAAGCATACTATTTGTTCTCTTTTTTGTTTTTTCTATCTCATGTTTCCTCTGATATGTTCTAATTCCTCTATACAACACAACAAGCATGAAAATATGTTTAATAAGAATGTATATGTAGAGCCTATATAAGATTGCATGCTGTCTTGGGGAGGAGAGAGGAGAGGGAGAAAATTTTAAATTTATGGAAGTGAATTTTGCAAAATTAATTAATTAATTTGTTATAAAAAGTAAATCTCTACTTCACTAAGTACTTTGAATCCATTCCATATGATGAGTTCATCAGCAAGCTGGCAGCAAGGGAAGCTTCTTAGT
This sequence comes from Gymnobelideus leadbeateri, assembly GCA_011680675.1. NCBI lineage: Eukaryota > Metazoa > Chordata > Mammalia > Diprotodontia > Petauridae > Gymnobelideus > Gymnobelideus leadbeateri. The sequence goes on from WOXC01000291.1 coordinate 643,821, forward strand.
GACACTTTAAATGCAGAGAAGCTTGCAAGTCAGGATAGGACTAATCAAGACAGTGCTCTGCTCTAGCTGAAATGGTAGCAGAAGATTTTTGCCACTCCTAAAGCAATTCTGGCTGCAAACCAGGGCTGCTGTTAGTAACCACATATCTCTGAAACCTCTTCTTGATTAATCCTTTGACCACATGTTTTGATCCAATCTTATAGACAGCTAATAAATACTTCAGGACCATGGACTAAGTATTATGTCTCAACTCATTTTTTTTTTTTTGCTTTTTGCAGGGCAATTAGGGTTAAGTGACTTGCCCAAGGTCATATGGCTAGTTTTTGTGTTAAGTGTGTGAGGCCAGATTTGAACTCAGCTCTTCCTGACTACAGGGCTGGTGCTCTATTCACTGTGCCACCTAGCCGCCCCTATGTCTCAACTCTTATTCTGCAACTTGGCAATATCCAGTCTGTCTAATCATGCTACTGTCTTGACTTTGGTGATTAATATCTTTTCACCTTTTGTGAACCAATGAGTTTGTGAATGATTAACCTCTAGTCAATAGTTCGGCTGACCAGAATGCAATAGTTTATTTATCTGACAGTCATTAGCATAATACAATATACAGGGTCAAGACCATTTTTTTAAAATTGAGCTGGCATAATAGGAAAAAAACCCCACTACATTTAGATTAATAAATCAGAGTCCAGGTTGTAACTTAGATATTTACTAGTTACATAAATGTGACCAAGTCAGTTTACCTCTCTGATCCTCAGAGTCCTATTCTGTATAAAAGAGGATTTTTTAAACTATCAATTCTTTCAGATTTTTAGAAGGAAAACACTTGAAACCCATTATATAATATAAAATAAATTATTAACATTGTTTTTTCAACGTTCATCTTAGGATACATAATCAGCTTCACAGAATCCTCATATTGCAAGGGACCTGCAAAGTCATCCAGTTCATACTTAACTAAGAAATTTCTTGAAAATTTCCCTTGAATATTTATAGTGGGGGAGAACCTATTACCTTCTAGAGGTGCCCATTCTAGATAGCTTTAGTTTTAGAAAATTTTCTTGATAGTAAAAGAGGCAAGCTGTTGGAAATCATCCTCTATATTGATATGGAGCCATTAGTGGCTACTATTTGGTTTAATTATTTAAACCATTTTGAATCCACCTAACTATACTTTCACCTAGAAATCATTTTTCTTTCTTGTAAAAAAGAAAACAACAAACAACAAAAACATTACAGACTTTGTAAAACTGCATTCCTAAAGTCTATGTAAACTCTATGTGATACTTTACCTGGTTTTATCAGTATAGTAATCCGATTCCCTCCTTGCCCCCCCATGAGGTTATGATGGTATAATTTATTCTTGATGAACCCATGATGGTTTTCTATTCTCATGACTATCTATTTCAAATGTTCAGTAATAATTTCTTAGCAATGTTCTAGATTTTCCCCCAAGAATTGAATTTAATATTATTGTCCCATAATTTCCAGATCATTCTCTTGTTTAGGAAATCAAGACATTTGACTAGAGGCAGATGGTGATACAGTGCTGTTCCTGTTGTTAGAATAGTCCTGAGTTCAAATTTGACCTCAGATATTTACTAGCTGTGCAGTCCTGGTCAAGTCACTCAACTTCTATCAGTTTCAATTTCTTCAGCTGTAAAACTGGGATAATAACAGCAGGTTGTTGTGAGGATCAAATGAAATATTTGTTAAAAGAACTTAGTACAGTACCTGGAACATAGTAGGTACTAAAGAAATTCTTATTCTCTGCTCTTCCTTTTCTGGCCTAGATTTTTTGTTTCTTGCTCAGTGACCTTTAAAAAAGTCACTGACGGGCGGCTAGGTGGCGCAGTGAGTAGAGCATCGGCCCTGGAGTCAGAAGGACCTGAGTTCGGATCCAGCCTCAGACACTTAACGCAAACACAAACAAAAAACCTAGCTGTGTGACCTTGGGCAAGTTACTTAACCCCAATTGCCCACCAAAAGGCAAAAAAAAAAAAAAAGTCACTGACAGTGGCTTGGTTATCATAATCACCTGTGCATAGCTTTGGGAATACTTCATCTGGACTTGACGACCTGAACTTTTTTTTTTTTTTGGTGGGGGGGCACCTACAGGCAGGCACTCTCATTATCTTAAATTTCAGCTCTCTAGTAGCCATTTGTGTTATGTCCTTTCCTGTCAAAAATATTTCTCCTTGGAATAAAAAACAAAACAAAAAAAGGGGGGGTGTTTTAATCCATCCCCTTTCCATTGTTACCACTGAACAAACAGAAATTCTACACCTTATCTGACCATCCTCTTTTACTGCAATGTAAGAGAAAAAGGAAAACTTTTTTTTAATTGTTCTTAACATTTCTCTCCATCTTTAGTTTGTTGAACTTTATCATTCCTTCCAATATTCTTACATGCATGAGTCTTGTTTTGTATTTCTGTAGGCCTCCACTGTAGGTCCTTGTTTCCTTCTTCTTTAACTATTTCTTTAACATATAAATTGACTCATAAAATTCCCTGTGTGCGCAAATCAATTGCTTTTGATAAATTTTCCCTTTTGGAACTGCTTCTATTTGTGTCTTCATAGTTTCATTCTAGAGAACTTTTCATTTCTTCTGGGCAATATATTTTGTCCTGTGGAATTTTAGGTCATGGAATCTTATATAATCCTTTTTTTTTTTTTTTTTTTTTTTACTGAAAGAGCTGGTTCATCTTCCTAGTAATATTGAATGCAACCTAGCAATTCACTGCACAAAAAAGAGCATGAAGACTTTTAATTATGCAAACAAAAAAAAGAAAACCAACCAAACAAACAAAAACCAACGGCAAAACTATGCACAGAAGATAGAGTACCTCTTCACTCTGGGCAGAGAAGTAGGGGGCTACAGATATGGAAAGCTGGTAGAGAGATAGGACATAGAAGATATATTTATTTACTGGCAAAAGTAGCTGTTTGTAAACTTCGTTTTTCTCAGCCTTTTTTTCAGTTGTTATAAAGGAAGGCTTAATTATCTGTATATGGAAGCTGTGGGGAGGAGTAATACCCCAAAATGACAGCAACAAAAACACATCAATGCTAATTTATTTAAAATTCTTTAAAGTACTGACTGCTATGGCCTTGTGAAAACTTTCAATTCTCTAAGGCTTAACTCAGTTGCAATTTCCCTATATAAAATCATCTCTGATTCTTTTCCTTCCCCTGCCCCCTCTTTTAAGTGATCTTAATTTATAAGCTATGAGTGCTATCTCCCTTCTCAAATTTATCTTACCATTCTATTTGGACTTTTACTATGCACTTAACGAATTATAACCTCTATTTGAATTATTCGTGCATTTGTTTTTTTAGACAGTACTTTATTTTTCCAATTATGTGTAAAGACAATTTTTAACATTTTATAAAAAATTTGAGTTCCAAATTTTCTCCCTCCCTCCATCCTTTCCCTCCCTCCTCCTTAAAATAGCAAGCAATTTGATATTATGTATGTGTAATATATATGTAGGTTATATATGTGTAATCACGTAAAACATATTTCCATATTAGTTATGTTGTAAAAAAAAAGGAATAGACCAAAAGGAAAAAATATGAAAAAAATAAAGTAAAAATAGTATGTTCTGATCTTTATTCAGACTCAATCAATTCTTCTTCTGGATGTATATAGTATTTTCCATCATGAGTTCTTTGGAATTGTTTTGGATCACTGTATTGCTGTGAAGAGCTAGGTCATTCATAGTTGATCATCGTATAATATTGCTTTTGTTGTATACAATGTCCTCCTGGTTCTGCTCACTTCACTTTGTACCAGTTCATGTAAGTCTTTCCAGGTTTTTTCTGAAATCTGCTTCCTCATCATTTCTTAGATATGCATTTTACCACTCTACCAAACTATTTAAGAGCAGAGACTATATACTGTTTTGCAGAGGAGAAAAATGAACCCTAGTAATGTGAGGTCTGAGGAAACATTTTCTCCTTGGTTAAGGCAACCTGGGCACCAAAGGAAAATATAAGTGGGGATGTATAAATGCAGAACAAGTTTCCTTCCTGGCAACAACAGGATGAGCAAAAAGGATTATGTTTTAAAAGGGATCCCCCACTATCTTAGAAATTTCCTACAAATACCAGGAATTATGATAAGCCCAACCATCCAGTAATTCATTTCCCAAATTTTGTTATATCCTTTTCTGTAAAAAAAAAAAAATGTTCCTTGCAATAAAAAACAAAACGAAACAAAACCTGACCTTCAGCAACTCCTGTGACCCCAGGGTTTTCATGCTTCCCTCATTTTCATTTTGCCTTAGAATGTCACTAATTGAACATATACTGTAAGCATGCTTAAAAGTCATTAAAAACCCAATTTGTATTCTAAGACATTTGAGTAGCTGCCAGGGAGCAGTCCTGAGTGCACTAAAAAATTTCTTTTTCTTTCTGTGTGACTACTCACTTTTTGAACTACAGACTCAATAGTAGGTTAATTTCTCTCTAGGCTCTCAAGGAACCCTGACTAGGAAACTCCCACAACATTTTCATCTTTGTACTTCCAGTGCATGCTACATATTTAGGTATTTGACAAATTAACCGAATTAAATTTGTTGCCAAATCCTTTCGATTCCACCTTCCTACTGTCTCTCATATCTATTCCCTCTTTATCAATATCACTTTGGCTACCCCCATTCAGGACCTCTTTACCCTCTGCCTAGTATATATAAATAACCTCCTACCAGGGAGACCTAATTTGTCTGCCTTCAAATTCATTCTCTATTACTGCTGCAAAATCAATATCCCCTTTCAATAGGTCTGATTTCATTATCTCATAAATACAAAACTTTTGGTGGCTCTCCATTACCTACTCAAAGAAGTCCAAATTTTTTTTGGATGGCTTTAAAACCTCCTAAAATTAGACTCCAATATGCTCTTCCAATGTTGTCTCATGCTGCTCTACTCAAATGGTTTACGTTCTTGCTAATCTAAACTGTAAAACCCATACTTTAAGATCTCTGTGCCTTTGCACATCCCTTTGAATCCCCTCTCTTTACCACCCATCATATCAAATCCTTTTATAGCAATGAAGTTCTTCTTGATTCCCACCTCAGAAATGCCAAAATTGGAAGGGATTTCTCCCTTATCCAATCTCATAGAACTTCATAATCCCTCTTGTGTGTTTACAATACTATAATTTGATTTATATTTATTTATATTCAGGTAGTTATTCCTGCTAAACTGTGAAGTCCCTGAAGACAGGGATCACATCTTACTTATCTTTATCTCCTCTTTTTCCAAGCATAGAGTCTCTTACATAAAATAATGAATAGTATCTTTTTTTTTAAAGATATTTTTCACTTGTGAAATGGAATTTGGAAGTCTAAATATACTGTGTCCACTGGTTCTCTATTACACACAAGCACATTTCCCCTCTCAGAGAACTTATTACTGTCCAATAAATACCTATGAATTATTTTCTTTTAACGGATGGATACCTCATATCAGGGACAGGTGGAATGACAAATGACTAAGTAGAGGGCCAAGAATAGAATTGGTGTGTCATTTTCTTAGGTCTCATGTCCTCTGGCCAAGCAAAACACAGCTCTAAGGGTTAGACTCAGCAACACTGGACTGTTTTGCATTTGCATTTGTAAATTATCTGACTAGATAATCTCTAAAGTCCCTTCTAGATCCAAAATTCTATAACTGATCTACATGAGTATTTGTTAAAATGGTATTTTACAGAATACTATTCTTTGCTGCAACATCAGGCTAATTGTGCAGAACCAAATTATAAACAAATAGGCTAAACTGGGTTCAGATTTTGGTATTTAAAGGAAATTACAACCTAAATCTACTCTTTGAATTATAGGGGGAGCTAGCTCATTTACATACCAAAGGATCTCACAAAGTCTTAGATTCATTGTGCCTTTGACAACTTGACTTCAGGCATAGAGATGGGGATGCTTTTGATGCTTGAAGAACAGCAGAGAGAGAGAGAGAGAGGAGCAGGTCTTTATTCATTACATATGTACTGAGGATATTCTTTTAAAATCTCTTTGAAGAGGGAAAATACAGTCCTTTTGGACTAGGAAGTTCATCTATTTCTGCATAAGTCTCACTTTGGGGAAAAATATGTTCACATGACACTAAAAGAAAGTATCTAGTCATATCCTACCTTTTGCCATAGTGTCCAGGCTAACCCAATTACCCAGAGTAACAAGGAGGAGAATATCTCTTTAACTCTTGATTGATATCTCTCTGTTGTCATTGTTAGATCACTCTGCTTTGGGGTTTCAAGTTTGAATTGTTTTTAATGATGGAAATCCACAAGCTAGAAATGACTGGATTGCTTTAAGGCATAGTATCTAATGGAGCTTTTCCCTTATTTGCTCTATTAAAATATGCTGCTGTATACAATGCATGAATATAGTTTCATACAATGAGTAAGTCCCCAAAGAATTCTTGCTCTAGTCTAGAAAAGGAAAACAATAATTGGTTGATATTACATTTAAGTTCCAATTGGATGGATTTGTAAGACTACAAACTAAACTGGAAAGTCATGCCTTCTCTTTTCAATTTGATATATTCAACCCAAAGGTCAATGGAAATGATTTTAAAAGTGCTTGGTTGTACTATTTTATACTTCTCTGGTATTAAATATTGTTAACCGATTAAACATTAATGCAAACAACATTGGAGGCCCCAAGTCTCCAAGGATCCTTAAGCCCTTAGTATAATAGCTGAATACTCTCAATTCATTCCAGCATTGTAAAGCAGCATGATTTTTAAATTACAATCACAAAGATGACTGAAAATAAATAGAAAAATTAAGACCCATTTAAGCTGATAAGGAAAACATTTTCCATTTGTACCATTTGCTTAACCAAACTTTGGGGGGGGGGGATTACAAAACATTTATTAAACCAGGAGAGGATGCTTCCCAGTGGAATATGGCCAGGTTTACTTTGCAAAATACACTTTAAAATGAACTAAATGTACGTTTTGTTTTTAGTCACTAGGTATTATGCATCATGGACTAGGCATGGATTCCTCCCTCAATTAGCAAAGAAATAGTCAGTCATCAACCAGGACAGCTTTGCAAATAGTTTCTTGATTTTTTTTTAATCTATTAGGAAACTAAGCTTCTTTACCTACCTACAATTTTTCACCCAAGGCAAACAATTAAAAGAACTATATTCACAGAATCAAATTCCAAAGTTAAAGGAGTTTATAATTTAAGCTCCTTGAGAGTAGGAATGGTTTATTTCCTTTCTTCCTCCCTTCTTTATTTCCTTCCTTGTTTCTTTCCTTAGTACTAAGTAGAGTGGTTGGGACACAGTAGGTGCTTTTTTATTGCTTGATGACTGATTAACTGGTGGAAATCTCCTACAATTTATACCAGAAAGATATCTCCAACTAGTTGTCATACAAACTTTCTTGAACTCCAAAGAGGATCAACTCACTGCTTCCCAAGACATCCTATTCTACTTTGGATGAGCAATAATTATTAAGAAATTCTCATAGACACATCATTCCATAAGGAAGAACACGGTACATTATAATTTCATTTTGAATATTAAGGCCTAACTTGAACTACCTCTGTATATCTGCCTTGTGTATGTGTGTATGTATGTGTGTGTAGACCTTTATAGATCCCTAAAATTCTGTGAGACTGCCTCATCTCATTTGACATTTGTTATCTCCTATATTACAATATCATATCCCCAAAACACTCCATTTCATCCTGTTTCTAAGAGGTACCCTGTCTTGTCTATCACCCTAATATTTCTATTATTCCTGGTATCTGCATCAACAACCAGAATGCTAATCTCTTCTCCTATGCATCTCACTTCTACCTTTTCAATTTATACCTGTTTCCCCCCTCCACTGCTGTATATTGTCCTCCTTCTGTTATTAGTTATAAAACTCTCATCCCATTGAAGTAAAATTCCCTTTTACATTAGCTATTTTTAAGTTCTTCTCTCCCTTTATTTACCCTAATTGAAAATCAGCCAAGGAGCAAGTCCCATAATCCACTGTTGTCTCCCACAGAGACTAAACTTTTTCCCACTTCCCCTATCAAAATGATGTATTGTCCTTCCCCACACTTCATAATACCATTTCTTACTACCATGGACCACCACCTTTTCTCAGCTAATCAAGTGGACTCCATGACATTCTGCAAATTATTGCTGATGTTAACTACTGTCCCTCAAAACCCAATGCATTGTTTCCAAAGGACTTCAGAACCTAGCTTGCTGTGGGCTGCTCAGTGTCCAGAATTAAGTATAGTCAGAGATGTGAATAAGAAATGACTAGACCATGTGGGTAGTTCAAGGAAGAACCATGAACTCCATTTACTGATTCTTAAGACAAGGTTTTTATACAGCAAAGGAGACAAAGGAAGGGAACTCAAGTTTTCTTATCATTACCTTAGTCTGTTATATCCTGGAAGTAGTCCAGAATAGATAATTTGATAAGGATTTGTTATCTAGGAGTAAGACCTTTGATCTAGGCCTCAGGTACCTCCTAATGCAGTTACCATCATAAACAGATACAATTGATAGCAGACTTCAAAGCCAAAGCTGCAATCCTCAAAAGACATCATATTTAGAGCTGACCACCCAAAGATACCTGAGTGCTGGATCAAATATTTTGGCTCTCAACTCTAGTTAATATTCTTCCCCTCAGATTCTTTGATTTAATATTATTAAGTCTCACTTTGCTTGTGAGGTAGTGTGTTACAGTGGAAAGAATGCTGAATTTCAAATAAGAGGACCTGACTTCTGTCAGATATTACTCATGTGACCTTGTCAAGTCACTGAACTTCTCTGCTCTTCATTTTCCTCACTTTTTAAATGAAGGGGTTGGGTTACATGACTTCTAAGGTCCACTGCACCTCTGAATCTGCAATATCCAGACTTCCGAATTATGGTGACTACAGAAGAGTGGCCACCTCCTAAACCTCATTATCATTAGCTTTATCTCCAAGATCAAACTATCATCTCCAGTTCTAACCACCTCTTTCTTTCCTGACACTTTTCCCCCTAATTTCTCTTACCATACCCAACCCTGATCCCTGCCCTCTTAGTTACCTTCAGTCACAGTCAGTAAAAAAGTACTTACTATATCCCAAGCACTGTGCTAAGCACTGCTGATATAAAGAAAAACAAAAACTCTGTCCCTGCCTTAATAGGATTCACATTCTAAGAGGAGACTCAAGGGGATGATGGAGAACTGTCAGTACAGTTCAATACAGATTTGTAGTTTTTACCTTTAGCCTATTCTTCTTTGCTTTTTAGAATTCATTTACTTATCACTCTGACTCCCTAGCACAAGATGTAATGTTTTTTAAGATCTTCCCTGTCCATTAATAGGCCTCATGTGCAGCCCATTAAGGGAAGTTTATTTAGGGGAGGCTTTCTTGTAGGAAGGCTTCCACACCTTTTGCTAACTTCTAATTAGGCACTGAGTCACTAGGGTTGTGATGGCTTCTGCCACACACTTCTGAGAAGTGTACACACACACACACATACACACACACACATTATATATAGATATATAGAGATATAGATATAGATATAGATATAGATGAGTAGGTATTTTGCTTTGGGGGCTCATATTTATGAGAAGGATCTTGTGATTCCCTGGTCAAGATTCAGAGTGGCTATACATTCAGAGGTCCCTGACTACTCAGATGTAAAAGCTCTCTCAATCCAGGGATGTATGTAAAGTGTGTAGTTGATTCAGGCAGTCAGAACCCTGTCTGTTGGGCTTCATCATTTCTCTGCTTCTATTTTCTCTAGAGTTCAAGTTGTTGACTTTTCTCCTGAACTAGTAAATGTAACGGAAAAAAAGATTGCTCACCCCTTAAAAACAGCTATCTTTCCTAGTAAAGCAGATCTAAGAACCTGTACTAGCAGCTATCCTAGGTATTCCAGTGTGGTTGCCACTACACAAAAGTTCAATTTAAAAATAATTAAACAGTAGAATGCAATCTCATTATGAGAGGAAATGTTTTGTTTTTTGTCTTTATCTCTAATACCTATTGTAGTACTTCCCATATAGCAGAAGCTTAATAAATGAATGTTGAACCTAACTGAAGTACTTAATATCTGAATAAAACTGCATAAGGTGGGGATACAATGATGGGGAAAGCCTCATTGCCCTTAATCAATAAGCATTGAAATGGAGTTCATTCACTGTCCTCAGTTAATCAACAAGTGCTGGAACTGTTGTTAAGCACTATCCTGGGTGATAGGAATACAAAGACAAGAAATTTACATTTTAATACTCTGTTTATAGTATTTAAAGATGGAAGAAATGTTAAATATTAATTAGTCTGACACACTTGCTTCCAAATTAGAAAACTGAAACCCAAAGGATTTAAATGATTTCCCCAAATTCTTAGAAGCAGTAAATGAAAAAGCTAATTGCCATATAATATTAGAATTATTTCATGATTCCTTTTTTCTTCACAGGTTCTTTTTCTTCTACATCCAAATATATTCAAGTTTTTGGGTTTTTTTCGCTTTTTGGGGGGCAACTGGGCTTAAGTGACCTTCTCAAAGACTTACAGCTAATAAGTGTCAAGTGTCTGAGGTTGAATTTGAACTCAGGTCCTCCTGAGTCCAGGGCCAGTGCTCTATTCATTGTGCCACCCAGCCATACCTAGGTTCAAGTTTTTTTGTATCTTCCCTTAGTCCCCCCCAATATTCTCATACCTTCCATTGCCTACATTTTCATTTAATAGCCTACCCACTGTTTTTTTGAACTCAATGTGTTTAAAACTGAACTCATCATTTCCTTTCCCCTCCCCTTCTACCAATGAAACTTTCTCTCCAGGTTAGAAGCTTTAGTGGCATTTTATTTTACTATTCTTCTTCATACCTTTTATCTGTTATCCTTCACTCTTGCTTAATGACCAGTTTATCTCTTTTTCCCCTTTTTAAGAAAGTCCTAAATAATCTTTTCTATCACTTCTCATGTTAATTTCTTATACTATTCTAGAGTCTTCACCCATAATGCATATTTTTATTGTATTGTCCTTCAGGTCCACTGAAATTATAAGCATGTAGTCTAAGATTAGGATCCATATCATGTAACTGGGAGATTACTGGTAACAGTCATATAATCATTTTTCAAAATCTAATAGTTCCCATTTTATCATCAAAAGTTATTTTCTGTACTCTTTTATCAATTCTGTAAATACAAAGTTATGTTATATACTTATTTTATGTTGTCTTTGATAGCAACATTGACCTACTACATGCCTCATTTTATGACTTTTACATGTTTGGAAACTTTTCCTTAAGTCTATAATAAATTGGGACTCAAGTATTAAGCTCCCCTAATATCTAGAAGGAATACATCTCTGTAGTAAGATTCTCTAAAAAGATACTTAAAGGAGTAGATGGCCCTTAATGTCTTGGTATATGTGGCACCTCAATAGGTCACTAATTGGTGGCTGTCTTAAAAATAAAGGCAGAAATGGTATATTTCAAAGAAGAACAGTTCAAATTATCATAGTATGTCAATCTAGCATTAAAACCATAGGAGGATATCAGCTAGATGTTCCAATCTCTCATTCCAGAATTTTGGGGAGCCTAGTATAATCTGAGGTCTGATCTTGATTATCATATCAGGAAGATTCAACATCAAGGATACAACAGACCAGTCCCCTCAGGAAGGTCCCTGAAAACCTCTTATAAGTTACCTAAGTTTTGCAAGTCAATCAAATCAATCAGTCAACAAGCATTTATTAATAATGTTCCAGACAATCTGCCAGGTTCTAGTGGTTTAAAGCCAAAAATGGAATAGTCCTTTCCTTTAATGGTTTGTATTCTATCAAAGGAGGCAACATTCACATATAGAAATATATACAAGGTAATTTTATTGGAGAAGCATAAGTACGAGGGTGGGTTTGGAAATTTTTTCTCATGTAAGAAGTGTAACTTGAGCTGATCTTTGAAGGAAGCTAGAGGTTTAGGGAGGGGAAGGAGGAAGATATATTCTAGACATGTAAGGCACACCTATACAAAGGTATGAAGACAGAAGATGAAATACTATATATGATAAATAGCAGTAAGACCAGTATGGTGTATGAAGGGAACAATTATATAAGCCTAGAAAAGTGAATAGGAACCTGATTGTGAAGATCTTAAGGGAGTTTGTTTTTGACCTTAGAGGTAATAAAAAGACAATGGTGTTTATTGATGAGAATGACATAATCAGACTCAAACAATAGGACTATCACTTACATAGCTTTATGAAGGATGAATGAGAGACAGAGAGAAAGAGAGAGAGAGAGAGAGAGAGAGAGAGAGAGAGAGAGAGAGAGAGAGAGAGAGAGAGAGATGGAGTAAGGGTAACTAATTAGGAGACTATTACAATGGACCAAGAGATGGGTGACCTGAAGTTTAGCTATTTGAGGGGTACATAAAGAGACAGATTGAGAGATGCCACAGAGATAGACATTACATAACTTGGCAACTTGTTACATATCTTGAGTGAGGAACTGAATGATGACTGTGAGGCTGTGAACTTTTTGTGACTAGAAGAATAGCAGTCCTCTTGACAGGTTTAGGTAAGCTCAGAAGTGGGTGGGTTTAGGAGGGAAGAGCATGATGATAGGTTTTTGTTTTGCTTTGGTTTGGTTTGATTTTTGACATGTCGAGTTTGATATGGTGATGTGATATCTAGTGTTTTTGTCCACTGGATATTTTTTTATGTGGCAATGGAGCTCAGAAGAGAAAACAAGGCTGTATATATTAATCTGGTAGTCCTATGTGTAGAGATGGTGTCTGAGGAGAGTGATGGGCAGAGGGACAGCAGGAAATCATGGGATATGTGCACAGTTAAATGGTTTCCAATATCACTGGCACCAATGGCACAATTCTGAACAAACTTCCACAACTAACTAACTCTATGTGTGGATATGGGCAAGTCTCTTGATCTCTCTAGGCCTCAGTTTTCTCATACAGAAATAAAGATGAGGGTTGAGGGGACAGGCATGGTAGACTAGATTATCTCTAAAATTCCATGATCCTTTTCCTTGATATGTGAAAAGTGAAGGCCATTTGCTAAATAGTTTAGCTCCAGCAAAGTGTGACATATTGTTTAAGTTAAATAGATACACCCAAGAGCAATGGCAAAGAAAGTGTATTGTAATACGTAGCCTAATAGTTGGAGAGGGCACCTTGAACATCCTTATGGATTAACTCCAGCACCTATCTGCAGGGGCAAGCTTTCTCTAGCTGACAGCCTGAATGGCATTTGACTATGACTGAAATGAGAGACATAAAAGGAGAGAGAAAAAACTGGAAATGATGATGCAGAGGTTTTAAGATCCTATGAGTAGTCAGGGAACAGACAATATTCTGAGTTCTGGCTGAGGGCACTTAAATTTAGATTCTAAATGTGTGTTATTGTATTTACTATATATAAAAGTGAAGGATATTGTCTCTAGTCCTCTTAAAACGTTAGACTTGGGGACAGTTGGAACTAGCATTTTAACATGCAACCAAAACTTCATTAAACAAATGCAACGATCTTGTGAACCTGCTCCAAGTGCAAGTAAGGAATGGTTTATTTTAGCCACTTGATATTATAATTCTGCTGAAGGTCAACACTATTCAGAGGGAGAAAACTAAGAGCACGTGTCTCTAAATACCATGCACAGGGCTGAAGTTGTGGTTATCCTGGAGAGTCTTCTCCAAGAATAAGTCAAATAGAATGCGAGTGGTATATCAATCAGTCAATAAGCATTTATCCAGCACTTCCAAAATGCTGGACTTCAGGTTAGGAAAACCTGGGTTCAAGTCTCCTTTCAGATACAAACTAACTTTATGATTCAGTTTCCTCATATATCAAATGTGAATTATAATGTGCATAGTAACTGAAAAAGGTTTTCTTATGAAATGATATATGTAAAGGGTTTTGAAAATGTTAAATTACTATATAAATGTTGGCCCTCATTGTTATTGTTCAAACAATGGAAAAAACAAAATGATACAAAACTGTTCACATTTGACCCCCAAATTCTAAATTGTAGATTGAATAAGGCTAAATTTTAGTGTCTATTAAATTAAAAGATATAAAACATTTTGAAAATACAAATGAGTCTTTCTTGGATTCTCATGACAGTTTCTAGCTACAAGCTTGCAAAGAAAAATAAGGAACTGAAAATTTGACCCTGGCCTAATAACCTCACAAAGAAGTAAGACCACAGAACCCCCTATTTCACCAGCTCCTCTGGCCAACACTACAACTAGGAAACTGTCAAGCAGTAAGTACCACCTGTTTCATTTTCTTTTAACTGCCAGAAGCAAATTATAGATAGATTAGCTCTAAACTCTGAAATTTAAAAGCTATATTAAATGTATACTTATTTTTCTAAAGAACAGAGGTAAGTTCTTTCCTTCAACAGATTTCTTCTTTATCAGTAGCCCTGGAATTTGGATTTTTAGAAACTAAACTATGTCTTTCTCTCTCTCTCTCTCTCTCTCTCTCTCTCTCTCTCTCTCTCTCTCTCTCTCTCTCTGTCTCTCTCTGTCTCTCTGTCTCTCTCTGTCTCTGTCTCTCTGTTACTGTCTCTGTCTCTGTCTCTCTCTCTCTGTCTCTCTGTCTCTCTGTTACTGTCTCTGTCTGTCTCTGTCTCTCTGTCTCTGTCTCTCTCTCTCTCATCTAAAGTAATTTTGATTTACTTTAAAAATATACCACTGAACCTTCAACAGGAATATAAAATATATCAAGACTATTTTAGACTAAGCATATCTTCATATTTGTATTACTACATAGACAAGATATTCCAAAAGCCTTAGTACAATTTTAAATTATAAATGCTTTTAAACTATTAATGCTTAAAACTGCACCAAGACTTTTGTACATACTTATATACACCTATGCATGTAGGAATATACATATATATTTTTATATATGAAAGGGGATAAAATACTAATTTCATATTAACTCTGCATTGTCTGTGTGCATATATATGTATAGACACACATGTGTGTTTAAAAACAAGATATTTTAAAGGATAAATATTAAGTCTAATGGTTTAAGTTTAGCACAAACTCCACCCACTGTCATGGGAAGGTTCATACCCAGGCATCTGCTATCATATTACAGATACAAAGCTATTTATAGAATTTGGGGGCAACAAGTTTTTTGAACTAGTAGGCCCACTGGGCAGCCCTTAACAGTTCCCCCACACAAAACAAACACATATAGTACCCTTCTCATCTCACCCCCACAACAAACTCCCCTGAGGCCCCAGCCCCCTATACAATCACAGACAACATACACCACCCTGTGTATTCCAATCTGAAAATGTCAGGGGCCTCTTTCCATCTGTTGTACATAAATTCAGTGCATCTGTCAAATTCAAGATTTCCCTACTGTCGTGTTAGAAAATGGTTACAGTACCTTCTGCTGTGATCTCTGTCATGGTGGCAGGGGTGAGTATTAGTTTAAAAAGGTGCTGTTAAGATGACAGTCTGAAGAATGCTTCAGGGTCCTGGAGCTGGCCCAGCCAGAGGGTGTAGTGTTCACTTGTGGGGCACCCCTGCTTTTTCCTTGCTGTTCTAGCTGCTTCTTGGGGCTTCGTTGAACTTTGGGTCTCTTCTGCACAGTTCTCCCCCCGGAAACAACCTGAGCCCTCTTCTAGGCAGTGACTACAACTCATGCAAAAAGTATCAGCTTCAAACAAAAATAGCCCTGCCTGCCTCCCTCGGACTCTTCAGCAGATCTTTTTTGGCACTGCTAAGGAACCCCCTAGCCCCCCCCCCCCCACATACACATATACACACGCAGGAGCACACACACCAGCTCTCCAGTGCCAAAGTAGGACAATAAAGCCGAGAAAGAGAAAGATCACAGGCACACGTGCTCACACAGGCAAAATAACTAGGAAGAAGCAGGCAAACCCCCACAGCAATCCTAGGATAATTACAGATCTTTGGGGTCTGTGTCACAGAAAACAAAATGTGTTGAGAGTAACCTTATCCACAGGAGCTCAGGTTTATTCTTAGTGCACTCAATGCCGGGT
The DNA here is from genome assembly GCA_011680675.1 of Gymnobelideus leadbeateri. NCBI lineage: Eukaryota > Metazoa > Chordata > Mammalia > Diprotodontia > Petauridae > Gymnobelideus > Gymnobelideus leadbeateri. Next base: position 659,847 of record WOXC01000291.1, read on the forward strand.
ACATTCTTCTTTGCCTTATTTGGACTGGGGAGGGTCCCTTGCTGTCTCCCAGAGCCAAAGGGGAGGACAGACTTAGGTAATTCTCTCCAATTTGAGTCCCTGTCTGTCCCAGCTCCCCTTGGTGATTCTACTCATTTATGTAAGGTCACATTTGTCAGTACAGCTAAAATCTGTAGCATTCTCCTCAAGTTAATAATTCCACATGGGAGTAAATGGCTGTTACATACTAAAGGAAAATAACAATAATAGTCATAACCCATACCTTTTAAATGTACTAGACCAGGGGTGGAGAAGCTGCAGCCTCAAGGCCACAGATGGCCCTCTAGGTCCTCAAGTGCAGCTCTTTGACGAAATCCAAATTCCACAAGAACAAACAGGGATTTGTTTTATGAAGTTTGGATTCCATCAAAGGGTCACACTTAAAAATGTAGAGGGTCACATGTGGCCTCGAGGCCACAGATTCCCCACCCCCATACTAGACAATACTGGGGGGTCCTCACTCTCTAAGCAATTACATGCAGTGAAGAACTTTGCAGAAGACTTGAATCTCTTGCAGCCATCCTGGTCAGGTGAAGGTGAAGAGAAGGTTATATTCACAAGTAATTCTCAACCCTCACTTTAGATAGTAATGTCAAGTATCTTCTCTCTAGCCTTCCTCCTCCAAGATGATCAGGGCTGCTAATAATTAGTCAAATTAGCTGATTATATTTCAGGTTCCACTTAGGTTAAGGTGGTAATGAACAAAGAAATATTCTAATGATTGATAGTGGAGGTAGCGGAAAGAGGCTCAAAGGCCATTGATAATTCATAAATTCATAAACAGTTCCTTAATTCTCAAGTCTTGACAGTCCCAAGTCCTTGATAGTACCTATGTAGGACTTTTATTCTCCTAACCAAGCCAATTTCAGGTTAGCTAACCTTTTTATATTTATCTTGTTGGCTTTTTCTGCTATAATATGGGTATTCTCCAGCTGTGTTGTAGTCTCTACATTATGGAAACCTCCAGTGAGACTCACATTCTTACTACTTGCAGATAATGGCAGGACGTGGTGTCACAGTTTGGCTCATCAGAAGAATTAGAGCATTTTGAAGGCAAATGAAGGAGGTCAAGGTCTGATATTATGGCAATTAGTTCCTTCCCACTCTATGTCCCCAAGACCCTTTTCCTTCAATTCCACTTAAGCATTTTTAATCTTTGGAGAAAATAGGGTTTAATATTTAAATTCATCAAACAACTTAATAGCTTTTCAGTTTAGTCAGTCCTCTAAGCAAATAAAAATAGAGAATAGGGTCATTTTTTTCCCCAGACCTGAAAATTGCAAGATCACTGATTTAGGGCCTGCAGGGTCTTTAGAGGGAAAGGGAAGGGAATAAGTATTTCTGTAGCAAGTAGTATGTGCCCAGCACTGTGCTAATTGCTTTATAAATATTACTTTAGAAACCATTGAAAAGGGCGGCTAGGTGATGAAGTGAGTAGAGCGCTGGCCCTGGAGGCAGAAGGACCTGAGTTCACATCCGGCCTCAGACACTTAACACACACAAACAAAAACCTAGCCGTGTGACCTTGGGCAAATTACTTAACCCCAATTGCCCTCCAAAAAAAAGCAACAACAACAAAAAAAGAAACCATTGAAAACCACCACCTCATTTGATACCCAAGGAAACTGAGGCTGAGAGGTTAAATGACCTTCCCAGGGTCAAACAACTATTCCATGTTTGAGAAAGTAAAACAAGACTCTAAGCCCAGCCCTATCCACTGTGTGTAATGGAAATGCAAATTTAAAGATCTTCCCTGCCCCTAGCTTAAGTGCACCTGGAGCTTGTGGTGGGAGGCTTGTTTTTCAGGAAAGCCCACACCTTGATACTTTGTGATTGGGCAGTGGGTCCAGAAGGTTGTTACATTCTCTGAGCCAGGAGAAGGCTATATAAACCCTGAGGAGAGGCTTTGCTTTGGGGCTCACTTTGAGAAGTGTTGTGTGATTTGACCAGATGAGTCTCTGGGAAGCCGTTGTTGAGAGCCCCCCCGGCTTTGAAAACCCAGATGTTGATGCTTCCCTCTCTGGTAACTGTGATTTGGTATTGATATAATGGTTGGACAGTTTGGAAGCCTGTCTGTTTGATCTGTAAGTTCTGTAACTCTGAAGTTTGGGGTAGTGACCTTTTCCCCCTGAACTAGGTAATATATGTTTGTTTGATTAAAGTAAGCTTGTTAACCCATTTTGAGTTGCTTTCCTTTACAAAAGCAGATCTAAGAACCTGTGTTGGCAGCCACTCTGGGGATGCTAGGGTGCTTGCTGATACACTGTGCCACCTAGCTGCCTTAAATAGCTAGCCAGTTGCTAATGCCAAACTCCCCCTGTGCCACAACAACCCCTTGCCAAAAAAATAACTTTGTGTCAGTCACTATTGTCAAATGTAAATTTAAAATTTTCTCTATAGCAGTAATTAAGGTTTTAAGTCCTGCATCTCAGAAATGCTGGCTGAATGACCTCTATAAAACATAGACAAATTAACCATTTATTGCTAATCAGTGCCCATTCATTAGGTACCTATTATGAGCATAGTATTGTGTTAGTATAAAGACACAAAGAAAATAGATTGAGTACTCAAGGAGCTTATGTGCTATCAGTAGAAGCAGTTTCCATACTGGAACTACCAAACAATAATGTTCACATGATGCTTCCTTAATGTTCCTCTCCCCAACTCATTCATGAGGTATATGTGAGAAAAGGAGGATGAGAACAAAACATTTGTTGCTGCTATTCAGTGGTTTCAGTCATGTCTGACTCTTCATGACACCATTTTGGGTTTTCTTGGCAAAGATACTAGAGTGGTTTGCCATTTCCTTCTCCAGACCAAAAAATAAAAAAAATAGTTGATTTAAAAAAGAAAAAAAAACTTTGTGCTGGCTTAAAACATTATTTTCTTAGCCTCCCTGAAAAAAAAAAGAAGAGCTTATGAATGTTTCTTTCATTGAGAATAATGCATTTCTTAATTTGAAAATGCATAAGAGCCTGTTCCAGACTTTGGTAAATTACAATTTTGATGCTAAACTGGATCACTTGATACCTTTAAAAAACAAAAAGCTGACTCTCTTTTCAATGAAAGTATCAATCAGTTAGCAAACAAGCATCTGTTAAGCATTTCAGTAGGTGTGTATAATGTCTTTCTCCAGGAAACTCAAATAATGAATATACCTTCCCAGGGAATAAGCTGCTTAGTTTTGAGACAATCATTAAACCCTTAAACTTTTAGGGTCAATTGATGGGTTGTTGTTTTAAGTAGCAGTGGATTGAGGTCATTTAACTGAGTCTAGATGGCCTTTTATGACGGTTATTATAGAGGGAGTTCTGGTTCAGGTGTGGGCTGGACTGGGTGGTCTCCAAGGTCTTTTCCAACTCTAAGGTTTTATAATTTTATAAAAGTATTCTGGAAGACTTAAATAAGAAGGAGTCAGGGGATTTGCTTTTGTATCCTAGCTCTTCAGCATTATTAGATGTGATCATGGGCAAGCTATTTTACTTTTCTAAGCCTGTTTCTTCATCTGTAAACTAGGAATGATATTTATATTATCTCCCTCAGAGGATGCCTGTGAAGAATGCCCTTTAAAGTGCCATATAATTGAGAATCATCATTCAGTCTAAAAGGTGAACAATTCTCTTCTCAATATCTAGTTAACTTTCATCTTTCCAATCAGTCCACAAACCAGTATTTATCATTCCCCTACTATGTGGTTGGCATAGTGCAAGGAAGGAAGGAAGGAAGGAAGAAGAAAAAAAGAGAGAAAGGAAGAAAGAAAGAAAGAGACCCTTTGACTTCAAGGAGCAGTTACTTATTATAAAATTAACATTCCTAGTTCCTTCAAAGAATTAATGAAGCACATAATAACACTATGTGCAAGGCACCTGAGATACAAAAAGAAAAGTAAGGCATTTCTCATTCTCAAAGAGCTCACATTCTAATGAGAAAGCCATGATTTGTAAGACTTCAGCTTCATATCAAGCGGAAAAGTCAAGTGGTACCTAGGGTGCAATGACAAAGCAGTACTAACAAATATATCCTTGTTTTTACAAAATTGAAAAAAATATATGAAATAATGAAATTCAGCAACTGACCTATAACTGTCCATATGGGTCTAAAATTGAATTTAGGTCTATAATATCCTATGCAATGGTTTAAATCATGTTATTTCTCTAACACTATTAGCTTTAATTCAACATTTATTAAAAATCTTTTCTGTTCAGTGTCCTAGGTTAGATACAAATATAAATAAGATGTGTATTGTGCCTTCAAGAAGCTTACAGTCTAATGAGAGTCATAAGTTCAAAAATTTTCTCCTTCCTTCCCTCCCCCTCTTCCTAAAAAGGTAGGGAATTTGATATAGGTTATAATGTGCTATCAGGTAAAACATATTCCCCGTATTAGTCACAGTGGTCTTGCAGAATCAAAGGGCATGCACAGTTTGGTTGCTTTTTGTGAAAGAAGAAACAGATCAAAAGGGAAAAAAAACACGAAATAGAATAAAGTAAGTGAAAAAATATGTTTCAATTTGCATTCAGAGTCCATCACTTCTTTATCTGGACATGGATAGCATTTTCTTTCATGAGTCCTTTGTACTTGTCTTGGATCATTGTGTTGCTGAAAAGAGCTGAGTCATTCATAGTTGATTATCCTACTGTGTTGCTGATACTATGCACAGTGGTTCTGCTCATTTTACTTTGTATCTGTTTCTATAAGTCTTTCCAAGTTTTTTTTCTGAAATGAGCCTGTTCTTCATTCCTTATTGCACAGTAATATCCCATTACATTCATATGTAACAGCTTGTTCAGCCATTCCCCGTATTGATGGGCATCCCCTCAAATTCCAGTTCTTTGCTACCACAAAAAAAAGCTGCCATAACTATTTTTGTACATGGAGTTTCTTTTTCCCTTTTTAATGATCTCTTTGGGATACAGGCCTGGTAGTGGTATTGCAGAATCAAAGGGTATGCACAGTTTGGTTGCCTTTTGTGCATAGTTCCAAATTGTTCTCCAGAATGATTGGATCAGTTCACAACTGCACCAACAGTGAATTAGTGAACCAATTTTCCTACATCCTCTCCATTGTTTATCATTTTCCTTTTTTTGGTCATATTGGTCAATATGATAGATGTGAGGTGGTACCTCAGAGTTGTTTTAATTCACATTTCTGTCATAAAAAGTGATTTAGAGCACTTCTTCATATGCCTATAGATAGCTTTGTTTTTTTCTTATCTTAAAACTATCATATCCTTTGATCATTTATCAATTGGGGAATGGCTTGAATTCGTATAATTTCAGTTCTCTATATATTTCAGAAATGAGGCCTTTGTCAGAGACACTTGCTGTAAAAATTGTTTCCCAGCTTTCTACTTTCTTCTAATCTTGATTGCACTGTTTTTGTTGGTGCAAACACTTTTAAATTTAATATAATCAAAATTATCTATTTTGCATTTATAATGTTCTCTATCTCATTTGGTCATAAACCTGTAACTCACTTAACTTTTCCTTTAAGAATTTAGATGCTTGGGGCGGCTAGGTGGCACAATGAATAGAGCCCGGCCCTGGAATCAGAAGGCCCTGAGTTCGGAGCCGGCCTCTGACAATCCATACGAACAAAAAGCCTAGCCGTGTAACCTTGGGCAAGTTACTTAACCCCAATTGCCCTAAAGGGGAGGCTAGGTGGCGCAGTGAGTAAGAGCGTCGGCCTCGGAGTTTGGATGACCCGAGATCAGATCTGGCCTCAGAAAATGAGCACCCACACATAAATAATGACTAGCCGTGTAACCTTGAGCAAGTTACTTAACCCCAATTGCTTTTTAAAAAAAAAAAAGAAGAATTTAGATGCTGGGGTGACTAGGTGGCACAGTGAATAGAGCACCAGCCCTGGAGTCAGGAGGACCAGAGTTCAAATCCAGTCTTAGACATATAATACTTAGTAGCTGTGTGACCTTGGGCAAGTCACTTAACCCCAACTGCCCTGCATTTCCCCCTCCAAAAAGAAAAAAAAATATTAAAGAATTTAGATGCTATGCCACTTCATGCATACATGTATATATGTTTAGTATTGATATTACTTCATTGTCTTTGTTACCTTTTACCAAGATATAGTTTCCTTCCTTATCTCTTTTAATTAGGTCTATTTTTGCTTTTCTTTTGTCTAAGATCAGTATTGCTACCCCTGCTTTTATTTTTTTCAAATTTCAGCTGAACATAATAGATTCTGTTCCAGCCCCTTACCTTAACTCTGTGTATGTCTCTCTGCTTCAAAAGTGTATTTTGTAAACCACATAAATAGGATACTGGTTTTTGATCTGCTCTGCTATCTACCTCCATTTTATGGGAAAGTTCAACCCAGTCACTTTCACAGTTATGATTACTAACTGTGTATTTCCCTCCATCCAATATTTTCTCCAGCTTATATTCTTTGTCTTTCCAACCTTTCTCTCTTCAACAGTGTTTTGCTTTTGCTTTTGTCTACTGCCTCTCTGGGTCTGCCCTCTCTTCTGTCAGTGTCCCCCACCACCCTGTATTTATTTTTTATTTTTTTCTTCTTCTACTATCCTTTTGGGTAAGATAGATTTTTTTTTTTTTTGCTTTTTGGAGGGCAATTGGGGTTAAGTAACTTGCCCAAGGTCACATGGCTAGGTTTTTGTGTGCATTAAGTGTCTGAGGCTGGATCCGAACTCAGGTCCTTCTGACTCCAGGGCCGGCGCTCTAGCTCTACTCACTGCACCACCTAGCCACCCCGGGTAAGATAGATTTCTATATTCAACTGATTGTGTGTATTTTTCCCTCTTTTTTTTTTTTTTGCTTTTTGGAGGGGCAATTGGGGTTAAGTGACTTGCCCAAAATCACATGGCTAGTAAGAGTTAAGTGGCTGGATTTGAACTCAGGTTCTCCTGACTCCAGGTCTGATGCTCTATTCACTGTACCACCTAGCTGCCTCAAGTATTATTCCCTCTTTGAACCAATACTGATGTGAGTAATGGATGCCCATTGCCTACCCTCTCATCTTTCCCTCCATTGTATTAGGGTTTTTGTGCCTCTTCATGTGAAATGATTTACCCCATTAAACCTTTCTCTTCTTTCTGCACCAAGTATACTCCTCTTTCTCATCTCTTAATTATTTTTTTATGTCATTCCCTCAAATTCACTTTATACCTACCTGTACTCTCTGTCTATGAATATTCCTTCTAGCTATGCTATTACTGGTAGAATGGATTCCCTACTTTAATTGTTTGTTGTAGCAGCTAAAAATAAACACAGACCATCTGGGGCTATTGTTATCTTTGAATTTTGTTTGAATCAGAAATCCAAGATAAGTGATGACAACTTGTTTTTGTTATCAAATGTACTATGGAACCATACACCTAACATTTTCCAAAATGCCAATTGACAATGGTTATCATAATATGAGGTGAGGTACACGAATGATTTTATGAAAAGTAGATTTAATTCTTTTGGATCTCTAGAATGTCCCCTGAAGGTCCACCCTTTTTTGTCAGACTTTTTTTTTTACCCTAATTTCCTTGACAGATTCTATGACATATTCTAGTCAAAAAGACCTGCTTTCTGTCTCCTTAACAATATCTTTTGCCAGGGAATCTTCCCTCAAGGTGTTTCTTATAATTGGGATGCTTTCCCTTCTCTCTCTATATCCCTTCAATGCCATATATAAAAGAGGCATTGTAATGTAGTTAATAGAGAACTGTCAGAAATTCTGGAAAGACCAGAGTTTAAGCCCCACCTCTAACACATACTGATTATGGGACTTATCGGCAAGTCACTGAACCTCTCCAAGCTAATGGCAACTTTATAAGAATTTAAGTTGCAGGGAGAATGATTATCTTCATTGGTAAAGGCAGTTTCCTTATCTGGGTATTGTCTTTAATTGATGAAATTGAAAATCCAATTCCTATCCACATATGCAAACACATACACATCCATGCACATATATACATATACACACATATACATATTTATAAAACTAACTGCTGAGTAACAAATCTTAACTTTAGGTGGCTGCTTGGAGACATGCTTAAAAAGGAAAGGATGTAGTGAAATACAGCACAATCATAGGCCGATTACAAATAAATTTTGAGCAATTTCCAAGTGCATTTGGATGTTACCTTGTCTGAGTCCTAAAAGGAGATTTGGCACAACCTTGATGGTCTGATTTTAAAGCCCATTTGCTTTTACTTTTGTTTTTTTGCTGGGTTTTTTTTCCCTCCAGCAGAAGACAAAGATGAGGAGCCAAACAGAATGATTTCAAAGAGAGTGAGAGCCACCACTTAAGAATCTTCTCTAATCGAAAGCCAACAAAATAAGACATTGGGAAAGGCATCTGAGTTGAAGCAGCTTACTGAAAGGAATCTATGGATTATAATTGTACATTTAGCCTTGTAGGCTATTTAAAACTGAGAATAAGCAATATTCATTAGGGCAAAGTAACTGGAAAAAAGAAGTGTTGTTTCGTTTAATCATTAGAGCAAATAAATATGAAGGAAAATCTGGATTCCTTTCAAAAAGTTTTTAAAAAAGCATTTAGGGACATGCTTTTTAATATTTATATCCACTTCACTCTGAAACCATACTTATATTTTCCAATTACTTTGTCTAAGTTAATATTGCATAACCCTAATTTTTCTTGGCTTGCCAGGCTAAATGTATAGCAACTATCATCTGTAGATTCCCCTTAGCATGGTTTCATTTCAAATTCCTTTTCTAATATCTAATTTGGTTGGCTGTTGAATAACATACAATTTACCCTTAAATTACTTTCAGGCTTCTAAATGTGGTGTCTAAGTTGCCCTGGCATAAGAAAAAACCCAGTGCATCAACTTATTTATTCTATCATCTTGTCTTATCTCAGGTATATTTATTTTCCAATTCCTAATTTTTTTCATTCTGTTTAGTGAAAGAACCTAATGGCTCCAAAGGGATTATGTTCATTTCCTTAATCAAGGGCGAAAGTCCCTTCCAAAATTTTAGTTCACTGTCTAATTATTTGGAAACTGCATAATCCAAACTTGTTTCAAATGACATAGGGCATTCCATTGCAATTAAAAACTTTCCTCTCCCTAACACTGTCACATAAATATCTTAGTCTCCAATATCAGTCGTCTTTCTTCATTGGTATTTGCCACTGTCAAAAAAAGTCTTTCAGAAAATTGCCTGCGTCAATCTAATCTTCAGTTAAGGAAGGTGCAAAATGTTCTTTCCCCTCTTTAAGATCTTTAATATAGGGCCTGGTGTTTGGCTTCTGATATTATTTCGCTTTTTATATCAGGGCCTAGAATTTTGTGTACCTTGTTCCCCACCATGAGATCCTTAATTTTAGTGGATATGTCTACTCAGTCCATCAATAAACATTTGTTTAAAAAAAAAAAGAAAAGAAATTTTTATGTTCTAGGAGGGTATTGTGTTAAGCACTGGAGGTTTAAAAAAAAAGGAAAAAGTACCTGCTCTCAAGGAGTTCACAGTCTAATGGGGAGGACAAGAAGCAGACAGATATGTACAAATAAGCTTTATGTAGGAAATTATTGAAAGAGGCAAGGCGATATAATTCAGAGGAATTGGGATTGGTGTTTTTTTCTTTTTGTTTGTTTGTAGGAGATGAGATTTCAGTTGAGAATTGAAGAAAAACCAAGAAAGCCAGGAAGCAGAGATGAGGGAAGAGAGAGCATCCTGTGCTTGAGGGATGGCTGGAGCCCAGTGGAGGCCAGTGTCACCACTCCTTTTGTTTTTCTCTCTTTATTGTTTGGAATACTATCCATCTTGTGAGAAATTTATGTTTTTTCTCTTCCTTATAAAGGGCAGCATCCTAATTGAAAAGGTCTTAAATGAATGACTTTTAGGAGGTGATTTTTCTCTTGCAAAATGGATATTCCTACAGACTCCTTTTTTCATTGCTTACCAAGCTGCCTTCTATATTTATGACAGTTTGCATCACTAACTGAGCAATCTGTTGAATCTGGTTAGTGTTTCTGATTGCTGATTAGAGTCATTAACTTCTTCTTGAGCATCTCCAACAATAAGGAAGTCATTTTATATTTCATACATTTCTAGTCCCCAACTCCCTCCACCCCTCAGTATTTGGGATTTGAATTAAGCTTAACTCCTATATATTGGTACCTAGGATAGCCTACAAAATAACAGCAGCATCCAACTTTGCCATGAAGGATCAAAAAGATACTAGCAAGAATAAAACTTCTTTCAGGAAAAAGACTATGTGGTTTCACTTTTTATAGACAATTTAAACAACAGCAACAAGCCTATACAGTGTAGTGGATGGGAAGATGTCCTGAGAGTCAGGAAGTCCTTCCTCTTTGGTTATGTGACCCTCAGCAAGGCATTTAACCTATCATTTTTGTTGTTGTCTTGGCCATATCCTACTCTTTGTGACCCCATCTGGAGTACTCTTGACAAAGATAGGACAGTGGTTTGCCATTTCCTGCTCCAGCTCATTTTGTAAATGAGAAAACTTAGGGAACCAGTGTTAAGTGACTTGCCTAAGGTCACTCAGCTAGTAAACATTAGAGGCCAGATTTGAACTCAGGAAGATTTATCTTCCTGATTCCTGGTCTACCACTCATCCACTCCACCATCTCTCTGTCCTAACACAGTTGTGGTAGTACTTGACCTCTTGGCTTTCTGACTCCTATGTCAGTTCTCTATTCACTACTGTATTTAACATGGCTTCTAATTGTTAACTACAAATGTTAAATGTCATTTTATCACCAAAAAAAAAAATCTGTTTTCAGGAACATTTGTTGTTTTTATGTTTGTTATTCATTTGAAGTCATTATCTCCCATTTGCCACTGTGGACCTGATATGAGTACTTCTGATATCACAAATCTCTCAGACTGCATTCTTGGGTAGATGTCCTTGTTTATAAATTGTATGTTTATTCCATTTTTAATATCTTTAAAATAAAACAAAGTAGTACCAAACATTTTCATTTAACCAAATAAATGTTCTTTCCCCCCTTTTTTTTTCCTGTTTTTTATTTTATTTTCCCAGAGCTGTTTTCTATTTTGTGCATACCCTAGATGTTTGAACATAACTCCCAGAAAGTCAGTCCATGTAGTATTTGCATTAGCAATAGAAGAATTTGTTTTGTTAACTGATGCATCCCACACAGAAATCAAGGGCTCTACATTTAGAACAGGACTGGAAAACAACAAAAGTTACCTGAGTGGGAAGAACAAATCTGAGCCCCTGAGAGACACTTACAAAATAAACAGGTCACTGCATAACCTGCCTCATGTGGAGGTGGAATAGACAGCGTGATGGGATGTTTGCTGCCTAAAAAGGGCCTTGTCCTAAAATAGCTCCTCCATTAGACTGCCTGAAATGCAAACCCTTAGAGATCCATTCTTTTAAGTGACAGCATTGTCTCCATAAAGTCCCTATTAAAAATAGGGACTAAGGGAATACTGTCGAAGACAGTATTCTAAACAATAAAGACAGAAAAACAAAAGCTAAAAGTCATATATACTTTAGTGACTGAGGAGTAGTGACACTGGCCTCCCCTGGGCTCCAGCTATTCTCTCTGGCTGTCCCTCATGCACAGAATGCTCTCTTTCCTAAGCATTATAACCATTTACATCAGGAAAGGCAGTACATGGTAGCTCAGGGCCTAGCATATTTTAGGGGTGAGATTGATTGAGGGGGAAGTTAGAGGAAGTTGCGGAAGGTGAATGGCCTTCCTTGTCCTATTTACCCATCTTTATCACCACAAACCTAAATATAGGTTTAGAGCTAGAAGGGGTCTCACTGACCATCTAAACCAGAGGTTCCCAAACTGATTTGACCTACTGCCCCCTTTAAAAAAAATTACTCAGTGCCTCCTGGAAATCTACTTTCTTTAGACATTTAACATTTTTTAAATGTATGTCATTTCAAAAGATATATAATACATATTTTTAAATGATATGTTTTAAATTTAATAATTTATTATAAATTTGTGTGATTTTTCTTGCATTGAAATTTTGGTGATGCAATATTGTATCATGTAACTGTATAATATTGCATTGTAAACAAGTCATTACATGCACATATTCCTGCCAATGTATTCTAGACTTCCCAACAATGCATGACATGGTAGCCTGCCAACACTTGCTTGTTAAGACCTATTGGAGGACTTGACCACTGATCAGGTATTACTTACATCTTGCGTGTTTATTTGGAAAATAATGTAATCACTATGACTTTATTGTTACACAATAGATGAAACATGTACAAACTGTTTTTCAAAATGTTCTTCTTTCCTTATGCTTCCAGCACCCCCTTATTTTTATTCAATGGCTCCCAACTACACCCAAGGCTACTATTGTCTGCCCATTGTTCTAGCAAACCCCAAGGGGTGGTAATGCCCACTTTGGGAACCTACAAACCAATTCCTTTATTTTATAGATGAGGAAATTAAAATGCAGGGAAGTGGTGTCCTGCCTAATAATTATCAGTCAAAATATGAAGGCAATATATAATCTGTTGAGGTTTAAACCCAGGGATACCAAAAACTCTTGAGGTGGGAGCTCTGCCTACCACAAAACTGTTGTAGTTTCATGATGTGTTGTGGTAGAACTGTCTCAAAGAATTCAGAATCAGACCACCTCTAATTCAAGTATAGGCATTTACTGAGATTGATGCCTCTCATTAAGCTGGCTAAGTTCCAAGAGGAACCAGCAACTTCAGAGAAAGCAAGATGGATTTTTATAGGGTAAAAATGCAATTATATAACAGAAATTTACATAGAATAGGCTGCCCCCTCCTCACCCCCTCCCAGACTGCTCACCCTTTCCCTTTTCCCCCTTCCTTGTCCCCTTTCCCTTCCCTCTCCCTCTCCACCTCTCCTCCCCCCTCCCCTCCTTCTCTTCTCCTTCCCCCCTCCCCCTCCCCATTACCTTACCCATCCTTCCCTCCATCCTTTCTCCTTTCTCGCTTCCCCGGCCTAGACGATGCCATGGTGGAGATGGCTGAGGAGGCCATGGAGCCTGCTGAGGCGGACATCACCGGGCTGTGCCAGGACATGTTCTCCAAAATGGCCACGTACCTGACGGGCGAGCTGACAGCCACCAGTGAAGATTATAAACTTCTGGAAAATATGAACAAACTGACTAGCTTGAAGTATCTAGAAATGAAAGATATTGCAGTAAACATAAGTAGAAACCTAAAGGACTTAAACCAGAAATATGCCACCCTTCAGCCTTATCTGGATCAGATCACTTTAATTGAGGAGCAAGTAGCCGCTCTTGAACAGGCAGCTTACAAGTTGGATGCCTATTCAAAGAAACTAGAAGCAAAGTACAAGAAGTTAGAGAGGCGATGAAAGAATTCTTTAGCACAAAGACTTTAACTACAAGAATGTTTTATAAGAAATATGTGGGATGGGACTTCTCACTAGGCTTCAGTTCCCAAAAGGAAGCGGTGCTGCTGATGCAAGGAGAATCCCAGCCTCCACCTCTGGCTGGATGTGTAACTCTGGCCACCCCCATGTTTTCCTCAGCCTGTACCCTTGGAACCTCATCTTAGCGTGTGCTTCCTTGTGTGCCCTGGACCAAGGCTCAGAAATCAGGATCAACCCCGTCTGGAGCAGACACAGATGAGAGGCTCTCGGCTCCCTGGCTCTTCCCTTGCCCCCACCCCACTCATAACCTGTTCTTCAGCTTAAATAAAAAATGCCAACCTAAAATAAATAAATAAATTCACATAGAATAAAGGAATACCATTAATATTAAAAAGCCAGGAGGAGTTTGTTAAGGGATTAGGTAATGGAGGAGGGGTTTGTTAAGGGGTTAGGCAATGGAGAAGGGGTCTCATCTATGGTTCTGTGGTTCAACATTCTGGTTATTCTGCCCTCCAACTGGCTAGCTATTGTGGTCCTGTCTGGTTAAGACAGATAGTTAGGTATTATTGTCCCATCTTGAGCTAGATGGATGATGTGATTGTGATTGAATAAAAGAACACACTTGTTTCTATGTGAATGGGTCTGGGGGAAGTGCCCAGGTAGAGGCAATAGCTAAGTTCCCATAAAATGGTCACACCTGCTGTTTCTGTGGGAACTAAGAGTTCATGGACACACCTATTGTTCCAATGAGCAGTGAGGCATATGTGAAGAAGTTAGGGCATGGGGGAGGGGGGCAGGAGGGAAGAGGAGCTAGGTAGGTACAATGGGCCTGCTGTTCAGTAGGGCCAGGCCTATAATGAAGTTAGAATATTGGGGCTGGGGGCAGCTTTATTAGGATTCCATCATATCCTATATCAAATTGTTTACCCTCTTAGTGAGGAAGAGAGGGAGAAAATTTGGAGTTAAATTTTTAAAAAGGAAGGTTAAAAAATTATCCTTATATGTTATTGGAAAAATAAAACACTATTTTAAAATAGAGAATTTTAATATAGGACCTTTGAGTATCCTGCCTAAGGTCTCACAGGGAATACACATTAGTCAGTATCTCAACCCAGGGCCTTTGGGGCATGGATAAGTATAGAGTATGGATCCAATATTCATTCTCATTTTGACTTTGCTTCGGGGATCTGGTGCATAGTAAACACTTAAATGCTTGGCAGTGTTTAGGATGTAACTTACTAAATCCTTAATCACTGAGACAGTTAGGTGCCCCAGTAGATAGGCTGCTGGACCTTGAGTCAGGAAGACCTGATTTCAAACCTCACCTTAAACACTAGTTGTGTGACTCTACGTGAGTTATTTAGCTTTTACTTGCCTGTTTCCTTATCTGTAAAATGTAGATAATAATAGCAACTATTTCTCAACATTTTCGTGAGGATCAAACCTTAAAAAACAAAATAAACCTTAGATGTCATTGTTTTTATTATTATTAATTGATCCCCTCTCCATGAGAAAAGTACCCCAGGGTGTGCCAGTACTCATGGTCCTCTGAGCACACTCATTTCCTCTAGACTCAGTGTTCTTTCCAGGATATTATGCTATCTCTGATAAAAGTAGCCTGTGTAATAACCATCCAGCCAGTTCCTTCCCTTTGGCCAATCAACATAAAGTATTTTATGGGTTCTAAAAAAAATCAGCAATTACTTTAGCTTGTCAAATGAGTAGCAAATATATTTTTGTTTCTGCTTTGAAAATTGTGTGGACTTCAGGCATACTTGATTTCTTCACTGATTACATCTTGATTCCACTGGATTAATCAATCTAGTAGCATCCCTCGTCTTTAAGTAGAAAGACTTAAAACAAGAGAAGGGGCAAAATAAATAAAGCATATCTATCATCTAAAAGCATGTTGGTGGTGCTATCATTTCAAAATATAGACAGTAAAAAATGAATAAAAAGCAAATGTATTAGGTGCGGCAGAGTGAAAAAAAACAACTCTAGATTGATGTCAGTGGTCATGGGTTTCACTCTAGCATCTGCTATATACATATTACCAGTGTGACCTTGGGTAAGGTAACCATCCTGGATCTCAATTTGTTGACCTTCTAAATTAGGATCTATCAAGTTCTAAATCCTTTGATCCTTAGATCAAACATTTTAATGTCAGTGATCCATGTTACAGAAAAGAAGTTTGCATTTGTATGATGCAATAAGCCTTACATTGTGGCTTGGCCCTGACCTCTAGCCTAGTTTCTAACTACTAACTATTAACTCTAGCCTAGCCCTCCATTGTTCATCTACTTCCCACCCTTGAGCCTATCAAAATATCAATATACCTTTGAACTAGCCTAGCCCACCATAGTCTGTAGCCTCGAGCAACCTCCCACCCTTAATTACTCATTGACCTCATTAACTCTTCCTGTAGACCCTCCCCAAACTCCTGCCCTAGACCATGCCTAGATTCCTCCCACAACCTTCTGTATATAAGACCCCATCTATCTTCATATTTGTGAGAGAGCCATAGAATAGTGAGAGCACCATAGAATGACCTAGCACAGACTTTGTGTCTAATGCAAGCAAACTTTTATTAAACTTTATTTTCTTTGGCTGAGAAGACGTGAGTCAAATTCATTCAGCAGGACCCAGAGTGTTGATATTTTGGGGTCTCCAGAGCAACCCTAACCCTCTTTAGTGGGTAACCTCTTCATAGTGATTGTCAATTTATTATTAGCTAGCCTGGTTAATAAATTGATTATTAATTACACAGAAACTCTGTCTCTCAAAATTTTATATTTGTCACAATTTTATTTTATATGAATATTTAACATATGTTATTGGTCAACTTGGGAGCACAGTGGATAGAGTGCCAAGCTTAGAGTCAGGAAGTCCCATTTTCCTAAGTTTAAATCTGACCTCAGAAACTAAAGTGCTGTATGACCCTAAGCAAGTCACTTAACACAATTTAACTCAGTTTCCTCGTCTGTAAAATGAGGTAAAGAAGGAAATGGCAAACTACTCCAGTACAGTTGCTAAGAAAACCCCAAATGGAGTCATAGAGTTGGATATGTCTCAAAAACGATTGAACAACAACAACATATGTTATATGTGAATATAATATATTATGAATGTTTTAATTGCATCTTTGGGGTATATGCCCAGCCCTAGGATCTTTGGGTGAAGTATCCAGTTTGGGTTCTTTTTTTTTTTTTAATGGATAAAGCATTGGTCTTGGAATTAGGGACAGCTGAGTTCAAATTTAGCCTCAGACACTTACTAGTCTTGTGAACCTAGGTAAGTCACTTAACTTTCTACCTCAGTTTCCTCAACTGTAAAGTGGGGATAATAAAAGTGCTTACCTCACAGGATTATTGTTAAGGATCAAATCAGATTAACCGAGATGATATTTATAAAGTATTTAATTTGGTGCCCTGTGTGTCCAACTCTTCATGACCCCATTTGAGGTTTTCTTGGCAAAGATATTAGAGCAGTTTGCCATTTCCTTCTCCAGCTCATTTTTACAGATGAAAAAACTGAGGCAAACAGGAGTAAGCAATTTACCTAGGGTCACATAGCTAGTAAGTTACTGAGGTCAAATTTGAACTCAGGTCTTCCAGCTCCAGGCCCAGTACTCTATCCAGTGCTCTACCTATCTGCCCCTGCCATGTATATAGTCAATACTTAATAAATGCTTATTCCCTTAACCATTTATTCCCTCTTATATTATTGCAAAATATTTACCAGGAGAGTTAGACCAAATCATAGTCCCATCACATAGTCAGTGTGCCTTTTTTCATACAGTGACTGTTAGAGGTGGCAGATATGGACAGTGGAAATAAAATATTCATATAAGACATACAAGAAAAGCACAATTACTTCACCAGCAGAAATCACCCAGTAGACATCACTGCATCGGTATTTTCAGAGAACATGAGCAGTTCTGGCTCATCAGAGCTATGACTTTCCCAAGCCATATATGCCTCTCTATTTGCACCCTCAATAAGTGTTCCCAGGTCATGTGTCTTCTCTGCATATGAACCCTTTCTCACTGGTGATATGGCAAAGTGTGAGAGAATGTATCTTATTTTATCTATATTTTATTATCACTTTACTTGCTAAGCTGTTTGATTATATGTCCTTTGTTTTTATTTAATGTGTCCTCTGGTTGATTGGTAAAAGTAAACACATGATTCTGAACTCAGGAAGTATGATTTTGAATGGATATTGACTCACAGAGTAACTTAAATTGGGAGTAGGTTTTGGGGGACCCACATGGCAGAAGGTATCCCAGGTGCTCCACTATTTGTGGACTTAAGAACTGTTCAAGCAGTTTCTATTCCTTGTTCCAAATTCTGACCTGTGGGACCAAGCAGAACAAGCTGCATAACTCTTTCTACATTATAGAACTTTAAATATTTTAAGACAACTCTCTTATCTCCTATTTAAGACTTTCCTTTTCCAAGCTTGACATGATAAGTTCTTTCAACTGAGTCTCATTTGTCATGATCTCTCTTCTTAATATTCCCTTCTTCCTATAGATGCATGCAGTTTGTCAATGTCCTTCCTAAATGTGATACGCAGATTGGATTCACACTGAGTTTGTACTTCGTTAAATCGCCAGAGTCCAGTGCGATATAATAAAGCTCTGGACTCAGTGTGAAGAAAACATAGGTTCAAATCCCAACTCTACCAATAACTAGTTACAGGAATATAGGCAAGTCACTTAACCTCTCAATTTCATCATCTGTGAAATGGGAACAATACCATTCAATGGAATCCATTTCATACAATTGTTGTGAGGCTCAAATGAGAAGATGTATATATTTTGCAAACCCTAAATCCTAAAATGCCAAATAAATGTTAGTTATTAGTATCTTTTATCACACTGACTGTTTTCCATTGGCCACATCTGTATTCATGTAGTTGATTATTTGAGCCCAAGTGAAAGATTTTATATTCATCCCTAAATTTAAACTTACTGAATTCTGTCCATTTTTCTGAACTGTTGAAACATTTTGAAATGTGTTATTAATTGTCTTAATTATCCTTCTAAGTTTTTTTTTTGTCATTTTCTTATCTTATAATTATGCTATCAATATTTTCATCTACAGTGATAGCTCAAATAAGAGGCTGTGGTGTCTGGAGGTTTGCCTGCACAATACTAACAGAGTATGCAGACTTTGGTGTTACTTATTTACCCCTATAAGGAGATGAATTTAGCACCTAGTCAGCAAAAATAGTGAAAGTAGGAAGCTATTTAATGGCAGTCTCCCTGGTGAGCTTCTCCCCTCTCTGCATCCTGGAAATTGCCTTCCAAATACTGGCTAAGTATTGTTCAAATGTCTCTGTTTACCAAAGTTCTGGAAGTCTATTTACCAGTCTTCCTGTGGGTTTGGACACCAGTGTCTCTCTCCCTAAAAGCATGTGTACCAACGTCTGAGGACTATCCCTTCCCTCTTACACACATTTTTTTCTTAATGCTGCTTGTCCCTTTGACCAGAATTGCCAGTTATAAATCTGACTTCATAAGTCATTAATATGAACAGCACAATGACAAGGACTGATCCTTGAGAAATCTACTACATCACTCTTTAGGTTGACATTAGTCTCTGGTTATGATCATTTAAAAAGCTTCAAATTCACCCAACTGTACTAGGATCTATTAATAATGATTACAATTACAATAACACTGATACTAATAATAAGCATTTACATAGTGCTTTAAGACTTATAAGGTGCTTTATATATCTTATTTGATCTTCAAAACAATCCTGTGAAATAGGTGCTATCATTTCTCTGTTTTACAGATGAGGAAACTAATACTCTCTGGAGTATAATATGGGGGCCTTTGTCAACTGTTTTGCTTTAATCTAGATATTTTTATGTCTATCACATCCCTTAATCTACTAATCTGTCAAAAATAAAGCTATTCTTGTTAGGACCAGGCAAGTTTTTTTACTGGTAACCCATGCCTAGAATCTACATCTCCTGATTGGTTTGACTAACTTTGGTTCAAGTTTCTTACTCTTTCTTCCTCCTATGTCTTCTACTTCATCTGCCGGCCCTTTGTTTTGCCAATATAACCTAGGGTTCTTCATCCCTACCTTCACTGACTTGACCCATTGCCTCCCTACATTTATGATATAAATCCTCCTTGTCTTAACTAACTATTCTGAAATTGCTCATAGACCCATGTAACTGATTCATGATGCCTGCCAGTTCTGGATCTGTCCAACCTAACTCCTTTCTTGTTTTAGTACCATTAGACTATTGTAATCTGAATCCTGGCATTGCCCCTTCCTTTGCATGGAATTCAAATTATTGCAGAAGAATAGTTCACATCCTGCTATTTTTCAATGGAACGTCCCTGGACTTAGCTGTTCTTTATGCTTTCTTTCTGTTATAAGACACTAGGGATGGGCAAAGGATAGGGAGAGGGAGAATTGAGGCTTAACTGGTACAGGTAATTATAAAAGTGGATCAAAAGGAAAGGGGAAGAAAGAGGTTTATAAAAACATATAGTTATATTCTCTTGAGACCAAGTTGAGAACTTCATTCGATCACACTGGATCCTTCTAAGCAAGTCATAAATAAATCAGGTAAGCATATGGCTTACCAGTTAGTTGGATCAATGAGAAATTCAGTATTATTTTTGCCTTTCCTATTTATTCTGTTTAGGAACAATCCTTATGACAATCTGTATGTTGAAGAAAGCTTTTATTACAGAAAGTTGTCAAACATGGGGAAGACAAATATAGATATTATACACAGACAGACAGACAGACAGACAGACAGACACACACACACACACACACACACTTACACTATGGATCAGAGAGATTGCATAACTTGTGCAGAGTTATACAGCTAGTACCTTTAGCAAGACTCAAACTTCCTGACACTATGATTAGTGTTGTCCACATAGTTTCTTCATAATGAAAGATGGGGTTGGATTTGATGACCTCTAAATTCCTTTCCAGTTCTAAATCTATGATTCAATGATTGTATTCTAACTCTTCTCTTATTTTTGTAGATGCAAATTAATACTATCCAAATTTCACAGCTAGAGGCCTCTCTCTTGAATGCTTACAAAATTTGTCATTTGTTATTGAAATTGTGAAACTTACTACATACTTCTGAGTTCTAAGCATGGAGCATTTTTTCATATGATAATTTATTGATTCTAGGAATTAGTATTTTGCTATCTGTTTGGTTTTTTTAAAGCAATTGGGGTTAAGTGACTTGCTCAAGGTTACACAGCCAGTCATTATTTATGTGTGGGTGCTCATTTTCTGAGGCGGGACCAATCCCAGGTCATCCTGACTCTGGGGCTGGTGCTCTTTCTCACTGCACCACCTAGCCACCCCTTGCTATCTGTTTTCAAAGACTCTAGGGGTGGCTAGGTGGTGTGGTGAATAGAGCACTGGGCCTGGAGTCAGGAGGATCTGAGTTCAAATCTGGCCTCAGATACTTAACACTTACTAGCCATGGGACCTTGGGCAAGTCACTTAACCGATTGCCCTGCCTTCCCTCTTCCAAAAAAAGCAAAAAAAAAAAAAAAAATCTAGGCAGTTTCTTGTATTATTTTCTTCAGTTTCAAATTATATATATATATATATATATATATATATATATATATATATATATATATATATATATAATTTTTTTTTAAAACATATTCCTCTCTTCTGGAAGACCTACAAAGTCTTATCTCTCTATTATGTTCAGGGTCAGTTGCTATGCCTTATATGCAATTTTTATATTCTTTTAAAGTTGTCCTTTCTCCAGCTAATTTTTCTTTCACTTCTATATTTTTGAGTTCCAAATTTACTGTTTCCCTTTATAGAGCCTCTAGTACACTAGATTCTCAATAATATGCTCTAAATTATCTTCTCTTTAACTTATTCTTCTTGTGTATTTCTAATTTTTGACTTTATTTTGGTTTGTTTTCATTAATGCAAATTAATGAAAATATTCACAATGTTATAATCTTTTGCTGGAGGGGTGGGTGATCTTTCCTATTTTTTCAATTCTTTCATTAGGATTTCAATGTCAGTTTTTCTGCTTTTGATATCCTAAGGAATATAATCCCCTTCCACTCTAGATAGAATATCATTCCCTTCACATTGATGTGTTCATATGGTTAGGTGAGTTTGTCCTCACTCACTCACCAGTCAGGACAGGTTGGCTCCAGGGCAAGTGGATTAGCTTTTCCAGGCCCTGGGATGTGAGGGTCATTCTAGGTGGGAAGTGGGGAACAGTGACAAGGCAAATAGTAAGAAATATGGAATTAATGGATTTATATAGTCCTTAATAATGGTTGTTATTGAATTGAAGTGAATGGAATTGTGGTGTTACATATTGAGTAGCCTTTATTACATCATTTGGAGAATAGTGAGGTTATACATATGATTTGTTTTGAGAGAGTAACTTAGAATTATTGAAAGAACTTTGTTAGTCATTATTTCTATTTTTTATGAAAAAAATAATTGTTTTTTACTATACCTTCATTTTCCAATATATTAGTCTTTTGGTCTCCCAGAGAGCAATAAAGAACTAAAAGAGGAGAAGGGGGTATTTTAATAAAATTAACTAAAATATATTCTGACTACAGGCACTGTCCCTTACCCACAGTGACCTCTGTAAAGAAATAGTAGAAGGGAGTGGCTAGGTGGCACAATGAGTAAGAGCACCGGCCCCGGAGTCTGGAGGACCCGGGCTCAGTTCCAGCCTCAGAAAATTAGCACCCACACATAAATAGCTAGCCCTGTAACCTTGAGCAAGTTACTTAACCCCAATTGCTTTGGGGGAAGAAAAAGAAAGAAAGAAAGAAAGAAAGAAAGAAAGAAAGAAAGAAAGAAAGAAAGAAAGAAAGAAAGAAAGAAAGAAAGAAAGAAAGAAATAGTAGAAGGTTCCTTCTTGTGTCTTTTTTTTTTTAATTTAAAATTTTTAATTTTTTTTTTTTGCTTTTTTGGAGGGAGAAGGGCAGGACAATTGGGCTTTAGTGACTTGCCCAAGATTACACAGTTAGTAAGTGTTAAGTGTCTGAGGCCAGATTTGAACCCAGGTCCTCCTGACTCCAGGACTGGTGCTCTATTTACTGCCCCACCTACCCTCCCCCATGTTGTATCTCTTCTTTTGGGTCCAGTTTGGTATTTACAATTTCTTGGCATTCAATTTTGATTGTTTAGTTTTTTATCTTTCTTTCACATTATTAAAGGCCCTGTATATATGGTTTCCTATTTCTGATTTTCATTTTGTATCCTTTCATATCTTTCCATATTTCTTACTTTCAACAGTTCTTTCTCTTCTAAATTGTTTTGATGCAAATAATGTTTAATTAAAAAGAATTCTCAATGGTTTTTGGTGTTAGTAGTTACTTTTTCTATCTCCTATCAATATGCTTCATATAAACTCATATAAAATTATAAGCAGTGTACCATTCTCAATATGCCACAACTTTTTTTTTTTTAAACGATAGAGGATGCTAAAGAAACGTAAGAAGATCACTGATATTGTTTGCTCACTTGATTAAAGTAATTTCTTTTCCATGGAACCTTCCTTGAATCCCCAAGATATAGAAGCTCTCTCCTTTGTTTGTGAATTTATTATATCTACCCATTAAAATATAAGCTCTTTGAGGCTAGGAACCATTTTGGATTTGTCTGTTAATTCCTAGTGGCACACATAATGCCTTGTACAAAAAGTGTCTAATATTTTTCTCTAATTAAGTTTAATTGGACAAAAAGTTAATATGAAATTCTCATATGTAATGGAAGAACTTTCAACTTTAAATTTGCATAAACCTTTCCAATGAGAAGAAATTTTTCATACGTTGAGAAAAAACTCCTTTTCTTAGGAAACTATGAGTATAAATGAACTCTCATATCATCAGTAACAATATAAACCTTATTTATTAAAAAGATTGTAAATTGTCTAATGAAACTGACCTTCAAAACTTTGCAAAGTCTAACCTTTTCAAGCTCTATGTTCCTTTTAGTTGCAATATATTGTACTGTCCATATAGTAAATTCAGTCTGGCCAGCTTGTTTACCCTTCTCACATATAAAGCATAAATATACAAATACCCACATTACAATCACAAATAACCAGGAAATTATTTCAGAAGTCATGTTCTTGGGCCAAATCTTATAACAGAGTGCTATGTGGATTTTTTGAAATGAGATATGAAATATAGGTGGCTTGAAATTAATGGATCTTAGGTTCTCCAAATATAACAATGTGCTTGGAGAGGAGAGAAATAAAGAGGAAAAATAAATTAAAGTGCTAAATAATTCCAATGAATATTAATGAGAGATGGGCATACCAGACAGGCTTTCATGGGGAGAAAATAAATAGAATTTATGAAAAGGTAAATTTTATTAAAGAGTTATTTATAGATATGGGGAAATGAGTTATACTAGATTTGGGGAAAAGTGTTCACACTTTAGCTAATCTCCAACTTTTTGAGAACTGAAGTTCCTTCAATATGCCATCAACACAAATTTTGAAAATTCTGTGGGGAAAGGAAGAAGAGTAACTAACCATTTTTTGTTTAGTCCATGCCAAATAACCAGTTTGTCTGCTATTTCATTGAAGTTTTTTTTTATTGTTTTGGTGATGCATACACATTTCTATAATTGATTAAAACCCTATTTCATGCAGCACTGAAATTATTTTTAAAATGTTTGGTGGTTCTGTATTGTCTGGATCCAGCAAATGAAATCACATCAGACTATAGTTCATTTTTTGAGTGTTTCAATATGCGAAAATTGGGTAGAAGAGGATAATTGAACTAGTGTTTGACTAGTGTCAGAACTAGTGGAGGTTGAAAAAAATAAAACCCAACATAGTGTTGTTGTATAAGGAGCAAATTGTTTATTGAACAAAATAAGACTTGGGACTCCAGGCTCAGAAGAACCAACAAGGTTTTGAGAGAATGTTAGCATTTTTAAAGTAGTCATTGTAGAGGGAAAGTATCATAAGATTCAATATTCAATTTAAATAAGAAAAGTCTGATGCAAGAGTCTCTGGAGCTCATTTTGAATTTTCTAGAATGAAAATTAATTGACAAAATGTCAGGTCCAAAACTTCAAAATAATAGTTCATGATACTTACTTGGGCCCTAAAATCCTTTCAATTCATCCCCTCATTATTTTTGTAACAAAAGGAGTTATTTTTGAGTGTTATTGTTTCCATGCAACCGTCTTCCACTGTTAAAGTCAGAGCAGGATCTGTCAGAGCTGTCAATACCATTCTGTGTTGGGGATTTCATTCTTTCATTTGAACATCTAAATGTGGAGCTTTTGTATTTTGCAATTTTCATTTTTTTTCGTAGGCATGAATGCAAAGGAAACTGAGCTAAGAATGGCAGCTGTAAATGCTCCAAGGAAGGAAAAATATAGAGAGACATTTTTAAAGGGCAGAGGAGTGAGGTTGGGGTATTAAAGATTTTTGCCACTTAACAATATGTTCAGTTGTTGTTGTTTTTTTTTTCTTGAATAGTGTGACATCACTTGTTACTGTCAATCACGTTACATTAGATTATTCTAAAATGCTACATTATGTCAGTTTTCAAGTGAAAAAGAAACAAAAAATAGTATTCCATTTACTCCATCTCTTGTTTCTTTGTGTCTGTTTCCTCCAACTGATACTAGGAAGCTTGATGTAGCACCTGCTCCCTGATTTAAGATGTGGAGAATTAAAGTTATAAATCCTATGGACCAATGACCTTCAAACATTTTGATCACATAACCTATTAACAAAAACTTTGGCTAATGCACATTTGAATGATGTGTATTTATTTATAAATTATGTTCATGTACAATTGGACTAATACACTAATATGCATTATGAAACATCTCAAAAATAGAGATTTGAAAAGATGAGATAAAAGATGGTAAACATTTTAAAAGAATTGTTTTATTTATTAATGGTACAAATGTTTAATCTTACTCAAAAAGTTTATATTTTTAGATAGAATAATGTGACTGCTTCATTTTTTTTAAACTTTAACACTGCTATATGGCATCAAAGATGTGGTTCTAAGTTTTTTTTGAGTGCTTGTTTAAAGACTCATATGTGACATAGTTCATAAGTTGCATAGATTCAAATTGTAGAAACTAATTTCTGTCTACATGCTAAACCAAGATACTACTTTTTAAAATCTCATCCATCAATTGTGCAAAAGTAGGTGGTATAGTGGACAAAGCAACAGGCCTAGAGTGAGGAAGACCTGAGTTCAAATCTGGTGTTGGACACTTAACTGACTGTGTGACTTTGGGCAATCACTTAACTCTACTTGCCTCAGTTTTCTCATTTGTAAAATGAACTGGAGAAGAAAATGGCAAATCAGTGCAGTATTTTTGGCTGAGAAAACCCCCAATGTGGTCGGTTGGATATAACTAACACCAAGTTTGTTGAAATTTTGCTAGTGAATTTCTATCTACCTTGATGTCAGAAGGATAGCTGGGTATGGATTTTGAGTTCAGGCCCCAGTTCTAAAAGGTACATTCCAGGCAGGGAGAAGTGTACGGTGGCAAAGCAGATGACAAGATATCTGGGTAGATCCTTTCCTGGTGGTAGATGACCTTTTTCATTTGCTTTGAAGAAGTTCAATTGCTTAGGGCTTTGGCAGGGGGGAGAGTGGATCCTAAGGGCAGAATTATATACCCGAGAGTTCTGTCATTGGTCATTTGAGTCCCAAGCCCATTTACAATGGCAGCCAGTATTGCTTATCCTTGCTGGTACTAGAGCTGCTGCTGCTGCTGCAGCTTGCTCCCACTTATTCTGTGGATTGATGTGCCTAATTCTTCTTAGTGTCTCCAAAAGTTTCTCATTGACCCTGCATGAGCCTTTTTTGTTTTCCTAAAATAAGATGGAGAAGAAAGCTCCATCTGACAGCAAGAAATAGAAGTAGTGAGGGCCCATGGAAGGAAACCATGTCCCAGGATTCTGCCATGGAGTGCTCCTATTCTTCCCCAACTTACAGTGTGTACTTTCCATCCTTTATCACCTGAGGATGAGGCCATAATATGGTCTCATTCTAAGGAAGGTGGGGGCCAGGAAGGTGCTCATTGCCTGCCTGCCACCTGCCTTCCTAGGGAAGTATGCCCATGTCTGACTGTCTAACACAGGACTCTCTAGGTCCTGACAGTGAGGAGAAGAGCAGAAGCAGGCAGTATTTGACAATACTGAACACCTGTCATGCTCTTCTCAGTTTGGATATTTTCTTCATGCACTGGAGTGCATTATCTTGCTTACTCCCTGAGATATTCACTATTCACTTTAGAAACCAATGTTTCATCTCTACAGTCATGACAATATATATCTGTCAGAAGAGAGAACACTAAGGCACCTGTAGTAAATTGTGCTGTCTCACTATTATACAGTATAAGGAGTACTGGATATGTATATGTTGCTCCCTTTGATAGAATAAAATCTTGATGGCAGGGACAGTTTCATTTTTATCTTTGAATCATGGTTGCCTATCACAGTGCCCCATATATAGCATATGCTTAATAAATCTTATTGACTGATTTAGAGTCAGAATACCCAGCTTTGTTACTTTTTTCCCCTGTGTAAATAACCTTGGCCAAGTCACATAGCCAATCAGGACCTCATTTTTTTCACCTGTGAAATGAAGGCAATGACCTAGACAATTTCTAAGATTCAATCTCAGTCCTCTGGCTATTCTATAACAGAGGAATAAAAAACGTCCAGTATGATCATGCTAACCCCCACAAAGAGCAGCTGCCCATAGAATAGCAAATATATAGAAAGACTCTTAAAATTACTCACAAGCAGCTGTTCCCTGTTGAGCACTACCCAATTCCAAGGCCCCATTGCCTTGTCAGCATTAGCACATAGGGGCTCCAAATCCCATAATATGCCTATGGCTGTGTTCCAAAACATGGCAAAAGCATCCCTTCCACTATTCAATGGAACACAAAATGATGCTTTGCATAGACTTACATGACCTTTCCTGAGTTGTGTCAGACAGAACTGGTCCTGTTATTTGACAGCAAAAACACTCTGTGAGGTGTTTGTGTTACTTCTTCAAAGAACCTCAATTTTATATTCAGATAAGGGGAAAATTTGTAAAAGGTAAAATATCATTTCTAGGCAAGTGATCTATCTGAAAAACCCGAAAGTGTGGACATGATATAGATAGCTGGTGAAAAAGACACAGAAGAGAAATTGTTTTTCAAGAGAAAAGGTGATAACTTGCTACTGCAAGGAGTATGTCACTACCATTAGAATTAATCCCATAATTTAAATATGTAATTCCATTGCAAACAAGATTTCAGCTTTCTAGTACATGTATCATTTTCACATTTTAAAAACAAAGGCAAAACAAATGCCTGTTGTCAGATAACATACAAAATTTCTTGAAACTTGAGGCAAGTAAGCCATGTAGTTCATTTTTCTTTGGTAATTGATTGATTAGAACACAAAGGAAAGATGCATGATAAAAAATAATTTGATTGTAATTTATTACCAACAATGAATAAATCAAGATGTGATATAAATGATATCATGAAGAACACACTAGGATTGTCATCTAGCAAGAATCATCAACAAAGGAAGAATTGTCCAAATGGTACTTGGCAACACAGAGACATTAAAAACAATCCAGAAACTAAGAGAGAAAGGTCCCCTGTACACTCTGTGGATCTTTTGTGGACTATTTCTGAAAAGATAAGAATGATAATAGATGAAAATATGTGAATTGTTTATAGTATGTACCAATGAGTAAATTGCCTACATCCAGTACATCATGCATCTACAAAGTAACATGGTAAATGCAACTTATATCTTAAATAGCTCATTTTCTTTAGGACAATTTAACTAGTCAAGTCTTGTTGATTGAATGAACAAGTGAATAAATGAAAAAGCATTTATTTACTATGGGTCCAGAACTGTGCTAAACACTGTGGACACAAAATCAAAAAGGGAGAATGTCCCCTGAATCCCTAGATAAATGGATGTACCACTTAGGGCATTTGATTAACATATTTTTTTTTCCAGGAATAGTAGTGATGATTTGGTTACTCTTGCCAGAGTTAGAGGTAGAAAGCACAAGTCGGGGAAGAGGGTGAGATAAGGGAAAATGTCCTCAGATGGCAACATGGCATGAAGATGGCTGGAAAGCACTGGGTGACTATTCAGCATTATTGTGTCCCATGATCTGAAACAGAGTTGTCCAACACACATCCCACAACAATCCCAAGTGAAGCAGAACCAGATTAAAATGTGGTTGGGAAATATTTAACAAAATAAATAAAAATACAATAAAACATAGGTAATATTACATTTTAAAACTAAGTCAATATGTGGTCTGCTTAGATTGTTATGCATGGTTTAATGGCCCCCATTTTTATTTGAGTTTGATACCACTGCTCTAAAGGATATTCAAAATGTTGGCATCTATTTTCACATGTCATCTGTATTTTTATGCCAGTGTTCCTGAAACCAAATGGCTAAAGTTGAATTTGATGTTAGCATTTACTCCAGAACTTGGCATTTGGATATTTGATGGAGTAATTTGGTTCTGGATTTGTGACGAATTCTTCAGAAAAGGTCAGTACTGCATTATGTTGATAGAACTCCAATTTTGCAAATAACTTTCTGCATTATGTTGAATGACCAATAGGGTTTTTTAAACCTTCATTTTTTTTTTTTAAATACATTACTCATAAATTGATCTGCCTCATCTGTCCACCCCATTCTTTAAGGTCCAGATCAAATGCTACTTCCTTTATGAGGTCATCCCTGATGTCCCAGACAGAACTGGTCAAAGCATTGCTTTGTGCTTCTCATTCATCTGTCATACTCTATTTTCTATTTTCATTGTATGAATGCCCTATCTCCTTTACTCAGTTGAAGTTCCTTGAAGATAGGAATCTTGTTTTATTCATCTCTATATCCCTCTTGTCATGTCTATCCTTCAAAATACTTTTCTTCCTGGAAGACCCAGCCCAAGTACTATCTTGTCTTTAAAGTCTATTCTGATGACCCCTAATTAAAAGTATTGGTTCCCATCAAATAGTCCTAGAGCTCTTTGAAACTCTATCCTGCCCCTAAATTATCCTATACTTTGATAGTATTATATTTTGACAATAACATATATAACAATGCCTTAGCACTATCAATACATTCCTGTGGAATTAAATTGATTGAGATTGGGGAGGCTCGAGGGCGCCTGGCGGGCGACATGCAGGCTGGTCGCTGGCTGGTCCCGGGGCTGTCCCTGGCCCTCGGGGCGGGGCTGGGGGCGGGAGCCCTGGCCTGGTTGAACAGGAAAGGCAGCCCGGGAGTGGGAGGGCTCTGGAGCCGGCTCCCCGTGCTGCCGGTGGCGGTGGCGGCGGCGGCTGGGCCCGTGGTGCCCGCGGGGGGCCCGGGCTGGCACAGCTCAAGAGCCGCGAGTCCTACGTGCTTTGTGTGCTACGACCCGCGCAGCCGGAGCACCCTGTGGGTCATCGAGCAGCTGAAGCCTGAACGGCTGCAGGGCCCGGCGACCGCCAGACCTGCGGCTTCCAGGAGGATGACTCGGTGCACGTGTACCATCAGGCCACCAACGCCGACTACCGGGGCAGTGGCTTCGACCGCGGCCACTTGGCAGCCACAGCCAACCACCGCTGGAGCCAGAAGGCCATGGACGACACCTTCTACCTGAGCAACGTGGCGCCGCAGATCCCCCACCTAAACCAGAACGCCTGGAACAATTTGGAAAAGTATTGCAGAAGCTTGACCTGAACTTATCACAGTGTCTATGTCTGCACTGGACCTCTCTTCCTACCCAGGAGGGAAGCTGATGGGAAGATGAACGTGAAGTACCAGGTGATTGGCAAGAACAACGTAGCAGTACCCACTCATTTCTTCAAGGTGCTGATTCTGGAGGCTCCTGGGGGGCAGATCGAGCTCCGTTCATATGTGATGCCCAATGCACCTGTGGATGAGAATATCTCATTGGAGCGCTTCTTGGTTCCCATTGAAAGCATAGAGAGGGCCTCTGGGCTGCTCTTTGTGCCCAACATTCTCACACGGAGCAGCAACCTGAAGGACATTGCCCCTGGGGCTAAGTGAAGGCATTGAGAGGTAGGGCAAAGGGACACAGCAAGGGGCAGTTCAGTGCAGTGAATAGAGTATTGGGCAGGGCAGCTTTGCTGCTTATCACCTCTATGACTTTGAGAAAGTCATTTCCCCATCTGTAAAATGCCAGAATTCCTAGGGCTGGTAGATCCCTGAACCTTCTCTTTTCATTCCTGGGCATCTTTGGGGGAGAGAGGTTATTACCCGCTTGGCTAGAAGTCCACCCTTTCCCCTGAGCACCTAGGCTTGTCCTTGGTCTTGCTTCTAGGGGACAGATCACTTTAGAACTTTTCAGTTTTGTTGAGGGAGGTCTGTCTTCCCTAGGCCTGTTTTAGGAGGTTCTTAGGCACCTAAGGGGGAAGTGTCAGTGCCTGTGGCTTGTATTTTGTTGAACCTACCTTTCACAGGCTAGAGGGGCACTCCCTGTACCCCTTGAAATAGGGTTTCATCTTTGTAATAAAGAAGGGGTTTGCTGCTGCAAAAAAAAATTTTTTTTTTGATTGGGGTTTGGTAATATTTGTTGGTTGAATTATTTTTAAGAATGTTCATATGTAATGCTGTATGACCACTCAAACCCTCCTAAAATATGCTACCACAAGTGTTCCACTTTACCACTAGTACTAATTTAGGTGAAGACTAAACCGAAGCTATTCAGGTTTTATTGATACAAAAGAATTAAGTTAAAATGAATTCAGAGGGGTGTGTTTGTGTGTGTGTGTGTGTGTGTGTGTGTGTGTGTGTGTGTGTGTGTGTGTGTGTGTGTGTGTGTGTGTGATGGTGAATTCAGTTGAGCAAACGTCTTTTTGTCTGTTTAATTGATGAAAAAAATTTCTAGTAGTAATTAATTTTTCAATTTTCAACAACTTGTTTTATCATCTAGACACAGCTTTAGAGCTGAGAGTGCCAGCTGACTCATTGGCTAATTGAAATGTATTATGAATGTGGCAAAATATTTAAAACAATCATGTATCAAATGATTAACTTTATTTGTATTAGAAATATAGAATAGCTAAATAGAGAGTAAGGAAAACCTAGGTTCAAATCCTGCTTCAATACATGCTGACCGTGTGACATTGGAAAAGTCAATTCACTTTTTAGAGGCCCGTGCAACACTTTAAACTATAAATTTCAGATTAGTCCTCAGTCTTCACTAGTATAGGTTTCCTGATTGGGAATTCCTTATACAGAGGAAATTAGAAATTCTGAACAAAAATTAAAAAAAAAAAGGCCCTCCTCTCTCCATCCCCCCAAATAAATTATTCCATTGAAGTTCTTCAATGACTTGTCTTAGTATAATTTATCTTGGTTTTATTTTTTATTTTTTTTAACACGTCACTTGAATGAAAAAGATGATAAAGAGAGAAATTGTAAATCAGACCAATTTCCCCCATCATTTCAAGCAACAAGATATGCTGCAAATGAAGTAAAAGAACAAAACACAAAGAAGAGAAAGAAAAGGAACCTTCATAAGGCAATCTCCACAAACAAACCAGGAGAAAATCCCAGCAAATGAATAGACAAGGAAAAGTATGCAATAGAATGGAAAATACCATAAAGTAAAATTACTCACTACCTCCATGACTATGGACAAGTCACTTAACTTCTCTGGGACTCATTCTCTGCATAGGGTTGGATTGGGTGACACCTGAGGTCCCTACTAGCTCTCATTTTATGATCTTATGAATAATAGGAGAAGGCTCCAATTAAATAGAACAATTCTGCAATAACTATAACTAGAAACTAATAATAAAAGAATGGTATCATCATAAAGATCCCAGAAGATCCTAGAAAGTCCAGTGGAAAAAAATTGAAGGAAGAGATAATGCATAAAATGAGATGTTTAAAAATATTTTGAAGGAAAATCAATAATATAGAAGAGGAAAAAAAAACCTTAAGAAAATAGTGGAGACTATGGGAAAAAATAACAGTGAAATAGAACTCAAAATTTAAGAGGTAAAAGAATCATTAGACAGAAGAGAAGAATTTATGTTGAGAAGGGAAGAAATTATGACAAAACAAGATATAGAGAACATTATTTAATACAAGGATAATTTTGATTACATTAAAAAGGTTTTGCACAAAGTCAATGCAACCAAGATGAGAAGGGAAGCAGAAAGGTGGGAAAATATATAGAGAACTGGGTCAAACTTATAAGAATACAAGTCTTTCCCCAATTGATATATGGTTAAAGAATATGAATAGTCAGTTTTCAGATGAAGAAATTACAGCTGTGGATAGTCATAGAAAAATGTACAAAATCACTTTCGATAAGAGAAATGTAAATTAAAACAACTCTGAGGCACCACAATCACACTTGTCTGATTGGCTAACATGACAAAACAGGAAAATGTTAAATGCTAGAGAAGATGTGGAAAAATTTAAAACCTTTGATCTTAAAAAAGTGAATGTTGAAAATTAATATATCTATATATATATATATATATATATATAAAGAATTATTAGAACAAAGTCAAAATATAGAGCAAAGTTCAAAATGGAAAAGTTATTTAATTTCTCTAATATAGAAAACAAGCTGAATATAGTTCTGAATATAGTTTTCAAAACTCTAATCTAAATATTGGAATTTCATGTTTTCATATAGCATCCTATTTTTTGTTCTTTGTGTATTGCTTGTACAATGTGTCTATATTGATGATATTGAGTTCTTAACCAAAAATAAAATTATTTTAAAAATAGATAGTTTAAGAATCTCTCACTTCTGAGAAAAAAAATGAGACTGAAAAACATTCTAAATACCATAATTCAGGAAATCAGAATTTTAAAAAAATCCTTAGAAAATTGAAACCAGAAGAAAAAGTTCAGTTTGTTATAATTTACCATGTGATTCCAGAGAGGAATTTGAGACTTACCTAACACAGAAATGTTATTGCAAAGCTCTCTGAACATGTATTAAAAAGAAAATACTACAAAAATTTAAAAGAGGCAAATCATATAGTAAGAAACTTGAGTAAAAAATATTCAGGATTATTCACTGATAAAAATGAACTTTTTTTTAAAGAAAATAATCAGTGTACACACACACACACACACAGGGCAGCTTGGTGGTGTGGTGGATAGAGCATTGGCTCTGCAGTCAGGAGGACCTGAGTTCAAATGTG
This sequence comes from Gymnobelideus leadbeateri, assembly GCA_011680675.1. Lineage (NCBI taxonomy): Eukaryota > Metazoa > Chordata > Mammalia > Diprotodontia > Petauridae > Gymnobelideus > Gymnobelideus leadbeateri. Next base: position 693,429 of record WOXC01000291.1, read on the forward strand.
ACTTCAGACATGAATTATAAATTATAAATTGTCCCTCTGGATGCAGATACCATGTTTCTTCATACATTCTTTACAGCTAATTTAGGTGTTTATAATAAGGCAAAATGATTTATTTGCTCAAAGTTGTTCATAAAACAATATTGTTGTTACTGTATGCAGTGTTCTCTTGGTTCTCTCATTTCACTCTTCGTTATTTTGTGCAAGCTTTTTATATTTTTCTAAAATCATTGAGCTCATCATTTCTTGTAACACAGCAGTATTCCATCACAATCATATGCCACAACTTGTTCAGGCATTCCCCATTGATGGGCATCCCTGCAATTTCTGGTTCTTTGCTACCACAAAGAAAATTGCTATAAACATGTTATAACAGATAAGGTCTTTTCCATTTTCCCTAATCATCTTTGGAAAGGTATTGCTGGGTCAAAAGTAGTTCAATAACTCTTTGGGCATAATTCCAGACTCCTCTGCAAAATAGTTGGATCAATTCACAATTCCACCAAAAGTGAATTATTGCTCCAACTTTTCCACATCCCCTCCAACATCTGTCACTTTCTCCTTCTATTATTTTGTAGTCAACCTCGTAGGTATAAAATAATGTCTCAAGGTTGTTTTAATTCACATTTCTTTAATCAATAATAATTTAGAACAATTTTATATGACTAAAAATTGTTCTGATTTCTTCATAGGAAAACTGCCTGTTCATATCCTATGATCATTTATCAATTGGGGGATGGCTCATATTACTTCTCTTAATGTCCTTGACCTTTTGTTCTGCCAGGTGAATTTTGTAATTATTTTTTCTTGCTCTATAAAATAATTATTTGGTAGTTTGATTGGTATTTGGTATGGTACTAAGTGAATTAACTTGTATAGAATTGTCCCATGAGCAATTATTACTTTTCCAATTGTTTAGATGTCTTTACTTTGTGAAAAATATTTTCAAATTGTGTTCATATAGCCCCTGGGTTTGCCTTGTCAGATAGACACCCATGTCTTTTACTGTTTCTATGATTTATTCTTTGACCCAGTCATTGTTTAGGATTAGATTATTTAGTTTTCTATATTTTTAGTCTGTATTTCCATGGCCCTTTATTAAATATAATTTTATTGCATTATAGTCTGAAAAGGGCATATTTAATATTTCTACTTTCTTGCATTTGGTTGTGATTTTTTTTGCCTTAATACATGGTCAGTTTTTGTGAATGTGTCATATACAGCTGAAAAAAAATTGGTACATTCCTTTCTCTTCCCATTCAGTTTTGTGCAGAGGACCTTCATATATAACTTTTCCTTGACTTCTTTCTTATTTATTTTATGGGTAGATTTATCTAGCTTTGAGAGAGGAAAGTTGAGGTTACCCACTATGGTGTAGTTTTAATATTTCCTCCTATAATTCATTTAAGTTTTCCTTTAAGAATGTGAATGCTTTGCTATTTTGTGCATATACATTTTGCATTGATATTACTTCATTGTCTATGGTTCCTTTTAGGGAGATGTTGTTTTCTTGATTATCCCTTTTAATTAGCTCTATTTTTTGCTTTTGCTTTGTCTGAGATTATGATTGCTACTCTTGCCTTTTTTACTTCAGCTGAACCATAATAAATTCTGCTCCAGCTCCTTATTTTAACTCTATCTGTGTCTCTCTGTTTGAAGTGTGTATTGTTCACATTATTAAAAGGGTAGGGAATATTATTGTCCCTTGGGAGGCATACTTTGTTTCAGGTGAATTTTTTTTTTGTAGGCAACAGGAGGTACAAACTCTAGATCTAAATATTTAAAAGAGAGAAAGAGGAAGAAAAAGAGAGAGAGAGAGAGAGAGAGAGAAAGAGAAAGAAAAAATAGAAAGAAAAAGAAAAAAGAAATTAAGAAAGAAAAGAAGGAAAGAAAGAAAGAAAGAAGGAGAGAAAGGAGGGTTAGAAGAGAGGACTTAGTATCTTTTAAAATCAGGTACAACAAGTGAACACAATTTAATCATTGCTATAAAGGAGCCAAGAAGATTTCAAGAGTTGTTCTCTTGCCTAGGCTGAGCAAAGGCGGGGATGGGGGGTATGGGGGGAGAGTGGATCTAATTATAGAGGTAATGAGTAACAAACAGATTGGGTTGGGATGGTGATGTGGAGGGGATAGGTGGGCATCTTAAAGAAATTAAGAAACCAACTAACATTTTATTCATTCACAAACAAGCAGAAAATAAAAAAAAATCAATTAATTGGGTTGTAGATATGAATTTAGTGAACCATGGGTGGGGTGGAGGGGGGTGGATTTCTTACACACAGTGATGGTAATAGAAGAAGCTAGAAGTGAGGAATAATTCAACTCCCAACTTTTTGTGGTATTTAAGAGGAATGAGTAAAAGTTTGTTCAGGGCTATAAAGGGAGGCCAAGGTGATTGTCATCAGCAGGAAGCCAGTTCTTAGTGAGACTCAAAAGATGGAAGGAGTGGGAAAAAATTTATGACTGAAGCAAGTTTGATGCCTCTACTGCAGGCATTTTAGAGAGCATAGTTGAAGGGGTGGATAAACAGATTTAGAATTCGGCATTAGGTATTGTGGGCAAAGAGGAGGGTTGGAATATGGGGGAAAGGGAAGGAGACTGAATGATGACTACATATGGGTCAGAATTACTGGGATGGGGAGAGTACAACCAGGGAAATTTTGTTAATGATTGAGGAACAAATTTAAGTAGATTTTAATTGTCCAGAGGAATTTGACTTTAGGTTGGCATCACCTCAGTCAAGCAAAGGAGTGGTCATTGGAACAGAAGGAGTAGTTTTACTCTTCTTCCACTTAGGCAGGAGACCAGGCTGAAAACCTAATGGCATTGTTTTCCTCCTATTCTCTAGAAGGGAGGAGTCTGTTACTCTCTCTCTCTCGCTCTCTCTCTCTCTCTCTCTCTCTCTCTCTTTTTTTTTTTTTTGGTCTTTTGGAGAGGCAGTTGGGGTTAAGTGATTTGCCCAAGGCCACATGGCTAGTTTTTGTGTTAAGTGTCTGAGGCCGGTTTTGAACTCAGGTCCTCCTGACTCCAGGGCCAGTGCTCTATTCCCTGTACCACCTAGCCACCCCTATATGATATTCTCTTAGGAAAAAAAAAAGGTAACAAACCCTGAGGGAGATGCTATTATTAGCCTCATTTTAGAGATGAGGAAACTAAGGTTAAAAGATTTGCCCAGAGACACATACAGTAGAACCTCAGTTTATGAGTAACCTGGTTTATGTATGCTTTGATGGATGAAGAATTTTTTTTTTTTCAAAATTAGTCTTGGAGGAAGAACAAAAATTCCCATTATGGACTGATGGATTTGTATGAGGAGCAAGAGTGAGTTCGAGAAGGATATCTCATCAGAGGTGTAGGTTGAGAGGTCAGAGGAATTCCTCATGTCAAGTGAGATTAAGGAAGTTTATCAGCTGTGGGGAAAAGTGTAAAATTTTTTTGAAAAACATAACCCAAATAAGGCTGTAGCAATGAGAGCCACAAATATTTTTAATGATAATACAACATCACATTTCCATGACGTTCTGAAACAACACCCAAAACAAGTGTCTTTAGATAGATTCCTAGTCAGAAGCGAATATAAAGAAAAAAAAACCAATGATTCGAAACAGGAAAGTGATTCTAAAAAATGAAAAATAAGTGAAGGCAATAATGTTAGTCTTACTTTTAATGAAAGTAGCATAAGTGAGGACACTTTTGATGTTGAAATCCCCAATGTTCTCATGGAAGGAGATTCTCCTTCCAAGCAGTAACCCTTCGTCCTCCTCCTCCTCCCTCTTTCTCCTCACACCAGCCACAACTCTTCTGAAAGGTAAAGTACAGGTTAATTTGTTTTATTTTTGGTTTATATTGTGTACTAATCATTGATACTGTATTTCAGGTGCATTAAGGACAAAAAACCTTACTTAAAATTATAAATAATTATTTTATATTAATATTTTTGGGGATGTGGTATTGATCACCGTGGTACCAATCATCTGTCTTTACATTATTTCCTATGGGAAAATTCACTTTGCAATACAATCAAATTGCATGATGAACAGTATCTCAGAACAAATTAAATTCATAGACCAAGGTTCTACTGTAGCCTAATACTCATCTGAGACTGAATTTGAACTCAGCTCTTCCTGTCTGCAGGCCTAATGCTTTATCATTGCACCACCTTAAACCCAAAGGCAGGAGGGAGTTAGGGAATTGTTGCAAACAGCATACTGTATCAAAGCAAAATCAACTAATGTTTTTTTTTTTCTTTAAAATGATGGAGGAGGGAAGGAGGCCCTGTCATTGGAATGCAGAACAGGCTCTATCAAGTCCTACCATACTGGTAAAGCTTTGACAGTAATAGACTATGTGTCTTCCATTGTACAACGGAAGAAAAATTCCTAGAAAAATTCAGTCTCCTAACCATTAAATTGGTAATGGGGATAAGTTTTTTAGCAACAGTAACTCATGAAGATGGTTTATTAAGGTCAAGACAGTTGCATTCTGAGTCGGGTGCAGAGGTAACCATATGAATGAAGCCATATATCCTTGAAGAATTGAGTTATAAGGTCAATAACAATTCTAATAATCTAATCATTGTAAATATGTGAGCTTCAATTCAATGAAGGCAGAAGTATATTCTTAATCTGATATTAGAGTATTTGACATTGGAGAGAATTTGAAAAGTTCCAGTATGAAATAGTAGTGTGTCTGATATCCTTTATTAGTTATATGACTTCTCAGATAATAGTATATGTAATGGTGATTTTTAAACATTTTGGTTTCATATTTCATATTTGTATTGACTTTATTTAGTTAGCTCTTTTTCACCACTAGCAATTTAATGCAGTTAGTGTTACAAAAATAAAGTCCATATACTTACAAATGTGTTTTTAAAACAGTGTAAATCTCTCTGCACCCATATGATAGGATATAGTGCAAAGAGAGTGGGTAGAATTCTCTGCTGCTAAGATGTTGGTAACCTTAAGGAGGTCATTTCAACTTTGGAAAGTCTTAGTTTTGTGTGTGTCTTTTTTTAATGTTGAAAATGTTGACATTGAATTCTAATGTCTTTTCAAGATCTAGAAGTATATTCTATACCTAGAAGAACTCTCTTTTCCAATATTTAAAAAAAAAATTTTATACAGTATCCCCAGTGGAACCCTCTGGTATGTCTAGTAGCTATTTCCCATTTGAAAATATCATTGATGTTTGTTTAGCTTGTTTAGCACAGCAACAAAATTATGGGTCAGATAGCTCTTTATCTTCTTTCTGAGGGATGGTACCCTTCACTGGTAGTTTACAAATCAACATCTATTTTATTTAGTCTTTTGAGAAGAATGATGGAGGTAAGGGTGTACTGGTAAATGTTTAACAACTGGCATGAAACAACTTATATACATATAGTAAACTTTTAATTTTAATCTGCATTCTTAAAATTTTCTCCATTATTTCTCATGTATAGATTAGACAATCAACAAAACATCAAATCAAACACTGGTCTCTAGTATTTGCTTAAATGAGTCCATTTGAACTTATTTTATCTGAACAAAGGATAACCTGGATAAGATATGGAAAAGAGTTATAATGGACCACTGATGCACACGTGTGTGTGTGTGTGTGTGTGTGTGTGTGTGTGTGTGTGTGTGTGTGTGTGTGTGTAATGGAAATGTAAATTTAAAGATCTTCCCTGCCCGTGCACCTGGAGCCTGTGGTGGGAGGCTTGTTTTTCAGGAAAGCCCATACCTTGATACTTTGTGATTGGGCAGTGGGTCAAGGAGGTTGTTACAATCTTTGAGCCAGGAGAAGGCTATGTAAACTCTGATGAGAGGCTTTGCTTTGGGGCTCACTTTGAGAAGTATTGTGTGGTTTGACCAGATGAGACTCTGGTTGTTGAGAGCCCCCCCCAGCTTTGAAAACCCAGATGTTGATGCTTCCCTCTCTGGTAACTGTGATTTGGTATTGATATAATGGCTGGACAGTTTGGAAGCCTGTCTGTTTGATCTGTAAGTTCTGTAACTCTGAAGTTTGGGGTGGTGACCTTTTCCCCCTGAACTAGGTAATATGTTTGTTTGATTAAAGTAAGCTTGTTAACTGATTTTGAGTTGCTTTCCTTTACAAAAGCAGATCTAAGAACCTGTGTTGGCAGCCACTCTGGGGATGTTGGGGTGCTTGCTGCTACAGTCTGGACCTCTAGTTTTAATTCCTATTAAGAAAATTCCTTTTTTTTTTTGGAGGGCAACTGGGGTTGGGTGACTTGCCCAGGTTCACGAGACTGGGTTTTTGTGTGTTGGGTGTCTGGGGCCGGATCCGAGCTCGGGTCCTTCTGGCTCCAGGGCTGGCTCTCTGCTCGCTGCGCCACCTAGCCACCCCAAGGAAGCGATGATTCTTAAGGGATGAAGTCAAGAGGTGAGAGAGCAAGGTAGCAAGAGGAGATGGAGAGAGACAGGGTAGAGCAAACTATCTCATGTAGAAGATGCAAGGGGAAGTAGTTGCAGGGGAGGGGAAGAACAGGAAGGCAAAAAGGCAAAAGCATATTCTCATTGAAGTTGGCTCAAGGAGAGAATCACATATATACTAAATGGAATATCTACCTTCACTCACTCTCCTGAGTAGGGGAAAGGGGGATGAGAGGGGGGATGATGAAGGGGAGGGCATTCTGGGGAGAGGGGAGGTTAGAAGTATCCACTATCAAAGAGGGACAGGATCAAAATAGGGAATGGACCAGGTGGGAGGTGAGACAGGTGGGAGGGAAATATAAGCAGTCTTTTACAATATATCTACTATGGTAATGTTTTGCATAGATAAACATGTACAACACATAAAAAAAAAAAAGAAAATTCCTTGGGGGTGAGGGGAAGGGGATAAGCATTTAATAAGTGTATAATTTTTGCCAATCTCTGTGCTTCTCTCATTTGATCTTTACAACAACCTTGAGAGGTGGATGCTATTATTCTCCCTATTTTATACATGAGGAAACTGAGGCAAGCAGAAGTTAAATTACTTAACTTGGGTCACTCAACATGTAAGTGTCTGATGTCATATTTGAACTAAGGTATTCCTGACTCCAGGTTTGGTACTCAACCCTGCCTACTCCTCCAACAGCTGCCCCTTACTAATACTTTTTCACTTATTAAGGTTATAAAGAATTGCTGAGAGGATACATCATTTTGCCAAGTCACATGAAGTGATCACCATAATTAATATGAGTTCTGCTGCTTTTTAATTTTAATTTTTGTTTAATATGATTTGTAGTCATTGTGTATATCCCTCCTCAGGAGAATCTGTTTACTTCACTCTGTATCAGTTCAAACAAAGTTTTCTATGTTTTTCTATGTAAAGGGTGTGTGGGTGTGTGCATGTGTTGAGCTTAAAGGAGCAAGACAGAAGATCCCCGAGATTAGAATTTGGAAGTGGATTTTATTACTATGAGACTGTCAGGGTAACATGCCAAAATCAGACAGTGAGTTGGCATGGACATTGTGTCAGTTTTTAGAGATTCAATATCCAGGTTATGTAAGCCAAAACTACAATCAGTGATTGGTCAGTGTACATTTGAATTTCCTGCCAGTTCACCCTAGGCTGAGGGACAGGAAGCCTAGGATGGGGTGATTAGGAGGGGCCAGGGGACAAGGGATAGAGACATCAGATAAGGGATGGAGACATCAGGATCAGGTGATTAGGATGGGGGCAGGGGACTAGGGATGATGGATTTACCCTAGCCTAAAATTCCTGCTCACTGATCAGTTGGGGGAGGGAAGGGTGGAGTTGTCTACTTACAGATCAATTAGGGAAAGGGGAGGGTGGAGTTGTGCTCGACACATGTATGTATATTTTGTCAATGTAGATTATATGCATCCACATAGGTCTGTCTAGATGTGAATAGCTATCTTGGAGTGACCTCTGCCCAACTTTTTCCCAAGGAGAAAGCCAGGAGGGGAGCAAGAGTTATTTGCCTTGAAGTTGGGCACTCTGCTTTCCTTAGAGATGTGGTACTGTGCTGGAATTATATCTCTCTTCTTCTCTAAATATTGTTACTCTAAGGGAAATATTTTTTTCAGTTCAAGCTGAATCCCTGATCAATGCTCCTTACTGGGGAAGTATTACACTAAGCTATATATCCAAGACTTGACTCTCTTCCCACTAAATGCCAGTGAAATAAAAACTACACATAGTGTAGTATCTTTACTTACACAGTGAATAGCAAATAACCCAATTTTTTCCAGGCTAGGAGTAAGCAGAAATCAGAATGAATGAGCTCTCCTACTTGGAGTGAGATATTTCAGATAATCCAATAAAATCCCAGATTTCTTCCAAAGGTAAATTCCCTAAAGTCTCTGGGATGGTAAACTGTGGATAGGGACATGATTGAGGTACCTGGCTTCATGTCCGTATTTTACCAGAGTGTTCCTTTCCTTTTGCAGATCTATCCCTGAAGAGAATGTAGAACTGTGGCTTCTTTTTCAAAGCTGAAAGTCAAAGACCAAGAATTTCTTGTTTTTCAAATTTTTGTCAACTCTGGGCCTCATGCAGGTAAAGATTATTGAGATAACCAATTGCTCCCATCTCCCCCCACCCTTTACAGAAGACTTCTTAGACACATGCTCTTTGAGCCTCGGTTATATCTAAAGTCCTGTTATTTGTCATTCTTTGTGGCTCAGTGGTATTTCTTTACAAAGTTAGTGAATTTTAGACATTGATTTGGGCTGAAAATTGGTAGAGAAGCAAAAATTCATAGCACTAATTTTTTAAAAAAAGGAAGAACATATTTGCTAAAAAATATAGGAAATTTTATAGAACTGCATGAGTGATATTAAATTTTGTCAAATAAATCTTCTGGAAAAGAACTTGCTGTCTGGTATAGAAAATCAATTGTTTTAAAATGTCTGTATCATTTTTATATCATAAAGTGTTCTTCCACCAAGGTTTCAGTTAGCTTTGCTTAACTGTTTTTTGTTTTTGTTTTTTTGTTATAAGGAGTGTTAAATTGGGAGCCTAGTAAGGTGAGGTGGCAGGAATATATTGGGAAATATCATAATATCAATAAAAATATAATTGTCTTACTCAAAATTCTGTGGAATAGGGACTAAATATTTGGATATATTTGCTATGTCTTCTAGAACAGTAATGTCAAATTCAATTAGAAATGGAGTCTACTAAACCATATATAATGATGGCTATGGGTGTATAATGACTTAAAAAATAAACACATCTTGATATAATCTGTGGTCTATTTTGTTTTTATTTATTTTATTAAATATTCCTCAGTTCCATTTTAATCTGTTTTGTTTCACTCAGGATGATTGTAGGCCCAGACACCTCTGTTCTAGAATGTTGAATATTCTGGTCTATTTCTTTCCCTACATCTCTTGCCATGGCCCCTTTCCCACATTCTGATTTCTCATCAAAACACAATGACTAGGAATTGCAGTATAGGTAGTCTTCTGCAGATGTACCCAAGGTGTCTTAGGTGTCTTTCTTCATCAAAATAGGCTGAATTTCCCACCAAAGGGAGTATATTGGAACACAAAAATCAACTTCATCATATCTATCTATCAGCAAATAAGCACTGGAATTGAATTTGGGGAAGGACACATTCTCTTAAGCTGATTTTATAAAACTAAAAGCAACCTAACAAGACTGTTTCACTCTTTTATACTGTATGATAAAGGGTAAATAAAAATTAATTTAGGCAACTTGCCAAAAATACTTATCTTCTCTTCCTTTTGTTTGTAGTTTTTAAAATAAAAGTGAATCTCCACTTGTTTAAGCTATTGAAAGATAGCTACATAGGGTAGCTAGGTGGCACAGTGAATAGAATCTGGAGGTCAGCCCTGGAGTCAGGAGGACCTAAGTTCAAATCTGGCCTCAGACACTTAATACTTACTAGCCGTGTGACCTTGAGCAAGTCATTTAACTCCAATTGCCTCTCCACAAATAAAAAAAAGGGAGGCTAGGTGGCACAGTTAGTAGAGCGTCAGCCCTGGAGTCAGAAGGACCTGAGTTCGGATCTGGCCTCAGACACTTAAGGCATACACAAACAAAAACCTAGCCGTGTGACCCTGGGCAAGTTACTTAACCCCAATTGCCCTCCAAAAAGAAAAAAAAAGAGCTACATGTATGTATATGTGCATATATACACTTTAACTTATATTTATAGACGCATATACATATGTAACACTGCTGATACCTAACTCTAAGAGCAGTAGTTTTCCATTATAACTTCAATTCAAGTACCTTTGTCTAGATAACATTGAATCTTTGTCTATCTCTATACCCCATAATGACCATGAAACAGCTGGTTAAGATTCATCATAACAATTCTCAAACACTTGAATGAAGTTTTCTTTTACAAAAACTATCCCAAAAGAAAAAAAAATGACATTTTAAAACATATAATGGCTCATTTCAGTAACAATGAGACTGTGACATAAATGGACAAAGGCAAGGAAATTTTAAAACCTGGGTATTCCTCTCTTATCTAGTCCCTTTGTTCACAGATATATTGCAGGTACCTCAAGGAGAATATTGAAAAGATTTATGGAGTGCATGTGATGTAACACTAGGGCAAAGGGACAAGTCTTTAGAATAACATCAGGCTTTACTCAGAGTATCCTTGAGAATATTTTTGTTTCATGCCTTTTCAGTATTCCCCACCCCTAATTTCTCATCTTCCAATCCTGTTTTGTATGCTTGTTCAAAATTAGTAGAACAAGGAACCAATCAGGATGTTGGAGATAGATAAATCCAGCTATTAATATTCATATTCACCTTAGAGCCGTTGTTTTTTTTTCTCCTTAGCTAGACATTTGCTGACATTTTGAATCAGAGATTTGCAGTTGTAGACAATTGTTATCTAAATGAGTTGTGACAGCTGATAGAAAAACTACTGTTTTAAAAATTTCTTTCATGTGTCAAATCATTTCATTACTTAATTTGCTATGACACCTTTAATGGTGTTTCTCATCATGACATATGTAACACAATTCAGAAATTAGTCATATGGGAAGCAATATATCGTGACATAGATCAAAAGCCCCAGTAACTTTTTCTGAGCATATCCCATTATTGTCCCCTTGTTCATTGGTTCTTAACTATTAAAGATGTATAATGAGTAGGACTTGCTAAGAGCTATCATTGTACTATGTCATAAAAAGTTGTCAAGTCATTTTCAATCATATTTGATTTTTCATGACCCCATTTGGTGTTTTCTTGGCAAAGATACTGGAGTGATTTGCTATTTCCATCTCTAGCTCATTTTACAGATGAGGAAACTGAGGCAAACAGGGTTAAGTGACTTGCTCAGGGTCACACAGTAAGTGTCTGAGATCAGATTTGAACTCCCTGACTCCAAGCCTGACACTCTATCCACTGTACCACCCTTGCCTAAGACAATACAATAGATAAACATTCATTTATTATCTGTTTATTGTTGTGCCATTTAATTTATCTCACCATCTTTAGAAAAAAAATTCATAGTCCATACAATCCACAGCATTGAAATAAAATATAGTTTATAAAATATTTACTTTTTAACTTAGTGTGATTGTAAAATCTTATTTTTTTTAATAAAATAAAGCAAGTAAAAGTAAAAAAACAAAACAAACCCTGTATGTGAAGGAAAATAGATAATACTTGATGACAGAAAAAGATGTTTAAAATATAAAGTCCCACCTCTTATTTAAAATTTTATTTTTACTGAATTCTCTGAATCATAACTGAATCTAAAGTTGACATGATGAGTAAGCCTGGAAGATTTCAAATTAATTAGTCAAATTGAGTTTGGGGAAAGACAGCCCATAATTAAATCTTTTTTTTCCTCCTGAAATTATTTCGCAGTGTGCCATCGGAAGAAATATAAGGTATTTGGGAATAATGGATCATGCTAGTATCCAGGTTAGCTGAAATTGGAAAATGAATCCCATGGTATCAATTACTCAATCAAGTTTTCATTGAATTACTATAAATTTTACATAACATGGAGAGCTCTTTTCATGCTCAATTTTAAGATCTCATCTTGAGATATGCAGAATAACAAAAATATTTCATCCTAAGCTAGAATTTAAATAGGTCATGTTTCCAGAAGGTTTTTTCTTAAGTTTCTCAATAAAGAAAACAAACTGTAACTTTTAAAATAGCCTTGGATATCTGTATATTGAGCTACGGCTGCTATAAGATAAATATTGGCCAGGAAAAAAAGGGGGGGGCAATATCATTACTAGAACAAAGGATATCTGAGGGACAGCCCATGAGCTCCAATATCAAATGCATGCAATATAAAAAAAAAAACATGAGGAAGGCCTAAAATTCTGGGTGAACACTCTGTGATTGAAATATAGGAGCGCATGGACACAAGATGAGCAGGTGGTGACAGATTGTATTATGCATCACTGCAAAAGGTGTCCCCAGGTTGAGGTCACAGATTAGAGGATTGGATTAGTAATTGACCATTTGTTTTTACTCTAGGTTTTAACTTGGAAAACTTGCATTCTGTTTTGCCAGATATGCAATCATGAACAAATACACTACACTTTTCAAGGCCACTTATTTAAACTTATTTGCTATTCCAACATGCAATTAGTTATGGGATATCAATATACTATTGAATTACTTATACTATATGAACTAAACTCCATAACCCAAGAGGTGGCAATCTGTAAAACAAACATCTTTACTAAGTCTTTGCTACAGAAGTTAGGGGCAGATAGGTAGATCAGTGGATAAGAGTGACAAGCCTGGAGTCAGGAAAACTCATCTTCCTAAGTTCAAATCTGGCCTCAGACACTTACTAACTGTGTGACCCTGGGCAAGTCACTTAACCTTGTTTATTTCGGTTTCCTCATATGTACAATGATCTGGAAAAGGAAATGGCAAACCACTCCAGTATCTTTGTCAAGAAAACTTCAAATGGGATTATGAAGAGTCAGATAAAACTGAACAAAAACAAAGGGAAGTTACAGGTACAATCTATTTGTATTCAGCTACTTTTGAATTAAATGGATTCTACTGAATTATCAGTTATTAGATTCCAGATTTTATAACTATTTTCAGGTCTATCTGCTCAATTTTATTCAATCAAAGAGGAGTCATCCAAAAGCAAAAAGGTCTTTCTTATTTAGAAGGGCGTTAGAGGAAAGATTAAGATATTTCTGATCAACTATTGATCCATGCTTCCAAATCTAGTGGTAAAAGTGATAAATCATACAAACTGATAGAAATGTCAAAGTTAAAAAGAAATAAAAGGCCCAATCAACAAGAGGGAAAGCAAATATAACACTGAGGATTATTCGGTTTAATATTTAGAATTAGAAATCATCTAGTCTAATTTCTCCATATAAAAGGTGGGGAGAATGAGATCCAGACAGGCAAAATGTCTTTCCGGCTACACAAATATTAAATGACAGTCAGAATTTGAACCCAGGTCCTTCCCTTGATTCCAGGGCCAGGGTTCTTTCCACTGCACCACATGAACTATTTGTCAGAAAAAAATGGGACAACTTTTGTTCCAGATACAGATTTTTAAACATAATCTCTAAATAAAATTGTCACAAGGCCCAGTGTATCTAGAGTAATGAAAAGTTTGGAATAATCATAAGTTGGAGGCAGTATATAAAGTGTTTTAAATGTCAAAGAGAATATTTTGTATTTGACCCTAGAGGTTGGACTAGATGGTCTCTCCTTTTCTTCTCTAGATCTATGAGAATATTGGGTCAAAGGGCATAAACATATTTGACCATGAAATAAAATGATGTAGTCTCTTTTATAATGATGGATTTAAAGCAAATTCAATAAAAAGAAAAAGGTATTTCTACAGGTCAGCTTTTTTTGGGGCGGGGGGCACAACTGGGAAAGTTGAATGAGACAATTTGGCAAATTCAATTCAGTAGGCGGTTTTTAGAACCTAATCTTTCTAGGTTGTGAATCAACTTCCTGCATCACTAAATTAAGGTCACTTAATAACCTTAAATGAACAAGAATGACTCTGCTAACTGCTTACTGATAAGAAAATAGAATCCCCTCTGCCTCATTTCACTGACCTTGTATAATACTGATTAGGATTAATTTTGACAATCCATCATTATGTATTTATTAAGCACCCATTTTTTGTTAGTGCTATGTACTGAGGTTGCAAGACAAAAACGAAACAGTTCCTGTCCTTAAGAAGATTATATTTTATTGGAGAAGATGATATTTTGCATATATAACTGCTTAAATTATTCACAGAGTAAGTTCATAAATACTACATAATTTATTGGGAAAAGATACTAGTAGTGAGGGGATCATGAAAGGCCTCATGTAGATGATGCTTCAGGTATGCTTTGAAGGAAACTGAGGTGGAAGAGAGGTGGGAACACATTCTAGGCATGGACATGTGCAAAGACAGGAAGAAGGGAGAGGGGCATATATTGCAACAGTTCAGAGTTGAAAATGGTTCTTTATAGCCCAAGCAAGTAGGTGTATTATATCTTGTTCATCAAGTGCTGGCTGTTCCTCTATTGATCTCTCTTCCTACACAGCAGCTCATGTTAGCAGCCTTTAAGTCACTAAGTTACAACAAAACACAGGAGTAGAAATACTGGCCATTTATGGCTGACATGTAAGTCCCAAGTAATGGCAAAGCAGAGCCTGGAATACCCTTCAGGAATTTTACACCTGTGCCTAATTTAATAGCCTACTGTGTCTGTTGCTCAACACCAAAATAACTCAAGGAGCCTTCATCTGCCAGTTTAAAAAAAAAAATTCTTAAAAAGGGAAGCTCACTATGAGAATTTCAACTACTCTGACATCTCTATGGGGGAAAATAATTTAAAAGCTATTTTTCAAGTGATGAACATTGATTAATTCACTACTGAAACGATCATTTGCATAATTTTAGAATACATAATTAACCTCATGATTTGTATGAACATTTAGATCTTAAAGAATTTTAAAGGTTTTTTTTCACTCTCAAATTGTGTTACTATTTATAACTATAATTAACATAGGAAAATTGAACAAGTAATAACCTGTATAGTATCATTCATATATTGTCTATGTACTGTAATGTGTGTATACATACATATATATGTACATATACACATATGTATGATCTAGCATGTACATGTATATGCAGACATGTGATGTGTACATATATGTATATGTGTGAAATTATATGTGTATGTGTAGATTTATACATATCAATATATACCTGTGTCTACCTATCTAGTATCTATCTACCTATCATAACATTATATCTGACTACTTCTGAGGCTACGCTATATGTGCGTGTTAAGTGTCTGAGGCTGGATCCGAACCCAGGTCCTCCTGACTCCAGGGCCAGTGCTCTACTCACTGTGCCACCTGCTAGTTTACTCTTTTTGGCTATAAGAAGAAATGAGATGAGTGGGGTAAAAGCCACAAAGCATTTTGCAGATGTGCTTGGTTTCTATTTTTTTTTTCTTAAAGCAATTGGAGTTAAGCAACTTGCTCAAGGTTACACATCTTGTCATTTTTATGTTTGGGTGCTAATTTTCTTTCTTTTTTTTTTAAATTAATTTATTAGTTTAGTTTCAGGTAACAAGATTCAATTCCATAGTTCCTTGATTTTCAAATTTCCTTTACTTCCCTCCCCCCACCCCCCACGACAGCATATAGTCCAGTATAGTATCTGCAAATACATTCATATTAGACATTAGTCCAATTACAAAGGCGTATTGTACTAGGTGGGATGAAAAATGGTAAAGAAGAAATAAAACCAAACAATGAAAAGAAAAAGATCAATTAGTTTGCTTCCATCAGGATTCAAGCTCAGTTCTTGCTAGTTATATCTCTGGATGTCACATTTCTCTCTTTCATGAGTCTTTCGGGATTGACTTATATCACTGCATTGCTGAGAAGAGTCCAGTCTGTCACAGTTGGTCATCACACATATGAAGTGTCTGTGACTGTATACAAATTTCTTCTGATTCTATTCTTCTCCCTCAGCATCAGTTTGTATAAGCCTCTCCAGGTAAATATGAAATCCGTCTCCTCCTCGTTTCTTGTAGCACAATAATATTCCATTACATTCATATACCACAACTTGGTTAGCCATTCCCCAGTTGATGGGCACCCCTTCAGTTTCCAATTCTTTGCGACCATGAAAAGAGCTGCTATAAATATTTTGGTACATTTGGGTCTTCCTCCCATTTCTATGATCTCTTTGGGATATAACCCTAAAAGTGGTATTGCTGGGTCAAAGGGTATGAAATTATTTATAGCCCTTTGGGCATAGTTCCAGATTGCTCTCCAGAATGATTGGATAAGTTCACAAGTCCACTAGCATTGCATTAGTGTTCCAATTTGCCCACATCCTCTCCAGCATTTGTCACTTTCTTGTTTTATCATCTTAGCCAATCTGACTGGAGAGATGTGGTATCTCAGAGTTGTTTTGATTTGCATTTCTCTAATCAATAGTGATTTAGAGCATTTCTTCATATGCTTACATATATCTTTAATTTCTTTCTCTGAAAACTGCCTGTTCATATCCTTTGACCATTTATCATTTGGGGAATGACTTGTATTCATACAGATTTGACTCAATTCTCTGCAAATTTTAGAAATGAGTCAGAGACAGAAGTTGTAAAAATTCTTTCCCAATTTCCCACCTCCCTCTTGATCTTGGTTACATTGGCTTTTTTTATACAGAAGCTTTTCAATTTAATGTAATCAAAATTATCCATTTTGAATTTTATAATGCTCTCTAATTCTTGTTTGGTCCTAAAGTCTTCCCCTCTCCACAAATCTGTCAGGTAAACTATTCCTTGCTTTCCCAGATTGCTTACAGTATCAGGGTGCTAATTTTCTAGGCCGGGAACAGATCCTGGGGCCTCCCAACTCTGGGGCCAGTGCTCTTACTCACTGCGCCACCTAGCCACCCCTGGTTTCTATCTTCTTAAAAGCAAGGTTCTGAAATGTATTGTATAACCAGATTACAATGGACAAAAAAATAAATAATGAGATGCTTTCAAACAGGAAGAAGTAAAAGAGCGATGGGTAGGATGTTTGACAGATGGTAGCCTTAACCAAAGCCAGCAAGAGTATCAGTACCACTCTAGAAAGATTCTGAGTATTCAAAGACAACAGCAATGTTGAGAAGACAGAAGCAAAACATTAACACTAAGTGCTCTCAAGTTAAATTTCTGGTAGCCAGTGAGTAGTATAGAGAGCTCCTCAAATACCATCTTATCCTTTGAATGCAATCAGTTTAAAAAAAAATCAGTCTGGAAATATACAACAAGAACAAATATATTTGTGTCCTTTTACCTAATATTCTCATGGATCTAGAGGTGAAAGGGACCTTTGAGCACATATAGCCCAACCTCTAATACCTTTAGGAATAAAAGTGAATTCTTTTGTTTGGTATTAGTCAAACATTTGGCATTGGTAAAATCCTTTACCAAAATGGTTCCAACCTACCTTTCTAGCTTTTTGGATATTATTCCCCTTTATACAATTCAGTACTCTCCCTTCTAACTAGCTTCCTTTAGTTTAAACTTAAACACATATTCTATACAATCCTCATCCTCCTAGTGGCATAACCCCTTAAAATAGCCTAAATTTACTTTATACACATTTTGTGCATACTTTTAAATGTATATGTTGTCTTGTAATAAAACATAAGCTCCTTAAGGAGCCTTTTGTCTTCTGGTATCCCTGGTACCTAGAACAGTGGCTGATATTAAGTAAGTGTTTAATAAATATCTATTGATTAATTGAATGTTTGATCTGTTTTACTGTTTATTTCAAATAACTCTCCATAAAGTTTCTACACATATGCAACTCTTTTTTTTTAGTTTGCTGTTATTTTTTTTAAACAAATGCTTTATTAACTTCTGTTTTACATCATTTCCGCCAGATTTTGAGTTACAATCATTTTCCCCCCGTTATTCCCCTACCCAACCTCCCAGAATAGCAGTCCCACAAGATATCGCTTCCTCCAATCTGCTCTCTCCCATACCTCCTCCCATACCCCCTTCGACTTTTCCATTAGAGGAAGGTGAATCTTTGTGTCCCAATGCCTGTACATCTTATCTCCCAATTACAAGCAAAAGAGTATTAATAATAGTATTTATATATATTTGAAACATTTAATCTTAAGACCTCGAATTTCAGATCCATTTCGTTCCTCCCTTGTCACCCATTCCCTCTGGGGTGATAAGTAATTCAGTATATGTTGTACATGTCTAGCTATGCAAAACATTATCATAGTAGATATATTGTACAAGGCTGCTTATAATTCCCTCCCACTCATCCCAGCCCCCGACCTGGTCCATTCCCTACATGATCCTGTCCCTCTTCTATAGTGGGTACTTCTAACCTCCCCTCCCCCCAAGGATGCCCCCCCCATCAATCATCCCTCCTCTCATCCCCCTTCCCCCTATTCTGCTGCAGGTTGAGATATCCCATTTAGTATGTATGTCATTCTCTCCCTGAACCAAATTCAATGAGAATGTGGTTTTGCCTTTTTTGCCTTCCTATTCTCCCCCTCCCTTGCAACCACTTCCCTTGCTTCTTCTACATGAGATAGTTTACCCTACCCTGTCTCTCCCCATCTCCTCTTGCCACTTTCCTCTCTCACCTCATAATTTCATCCCTTGAGTATTCTCCCTTCCCAACAAATTCAACCTATGCCCTCTATCCATATACACACACATTCACATATGTATTCATATGACCACACACCCTTCTTCCATTATTTTCATAGTGAGAAAGATATCATCACTCACAATTATTGTTTTTCCATATAAGAATGTAAATAGTTCAACTTTGATAAGTTCCTTTTGATTTCTTTTCCCTGATTACCTTCTCAGGCATCTCTTCCTTCTTGTGTCTGGATGTCACATTTTCTATTCAATTCTGGTTTTTTCCTCAAGAATGCTTGAAAGTCCTCTATTCCACTGAATGACCATATTTTCCCCTGAAACAAAATACTCAGTTTTGCTGGGTAGGTGACCCTTGGGTTCATTCCCAGTTCTTTTGCCCTCTGGAATATCATATTCCATGCCCTTCGATCCTCAGTGTAGAAGCTGCCAGGTCCTGGGCTATTCTGATTGTGTTTCCACAATATTGAAATTGATTCTTCCTGGCTGCTTGGAGTATTTTCTCCTTGATCTGGGGATTCTGGAACCTGGCTATAATATTCCTGGGAGTTTTCTTTTTGGGATCTTTTTCAGGAGGTGATCGGTGGATTCTTTCAACCCCTATTTTGCCCTCTGGATCTAAAACATCAGGGCAATTTTCCTTGAGAATTTCTTGAAGGGTGATTTCTAGGTTCTTTCTTTGATCATGGCTTTCAGGTAGTCCAATAATTTTTAAATTGTCTCTCCTGGATCTATTTTCCAGGTCAGTGGTTTTTCCCATGAGATATTTCACATTGCCTTCTAATCTTTCATTTGTTTGGATCTGCTTAACAGCATCTTGATTTCTCATAAAGTCATTAGCTTCCATTTGCTCCAGTCTAACTCTGAAGGAATGAATCTCCTCAGTGAGCTTTTGAGACTCTTTTTCCATCTGGCAAATTCGACTTTTTAAGGCATTCTTCTCCTCATTGCCCTTTTGGGCCTCCTTTGCCATTTGAGTTAGTCTATTTTTTAAGGTGTTGTTTTCCTCAGTCAGGCTGTTGACCCTCATTTCATACTTTTCCTGCATCCTTCTCATTTCTCTTTCCAATTTTCCTCCACTTCTCTTATTTGATTTTTAAAGTCCTTCTTAAAGTCCTCTATGGCCTGCAACCCGCTCATGTTTTCCCCTGGGGCTTTTGGAGCAGGACTTCTGACCTCACAGTCCTTTTTCCCGCTCTATGCCCCCAAAATAGGAGTCTAGGGTTGCATTTTTCTGTTTCCTTTGCCTTGGCATGTTGCCACTTAATTGCTTGACTTTTGGGCTTGTTGCCACACTATGGCTTTAAGGCCAGATAGAGGAATTTTCGTCCCCAACGTGTGGGGGGCAACTTTCGTTTCTGGCAAGCTGTAAACCCACCCACGACTTCCACCCTAGATCACAATCCAGATCCAGGGAGGTTAAAGCAAGAGCGATTACCCCCCCCCCCCAAGACTGATCGCTGGATCTCCCTACAATTAATTGCAGGCAGGGAGCCAGAGCTGCCTCTGAAAACTAGAAAATGGTGTGTCTCCTCAGCGGCTTCTAGCCCCCAGGGGAGGGAGCTGACGCATTCCCCCAAATACAGGTCCCAAAGTCCATAGGACACTAACCTCTTACTTTGTCCTAGGCATGTCTATGTTGATAATTCTGGAGTCGTCACAGCTACTGGTGTTCTGGGGTTCCTCCAGCCGGCTGCTGGCCCTGCCGCCCTGGGGCTAAAACCTCGGCTCATGCAGACCTGGGCTCCGCTCAGCTCCGCTTCCTGCGCTCTGCGCTTTGCGTGCTGCCGGCTCCCAGACTGCTGCGCTGGTCCTTCCTGCAGGGCTGCTGGGCTGTCCTCAGCGGGAGGTTAGCTTCTCTGTGTCGTTCTGTGGGTGCTGGGGCTCCAGAAGTTGTTCAGAGTCCCCTTTTCCATCGTTTGGGGGGAATCTGGGGGCAGAGTGGCTTAGATGAGCTGTTTCTACTCCGCCATCTTGGCTCCGCCACATATGCAATTCTAATAAAAATGGATAACTGTACATATTTCCCACAAGTCCACCAATCAATCAATCAACACACATTTATTTTTTAAGCACTTATGTTCTAGGCACTGTGTTGTTAGCGATCCAAAGAAAAAACAAAAAACAGTACTGAGTTTCATTGTGTCTAGTTATTTTTGTCCATTTGATGGGTGCAAATTGTGGATTTTCAGTATGTGTTTATTGTATTAAGCCTAAAATGCAAGCTCTCCACTTGGCCTCAGAAAAGTACTAAGATTTGGTAAATTAAAATTTATAATTGTTAAAATACTCCAAACTCCATTAACCCAAAAATCTATATGTTTAGTAAAATACCACTATCATAGCTGAATAGAATGAGTTACCAGGTCTTATTTGATTTATTCCTGACCTCATAACCTTACATAAAATTAGAAAATATTTTTGGGCAAAGATTTTCTGCCCTCTTCCCCTGCTCCCCCCTTGCCCCCATATAGGGAGCAATCTTGCAGTCCTGGCTAGTTTTTTGTTTTTTTTTTATAAAATATCTCTCCTGTTCTTGAACATTTCTTCTAACTCCTAAGAATATAAATGATTAAACTGAACATAATCTAGAATCAAGTGGCATTGACTCCTTGCTCTTCCTTACATAAAGAACATTTGGAACATTGGGAGATAGTTCCCAGTTCCCAGAATTTTCCCTGGCTGCCCCCATGCTTAAAATTCTGTACTTGCTCATCTCTATCTCCTGGTTTCCCTGCCTTCTTTCAAATCTCAGCTAAAATAGCATTTTCTTCAAGAAGCCATTCCTTGTCCTCCATCATATAAGTGCCTTCTCTCTAGAGGTACCTCCCATTTATACCACATATGTCTTCTTTATGCATAGGTTTTTTCATGTTGCCTCTCCCTGATAGATTATAAGGTTTTTGAGTAGGTACTATTTTGTTCTTTCTTTGTATTTCAAAGCTTATGACAATACCTGAAACATACAAGGCAATTAATAAATGTTTTTTTGACTTGGTTTTACTTATTCAACATTTTGGACTTTAGCATTAAATAAATAACAAATAACTCCCCCTCCCACCTCCAAAAAATATTTCATTAAACATCAGGATGCTATACGGTAAAGAAAACATCAGTTAGAAGGTGAACATGTTATTGTGGGATTGGGGGAGATTTCTTAAATAAAATATGTGTAGGAAATGCTAGATTTTCATAGAATCATGGAAATGGAAGGATCTTTTAGAAGCTATGTAGTCCAACCCTGCTCCTCAGTCTATTTTTTTTTTTAAGCAATTGGGGTTAAGTAACTTGCTCAAGGTTACATGGCTAGTCATTATTTATGTGTCGGTGCACATTTTCTGAGGCCAGATTTGATCTCGGGTCATCCCAACTCCGAGGCCAACGCTCTTACTTACTGCGCCGCCTAGCCGCACCTTTTAGGGCAATTGGGGTTAAGTAACTTGCCCAAGGTCACACTGCTAGGTTTTTGTTTGTGTGGGTTAAGTGTCTGAGGCCGGATCCGAACTCAGGTCCTTCTGACTCCAGGGCCAGCGATCTACTCACTGCGCCACCTAGCCGTCCCCTCAGTCCATTTTACAGATGAGGAAATTAAGACCCTTAGAAGTTCATTGTCTTGTGTGAGGTCACAGAAGTAGCAAACTCAAGATTCGAATTCAGGTCTTTATTCTCTACACCACCTCCTTTATCACCCTCCAGAATGATGGGTGTCATAACTTCGATGATTTGAGACAGTGGTGTTGTGTTATGTTTTATTTAATTTTAAAGAATAAAATAATCTCATGGCTAATGGTAATACTATTCAGGGAAAGAAGTAAAGGAATAATCCTACACCCATAAAACTTCATGACAGGTTTTTTGATTGCAAAATATTATTGGGATATTATTTTTGAAATAAATCACAGTCATTTAAATACAAGATCTAAAACTGAGTTAAATATTGCCTATGAAAATGTGAGAGGGAAAATAAGAAAACTAGAGCCCTTCACATGTAATCCCTCTTTTTCTTTTCTACAAGGTATGTGAGAAAAGTATTTTTATTTGGTGCTTGATAAATTCAGATTTTTTTTTAAAGAAAAACAAATAAAGCCTAAAAAACACTATAGAAAAAGGAAATTGAAAATATATCTTGGAATTGGAAGACTGAGATGAAAAATCCTGCTTCTCAAACTTACTAGCTGGATAACCAGGGGCCAGGCAACTTCATGTATGTAAGTATCAATTTCCACTTCTCTATACAGGAATCATAAGGTCTGTGTTAGAATTACAGTCATATAAGCCATAAGTTTTACAATCTATTGATAATATTGCATGTAAATATACATACTTAAAAATAAAAGCAAAGTAATAAATTTAGAGCTGAAAAAGACCTTAGGTAGTATCTAGTCCACCTAAGGGTAGTTAGATGATGAAGTAGATAAGAGTGCTGGGACTGGAATCAGGAAGACCTAAGTTCAAATCCAGCCACAGATACTAGTTGTGTAAATTTGAGAAAGCTATTTAACCTGTTCTAGCTCAGTTTCTTCCGCTGGAAAATGGGGATAATAGTAACACCTCTCTCCAAGGGTAAGTGGTAGGATCAAATATTATCATAATTGTAAAGCATTTAGCACAGTTCGTGACATATAGTTTGCACTATAAAAAATGTTTGTTATTAGCTATTGTTTTACAGATAAAGAAACCTAGGGCCAGATATGTAGAACGTTTTGCACAAGGTCATACAGCTAGAGTCAGAGGAAAGATAAGAACCTAAGTTCTCTAATCCTAAAGGTGGAATTTTTTCTCTTTCTGCTGTCTTTCATCTTTTCTTAAGAATTTCATTTTCCCCTTTATGTGCATTTTTGTTTTGGGTTTCCTTAGGAAGGACAACTTAGCATAGACAAGATAACTAACTCAACATTTCCTACATTCTTTCCCCATACTTTTCTTCACTTCATTTCACCCTTCTTTTGGTTTACTGGGGTTTTGTGTTTACATAAAGAAAAAGAAGGGAAGAACAACCAGCCCTTCTACTTGTTATTTCCCAAACTCCAAATTGGGAAAGAAATTTTCCATAAACCCTTGCAGACCTTCTTAGCCACAAGCCAACATCAGCCCACATTTTATGATTTGTACTATTTGGTTCTCAGCACACCAATTTAATTACACCTGACAAAGAGACCTATTAACCTATTCTCATTCGTAGTGTTTCAACCATTAACATAAATGAATAATGGTAAGATTGTACCTACTCTGTTCTCATGCCATTATTATTCACCCATGTGGAAAGGGAAAGGGATTTCAATGAGAAAACATGTTGATGGAAACAAATGGGATTCAACTGTTATTACATTAATATGATAAGCATGCCTTTTATTTTTAAATTTCATGCTTTGACTTTCAAAAAGAAAGTCTACCCCAAAAGAAAATAGATCAGAGAGACAAATTGGGTACTATCAGAGATATAGGAATGCTAATAGGAGGATCTTCTCTCTACTTTGTGACTTGTTAGGAAAGATGATCCTAAGAGCCTACTCTCAGCCACCAAGTGCCCATGACTTTCTCCAAGTTATGCATTAGTGAAACATTTTGGGGGAAACACTACATCATATTTGTGAAGCAAAAAATGCAGCTCATTCTACATGAATATGATTTCTTCCAGTCTATTAATCTAATAGTTTAAAAGAATAAAATATGTTATATAATCAATAATGAGGAGAATTTTTAAAAATAGTCATTCACACAACATGATGAAATAAAAAGAGAATTAGATTAGAGTTGGCGAACCTAGGCTCAACTCCTTCCTCTGGCACATATTACATATATGACTTTAGGCATTATGCTTAATCTCCTAAGCAGGGAAACACACACACACACACACACACACACACACACACACACACACACACACACACACACAAACACACCTTCCTAATGACTAGATCTCTCCAAAAATTTGAAAGGGCTGGGCTGCCACAAGATGTGGTGAGTTCCCTCTCTATTCATTGAAAGTATCCAAGTAGAGAATGGATAATCCAATGTCACATGTGTTATACCAGGGGTGCTTTCAGGTGTAGGTTGGGTTAGACTGACAATACTGTTCCCTCTACCTTATAAGTTCTGAGCTTTTGTGAGCTTCTCTGACCCCTAGCTTCCTGTGGGTTCTGTTCCACCCTTCAGCAAACTCCTCCCACCACAGGTTCCATTTGATTGCATTTAGCCTATTAGGGGGCAGGGTATATCTTCAAAGCAGGGAAGGTCTTCAAATTGCCTTAGGCTTATTAAAGGGCAGGGAAGATCTTCAAATTCCCATTACTATTACACTCCCATGGTTGTTGTGAGGATTAAATGAGATGTTTATAAAGCATCTAGCACATAATAAACACTTAATATCTGCTTATATTTCTTTCCTGCTTCCCTCCCTCTTTCTTTCCTTCCTTCTTTCCTTCCCTCCTTCCTTCCTTCCTTCCCTCCTTCCTTCCTCCCCCCCTACCTTCTTCTTTCCTTCCTTCCTTTTACTAGACATATAGTATACACATTGCCTTTTATTAGTATGGGAATTCTGTCCACAATTAGAGCTATCAACTTGTGCATCTATTAAAATTTTAGTGAAGTGCTTGATGATCAGAAAGGGTAAGTCATTTGCTTATGGATGTACAATGAGAGAGGTAGGATATGAACCCAGGACTGCTTTATTCAAAACCATGTACTCTAACCCCTTTGTCATGTTGTCTTTCATGTGCCATCTTAACTTAAAAAGCAAAGTGGAGAAATGAGGCAGTCAAATAGATAACAGAAACATGGCTATCACTGGAAATTCTCCAAATAAATGAACTAGTTCATTTTTTTTTATTGAATTATCCAAATAATAACCTTATTTCTCACTTACTTTCTATATAGGTCAGTTGTGACTGATCATATTTATAGGGTTATTTCTCCCAAGTAGAACCAAACATGATAAAAATAAAGTTGATGGTGCCAACATTGAAAAAAGCAGCTACAATTATTTGATATTTCTAGATGTGTTTAAGTACCTATTATAGGCCTCTGGTCTGTCAGGTCACATTGTTTAGATGCTATTGATCTCATTTCTTTGTGAGCTAGCATAAACTCTGTGTGAATATTTACAAAGACAATATAAGTAATAAAATACTTAATGGTCAATTTATCCCCTACTGGTTACTCTTAACTCCCATTAGTAGTAAATGAAAGATGTATCACAGAGAAGAGAATAATAAACCTACTGGTAAAATCTAGTCACATCGTTATGTTTAAAATAGAAAAGACAATATTTATAACTTCTTTTAATAGATTAAATTAAATCTTAAGAATTGGCCTGAATGAAAATACATTTGGTTTGTGAGGGGGAAAGTTTATAGTTAAGACCGAAGAAATTTCACTAGAACTAAGGATAAAGGAAAAGCAATGGTTGAAAACTGATTTAGAGGAAAGCTGTATGTTGCATCTGTACCTGCAGAAGAGAAAACTTAAAAAAAAAAAATCCCCTCTCAGCACTTCTCTACATCATACTTCTGAACACAGGAGAAAAAAAAAGTTGTTTGGGCTCAGTAGCTGACTCCTAGGCATCATTCCCTCTGACATTAATGGGAGTGTTTCAGGAATCTAGAGTCTGATTTAAACCATATCAGGAGGACTCATTTGAAGGCACAGCCAAGACAGCAGAATAGAGAAAGCACTGAGCCTGAGCCCTCCCAATATTCCTCTCCAAACAACTTTAAAACACTGCTTCAAATTAAATTCTGGAGTGGCAGAAACAACAAAAGTTCAGAGTGACATATTCCTCCAGCCCAATATTAGTTCAGAAATAGATCTGTGACATGAGGGTGGATGCTAGCCTGAGCCTAGGCAGATGAAACACCAGTGGGACTAGGTGATGGTGACTGAAGCATAAGCAATTCGGGAACTCCCAAGCCAGAGATATTAAGGAGACCTGGAAATATATTAGAATGAGACTATAGGATCCCCTTGTGCTAGAAACTGGATATGGGACTAGATGCTGTTTGGCAATTCCACTGCCTATAACCACTTCTGGATCAAGGTTCAAGGGCAAGGAGGAGCACTCAAGAGGGAATAGAAGACTTGAGGGCCACTATAACTTCTGGTCCCAAGGGATCAGGGGCCCTTCCTGAGTAAGGACAAGAGTACAGAGGAGGTGAACAAAGATCACAGCTCTCCCCATGTCATACAAACTTGGAAGCACCAAAAACTTCCAAAGTACCAGAACTAGCTCGGAGAATAGCAGTGCAAAAAATATTGAAATGTGAGACAGTACCGAAGCTGGAAACAGAGCCCAACATTAACATGAAGTTCCAAATCAAGAAATAGGGTGCAAAAATAAACAAACAATAAAAAAGAACATGATCATATAAACCTATTATGTGATAGGAAAAATCAAGACAAATTTAGAAGACAATGAAATCAAAATAGCTACAAGCAAAACTTCAGAGAAAAAAATGTGAATTGTATACGAGGACAACAAGAATTCCTAGAAGAGCTGAAATGATTTTCAAAATCAATTAAGAGTGCTACAGGAAAAATTAGGTAAAGAAATGAAAGAAAAGGAAGAAAATTATGAAGACAATTGACAGCTTGATAATGAAGGCACAAAAATACTGGGAAAAAAAGAGCATCTAAACATAGAATAGACCAAAAGGGAAAAGAGGTACAAGAATTTACAAATGAAAATAAATAATTAGAAAGCAGAATTGGCCAAATGGAAAACAAAGTAAAAAAAAAAACCTCAGTAAAGAAAATTAGAATGGGGGGAGTAGAAAGAGCACTACCAAAGTGCTCTCTCCCGCTCCACTTCAATATCATGTAAAAGGGGACTCTGAACAACTTCTGGAGATCCAGCACCCACAGAATGACACAGAGAAGCTGACCTCCCGCTGAAGACAGCCTAGCATCCCTGCACAGTGCTCTGGGAGCTGACAGCACAGCTCTTTGGGAGCCAAGCTCTGGGTAGCCTGAGTTATGGTTTTAGCCCCAGGGCAGCCAGACCAGCAGCCGGCTGGAGGGACCCCAAAACACCAGCAGCTGTGGTGATTCCAGAATTATCAACACAGACATGCCTAGGACAAAGTGAGAGGTTAATGCCCTATGGACTTTGGGACCAGTATTTGGGGAACTTGTCAGGCTTCTCCCCTGGGGGCGAGAAGCCACTGAGGAGCTGTGGCACAGATGCCATTTTGCAGCTTCAGTTGCACCTTTAGCTCCTGGTCTGTGAATTGTAGGGAGATCCAGCCATCAGTCTTGGGGGGTAATTGCTCTTGCTTTAACCTCCCTGGATCTGGATTGAGGTCTGGGGTGGAGGTCTTGGGGTGTGTGTCCAGTTTGCCAGAGTGTGTGGAAGCTTCACAGAGGCCACCCAACTAATACCTCTAGAAGCTGTGAAGACCCCAACGTTTGGGACAGAAGCTTCCCTGTCTGGTGGCAGAGTCCTACTGTGGCAACAAGCGCAAAAATCAAGTAATTAAGTGGCAACATGCCTAGGCAAAGGAAACAAATTAAACAGAAAAATTCAACATTAGACTCCTATTTTGGGGGCAAAGAGGATTGAAGCATGGAACAGGAGGAGGACTGTGAGGACAGAAATCCTGCACCAAAAGCCCCAAATGAATATATGAGTGGGTTACAGGCCACAAGAAGGATTTTGAAAACCAAATAAGAGAAGTGGAGGAAAAATTGGGAAGAGAAATGAGAAGGATGCAGGAAAAGTATGAAATGAGAGTCAACAGCCTGACTGAGGAAAATAACACCTTAAAAAATAGACTAACTCAAATGGCAAAGGAGGCTCAAAAGGGCAATGAGGAGAAGAATGCCTTAAAAATCCAAATTTGCCAGATGGAAAAAAGAATCTCAAAAGCTCACTGAGGAGATTCATTCCTTCTGAGTGAGATCCATTGCTTCTGAGTTAGACTGGAGCAAATGGAAGCTAGTGACTTTATGAGAAATCAAGATGCTCTTAAGATGCTAAAAAAGATCCTGAAGAGAAAACTCCTAGGAATATTATAGCCAGGTTCCAGAATTCCCAGATCAAGGAGAACTCCAAGCAGCCAGGAAGAAACAATTTCAATATTGTGGAAACACAATCAGAATAGCACAGGACCTGGCAGCTTCTACACTGAGGGATCGAAGGGCATGGAAAATGATATTCCACAGGGCAAAGGACCTTGGATTAAAACCAAGAATCACATACCCAGCAAAACTGAGTATTTTGTTTCAGGGGAAAATATGATCATTCCGTGAAATAGAGGACTTTCAAGCATTCTGGAGGAAAAAATCAGAGTTGAATAGAAAATTTGACATCCAGATATAAGAAGCAAGAGATGCCTGAGAATATAATCAGGGAAAAGAAATCAAAAGGAACTTATCAAAGTTGACCTATTTACATTCCTACATGGAAAAACAATAATTGTGACTGATGAAATCTTTCTCAGTTTGAAAATAATTGAAGAAGGGTATATGGGCATATGAATACATATGTGAATGTGTGTCTATATGTTTACAGGTATACATGGATAGAGGGCACAAGTTGAATTTGGTGGGAAGGGATGATACTTAAGGGGTGAAGTTAAGAGGTGAGAGAGGAAAGTGGCAAGGGGAGATGGGGAGAGACAGGGTAGGGTAAACTATCTCATGTAGAAGAAGCAAGGGGAAGTGGTTGCAGGGGAGGTGAAGAACAGGAAGGCAAAAAGGCAAAACCATATTCTCATTGAATTTGACTCAGGGAGAGAATGACATACATACTAAATGGGATATCTCACCCTGCAGGAGAGTAGGGGGAAGGGGGATGAGAAGGGGGATGATGGAAGGGAGGGCATTCTAGGGTGGAGGGGAGGTTGGAGGTACCCACTTTTGAAGAGGGATAGGATCAAAGTAGGGAATGGACCAGGTGGGGGGGGTGGGATGGGTGGGAGGGAAATATAGTCAGTCTTTTACAATATATCTACTATGGTAATGTTTTGCATAACTATACATGTACAACACATACTGAATTGCTTATCTTCCTAGTGTGAATGGATGACAAGGGATGAAGGGAATGGATCTGGGATTTGAAGTTT